>LT669791.1:29027165-29744804 GCA_900128785.1 Arabis alpina
TTGTATTGTCTCACTTTTTTTTGTTTGCTGAACTATTGTCTCATTTTTTTGTAAATTATTTTATGTTCATATACATTTAAGTTTTACAATAGTATGTTTGTAACTTATTTTGTGTCTATTGATAATTTCCTTAATGGTGGCTGTTCTACTAATTGAGTTTTTGTTTTCGTATACAAGTGGTGTCATCCTCTCCTTGATTTTAGGAGGGATTTTTATTTAATTACTTACATTTTTTAATTATTTACATTGGTTTTTCAATATTAAGAAATATATCAATCAATAATGATAATCTTCCATAACTTTCGTCTCA
The DNA here is from genome assembly GCA_900128785.1 of Arabis alpina. Taxonomy (NCBI): domain Eukaryota; kingdom Viridiplantae; phylum Streptophyta; class Magnoliopsida; order Brassicales; family Brassicaceae; genus Arabis; species Arabis alpina. The sequence goes on from LT669791.1 coordinate 29,027,476, forward strand.
TATTTTTGCATTAAATATTATCGTAGATTTATGTAAATTTTCATATTTATCCGATCCCAAACCCTAACTCTATATATATCGATCTTATTTCTCTACTCATTGAGTCGCCTCTTTTTTTGTTACTGGTTTAAGTTATTGTTTGTTTGATTGATTATTGAAAATTTATCTGATTTGCAGGTATTATATTGCATTTCTCGGTTTTGCAGGTTTTATATTCCATGGTTGAGGTATGTAATTCGTTTTCATATACCTTTTTATTTGGTTTCCATTTTGTTGTTGTGGATGGAGTCGTTACTTAAGATGATCTTCTTATTTTCTTTATTATTTTATTTACATTTTGATTATATATTAAATTCTCTTCTAATCTCCTCTTTGATTAGCACACAAATCAGGCAAAACAATAGGGTGTACGTCATGGACCATATTAAATCGACATGGGCATAATTTTCTAATCCTTTGTGTTCTTATACTTTATCCTTTTTTCTTTCTTATTGATCACAAACATGATCAATTATGTGATCCTTTTTTCGTGTTTTGAAGGTATGATAATCCTCATCTGTATTCAAGGTTTGTTTTATCATCTTATTGGTTTTGTTTCTATGTATTCTTTTGTTGATAGGGTTTTAAATCATGTTTTTATATTGTACTCTACTTTTTTCTGTTTTGAAGATTTGATAATCATGATCCGTAGTCAAGGTTTGTTCGCTCTTATTTATTCTGATTTCGATTCTTTGTTTCCTTCTCCCTTCTTGTTTTTATGCATTTGGGGTTTGTATTTTCTCACTTTTTTTTGTTTGCTGAACTATTGTCTCATTTTTTTAGTAAATTATTTTATGTTCATATACATTTCTACAAAATATTTTTGGAGCGAAAGATCTTCGACGGAGATCTATGGATTATTCGACAAGAAGAAAACGAGAGTCTGCGAACCTTCATGGAAAAGTTCAAAACAGTACTTTCGAAGGTGGAAGGAATTAGCAACGCCTCCGCATTGGATGCTTTGAGAAGAGCTTTGTTATACCCCTCTCCCTTTCGACAAGAAATGACCGTGAACGCCCCATCAACCATCCAAGATGCTCTTCATCGCTCTACCGACTTCGCATAAAGCGAGGACGAGATACAAGCATCACAAAAAAGGGTAAAATCTAACCCGACAAGTGACCCACCACAGACCACAAACCCCCATACTTCAAAACGGGGTAGTACCAGCTTTGGCTATGTCCAACACGAAGGAGGATTCAGAGGAGCTCACACCTACCAAGTAGAGTCGCCAGGCTATGGTCGTGGTCGGGGCGGAGGTCGAGGACGCGGCAGAGGATCCTGGAATAACACTTGGACCAGAAACCAAGAAGAATATGATGAGAAATTATATTGCGATTTCCACAACGCAGCTCGACACTCCACCGCGAAGTGTCGCATCCTGGGACAACGACTCACCGCCAGACTAGCTGTCGACACTCTCAAAGGAGATATCAACGTCATAGACTTCCCCGTGTACGAAGATAAAGCCCCCGTCGGGAAACCACAGGAGGAAAACCCAAAACGTAGGCGCCGAAACAACGAGCCAGACGAGGACGGTGCCCGCCAAAATCTCTACATGATAATGGGAGGATCGCAATATTACGCATACACAGTTTCTGCGATCAAGGCCTATCAGTGACGTGCCGACACTAGTGTCACCCTGGATGAGCCTGTTAAGCTCTCTTGTGACCCTATCACCTTTGAAGAGAAGGACACCGAAGGCATTGATCGGCCACACAATGATCCCCTCGTGATCAACTTAACTGTTGGCGACGATAACGTGGCTCGAGTGCTCATCGATACAGGAAGCTCTGTCGACGTCATCTTTCGTGATACCTTAAAAAGAATGAAGATAGACTTAGCTGGAATCAGGCGTCATCCCAAACCAATAACGGAATTTTCTGGCAAGACAACAATGACGATAGGGACAATAGAATTACCAGTCCAAGCTGGCAACGTAAAAAAATGGTAGAGTTCTCAGTAGCAAACAATCCCTTGATCTATAACGTGATTATGGGGACGCCTTGGATTAACTTGATGCAAGCTGTGCCGTTAACATATCATCTTTGCCTCAAGTTCCCAACACCGCTTGGTGTGAAGACAATATGGGGAAACCAAAAGGAGTCTCCGATGTGTTTCATGGCTGAGCACAAGCTTCGGAATCCAGACAAGGAAGACGAACCTACTTCCCAAAGCGGGAGAAAAAAGATGAAAACCAACCGATAGCAAAGAAAAAATGTTGCTAATTTCTTATAGCAATTACAGATCCGCGACAGCCGCGCTAAAGAGGAGCGCCCCACTTGCGAGCCCGTCGTATCTGTGTGCATTGACGACGACCATCCCGAACGATGTGTAGAGATCGGAGCCAAACTCAACGATGAAATCAAAGGAAAACTTATCTCTTTTCTTAGGAAGAATGTTGACACCTTTGCATGGGCAGCGGAAGATATGCCAGGAATCGACATCAGCGTCGCCCGTCACGAGTTAAACGTCGATCCAACCTTCAAACGAGTCAAGAAAAAACGACGCAAACTTGGATCAGAAAGGGCAAAAGCAGTCAACGATGAAGTAGAAAGACTTTTACAAGTCGGTTCTATAACTGAAGTCAAATATCCTGACTGGTTAGCTAACCATGTCGTCGTCAAGAAGAAAAACGGCAAGTGGCGTGTGTGTGGACTTCACTGATCTAAATAAAGCTTGTCCCAAAGATAGCTTTCCACTTCCAGATATAGATCGTCTAGTCGAGGCAACAGCAAGAAATCAACTTCTAACATTCATGGACGCATTCTCAGGATACAACAAGATTTTGATGAACCCCGACAAGCGTGAGATGACGACATTCATCACTGATCGTGGAATCTACTGTTATAAGGTGATGCCTTTCGGTCTAAAAAATGCGGGAGCAACTTACCAACGTCTAGTAAAACGCGTGTTCGCTAATCAACTTGGTAAGACAATGGAAGTTTACATCGATGACATGCTGGTGAAATCGCTCGACGAGAAGGACCACATCGCACATCTGGAAGAATGTTTTTAGCAGCTTAATATTCTTAACATGAAACTCAATCCTACTAAGTGTCGCTTCGGTGTTACCTCCGGCGAATGTCTTGGTTATCTCGTCACTCACCGCGGCATTGAAGCAAACCCTAAGCAGATTAATGCTCTAATCCAGATGGCATCACCAACAAATAAGCGAGAAGTCCAACGATTAACAGGACGAGTCACCGCTCTTAACAGATTCATCTCACGATCTACGGACAAATGTTTACCCTTCTACGACGTCTTGCGTGGCAACAAAAAGTTTGAGTGGACAGAGACAAGTGAAGCAGCCTTCCAACAATTGAAGCAATACCTCGCTACTCCCCCAATACTCGCTAAACCGGTCGAGGGAGAACCGTTATTCCTATATATAGCAGTCTCTACTACGGCCGTAAGTGGCGTGCTAATTCGAGAAGAACGAGGGGATCAGAAACCAATCTTTTACGTCAGCAAAACTCTTACCAATGCAGAATCAAGGTATCCTCAAATGGAGAAGCTGGCGTTGTTTGTAATCATGTCTTCCCGGAAGCTAAGGCCTTACTTCCAATCCCACTCCATCATCGTGCTAAGTACCTTCCCGCTACGTTCTGTCCTAGACAGTCTAAGTCAATCGGGCAGACTAGCAAAGTGGGCTATTAAATTAAGCGAATATGATATCGAATATCGGGGACGCACTTGTGCTAAGTCTCATGTACTCACCAATTTTCTAATCGAGATAACAGAAGACACCGCCGTAGAGACAAACCCCGAGGCTATCTGGGCACTCCACGTGGATCGGTCATCCTCCAAAAACGGTCAGGGATCGGCGTGCGCTTAACATTAGTAACGGGTGAAGTACTCGAACAATCTTTTCGCTTAGGCTTTCGAGCATCCAACAACAATGAGGTAGAATACGAAGCCCTCATCGCTGGCATAAAACTCGCCCGGGCGCTTAAAATTGAACGAGTCCAAAGTTTCTGCAACTCCCAACTTGTGGTCAACCAATTCACCGGAGAATATACAACCAAAGACGATCGAATGGAAGCATACTTAAGATTGGTCAAAGACTTAGCTGCTCAATTCAAGGAATTCTCGCTAACACGCATCCCTCGAGGTGAAAACACTGACGCCGATGCACTGGCTAACATTGCATCTGCCTCTTCTTCGGATCCTAACCTCACGCGAACCATCAAAGTGGAATTTATTAAGCATCCTAGCATCGCGCCACCTACAGAGGGAAATATTGTTACTTGAACTAGAGCAGCTAAAAGAACAAGGGAACAAGCTACACCAGCAACGGCTAATGAAGAAGATACTGAAACGCAAGATTTGTCTATCAACCCACACGCTGAACAACCAGTACCCCCTACCGCCAGAGGTGAAGCAACACAACCTGACGTTGATCATCTTACCACACCAGAACAAGACATCCCAATCTCTCATGCGCCAGGAAATCTTCAAAACGAGGGTGACAGGACCAACTCGGAGAAACACCCCCCAGAAACAAAGTATGGTTGTGACAAGCAATGGATTGACGCCATTCGAAACTACATCAGCAACGGTGATATTTTGCTCGATAAATAAGAAGCTCGGAAACTCAAAGCGCTAGCCGTCCGCTATAGGATGCTGGATGGAAAAATCTTTAAATGGCAACTTTCGGGACCTCTCTTAAACTACGTCGAAGGAAAAACCGCTCGATCAATCATGAAAGAAGTACACATTGGATCATGCGGTAATCATTCTGGCAGAAGAGCATTAGCCATTCGAATCAAAAGACATGGATATTTTTGGCCAACAATGATCAAAGACTGCGAGAATTTTTCAGCTAGATGTGAGAAATGTCAACGTCACCCTCTAAATATTCATCAACCCACCGAGCTACTCTCTTCTGTGACATCGCCATATCCATTCATGCGGTGGGGGATGGACATCTTTGGCCCATTTCATCCGTCAAAACAGAATCGCTTCCTACTCGTCTTAATAGATTACTTCTCTAAGTGGGTCAGGACAGAAGCCTATGCCAGCATCAAGGACGCCCAAGTCGAACAATTTGTATGGCGAAACATTATCTACAGACACGGAGTCCCGTACGAAATCATCGCCGACAACAGCTCACCAACAAAACAATTCTCGCTGGCCTTAAAACGCGACTAGACTCTAAAAAAGGCAGATGGGCAGACGAGCTCGATGGTGTGTTATGGTCTCACCGCATTACCCCGCGAAGAGCAACTGGCGAAACACCATTTGCCTTGGTTTACGGCATGGAGTGCGTAATTCCGTCTGAAGTGCACTTTCCAGGAATTTGTCGTCAGCTTCTACCTGAATATGAAGAACTCAACGACATCATGCTGATAGATGAGCTCGACCTTGTCAACGAACGGCGCGATCAGGCCTTGGTCCGCATAACTAACTACCAGCAAGCTACAGCCAGATACTACAACTCTAAAGTTCGAATACGGCGATTCCACGAAGGAGACTTAGTTCTCCGTGAAGTTTTTCAAAACAGAGCAGAGCTAAACGCCGGCAAACTCGGAGTGCACTGGGAAGGACCTTACAAAATTACTAGAGTCGTCCGTCCGGGCGTCTACAAAATCGCCAACATGGAAGGTGTCCCGATCAAACGATCATGGAACGCACGACACCTTAAGAAGTACTACCACTAAGCGCTGTCAAGGCACTCGAAACAAACTACAAGGCAACTTGATCCCTGCAAAAGGGTGCGTAGGCGCTCATCTTCAGACGGGTTCAGTTGCCCCCTCCTAAACACAGGGGGGGAGTCAATGCTTCAACGAACTACGGGGCGACTTGATCCCTGTAAAGGGTACGTAGGCAGCTCATCTCCGGATGAGTTCAGTTGCCCCCCTCCGTAAAAAGGGGGGAGAGTGGGTAAGTATACTCATATATTCCCATTTTTTGTAACAAACTCTACGATTAATTAAGATCAAATATTTGATCACCTTTCTCTTACATCCTTCACGGATTAGTCAAGTCAAAAAACAAAAAAAAGACTTGATGTCACTGCTGGCCACAGTGACAAAATCAAATCTGATAATTACACCCACTGCGGTAAAACAACGCGCTATACAAATAAAAGAATGATCATTATCGAGTGGAGGTGTTCAAGGAGTAATGCTTGCGTCATCCGAAATGATCATTCTAAACCCAGTTAACCACAACACTGGTACCATCGCAAAGAGTTCATTATAGGAGCGGCTACGTTATTGAATACAAAGCCGTAAACCGAAATGTTCACTAAAAAAAACCCAACTACACTTAATCGTTGGTCATTACGCGATTATGTGGTCATTATTGGAGCAGGCATGTCGATAAAGACTTATCCGTAAACCAAGATGATCATCAGAAAACCCAGTTAACTCAACACTGGTCTCAAACAACTCGACATGTTCACTCTTGGCAACACGGACTCGCCTGTGGGCCCCAGGGATCATTAGAAAAACCAGTTAACTCGACACTGATGACAAAGATAATGTACTTGGTCTTAGGAAGCGGACTAGTCAAAGATGGCCTACCCGCGAACCGGATCAATTAACATCCAAACTTAGCAAATTTGAAAGTTTTAGAGCAGTTTCGCAGTTGAAGCAGGGGCTCCCACCAGAGGCCGCCTGAAAGCTGCAAACGTGTCAAAACTTTGTAAACGCAAACAAGTCACCCAACTCATCGGCAAATGTGCAAATTCTTCGGAACATCGATAAAGTTAAAGGAGTCAAAACTAAAGCAGTTTGTTTGAAAGACGAAGACAAAGATCTTAAAAGCTTCGTTCATAAAATCTATCTTGCGGTAATGCAAGGAAAAATATGACAAGTCTAAACAAAAGGATAAAACACCATCCAAATCGAATCAAATGCGAAAAAGAATATCAAAAGAGCAACAAAAAGCTGAAACATCTAGAAGAAAACAAAAAGAAAACAACAAACTAAGACGCGATCTCCTCAACATCCTCATTAACCTCAGCGACTCTCTAAGGTGGGCCTCCAGTCGTAGAATTCGACGAATCCTCATCGCCCGATGGACCGGAAGAGCTCGAAGCCGGCACCGCATCAACTTCAACATCAACAACCCGACTTTCGGTTCCACCCGCTGACAAGTCCTTAAGAATATCTTCGAGCTTGCCCATGTGAAAGGCGAACTCATCGGTCGCGGACAAGAAGCCTGCCTCTTGCTTCTTGAGGGCAACAAGCTCGGCATCAAGATCAAGCACCTCTCCCTTCTTAAGCAAACCGACGAGCTCAATATTACTCCGGACTTCAGCAAGGAGAACTATGTTAACCCTCAGGGTGTCGTTAATCAGTTTGATCTTCCTGTTAGCCCGGCCAATCCTATCTTCGTATTTTATCGCCATATCATGCTTCGCCTTCCCGACGGCTTGTTGTACACCCGCATCCCGAAGACCTAGGCGATTCTTAAGGTCGGCAACTTCCTGCTGCAAGCGCTTCCTCTCAGACTCAAATTTTGCAAACGTCTCGTCTATCTTGCAACGTTTGTCGTTGGTTGTCTTCACAAACTCCTGAAGAGTGGCAATCTGTTTCTCCAAGTCTTTTTTCTGCCCCATGTAATCATCGCGAGCCTTCTCAGCAGTGGCAAGTTTACGAGTCTACGAGCGGGAAACCAACTCGTAACCTCTAGCAAGTTGGTTAAGCGATGAAAGGAACTGCAAAACAAAAATTACGGGGAAAAGTTTAGAAGACCAAAGAAAAAGCGATATAGATGATTATTAGAAACAAGTCGTAGAAAAGCCATACCGTCATACATCGAAGAGCCATATCAGAATAAGCGTCCTTCTGTGCCATTTGCTCTGGCAAAGGGAAGTGAACGTCCGTAGAGATAATTTGGGATAGACGCGACGCCGCCAACTTAACATCACTAAAAGAGTCCTTCCAATTGAGATTCGTGGGTGAAGGTCTCGCTGTAGCATCACGCCGAGGAGATTTAGGATGCCTTGGTCTGACCGTGTCGTCTCCAGAAGTGACGTTTCCCTCTGCACCTTCTCGAGAACGTTTGCGGCCTTTCTCCACGCCATCATCTTTTTCTGAGTCTCGTCATGACGCTTCTGCAATGGTTTTGGCTGATTATCAGTAGCAACAACGACGTTTCGCTCTTGATCTGGACGACGCGACTTGGAAGCAGCAGTAGCACGAACTTTAGGGGCCGGCGTCGACGATCCGGCTCGCTGAGACACTCTCGCATTGGACCTTGTCCTAGCCTCAATAGCTCTCTTCTCACGAGCAGATAGTTCTCTTCCGTTGTTCAACATTTTCGGTAACGAATCTGATGGAGTATTTCCGGGGCAACGAGCGAGTGCTTCTCTGACTATGGGTAGAGAAAAATTGTTCTTCCACCTACACTTCTCGGCGGCAAGTTCAGCACAAAGATCAAACAAGTCTCGCGGCAATTTCTCAGTTCGGTTCGGAGCTGCAAAATATGAACATTACAAAGAGTTGGAATTTCCAAAGTCTGAAAACAAAACGAGCAAAGTTGCACAAGTCAAAACTGGTAATTCTAAATTAGTAGCACGACTAAGCCTGCTACCACAAAATCCCCATTTTGTCTGAATCTTTTGAAGATAACGACGCCCTACAAAATCCTCATTGATTCTCACGAAAAAGAATTTATCCTGCCAAGATCTATCATTTCAAGGCAAATCCTTGATAATCTGGAATTTCGGCATGCCACTCAAATAGTAGAAGGGACCTTCGTTGCCACCAGTCCTCATAATCGTTAAATAGTTTAACAAATGGTCTACTCCGACCTCACGACCGCACTCATAACCGCGCACCATAATCCCAAGTAGATGCGCATTCCGAGGGGAGTAATTTGAGCAATAGCAGTGTGACTCCTCCATAAAAACTTGAGTATCGCTGAAGGAATCGGAAACCACAGAAGACTCCCCTTGAGATAAGCTTCGTATAACGTGAAGAACCCTTCCGGAGGATGGTCTGCGCGCTGGTTTGGACTAGGAACGATAAATTCTACTCCTTTAGGAACATGAAATTGAGCGATGAGACCATCTAAAGATTTGCGATCTGAGAGACTAGATCCTAGCGGATCAGGTTTCTTTGGCAACGGTCTCTTCTTCTTAACAGCCTGCGGGACCACAGCCTCAGCTTCGCTGGTTACATCCAAAGCACTACAAGGAGCTGATCTAATCGAACTGCCAGTGTCAGACTCTGAAGAAATAACCATTCCCCTGCCGAGAAGAAAAGGGCCTGCAGACATATCTCCAGAATCGTCTCGAAACAGTTTCTGAACCATCTGCGTCTTGCTTGCGATCGAGCCACAAATCTGCGGAGTTAGAACACATTCTCTTCGATTCACTTTCTCCGCTGCGATGAGAATTCAAGACTTAGTCAAACTCGTGGTCAAATTCAGTCTTAGTCAACTCTGCGAGTCAAACCTGGCCAAACTAGTCAAACCAGTCAAACTAGACAAACCTGGTTAAACCAGTCAAACCAATCAAATTAGATCAAACCAGTCAAACCAGATAAGACCAGTCAGACAAGATCAGACCAGCCAAACCGGATCAGACCAAGTCAAACCGGGTAAACCGGCCAAACCCGGTTAACCGAGCTGAACCGGTCAGAACCGAGTCAACTCGGTCCGACCGAGTTGACTCGGTTCGACCGAGTTGACTCATTTCTTCTCGATCCAAGCATCACCGTCTCCGATCCAAGCTTCGATGTGCGTTCCCGCTTCAAGACGGGTCCTTCCTTCGTCGCACGAACAGAGACGGAGAACAGTTGAGGTAAAGAGGATGAGGAGAAGGGTTGATTGATCGGAGATGGAGGAGACGACAGTGACTTGATCGTAGTTAGACGACGGTTGGCCGAACGGAGAAGGAGGAAACGACGATCGATCGGTAGGAGCGATGGAATCGGAGCAACGATGGCGATCGGATTACGGTGGTTCGATCTTTTGCTTTGGGAAAGAGATGCGAATTGGTGAAAATCAATGGGAAGGAAGGAGCTTTATTTATACCTGGAGAATTTCCTAAAATCAGTCTGGAATTTAGAAAAAGTTCCAGAAATTTCTTAGCAGGCCTCAAGCCTGGTAACCAAAGAAAGCCATCAGCTTCATCAGAGGCCACTAAGTAAAAAGAAACAAAAAACAACAATACACACACAAGTCCAGGAAAACGCGGTGACACTAGCTCAACGCGGAATAACTGAAACTTCCCGAGTGTGGTGACAAAACGTTCATGCCTGGAAAACGTAGAGTCCATCATATCGATCTCAGTCTTCAGCAGTGACTACCTTGGCATCATCATCACTCGATACTACCAAGCTGGGGGGCTAACTGTAGGGGTCGGATTTCACCCCTATGAGATCGATATAACGACAAGATCAATTCAACTTCAAAGCGACAGAATCGGAGGGAGCCTACAAAGGCCCAGTTGAAATCTAGGCCCGAAATGACATTAAACCCATATGTAAAATGGGCTTAATAAGAATATGAGCCTAAATTTAATATATTGCTTAATGGGCCTGACCCATCATATTAGTTGACCTAGGTTACTTAGGGAGACTATATATAGTTCATAGTATTCACCCAAAAAAGGGATCACAACTTTTATAGTTTCAAAATATTTCATGAATCACAAGAACCATATATAGATAGGGATTTGTATTGCCTTCATCTATTGTTGCTCATAATGCTTGAATTGGATCGATCACCTAGTTCATGAGGTTAGGTTGTTTAATGCAACAACATTGTTCGATTAAATGCTTGAACTAACATAGATGAGCAAATCGTTCTTAGCCAACGAAGCCGATGTTAAGCCGTTTTGTGAATCTATCAAACGAATTCTTTAATGCTTTTCTTTAACTCTAAATTTATACGACAATTTAGAATCTTAGGTTATACATGTATGTTTGAGTTCTAGATTGAGATGAGTTGTTCCCTGAATAAAATATAAATGTTAATGTCTCTGATTTCATGCCAAAAAAGCTAATGTCTAACGCTTTTTAATCTATATTTTACATCGTTTAATTGCTTTCTCATTTACATTATTGCAAACAATCACATTTTCTATCGTATTAAATTTGGTTTAATAATTCTTTTAAATTTTACTCATTTCAATCTAATCCATTTCCTCTTCATGGTAGCCGAGCTATTCATTGGCTTGTTGTTGTGGAAAAGATGGTTTACGAGGCAATCCCTCGCTCAACTTTGAGGTTGTTCTCTCTTCCTAGGGATTTCTTCAATTGGTCAAGTCGTTTGTGTTTGCTCGGTTTTCCTGGAAATTGCCTAAGAGTCCGTTGGGATAGCATTCGGGTTTAATTGTCTCACGACTTCATTACGACTGTAGCTCATATAATTTATAGCTTTATCTTATCTGTTGTTGTTTTTTGTGTATTTCTATGTACCTTCTCTTGTACAAGTTCGTTGTTCCTATGGGCTTCTCTGTGCCCCTAGCTCCTTCCCTAGAACGGATCCATCCTTTGCTAGACTCTACTATAACCCGATAACTTTATTATGATTAATGAAACAACAACTTGGACAAAAAAAAAAATTAATTCATTTCCCATTAATCCATTTAACTCATTAAAAACCAATTTTTTTAGTTATTAGATTAATTCATTGGATTGGTTTGGATTGATCCATGATTTATTTTATACATTTTGACACACCTATCTACAAGAGATGTCTATATAACATTCAAATATTTATAAAATAAAATCAAGTGGTCTCTTTCGAATTTTGACACAATACATACTAGAGATTATAATTGATCTGAAATGGGATCTATTTTTAGAAACTGAAAAAAAATCGAAACCGAATAACCGAATGATCACCTTACCAACAAATTAATTTTTTTAATAAATTAGAAATATATATATATATATATATATAAATTAGAAATATATGTATATAAATATTATATGTATATATTTCTAATTTCATATTAGATTTTTAATATATATATATATATTTCTAATTTAAAAGTTAGTTTTTTAATTTGTTGGTATATACATATATAAATGCTTGTGGAAAGATAAAGTAATTTACTATATCTAAATGATAAAAAAGTCAGCCTATCTCATAACTACTTGAAAAAGTTGTTTTTCTCATTAAAAAAGCAAATCCTTTTCCGAATCTTTTGAAATATGTTTGGTCGTTTTAACCTCCTAACCCTTACCAATGATGAACATAACTGAAATATTACTTACCAACATCATTACAACCTACGACCTTTTTCGCAATTTATTCACTTTTAGTTCGTTATTATGGCAACCGATACCAATGATAATATCAATTTTCGTCACCAGGCGATAACATTCCCTCTAGGCCACTACATTACAATTTTAGTAACTTTTTTTTTGTATGTTCAATTCATAGAGTCACGGTGTTTAAAATAACTTATTGAGTTTTTATTTTATTTTGTTTGTTTATACTAATAAAATCACTACAAGAAAATATATGATATATTTCCGACGAATTTAAAGTATATTTAGAATTTAGGATTTGAAATTTTATAATATCTATTTAATAACTTAGAGCTTATACAAAGTAACAACCAAGCTTTTGAACGGTTCTTCTCTCCCAACCATGAAATTCTAGCACCGCAAACACAAAAATCTGATGCACTTCTTCGACGGCCGGTTTATCTCACCGCAACCGTGAGTGGGACCGTCTCTTGCTCGTGTATCTTTGGCTCCTCTTAGATCGATTTTTCGCTTTTAAGTTTGGAGTAGATATGTTAAGGATATTGTCCCACATCAAAAGTTGGTGAAATAATAAATTTATATATAAAGGGTTAGGGCCAACAGACTCATTGACCAATTGGTTTTGAGTTGGAAGCCCATAACTAACTCAAACTTAATATTGTATCAAAGCCCATGATCCACACAGTCCAACCCGATCCATAATCGATCCGAACCAAAAATGGTCCCACCGACCAATACCCAAATATTCCGAGATTAATAACCAAAGAGGCATCATCTGGAGACGTTGGTGGTACCGGGTTTAGCATCCAGACTCACATCCGACCCGACATGGAGCTTCGGGAAGCATCTTGGAGAAATGGGCCAACGAGGATCAATTTAGGCGTCTCGGCCCGTTAAGGAGCATTAGCCGACCTAGGCAAATACAAGCAAATTAGAAGACTTAGCTCAGGTAAAAGGAAATACTTAGGATTAGTATAACTTCCTTTTATCTTTTAGGAGATTTTCCATTTATCTTTTAAGGTTATTTTGATCAACTTTGTACTTGTATAAATACTTGATGTATTCTTCCAAAACGAGGACATCGCATTCAATAGGGAATTCTATACACATCTTTTTCCTAGATTTCTTCCTTGTGATTTTACGTTTAAACCTAATTCCTCTATTCTTTGGAGTGATCTCGGATTGTTGTTCAATCCAGTATCACCAAATTGGCGCCGACTAAGGGGACCGATTAGGTTTACTATGTAACTTTCACGAGAGAAAATCTTTGAAGATGTCTGGAGACGAAACCCTAACTCCACCAACTGTGAACTCAGCCGGAGCGGCGAAAAATCCAGCCAACGGAAACGATTCTTAAGAGGCGTAGAGAGCCTCAGAAAAGTATAATCCAACTCTGGAGGTCACCATTGCTGAGAATGATCACCAACCGGAGGCCCGAGCAAAGACATCGGACCACCAGGTAATCCTGATCAAAGACACTGAACTTGATGTTCCTGCCACGCAGAAATCACTACAGGAGAAGTACGATAACCAGCAGAGCGATCATGAAAAGCTCCGTGAAGAGATGACTCTCTTCATGGGACGATTCCATAAAAACTCCCGGAACAGGACAACTCGAATTGATCGAAACCTGTTTCCTGCCGAGACAACGCCTAGAATTTTTTCAGTGGGAGGCCAGCTTGCGACTTAAGTCACACCAACTTCACGAAGCTTGGAGGAAAGAGACGAGGATATAGCATCCATGAAGGAGACCATCCATTTGATGAACTCAAGGATGCATCGCGTTGTAAGCTTAGCCCCCGAGCTCGATAAGGTCCTTGATGGAACAAAACAGACCCCCTTAACCACCCGAATTGTAAACACTTCGGTCAAACCAAACGCTAAGATTCGGATCGTGCTCTACGAAGGAAAGACCAATCCAACTCAACATCTCACAGCGTTTAATATCGCCATGAGCTAAGCTAACTTCCTTCCCAAGGAAAAAGAAGCCGGTTACTGTCAGCTGTTCGTAGAACACCTCTCCGGCGACGCTCTAACTTTCATCAGTTGTCGGCGGCCTTCCTAAAGCACTACTCGATTCACATCGAGAAGAAAACGTCTAGCGCCAATCTTTGGTTTCTCTAACAGAAACCGAATGAGTCATTGAGAGAATTCATGGGAAGGTTCAAAGGAACCCTATCCATATTGGTTATGGCAGACGATGCCGCAATTGACGCGCTTCAGAAAGCTTTACTCCTGAAAAGTCCTTTCCGAACGAACTGACTATCAAACGACATGCAACCTTGGAAGACGCCCTGCATAAAGCATCGAGTTAATGGAGTTGGAATATAATCAACCGGAAGCAAAGGAAGGTGACAAACTAAACCACAGAAGGAAAGACAGATTTTCCAAATCAGCGATGACGCCGAAATATTGACCTAGGAGTAACCGACCTGTAGAGGAAAGCAACGCCCGGAGTTAGTGTGACTTTCACCAAACGTCGGGACATTCAACAGCTCAGTGCCGTCACCTCTTAGATGTGTTGATGGAATTCTACAGAGCCAGGAGAGTTTCTGATATGGAATTTTAGAAGAACTTCCCCGGAAAAATGAACCCGGTAGAGCGGGAAGATGATTAGGGCCAGCCGAAAGAACCGCCACCCGGAGTCAACCCCCCTAAGTGGGACCGAGACGACTTGCATGGGGATAAGAATCCGTCTGCACCTCGGAAAAAGCTCTACATGATTATGGGCGGGCTTGAAGAGTATAACGATTCTGTAAGATCGAAACATCAATACGAAAGAATCGTCGAAACCGCCAAGAAGTGGCCGGTGCTAGCCGAGAAGGACCTTTTTGTTACATTCGACGAGAAAGATACTAAGGGTCTGGATTGACCTCATAACGATTCTCTGGTGATTCAGCTCGTTATCAACGATTGCTAAGTAGGTCGTGTAATGATCGACACCGGAAGCTCGGGATCTATCGAGACACCCTCGAGAGAAGGGGAGTAACTCACGATGAAATCAAGTTTGGGAACAGAGCACTGACTGGTTTCGCCAATGACACTACCTCAATAGTCGGTACGATTAAGCTTATAGTTTATGTTGCCAGAGTTACTCACTTCGTCAAGTTTGTTATTGTGGATACATGATAAGTAGATAAATTGCCCTTTCTTAGCATGCATTTTAGTTAGATTTTGACGAATTTAGCTTACGTTTTTACATGTTTTGTTGCATATCTTGTTCTTTTTAGATTAGATTGAGTTTAGAGTCCAAGTTCTTGTTTTCTTGCATATGCATGCATATTTTGTCCATTTTAGGTATAAATAGAGCCTTAGAACAATCATGGAGCAAGTGGAGAGAAGAATCAAGATTGAAGAATGAAGAACAAGAAAGTGAAGACCGAGAAGGCCTATGGATCGGCCAGAACTTGGTCTATCTGGTTGATCCATAGGAGGTCCCGAGCTCCAAAATCCACTACCCAAATTTGATCTCTTGGTCGGTCCACAAAGCCACTCTTGATGCAACTTTCTGTTTGACCGGGTCTGACTCGGGTTGACCCGGATACATTTCTATTTCCCTATAAATACTCTTCTTTTGATTAAAACTCCTAAACTTTAGCTTCTCTTCTATTATCCTTTGTGTAAAACCTAAAACCTATGTATTTTTGATAATTTGAGGTTAAAGTCTTCACCTTTTATGTTTTAGTAAAGTTTAATCTTGTTTATTTACTTTAAGCTTTTCATTATGCATCATTTAATTCATGCTTTTTGTGTTTTAGTTACGATTAGTGAGTAGTTTCTTTAATGGATCTTGGGTAGGGAAGATTAAGGTTGATTCAAGCTATATTAGTGTTGCTAGGTTGTTAGTCTTTAATATTTCATTGATTAAAGAGCTCTTAAGGCTAGATTAGGAAGTAATTACCCCTATTCTAGATCATGGTCTTTTCATGTCTGGAAGGTGTTTGTGAAAATGTCTAGAAGAACTTTAATCATGCTTTATTCATCTTAGCCAATGGAAGTTGATGTTTAAGGAGTTTAGTAAGCTTATATGAACATATTCTTAATGATTCTTAGTTAATCTTTAAAAAGATGGAAGTTTGTGTTAGATTTTGATTAAGGAATGGATTAGTACCATGGAAGTGGGTTAATCTAGATTAAATGGATTCATGCTTTGAAATTAGCTATCTTTAGTTGTTGTGCATCAATATCTTAACTTGTTTCAACCTAAATCAATCACCTTTACTCAAGATCCATGTTTTAATCTCATTGATATTCTAGTTTGACTTCTATTGACTTTTGTTGACTTTCCCGTTGAGTTTTGTTGACTTTTCTTAAATTGCATTTTAATCTTGTTTTACTTTCATTTACGCATTGCTTTCCTTTATTTTAGTGCTTTACATTTTTTAAACTTTGATTTTACTTATTGAACCTTTTCATATTGTCATTTAAGTTGAGTGAAAACTCCATATCACACCTTGAAATTGGATTCGCGTAGCTTCATTAGTTTCTTGCATTCCAATTGTTAAATAATCATTAATCCTTGTGGAACAATGACCCTTGATTACTACATTGATTGCACCATGCACTTGTGGTTAGTTAATTGAGGTTTAGAACCCATAACACATCTAGGTTGAACATTCATTTGCATTGTTCATCTCACCAGTTGTAGCTATCAAGTTTTTGGCGCTGTTGCCGGGGATTGATTGATTGATTGATTAATTTCAATTTTAGCATTTGGATTTGGAATCTTTTGTAGACTAAGTTTTAGTTTTTGTTCGATATTCAATCTATCTTGTTTGTCTCTTGGTCTTGATTGGGTTGTAGGTGCATGATAACAAGAAGTAAAAGCTTCGACAACTTTGATCTACATATTGACATTAGCCAAGTTGAGAAGCAAGCTAGATTTGCAAGAAAGGATAGAGAACGTTTAGCAATGGAAGCTAACATTATTCATGGTAATGGCGGTAATCACTAAGTTAATGAACTTGCAAGAAACGTGGATGGTAATGGTAATAGAGTACCCGTTCATTCTCCAAGAGAAGAACGAAGGATTGGAGATTCCGATGAACCGCTCACTAATGGGACAAGAACCGGTATTCGCCCACCACCTTATGCTAACAACAATTGGGAGATCAAATCGAGTTTGATCAACATGGTGCAAAACAACCGTTTCTTCGGTTTACCCTTGGAACACCCAATTGAGCATCTTGATAACTTCGATAGGTTATGCGGAATGGTGAAGATGAATGGCGTTTCCGAAGATGTTGTGAAGCTTACTTTGTTTCCATTCTCTCTGGGAGAAAAATCTAGTCAATGGGAGAAGAATGTAGTTACATCTTCCATCACTACTTGGGAAGAGTGTAAAAAGCGGTTTTTAGCCAAGTTCTTCTCCAATCAATGCACCGCAAGAATTAGAAATGATATCACGAGCTTCAAGCAAGGTCCAAACGTAGCTCTCTATGAAGCTTTGGAAAGATTGAAGGGTTACACTAGGTCTTGTCCTCACCATGGAGTTCCTATGGAAGCTCTACTTGGAATCTTTCATAGAGGGATTGAAGAGAAGTATTACTTAGCTCTAAATATATCAAGTAATGGAGACTTTGGAAGCTTGACTATAGAAAAAGGAGAAGAGCTCATTGAGAATCTAGCTCAAAGCAATCAAAGGTACAATAGGGAGTATGATAGATCATACAAGGAACCTAAGAATGAGCTCAAGAGTGAAGATCAAAGGATCAAGGAGATGAGTGATAAGCTAGACAAGCTTATCTTAGCTAGTATGAAGCAAGTTCACTATGTTGGAGATTTTGATGGAAATCAAGAAATGGTTGTTGAAGAAGTCCAAGAAGGACAAGAAGAGATTAGCTACATTCAAGGTCAAAGATATTATCAAAATGGATGCAACCCCAACTGGTCCTATAGAAGCACCAATGTGGAGAATCCTTAAGACCAAGTCTATCCACCTAATCAACAAGCTTTTATCCCACAACAAGCTCAAGGATTTATTCCTCAACAAGCTTTTGTAACTAAGCAACAATATTTTTCTAATCAAGTTGCTCCTACCAATCAAGCTACTACCTCTACTCAACCCGCCGCTCAAGACCAAGAGCTCAAGGCATTGGTTCAACGGGTTTTGGATGGACAAATCAAGAGTAATGCGGATATCGCAAGGAAGTTCCATGCGGTAAACACTGGGATTGATGGGATGTATCAAGAGTTGGATGGCAATATTACAAGCCTAGCTTCCCATGTTAAGACCATTGATGTGCGACTAGAACTATTCACTTCTAGCTCAAAGGAACCAAGCAGTATTCTACCGGGTAAACCCGAGTCTAATCCTAGAAGCAACATTTGCAATGTGGTGATCTTAGAAGAAGATAAAGGATGGAGATCAAGGTATGGACCTTTGACTAAGGAAGATTATGAGGAAGATGAGCTCTACTTAGAAGGATTGGCTAACCTATTGAAGCCTCCTCAAGAGATGAATGTTATTGTCAAGAAGGAACACTCAAGAAGCATTGAGTTGGTTAGAAAAAGAGCTATGGAAACTCCAACCTATGAAGAGAGGCAACACAAGACTAAGCTAGACCTTCCAATACCGGATTTCACTAAAGCGGTTAAGAAGATCTTAGCTAGCTACAAGAAGGATATGGAGGATATTGGTATTAAGTTTCAAAAGGAAGATGACTATAAGCAGATGGCTAAAGAACGGGATCTAATTACGGAAGTGTTAGCTAACCAAGGAAAGGTTAGAGAGGTTATGATGAAGTATCAAGCTAAACGGGAAAGGGATAAACCAAGAACCCTAAAGAAGAAGCTCAATCCCAGAAAATTTACAATCGCTTACATACTTGGAGACTTGGAGATCAACGATGCGTTGTGTGACTCCGGTTCTAATGTTAACGTGATTTCTCAAGAAATGATGGATCATTTAGGAATCACTAAGCTCAAGAAGACTCCATGCTCTCTCGTCTTTGGAGATGCAACATGCAAGCAACCACTTGGAGTCATTGAAGATTATCCTTTGAAGAATAGGTAATTGCGTTATACCGACGGATCTTATGGTTATGGAAATGGAGATGGCTAAATCGCTCCTACTCATACTTGGTACGCCTTTCTTGGCTACCACCGGAGCTAGTCTAGACTTTCTCCACATGAAAGTTCTATTGATGAATGTGGATCCTTACACTTACTATGATATTGAGCCCATTGAAGTAGGTATTTGTGGTATGGTCTCCAGTGAAGATGTTAAAGAAGAAATGATGAGTCTAGAGACTAGTGCAGAGATCAAGAAAGTTATGAAAGAAGCTCCCAAGCTAGATGATTACAAGGAGAACTTAGATTTATTTGATGGTGGCGGTATTGGTTCAATGTTTGAAACGATTGAAGAGACGTCTATGGCTATATTTAATGAGCCAACCGGAGCAAATGGTAAGAGCTCCGAGATGTACAAAGAAAAGATTAGATACAAGCTCATACTTGAACCTATGAAGAAAATTGAAGTGGGACTTGAGTGTAAAGCCATTTGGAATGGTGAGCTTGGAAGCTTCCATAAACCTAAGATCGTTTTCCCCACCAATATGATCTACGAAGAAATTGATAAGTGCAAGAAGGCCATGAAAGAAGCCTTTGACATTGATTTGGAGGATTGGGAACCAAGCAAGATTGATGGTTCTCCATTGATCTCGGACTAGCACCTTTACCAACCGTCAAGCTTAGAGACGTAAAACAAGCGCGCTTGGGAGGCATTCCCATGGTATCCTTTCTACATATATCTTATTCTTTTTATTTATGTTTAGTATGTTTTCGGAGATTGATTTTTGTGTAGGACTCAAGAAAGATGATTGGAGAGGTATTGAATCAACTTCGGAAGGTGAAAAAGGCCAAGAAACACGAAGAATAGCAAGGATCGACCAAACTGGTCGGTCTCTTGGTCGATCTATACAAAGCCCCAAACGCGAAAAATCACTGCCTGATTTTTGGCCTGTAGTCGGTCTACCTGGTCGATCCATACGAGCTCTATAACTGCCAGGTTTGACTTCTTCTCTGCGCGTTGAGTCAGTCCAATTTTGGTCTAAACCGGTTTATTTCAAGTGTTCTCAATCAATTTTGGCCGGGTTATTCACTAAAAATCAGATTTTTAAAACCCTTCTCCTTCTTTTTCAAATTATTTTGAAATCTTTAGAGAATCTTTAAAGAATCTTTAAAGGATCTTTAAAGAATCTTTAGCATCTCTCTCTTACTTTACTCTTTCACTAAAGAGAATTTCAAATATTTCAAAATCAAGATCTCCTTTTCTCTCTAAACTTTTGAAAGAACCTTGAAGTCACCATCTCTTTTAGATCTTCTCTACCATAATCTTTGATTATCACAAGGTATGCTCTATTTCCTTTACCCATTTCAATTAATCTTGAAACTCATGGATGCATACATGAGAATCTTGTGGAGTTCACTATCATTGGGTTATGAATTGTGTTGCTTTAAGTTTAAAATGAGTTACAATTGTTTAGGTAGATGATTTCATGAGCATATTTGGAATGTGTATGGTTGAATTTGAGTTCATATCCTTTTAAGAGTTCTTGAATGTTAAAAATGCTTTAGATTTGAAACCTTTAGATGAAATTGAGCATATTTATCAGTTTTGCTAATCAATTATTGCAATTAAACCTTGTTGGTACCTAGTATTCACTAGAATTTTGAAAATTTATCAAGTTCAAGATTTGAGCTTTAGTAAATAGGTTTATTAAAGAATGTAAAAGTTAGAATTTGCTTAAAAATGAGTAGAATGGTCATTAAATATTACTTGTTACATTGATTGATTCATTGTCTAGTCTTATATGATGCATATTATTGATGAATCTTTGATGATTGGCTAGACAAGTTGTGCTTTGATTGGAAAATGGTTCTTATTTGGGAACATTTCTTTGTAGGATAAATCTAGCAACAATGACTACTAGAATTGAGAAATTCGCATTAACTATTGACGAGATTCGAATTGGTATCTTGAGCCAAGCTATGTGTGAGGCTACAAGGTTCGCGTGTCCATTGTTCTTGGCTAGGAGTGGACTCAAAGACAAGGTCGATGAGCTTTTAGGAAGAATGCACTTGAGTGGGTTATCGTCAATGTGCTACACTACTTATCCCGAGCTTACCAAGCAATTCCTAGCCACAATGATGTGCAAGTTTGATGATCGTCTAGGCACTTACCTCATTTGTTTCAAGATAGATGGTTGGAAGTATATGGTCACGTTTAGGGATTTTTGCGACATTTATGGTTTTCCACAGGGGAAACTTGGAGAAACAACGCAGATTCACAACAAAACTCTACTTTGGCGTAACATAGCACTCGAGGAGAGCTACACGGCCATCTCCAATCGCATTACAAGAGTCAAGAATCCCACGCTTCGATATATTCTTCACTTATTGGCCAACACTTTCAACGCAAGAGGAAACGATGATTTCCCAACAAATGACGACCTCAAGCTACTCTACATGGGAATCCATTCCGCTTTGAATGATTTCGATGGTCAACCTATGGAGATGGATCACAATTACTATGGATGTGAGCTTGGCGCGATGTTCTTCGCCAAATTGAAGAAGTTTCGGTTTTGCTTGACAACTACAAGCACACCACACATATATTTTGGCGGCATGCTCACTCCATTGTTCTTACACGTGGGAATCGATCTCAATGATTTCGTGCCTTTGCAAGAAAGACCATTGATTGATGTTCAATATTTGATTGAGAAGGAGAGTTTAGGAGGACATTTTGGGTTAGGACACTATGTTTACCGGTTCTTCGATGACGATGGCGAGCCACTTTGTTGCTACCTTCCATTACCACCAAAGTTTGGAAGAACTTCAAGCAACCGTGCCCTCCAATTCAATCTACCTCGCCGCCTTACCTTCACTCCACCCCTACTTGATCACTAGAAACTCCAAGGTACCACTCTATCCATTGTATATACCATTTCATTTATGCATCTTTAGTTTCATTTTCTATTTTCTTCTTTCTTCGGTTTACTTCTTCATCGAGACGATGAGAAGTAAGTCCAGGGGAGGCATTGCTAATGCTTATTTTAGTTTCATTTTCTATTTTCTTCTTTCTTCGGTTTACTTCTTCATCGAGACGATGAGAAGTAAGTCCAGGGGAGGCATTGCTAATGCTTATTTTAGTTATTTTGTTATCCTTTTATCAGGTTTTGAGTCTCATAGCATGCATTGCATTGTACATATGGTAAAATTTGAAAAACCCATAAAAATTTTAAAAATATTCGAAAAAATCAAAAAGATTTTCATTTTTCATATAGTTGTATTTCATACATTTGTATGATCGTTTAGGTCGCATTGAACATATTTAAAATGTTTTTGAGGTTTATGGCTTAGCATTCACTATGATCTTTAGGATAATGCTAGATACTGCTAAGTAAATTATAGACATCTCTTCTTTGCATCTTGATCTCTTCGCTTGAAACTCATGATTAAGTTGAAGCATATTAGACTTGAAACCAATTCTATCTACTTAAACCTAATATTGACTTTAAATTCTTGTTTAGAGACTTGATATGCTTGTTCAAGTAACCATATACACATTTGGACTTTTTTTACCCTTTTACCACTCTTTGCTAGTCCAAATGGCCTTCTCGATTCACGATATCTAATGTGAATGAGGTTGGTTTCTCATACCTTGCATAACCTTGACCCTTCCTTGAAACCTACATGTATTTTCTTGAGTGAGGCCTCATTTTTGAAAATGCATACGCAAGGAAAATCTTGAAAGATAGGAACGACAAAGAAGTGCTTTCATTTTAGAGCTAGTCTCGTTTTATGACTAGTATTAGCTTAGGATTTGTTGTTCATATGGTTTGGGTTTGGTGAGTGTTTTGGTGAGCAAAAGAAAGAGTGTGTTGAGTTTAAATGAAAGGAAAGCCAAAGAATGAAAAGAAGTTGAGCTACTCTAGGAAAGGTTGTTATTGTTTAAACCTTAAAGAAAGACTCTAGTGTTTGATAATAAATAGAAATCCCCTCTATAAGCTAGAACCCAAAAGGGCTAGAACCCAAAAGGGCTAGTAGAAAAATATGAAAAAGAACCATAGAGGAAAGGATAAAAGTAAAAGAAAGAGTCTAGCAAGTAAAGAAACCCCGTAGAGTAAGCTAAAAAGTTTAATGGGAGATTCAAAAGGCTTAGACCACCAAGAGGAAAGAGAATTTGCAAGCTCATGGGTAGAACTTAAGAGTTTTAAATCTTATGGGTTGGGTGGAATGGAAGCACTTATTTGTATGCATCAATTGTTCCATTTCTTCCTTGCTTTTACATGATGTTTTGCATTACTTTCCCTTGAGTGTGAGTCCCCTAAAAACGTTATATAAACCGCCTTATCTTTCGCATTTAAACCTTCTTTTACCAAGCCTTGATCATTGTTTGATAGTTGATAAGCAAAACCATGCATTAATCCTTAATGAATGTTAAAGAATTGGTGGATAGAAAGGTATGTGAATGCTTGATGATTGAGTCTAGAGGCAAAAGATTGGAGTAGCGATAGATTGCGAGAAGATTGATTGAGTTTAAAGTGCTTAGCGATAGCTTTGTATTATCTTAGGTGATGGTGTTGAATGCTTTGTTTGAATCTCTTTGTTTTGTTTTCTTTGTTTTCAAACCTCTCTGTCGGTTTGTTTTCTTTGTTTGCTCGAAGACGAGCAAAAGGCGAGACCGGGGGAGTTGATAAGTGCATAAGTTGCCCTTTCTTAGCATGCATTTTAGTTATATTTTGAGGTATTTAGCTTAGTTTTTTACATGTTTTGTTGCATATCTTGTTCCTTTTAGATTAGATTGAGTTTAGAGTCCAAGTTCTTGTTTTCTTGCATTTGCATGCATATTTTGTCCATTTCAGGTACAAATGGAGCCTTGGAACAATCATGGAACAAGTGGAGAGAAGAATCAAGATTGAAGAATGAAGAACAAGAGAGTGAAGAACGAGAAGGCCTATGGATCGGCCAGAACTCAGTCTATCGGGTCGATCCGTAAGAGGTCCCGAGCTCCAAAATTCACTGCCCAAATTTTGGCTCGTGGACCGACCAACTGGTCGGTCTCTTGGTCGGTCCACAAAGCCACTTCTGATGCAACTTTTCTGTTTAACCGAGTTTGACCCAGGTACACTTCTATTTCCGTAAAAATACTATTCTTATGATTAAAAACCCTAAACTTTAGCTTCTCTTCTATTATCCTTTGTGTAAAACCTAAAACCTATGTGTTTTTGATGATTTGAGGTTAAAGTCTTCACCTTTTATGTTTTAGTAACGTTTAATCCTGTTTATTTACTTTAAGCTTTTCATTATGCATCATTTAATTCATGATTTTTGTGTTTTAATTAGGATTAGTGAGTAGTTTCCTTAATGGATCTTGGGTAGGGAAGATTAAGGTTGATTCAAGCTATATTAGTGATGCTAGGTTGTTAGTCTTTAATATTTCATTAATTAAAGAGCTCTTAATGCTAGATTAGGAAGTAATTACCGCTAATAGAGATCATGGTTTTTTCATGCCCGGAAGGTGTTTGTGAAAATATCTAGAAGAACTTTAATCATGCTTTACTCATCTTAGCCAATGGAAGTTGATGTTTAAGGAGTTTAGTAAGCTTATATGAACATATCCTTAATGATTCTTAGTTAATCTTTAACAAGATGGAAGTTTGTGTTAGATTTTGATTAAGGAATGGATTAGTACCATGGAAGTGGGTTAATCTAGATTAAATGGATTCATGCTTTTAAATTAGCTATCTTTAGTTGTTGTGCATCACTATCTTAACTTGTTTTAACCTAAATCAACCACCTTTACTCAAGATCCATGCTTTAATCTCATTGATATTCTAGTTTGACTTTTGTTGATTTTTGTTGACTTTCCCGTTGAGTTTGGTTGACTTTTCTTAAATTGCATTTTAATCTTGTTTTACTTTCATTTATGCATTGCTTTCCTTTATTCTAGTGCTTTACATTTTTTAAACTTGCATTTTACTTATTGCATCTTTTCATATTGTCATTTAAGTTGAGTTAAAACTCCATATCATACCATGAAATTGGATTCGCTTAGCTTCATTAGTTTCTTGCATTCCAATTGTTAAATAATCATTAATCCTTGTGGAACAATGACCCTTGATTACTACATTGATTGCACCATGTACTTGTGGTTAGTTAATTGAGGTTTAGAACCTATAGCACATCTAGGTTGAACATTCATTTGCATTGTTCATCTCACCATTTGTAGCTATCAATACACCTTCAGTGTACAATGCAATCTTGAGGACGCCTTGGCTTTATGCCATGAAAACGGTAGCATCAACCGATCACCAATGTGTTAAGTTCCTTAATCCTAGTGGAACATACATAATCAAGGGCAACCAAAAGCAAGCTCGCAATTGCTTTGCCATCGAGAAGAAGAGTAGGCTCAAAGCCAAATCCGAAGCTCGCTTAAGAAACGGTGAGGTCGACGTTCCAAAGGAAAAGGAGGTCAAGAAAGCCCGAGCCGTAACGAAGAGTCAAGCATGAAAGCTGATCTGATTACTTTAGATGGCAAAAAAAAAAACTACTCGTTATACACCAGCCCATACAAATGTATGAACTACGAGTGACTTGATTCCTCTTTCAGGATACGTAGGCAGCTCCTTGCAAAAGGGCAATCATACCCATAATAAAAGAAAATAAACTTTTTATGACTAATCCGACCGTTAAAAAGGCCGGACGGATGCAAAAATGCATGCCCTCATAAAAATCTGAGCTTACCTTGTTCGGACTGTGATTACTCACGTTGGTACCCCTGCTAGGTATCTACCATTCAATGCGCTTCTCATGAGTGCCGTGGTGAAATAACCCATATACTTTAATAAGCCAGAGCCAGGTCCGCACCTCGCACTTAGGACAACCAATTAAATTACACGCCAGCTCTCGATCGCATACAAAAGTTTCGTCCTAAGGCAAAAGTTGAGCTAAGCCAAAGCACTAGTCCTTTGCACTCTCTGACCCCAAACCGAGCCCGCCCCGTACCTAGGTACATATGCTAAGAACCGACACCGAGATGCTAAGCAGCAGAGTCTTTGAGGAATCTTGCTTCTAATAAGCCGAACTACATAGTTTGCGACCACTAAAGAGTTTTCTGAAAGTAATCTTAGTGTTCAAGCCGAGCTTCCTACCTTGCAACCACTTATAGGTTCTTACGAAAGCAACCCTAAAAGTCAAAAGAATAAGCCAAACTAAAGCTTGCCATCACTTAAGCTTCTTAAGAAGCGAAATGTGTTAATATAGTCTAGCTACGCGATTTGCATCAAAGTATTATGAAATAGTTACAGCCGATCTTCCACAAGATTGCAAAGAAAAAATCAAAGTATTATGAAATACTTAGAGTTGATCTTCCATAAGATTCCAAACAAAAAAATCAAAGTCTTATGAAATACTTAAAGCTGATCTTTCATAAGATTGCAATAAAGAAACAAAGTGTTATGAAATACTTATAAACCGATCTTCAATTAGATCGGAAAAATTACTTGATGTAAGCCGATCTTCTATAAAGACTGCGAGAAAAGAAAAAATTCTTAAGTATTACGAAATACTAAAAAACCAATCTTCCAAAAAGATTACAAAGAAAATCTAAAGTATTAACAAAATACCGAAGATGAAAATACTTGAAAGTATTTAGGGAATCAAGAAACCCTATCAACAGATTAAAAAACCTTGAAAAGGGAAACGTGTACAAAAGTAAATTAAACCCACAAAAATGGGCACCTTGTTCAAAAGCAAAATAAAAATTACAAGCCACATGAGGCTTAAAGTTGGTCACCATCTTGTCTATCTTGGGAGAGGAGAAACGATCCGTGCTCTTTAATTCCTTCTGGAACTTGGGATGGAACGTCTCCATGAGGACTAGCAAGAGGAGGCGGCGGAGTTGGAAACAAAGAATGATCGCCAAGGGAGTCAGCATTAAAGGATTCGACGTAGGCGAGGTACTCTTTCTCCTCCTCCACGTAATTTTCAAGAAGACCAGGAGGAAGTTCATACTAAGCCTCCACCATCTTCTCCAAGCTTATCAAGGCCCTGCTCGTGTAACATAGTTGAGCATTTACCTCTTCATGAGCGTGAAGAGTAACTAGATACAAACGTATCCTCTTTAAACGAGAGGAATGTCTTGCACTTTGGGCAAAACTGCCACTAGCAGTCTGATCAGCTCGGTGGCGTGCTTCGTCACGCTCCTTCCTGAGACGGCCCTCCGTAAGGTGCAATTTCTCCAGGTCGGCTCAAAGTTTGGCAACCTCGGCAGAAGCGGCCTTGAGATTTACATCTCTCTTTTTTACTTCTTCCTCCAGCTCTCACTTCTCCTCTTTTAAAGCATTAGTCTGGACAAATAAGTCATTTAGACTCTATTGATTCTCATAAGCAGTCGCTTCCCAACTATCGGCTCTATGCATCTGATGGATGACTTCCTACCATGCTGCGTCCACATCGGAACGACACGCAAGAGTCTTAATCATATCCTCTCGTTTTTGCACCTCGGCTTCATATGCGCCAATGATGCGATTACCGGTACTGATCACCTGTAAAAAGT
Organism: Arabis alpina; assembly: GCA_900128785.1. NCBI lineage: Eukaryota > Viridiplantae > Streptophyta > Magnoliopsida > Brassicales > Brassicaceae > Arabis > Arabis alpina. The sequence goes on from LT669791.1 coordinate 29,055,259, forward strand.
AAGAGAGAAACTAAGAACGAACTAGAAAGAATCAAACGATTGAGGCGGAGGGTGACTTACGCTAATGATATATGTAGCCCAATCAAAGAATAAGAGTTCTGAGATTGATAGTCTGTCCGGGCTGGAGAGGTTGACTCCAACACCGCCGATAAGAGATATCAGCGTAGATTTGTGATGCAGAGCAGCATTGCAAAAAGGCAGAACGGGATCAACATGAGAGAACGTCCATTGACATGTGCGCATTCTCTTTGAAAGAGAGGACTCGAACAAAAACTCCGAGGCAGACCTAGTCAACAGAGTGAGAGAAGAAGCATGAGGAGGAGGAGGCTGAGGTGCATTAACAGCTGTTTGAACAACTGAAGATGGCGAAATCGCTGGGCTGTCAGAATTGACAAGAAGAGGAGCATAAGGCGTAACATCCAAACTTTGAGCAACGGGTGCATCGGACAGAAGAACTTTGCAAGTTCCACCATTCCAGAAGGCCAGAATCCTCCCTGCTTTGAGGTCGGCTTTAGCCCTACCCGCTATTCTCTTCTTCTCCGCCTTCTTATCGACGGGATCGACTTTCCCTTTTTCCTTTGAACAGGAAGCATCGTCGGGACCCTTTGGCTCGTTAGACTCGCCAGAGACCGACCTCCAAGCTAGCGCATCATCGGCCCTTTGCGTATCGGCCGCATCGGTCACAGAAGGAATCTTATGAGAACCATCTCTAACATCTAGGTTATCTTCCTGATTTGGAAGAGAGATGACTTCAGTATTATCCTCGGAATCTTGGATAATCACTATGGCGGACGGACTGGCCGTGACCTCGGCATCCGACCTATTGGACACCTTGGAAAGTCTTCTGGACTTCCTAGAACGGATCGGGATAGAAGGAATGTTGAATGCAAGAATACCGGGAGTAGCTCCTCTCATCTCTACGGCCTAGTATTCACTATTACAGGTATCTGAAAAACAATTAAAACGTCCAAAGCAATGTCAGACTTTAAAGTCACAAGAACAGAACTTTATAAAATTAAAGTAACTCGTAGAGAGTCATTACCAAGTCTGTCACGAGCACGACGAATGCGACTATACGACATATCGTCCCAACGATGGTTTCCTGCCCTTAATCTTTTGAAATCTTCTCTGAAAGGAAAATCCGCAAGAGGAGGAGCTGGAGGATGAGGAACTACAAAATAAAATACAACACGAATGTGTTAGAAAAAGAGCATTATGAACACCGAAGTGGTACATGTATGCAAGATTTATTAAATCTACCCATCAAATGATTCCACCTATTATGATAAGTTCTAGTGGTATCCCGGACCGAGGCATCATTAATCTTCACAAAGAAGTATCGGTCCAACAATTTGCCAATTTTTTTTCATCTCAATGAATTTACATCCAGCCTTCACGCTTTTGTAAAAACAACCAGGGAATTGACCCTCCTTCATCATTTAGATTTGCTCATACTTTTCGACAGAAAAGTTAATGCCAAGCTCGGCACCAAGCACTATAAGCGCCACGAGATTACATGTCCCGGCCATCGTCATCTGTGAGAAACCATGTTCTCACAATACCTTACGAAGAGATAAGGCAACAGGAACCACAAGAAACAATCAACAAACATCTGTTTGTGAAGACAGAAGTAACCTGCTGGGCAATCCCATGGACGTTCATGAGGTCCAGGGGCCATGAATTCTAATTCCTACGACATACGGCAAACCCACCTCATCGAATCCAACGACCTCTCGTCTAATAGCGATGGAGAGATATTGTAAATATCAAACTATGCAGCAAGGATCACCTGAACGGCATGTTCTTGAGGGACCTTTTCTTGGCCGATCTGTTCATCTTGATACTGATCACCAGATCTATCTCTCGTACGATTACTTGTACAAACAACCGGAGTTAAAGCCTCAAGATTCACATCGGTTTCCTCCAAAGTGTTAGCATAATTTGGTGCAAATCTTTATGATGACGCTTCAACCTCCGTCGAAAAAGAAATAGGGTCAATATTGATCAGAGAAGTCTCGTGGTTGACATCGAGACTGGTGGTCCTTTCCAAAGAAAAGGAACAGGATAAAGATTTTGAAATCTTTGTCATGACGCAGATCGAAGATGTACGAAACAGAAGATAAACCCTAAAAATGCAGATGAGTAAGGAAAAGAGAGGAGAGAGAAGGGAGAAAGAAGATTTTTACCTTGTTCGGATGACGAATAAATAAAGAAAATCTAAGGGTAGAAAGATCCGGCATTTATACTCTAAAGCGGGAAAGTCTAGGGTAATCATTAAACCTTAGCGGCGGATGCGAGCGAACCGAAGCGTCTCTTCAGTTTCCTTTCAAAATAAGCGGTCCCGAGCGTGCCACGGGTAAAGGTGAAGCGACGTGTCGAATCAAGATCTGAGTTGGGTAAATCTTCCTTAGTACATTTCGGTTGAGCTTGTGGGGGACTAGTTGGTGGTACCAGGTTTAGCACCCATTACCATACTCGACTCACATCCGACCCGATATGGAGCTTCGCGGAAACATTTTGGAGAAATGGGCCATCGAGGATCCATTTAGACGTCTCGGCCCGTTAAGGAACATTAGCAGACTTAGGCAAATAGAAGCAAATTGGAAGACTTACCCCGGATTAAAAAAAAATACTTAGAATTAGTATAATTTCCTTTTATCTTTTCGGAGATTTCCATTTATCTTTTAAGGTTATTTCGACCGACTTTGTACTTGTATAAATACTTGATGTATTCCTTCAAAACGAGGACATCGCCTTCAGTAGAGAATTCTATACACATCTTTTTCCTAGATTTCTTCCTTGTGATTTAACGTTTAAACCTAGTTCCTCTATTCTTTGTACCGATCTCGGATTGTTGCTCAATCCGGTATCACCAGTCGTAGTAGGAATATATCCACATCGGAAGTTGGAAATGATATCAAATCATATATAAAGGATATGGACCTCTCCACTAATTACTAAATTGTTTTTAAGTTGAAAGCCTATATTCTAACAAGACAGGATTCTCTCTTCAGATCGAGAGTGGCTATTTTTTAGTTCGCGATTGGAGGTGTGTTGGGTGAGGATTCTAACCGCTTCTCTCGTCTTCCGGTCCATCTACTCAAGGACGGTTGTTTTAGTTAGGGTCATATGGTGGTTGTGGTGTCCTCTTATCCCTCTACTGTTGCCTCTCCATCTGCTTCTTCATCTTCAAGTCGGAGTTCTGTAGCGCCTGTTTTGTTTGGATGTGGGTGTATGTGGTTGTGTTATCGCCAAGGATAAAGGTTTTTGGACGAGTTTCTTAGATATGTTTATGCTCTCCCCCTTCTCTTTGTTAGTACACATTTCCATAGTGGCTCTGCTCTTTTCCGCCTCAGGTTCGGGTAGAGGTTTTAACTTTGGTATATTTGTTCCCTTACTTGATTGGAATTCCCTCTTCCTTTACTCTATGTTTCAGTCGAAGCTTGATTGTTATTCTCGCTGTTTATGTGTCATGATGCTCCGGCTCTGTAGCTTCTTCTTTTCTCCTCCTTGTTTGGTCTTTGATTTTTGGTTATGTTACTCATGTCGTCTTCCATTGATGCTTCTTTTCTCTTCTATGCATCAGGTTAGCTGTCTATTTTTCTCCACCCTCTCCTCACTTGTTCTGATTTGAGGTCCATTGGTCTCTTCCTTCGATAAGCATTCTTCCGCAGTTTTGGTTGTCTTTCGATTGGATTTTGTTTGGACTCAATTAATGAAGTGTAGGTGATTACGAATCTCAGTAGGGATTAGTTAGGTTCAACATTGTTCAATCTGCTTCTATCAAGAGTGTAATCCTTAGTTACAATCCTATCTACTGAACCAAAGAATTCTCTTTGAAATTGACCCCATATAACCGAACAAGAGACAACTCAAACATGATAGATAAAATCATAATCATATTCATATTCTTTAAGAATAGTAGAAAAAACGTTTTGCGAAAAGCTTTTCTAATGGATAAGAAGCGGTGAGTCTTCTTTTTCCTTACAAATCGAATGAAATAACAAGTGTTTAGAAACAAAGAATTGCCTTTAAGCTTTTGTTTGAATCTCTTAAAAAAGTGAACTTCTCTCTTGGTGTCTTATATGGTGGTGGCTGCTTTTGTCTTTATATAGTATAAGGATCAGATTTAGGAATGAAAAAAGGAAAATTTCCTTTCTTTGAGGATGAGGTGATGGAGGTGATCGATCGATCCCTTTGCAAGTGCATCTCTCCCTCAAATCAGATGTTGGAGGTGGAAATGTTGCATCATATCAGCCTAATCATGTCTCTCCTGCTAGTAATGTTCCATCTTCTCAGCCTGATCATTCATCTCGTGCTAGTCATGTTGCATCATCTCAGCATGATGATTATGAGCATAATGCACGTTCTATCACCACACCTCTCCCACAATAAACTGTTAATGACTCTCATGGTAATTATGTGGACATTATTAGACCACAACGGGAGGGCACCAAAATCTCTTTCTGAATATCATTGTTATTTTTCCAAAAACACTATCTTCTGATTATCATTATGTTCTTTACCATATCTCTTTAGTTCTTTCCTATGATTCTTTTTGTATCAACTATGCCTATTTTATTCTTTCATTACCATTGATATGAAACCCAATTTGTTTGCACATGCTATAAAATATGTTCATCAAAACAATGCAATGAATGAGGAGTTTCCCTTGATGAGAAAGATACATAGTCTATCGTCTCCTTACCTCCAGGCAAACATGCCATTAGCAATGAATGCGTTCACAACTAATAATCTAGTTCTTCGTCTTCATTAATTTCTTTATGGGTTGAACCAAGCCTCTAGATAGTGGTATCTCGGCCTTTCTACTGTGTTACTATCTGATGGCTTCCAACAGTCTTCTACAAACAACACACTTTTTGTCAAGATAAATAGGTCTTCTTTCATTGCTTTTCTAGTTTATATTGATGATATTGCTATTGATAGCAACGATGATGTAGCTATGGCTTATGTCAAGCAAGTTCTCAAGACAAAATACACCATCAAGGATCCTGGTCCACTTTGTTACTTCCTTGTGCTTGAGATTGCACATTATGCCTAAGGGATCTCTTTGTATCAACGAAAATATGCTCCTGGTCATCTAGAGGAAACTGGCCTCCTTACTTGCAAGCCAAGTACGGTTCCTATGGATCCCATAGCTCATCTCAGCTCTGCAACTGGAAATAGCTTGTGGTTAGCAAAAAAAGCATTGAAGCTAAATACCGAGCCTTAGCTGCTGCTACTTGTGAACTCTTATGGTTGAATCACTTGCTTTTTGATTTTCATTTTCTTTCTACTGCTACTGCTAAGCTGTTCTGTGACAAAAAAAAAATCCGCTCTTCACGTTGTTTTTAATTTTTTTTCATGAGAGAACGAAACATATCGAAACTGGTTGTCACAAGATTTGTGATCAATTGAAAATTGGCTTTTTCAAGACTCTTTATATTGGTACTGGAAATCAACATGCTGGCATCCTAACAAAACCACTTGTTTCTTTTCAGTTACACTCTTTTAATCTAAATTGTCAATTTCAAACATTAATTTTCCAAATACTCCTTCGATTCAAGATTAAAATTTCAGGGAGTGTATTAGAATGAGTGAGTTAGTAGTCAAAAGTAATTACTGAATGTTAGATTAACCATATAATTATATGTGTATATATGGTTTGATTGTACAATTACAAGTAATTAATCATAACAATATTCATCTTTATCCTTAAACTTTCTCTCTCATCTTCAGACTGTGATAGTCGGAGAGATAGGATCCTAAGTTTAAAAGGTATTATTAGAGAACAAATTTTGATTTAATGATTCTGTTATTCACGTTAATTATCATCAATGTACATATGTTATCTATATATACATTTTACTCTAAGCTAAGTAATGTATTATCTACATTAATTGCCCCCCTCAAGATGAAGGTGAGTAAAGATTATGAACATTCAGCTTGGACATCAAATCCCGGAAAGGAGTGGGATATAAAGCTTTGGAGACATCTGCAAGTTGTTGAGCTGTACGCACAAACATAGTCTTTAGAAAACCAAGATCAATCATTTTTCTAACTTTGTGGCAATCCAGCTCGATGTGTTTAGTGCGTTCGTGGAACACTAGATTTCTTGCAATGTTGAGAGCTGACTGATTATCACAATAGAGATGAACGAGTAAGCGAATTTGGATCTGAAGATCCTTAAGCACAATAGCTAGCCAGATCATCTCCTTAGTAGCAACACACATTGCCTTGTATTCGGCCTCAGTAGTACTCAATGAGACTGTATCCTGTTTCTTCGACCTCTAGGAGATCAAAGAATCTCCTAAGAACATGGCATATCCAATAACAGATCTCCTTGTCTCAATACAAGCTACCCAGTCTGCATCCACATAACCTCTCAAATCAAGTTTATCATCAGCCGGATAAAATAAGCCTTGACCAATAGTCCCCTTTATATATCTAAGGACTTTGGATAAAATAAGCCTTGACCAATAGGCCCCTTTATATATCTAAGGACTTTGTGGACTGCCCTAAGATGAATGTTAGTTGGTTGAGCAGTGTATTGAGCAAGTTTAGAGACTGCATATGTGATATCTGGACGAGTTATACACATATACTGCAGCTTACCAAGTAATCTTCTATAAGATTTCACATCTTCCAACACAACACCAGATTCCTTTGAAAGTTTCTGGTTAGGTTCCATCGGAATAGCAGAGGGCGTACAACCTTCAAAACCAGTGTAAGCCAATAGATCAAGTGCATACTTCCTCTGATTTACTGAAATTCTTGCACTAGACCGAGCTATCTCCAGATCAAGAAAGAACTTTGGTGCTCCAAGAACACGAAGTTTGAAATATGTGCTCAACTGATTAGTGAAAGCTACTGCAGCATCAGCATCAGTACTAGCCAAAAGAATGTCATCCACATACACAAGAACCACCATAAAAACTCCATCAAACTGCTTCACAAACATCGTATGATCACCATTACACATATCAAATCCCATAAGACAAAGAGTGGTAGAGAATTTAAGAAACCACTGTCTTGATGCTTGTTTTAAACTATATATTGACTTCAAAAGTTTGCACACAGCATTAGGTGAGACAGTAATACCCTTTAACTCAACATGACTAGGAGGAAGCTTCATATATATCTCCTCATCTAATTCGCCATTGAGAAACGCATTAGAAATGTCCAATTGAGTAAATGACCATTTGAACTTAGGAGTCAGAGACAAAAGAAGCTTCATTGTGGTTAGCTTAGCAACAGGAGAGAAAATGTCTAGGAAGTCAATTCCTTCTTGTTGTGTATAACCTTTAGCAACAAGACGTGCTTTGTATCTCTCCAAACTTCCATCAGCTAAAAACTTCACAGTATATACCCATTTGCAACCAATAGCCACTTTTCCAGGAGGCAAATCACATATATCCCAAGTATTAGTTTGTTCCATAGCTCCCATTTCCACACCCACAACATCACACCAAACCTTGAGTTTAATGGCTTCTAAATTTTTTCCAGGTATTGGTATATTTTAGATGATGTTAAGAAAGGCATAAAAAGGCTCAGATATAGAAGAATAAGAAATAAAATTGATTAGAGGATAAGGAGTAGTGATCTTAGTAGTAGTAAGAGTATTAGTATAGCAATGAAAGTCATGTAAGTGTTTTGGTGGTAGGGATTGTCTGTGAGACTTAGTTTCATAAGGAACCAAAGTCTTAGAAGAGGACACATCAAGATTGGGATGTGCCTCAGATGATAGTTGCTTAGAAGGCAAATGTCCATCAGGGATTGCAGGTTTATGTAATAGAGGAAAGAAATCTTTTGTTGAATCCTCGATAATGGAAACAGCAAAAGGAAAAATATCATCATGAAAAATGGCATGCCTAGAAATTGAAACAGTATGTGTCTCAATGTCAAGGAGTTTATAGCCTTTGAAGCCACTCGGATAACCTAAGAACACACATGCTTTGGATCTAGGTTCAAACTTATTTCTACCCTGAGGTGAAGTAGAATAGTAACATAGACATCCAAAAGATCTAAGACATCATAATCAGGAGGTTTGCCAGAGAGTTTCTCATAAGGAGTCATCTTATTGAGGACTAAAGATGGTGTTCTGTTAACAATAAGAAAAACAGCAGTAAGGATACAATCACCCCAAAACTCTAAAGGAACTTGCGATTGAAACAGTAATGCTCTAGCTACATTTTTTTTTGTCAACCTAACTATTAATCAAAAAAATCCTTTCGTGTTGGTGATCCAAGACGGGGGGAAATTGCGTACGTAAGAAAAATTTAAAGCACGTGATCTTGCTGAACGAGCCAAGCAGTCCGCCTTCAGATTAATAGAATGGAGAATTTGCGATAAGGAGAAGTTGGGTATTCGATCTTGTAAGCTTCGAATCTTGCCACTGAGAGTCGAGAATGCCGGCCACTCCTCGGGGTTCCAGACAATGTCGACCAGTTCAGAACAATCCGTTTCAAACTGATGACAATCCACGCTTCTCTACAGTATGCACGACATCGCCCATACCAGGGCCTCGACTTCCGAGTGTAAAGGAGATCTTTCGGTGGCTTAGTCCCTGCGCTCCGAGGAGAATCATATGGCCATGTTGGTCACACAGCCAACCCAGTCTTGAAGTGGTTTCTGCATCCTTCCAAGACCCATCTATCTGACATCGGAGCCAGTCGAGAAGATGGCACTCGTCGAACGCGTTCCCTTAGATTGTGTTCCTCCTCGGTAGTCCTATATTGGGCTTCCGTCCATGCCAAGTACTCACTTTCCACCGACTGCATAAGCGTGATTGAATCCGCTTCAATACCTTGGAAACATTTTTTGTTCCTTGACTTCCAAATAAACCAAACCACCCATGCCAAACCACCTAGCTACATTTAAAATATGATGATGCTTACGTTCTACCACATAATTTTGCTCAGGTGTATCAGTACAACAATGATATGCAACAATGCCATGTAAAGAAAAAAACTCTTTGAATTGTAATTCATGTGCATTATCCGATCTCACAGCTTTTACTTTCAAGTTATATTGTCTTTCAACCATGTGTAAAAACTCAGGGAAGAAATGTAAAACATCAGACTTCTTATGTAAGAGATAAACCCAAGTAGCACGACTATAATCATCCACAATGGTAAGGAAATATCTATAGCCATCTACAGTAGGAACAGAAAAGGGTCCCCATGTGTTTATATGGACTAAATCAAATGCAGCAGAACAAATGTTATAACGTGATTTAAAAGGCAAATGTTTCTGTTTGGACAAATGACAAACAAATTCCTTTTTATTAGATTTAGAATTTCCCAAGTGAAGTACATCTTTTAGAATTTCTACTTTGGACATAGTTGGATGACCCAAACGCTTATGCCAAGTAGATTTATCAATGACTATACTAGCACAAGTAGAAGAAATACCTGATAAAGAAAATGAATTACTTGAAACATTGAAATCCAACACATATAGGTTCCCAACTTGACTACCTTGACCAATCATCAACTCCTGTGTAATTGCCTAAATAAAACATGCATCACCAGTGAATGTGACTTGTGAATGCAGATATTTTGTCAAAACACTGACAGTTAGCAAGTTAAATTTAAATTCAGGGATGAAAAGAACATCAACAAGGGAGATTGAATCAGTCAATTGAACAAAGCCTATCCCCATTATCCTAATAGTAACTGCATTACGTAAAGTGACAAACGTATTCTCTAGGGATCTAAAATCTCTATATAGGTTCCTATCATGTGTGACATGGTGAGTGGCTTCTGAGTCTATGATCCAAGATTTTGGAGATACAACTGGTTCAGAAGATACAGAAGATATGAGCATGTCATAATAGGAATTATTATAGAGAGTGAGAAATGTACCTGACACCGATAAGATAACAGGTACAGAAGTTGAAGTCGAAGCACAGTTAACTGAAGGAGAGGATGCAATACCAGGAGTGTGGAGTTTGGAGCTAAAGAATGAAATCATATCTTGAATTTGTTCCTTAGACATATCCTCAAGGTCACTCACTAGTGGAGGACCAGAGTTTCTAACCACATTGCTCATAAGTCCTGTAGTTGGTGTGTTGAACAAGTGAACCGGAGGAGATGAACTGATTGGAGCTGATAGAGTAACAACTGCCAAGTTAGTTGATCCCATAGGTTGTTGTTGTTTAGCTCTAGGATTACCCGGAGGAAATCCATGAATTTGTAACACTTGTCAATTGTGTGACCGTGTGAGTAAACAAACTCGTCCCTCTACCTCTCACACTCACACTGCTTCCTCACCAAATGTGTTACTTGCTGTTGATGCACCTACTCTGGTTGCCAATCCATCGTCCTATCACAACAACAACAATAACCATAACAATTACGGTCAACACCGCAACACAACTGCAACAACAACAACAACCTTGGTGGCGGCCGTGGTAATCGTGGTCGGGGACGTCACAGTGACAATAACATGTTCCCTCACGGTTACGGATACCCTCACGGTTACGGATACCCTCAATGGCCCTACGGTGCACCTTAGAGGTCATATCCTCCATACTTTGGTGCTCATCCGATGATGCAACACCAACCTCGTATGCTCCGTTTATAGCTCCATATGCTCTATGATCCACATTATCCTTGGTCCATACACTCCACGACCTAACCCCCAAGCCCATGTCATTAACCATGCTGCTACGGACACCACCGCAACTAATATCTCTGTGGCGCTTTCTCATGCTTTCAATACCATGTCCTTCCAAGACCTATCCTGCTCATCATGGTACATGGATACAAGCGCATCCAATCACATCACCGCTCAGCAAGGTACCCTCTCTTCCGTTTTTAGTACGAGCATAACTCCTTCTATTTAGTCAGTAATGGCTCTATCTAACCTCTAACAAAAATGGAACATGCTAACTTATCATTTCCTTCTCGTAAGCTCACTCTTAACAACATTTTTGTTTGCCCATCAGTTACTAAAAATCTCATATCAGTCTGTCGTTTTGTCAGTGATAACTGTTGTACTGTTGAGTTTGATCCGTTTGGTTTTTCTAGTTAAAGATCTACTCACCAGGAACCAACTCCTCCGATGTGACAGCTCTTGACCTCTCTACTCCGTCACCTCCTCTTCATCCTCGACTCTTTTGCTAGCTCTCTCTGTCAGTGGCTTCTCTCTTTGGCACCGACGCCTAGGTCATCCGGGTAGTTCAATAAATTGTTGCTTAGGTTCTTTGGGTTTTTCAAATTATAATGCCGAACTGACAACTTTGTGTCATGCGTGCAAAATGGATAAACATGTTCATCTCCCTTTCTTTTCTTTGTCTTCAATTGTTTATGTACCATTCCAAATTTGGAATGATCCATTCAGATATTTGGACTTCACCAGTTTTAAGTAATACGGGTATCAAATATTATCTTCTTTTTATGGACCATTACTCTCACTATATATGGGTTTATCCTTTACATAAGAAAAGTGACACTTTTGGCAAATACCTTCCTTTTTCAGCTTATGTTCGAACCCGATTCAACAAGATAATATGTGTGCTTCAGTGTGATAATGGTGGCTAGTACACGAGGTGCATCTTCCTTGACCATTTGGCTTCCACCAGCACTGAATTACACTTCTCTTGTCCTCACATATCTCAACAAAACGGGCGCGTTGAACGTATGCTTCTAACCATTAACAACCTTTTGCGCACATTGCTCATCCATGCAAATATGTCACATCCGTTTTGGGTCAAAGCCCTTCATACAGTCGTCCATACCTTGAAACTCCTCCCTTGTTCTTCCATAAAATTTTGATTCCACATACTCGTTTACTTCTTAAACATGTGTCTTACTCTCACTTACGTGTCTTTGGTTGTTTGTGTTACCCAAACACGCTCTCTACTGTCTCCAACAAACTCGTACCACAGTCCATAGCGTGTGTATTCTTAGGCTACCCCCAAACCATCGTGGATATCAATGTCTGTTATACACACTCGCAAGATTATCATCTCTCGCCATGTAACGTTTCTTGAAGACTTTTTCCCGTTCTCCTCTGTTCTTTCCCAGCCGAGTCTCCCTCTGCTTCCTCCTCCTCTGCCTTCACTCTCACCAGCACCAATCATACCACCACCTAGTTTCATAGCACCTCCGGCTGTTGACTCTCCTCCATTGCAAGTAATTTATAATCCCCCACCTGCTAAAACTCGTAAACGAGCAAGACTCACACCCAACCCTCAACACACTATGGTAAGGAGCAAACACAACATTAAAAAGCCACGTGTTCCTCTTTGTCTCTTTACCGACACCATCTCTCCTCTTCCTTTGTGCCATGTTCAGGCTGCAAAAGATCCTTATTGAATGAGGTACACGATGCTCATATTAAACGCGGAACGTAGGTGATAGTCCTGCAGCCTGTGAATACTAACGTTATTCGTTCAACGTGGCTTTTTCGTCATAAGTTTAATGCATATGGCAAGATATACCGATGTAAAGCACGATCAGTAGCTCATGGCAAATCTCACCGCATTGACTCTGACGAAACATTCAGTCTAGTGGTCAAATCAAAAATCATACGCGATGTTCTTCATGTTGCTCTGAAGTTAGACACCCAGCATCATAATGTTGCATTTGTTTTCTTATATATTGTCCTTTGTTAAGAACATGAAGAAATTGGATCTAGCAATAGAACAAAGTTGGATTATAATGATAACATACAATAATTTTAGGAAATATTCAGTTAAAGTGAAATATAATTGTCAAAACAATGACCAATTTACTCATATGTTTTCATATGCAAAAAATTATAACTTATGTTATTAAAATGTATAAAATGCAGTTTAAATAAGAAAATTACACACTAACTGCTAATTGTCGAACATTCTTCTGCATTTAATACTGAAGACGTTTTCTATATGATGTACTTTCTCTTTGGTTTAGAAGATGATGATACTGGATCTATGAAACAATGAATATACATACAACTTGTAGGATTCTTAATTACATAAAAAAATGATGTGAAATGTGAATATAATTATGGCAACTGTAAAAACGTCATCAAAATATTACTTACGGATGTAGGAACCAATGACCCACTTTCATCACGTACTACATTATCAACCTTTGGTAATTTTTTTTGTTATATGTTCTCTTTGTTTTCAAACTCGAAGCGATCGTACATACGCTGTTATTATAACGTCAATTCACAAAAACTAGGTTGATAAAAAAAGTTAATTAACTACATAAAAAGCTTACCACATATATTTTCTTTGTGATTATGACTCCCATTGAAAATGGCGTTGTTGGGAAATCAAATTTCCTTACAGGAAAATCAAGCAAGTTAGTAATATTCCTAAAAACTTCCCGCGATTGAACATGTGTTGCAACATGTGATGTAGTTATATTGTCTTTACCCCATAGATTGATTACTTTCTGAATTTCTGCAATACATAACACATATAAGATTAAGTTACAAATTTTACTAACATTTTAGAATAAAGTTGTAGTACTTGATCGAGCTAAATCATATAGTACATATAAATCTCTCGTATTTGATTTATGTTATATCCTCTCAGTTGGTTATTCATTTAATAAATGATAACTACATCAAAGTGTCAATAAAAATAAGATGAAACTAAAGTACACTGTTATATACATCAAATTCTTACCATATATATTTTCTATGTTTTTAGAACATGTATTAAAAATTGGTGGAGTTGGCCAATCCACTATTGTTTTCGGAAATTGTGGCAAAGTAGAAAGATTCTCAACTACATTGGGATATTATATTGAACTTATTGGAAGAGAGGTTTTTGTGGTATCATTTAGAATCCTACTAAAAACACATGTAAGGTTGACTTGGTGATGAGTTTGGATACTACTTCTCTTTTGTACCGAAGTATGAGATAGGAAAATGTTTGGACTTATATTCTTCTGTCCTAACAATTGTTCAGACCTTCTTACCTCTTGTAACGCTAGCGAACCAAATTGTGGAAATTTGGTGAGGGTGTCAATCAACACCAGCAGGTAGTGTCGATCGACACCACAAATTTTTTGGTTTTCCGGTTTGTTTTTAATCGCTCGGTTTGCGATTCGGGTTTTGGGAAAAACCTAGGGTTCGATTATATAAGTTGATCAGCCGTATTTTCGTGGAGAAAAGAGAGAAAACATGAAAGCAGAGAGTTTTATATTGTTCCCTGAGAGTTTTGTGTGAGGATTCGATTGATTCGAGAAAGAATCGATTGTTGTGCGTTTAGAAAGGAATTAGGAGGTGGATTTCTTGATTTGTGGTAGTGATCAAGGCTGATTTCGTTCTAGTCACAATCCCATCGTTTTCCAATCCAAAAAGTTAAAGTGAGTGTGTGACCATGGCTCCAAGTGGATGGAACATTAGGATTCTAGGTGTTAGGTTTGATTGATGGATTGAACCTTGGCTGATTGGGTTTTTCCTTGTGTTTTGTGATTGTTTTTGTATGTTTGTTGATGTTTTATTGTAGGTGATTGTTTTTCGCAGTCTTGGAATCGAGCGAGAGAGGAGATGGCTCGATCATAGCGTCACTGCGAGGTGGTGTCGAGACACTCATATGTGAGGTGTCGCCAGACATCTAGTGGTAGTGTCGAGCGACACAAGGTTGAGGTATGTGGGGTGTTGACCGACACTAGGTGATGGCGTTGAGAGACACCAGACCATGAAGTGTGGATCGACTCATGTGGTTTTGTGTTGTTGGGTTTGTTTGTTGTGTTGTGTGTTTGCCTGGTGTTTCATTTAACTCGGTAATTGGCTAAGTAGATGGGATGACCATCTCACTGAGTATTTGTGATAATACTCACGCATCTCTTTTTTCCATGTGATGCAGGTAAAGACAAAGTGTGGCAGTGGGATCGTGGCTATGAGAAGGATGATGATCTAGGGTCTCAGTTGTTTTTTGTTGTCTTTCATTTATTGTTTAGAACTGGCTAGATTGTTGGTTAACCTAGAACGTGTTGTTAAATTAATTGGTTGGTTTATTGATTTAGCGAAATTGGTTGTTTGGTTTAAGTTTTGTTTGATTTCCACTGGTTTTATTGATGGTTTGCTTGGACGTTGAGGGTTAGCATTTATGGGAAAGTTAATCCGAGTCCAAGGATTGTTTATAATTAAGAAGAAGAAAAACGGGTTAGGTTGTTTCAGTTTGGTATCAGAGCCCTTCTGGTTTTAGGACGGGTTAGACTTGATTGTTAAGGGCTGCTAAAATTGATTATTTGTGGTAGTTAGTCAATTCTGTGAGTTTGGAGTCTTAGATCATCTCCTTCGAGCCTTCAATGAGATTCCACGGTAAGTGTGTGTTGTTTTGTGTTTTATTTTCTAGTCGCTTAGCTTGTGCTTTGGTAGAGCGGTGTGATGGCTAGAGTTGCTAGAGGACGTGGTCGTGGAGGACGAGGTCGAGGTCGTGGACCTGTGGATGAGCTTGTGACAGGTCAGCAGACGTTCCATGAGGGTCAGACTTCTAGTGTGAGTGCCAGTGTGAGGGCTGGTGGGGCCGGTGTGGGTCCTGTTGGGGTGGGTGGTGATGGTGGTGCTGGCGCAGCTGGGGGTGCGGTTGTAGCCGCAGAGATAGCCAAGGGGCGAGATGATCGCATGGCGGATTTGTTGCAGCAGTTATTGGAGCGGTTACTGGGTGCAGTGCCAGTTCAGGCTGCAGTGTTGCCACGAGTCGTAGAGGTGCAGTCGAGGGCTGCGATTATTGTGGAGGTTCTGTCATATCTTCGGATGATGGAGCAGATGTAGAGGATAAGTACTGGATTATTTGCAGGAGGTGCCAAGCCTGAGGATGCTGATGAGTGGCGGATGAGAGTGGAGCGTAACTTCCGCTCTATCAGCTGTCCAGAGGGGTACCAGGTGGATTTATCGGTCAATTATTTGTCGGGTGACGCGCATCTCTGGTGGAGGAGTGTTGCAGCGAGGAGAGGTCAGACAAAGATGACTTGGGCAGACTTTTTGGCAGAGTTTAATGTCAAGTTCTTTCTTCAGGAGGCTATGGATCGTCTTGAGACGAGGTTTTTGGAGCTGGCTCAGGGTTCGATATCAGTTCATTTGTATGATGCGGAGTTTAACTGAACACCTGGTTTATGCTGGTCGGGACTTCGAGGGCGAAGGCCCAGGTGAGGATGTTTTTGAGAGGATTTTGATCGGATTTAAGGACACGGTGCAGGGTATCTAAGTATAATTCGAGAGCAGAGTTGGTCGAGACTGCTGCGGAGGTTGAGGAGGACCTGAGGGAGTAGGCTGTGGTGGTCAGCCCAACTGTTCAGCCCAGGAGACCTCGGCAACAGGTGGGTCTTAGCAAGGGCGGCAAGCCTGCGCAGGGACAGAAGAGGAAGTGGGAGGACACTTCGAGATCAAGTCAGAGTGGTCATGGATGCTTCGGGTGTGGAAGTATGGATCATACGATGGCGATTTACCCTAAGCAGGGCGAGGCTCGGGGTGCTCGGGTTTGTTATCACTGCAGGGAGCCGGGGCACATAAGGCCGAGTTGTCCTAAGTGGCAGCAGATGGTAGTGGTACAACCTGTGGTTCAGATGCGACGGTGCAGCGTCCGCCGACTATTACTGCGACTGGTGAGCCGAGCTCGAGGCCGATCATAGGTAAACCTTCAGATTCAGACTTGGTAAATTTTATTTGTGTTTAAAATTGTTGTATGTTTTGGATTGTTTATTTTGTGATGGAAAAGTTAGGTTTCTTAGCACATGAGGATTTGTGTAAGGACCTTGTTAGTGCGCAGTTTTGAGTCTCAAGTGTTGTTTGATTCTGGAGCATCGTATTGCTTCATTACTCCGGACCATGCCGGGAGGAGCCGTATCCGGAGCGATTGCTGGAGGGAAGTTTCTAGCTACTCTTGGTTGAGCGAGGGGCGTGGATGTTTAGGTGGCTAGAGAGTCGATGGCAGCAGACTTGGTTATCACTCCAATGGAGTTGTACAACGTCATTCTGGTTATGGATTGGTTTGTTCGGTACAGGGTTCACTTGGATTGTCACCGGGACCGAGTTTCCTTCAAGCGGGAGGGAGTGAGGCTGACTTTCAGGTAGTCTCGTGATTTCACTTGTCCAGGCTGAGTTGATGATTGAGAGGAGGTTGCGAGGCTTACCTAGCAACGATTGTGATGCCTGAGTCTGTGGGACGGGTTGTTGTGAGAGATATTTGGGTTGTTCGGGACTTTGAGGATGTTTTTCAATTGTTGCAGGGATTTCCGCCGTCTCGGTCTGATCCTTACACAATTGAGTTAGAGCCTGGAACGACGTCGTTATCTAAGGCCCCTTATAGGATGGCTCCAGCAGAGTTGGCATAACTGAAGAAGCAGTTGGAGGATTTGTTAGATAAGGGTTTTATTCGACCGAGTAGTTCATCGTGGGGAGCACCGGTGTTGTTTGTAAAGAAGAAGGATGGTAGTTTCCGGTTGTGCATCGATTACCGAGGGCTTAACCGAGTCATTGTGAAGAACAAGTATCCTCTTCCGCGAATTGATGAGTTGTTGAATCAGTTGAGAGGGGCTACTTGGTTCTCCAAGATTGACTTGGCATCCGGTTATCACCAGATCCCTATTGATGAGGCAGATGTTCGGAAGACGGCTTTCAGCACTCGGTATGGGCATTTTGAGTTTGTGGTTATGCCTTTCGGGTTGACGAATGCCCCAACTGCGTTTACGAGATTGATGAACGGAGTCTTTCAGGAGTAACAGGATGAGTTCATGATTATCTTCATTGATGATATTTTGGTGTATTCGAAGAGTCCTAAGGAGCATGAGGTGCATCTGAGGAGAGTTCTGGAGAAGCTGCGAGAGAAGAAGTTGTTGGTTAATTTGAGCAAGTGTAGTTTCTGGCAGCGTGAGATAGGTTTTCCGGGTCACATCGTTTCTACAGATGAAGTTTATGTGTATCCGGAAAAGATTCAATCTATCCGAGATTGGCCTAGACCGAGGAATGCTACAGAGATCAGGAGTTTTCTTAGGTTGGCGGGTTATTACAGGAGATTCGTCAAAGATTTTGCGAGTATGGCTCAATCTATGACGAAGCTGACAGGGAAAGATGTTCCTTTCGTGTGGTCTTCGGAGTGTGAGCTGAGTTTCGCAAAGCTGAAGACGATGTTGACTAGTACACCAGTGTTGGCGTTGCCTGAGCCGGGCGAGCCTTATGTGGTGTATACATATTTTTCAGGAGTTGGTATGGGTTGTGTGTTGATACAGCAAGGTAAGGTGATTGCTTATGCTTCGAGGAAATTGCGTAAGCATGAGGGCAACAATCCTGTCCATGACTTATAGTAGGTTGCAGTGATCTTTGCCTTGAAGATTTGGAGGTCTTACCTATATGGTGGCAGAGTTCAGGTGTTCACTAATCATCATAATTTGAAGTACATTTTTACTCAGCCAGATTTGAATGTACAACAGAGGCGATGGTCGGAGTTGTTGGCTTATTATGACCGTGATATTATTTACCATCCTGGTAAGGCTAACACTGTGGTTGATGCTCTTCGTCGGAGGCGGTATGATTCGGCTCAGGAGCGAGATGTGGAGGCTTTAGTGGGTGAGATTGGTTCTTTGAGATTGTGTGTTATCTCATAGGAGCCATTGGGGCTGGAGGCATCTAACTAGGCAGATCTTTTGATCAGGATTCGAGTAGCTCAGGAGAAGGATCAGAGGCTGATTAATCTTTCTAAGGTTGATGGTTCTGAGTATCAGGTTTCTTCTAACGGGACTATCTTAGTGCATGAGTGAGTTTGTGTGCCTAAGGATGAGTACTTGAGGCAGGAGATTCTCAGAGAGGCTCATGCGAGCATGTTTTCTATTCATCCGAGAGCGACTAAGATATATCGTTATCTGAAACGGTACTATCACTGGGTCGGATGAAGAAGGATGTTGCTAGTTGGGTTACATCTTGCTATATTTGCCAGCAAGTGAATGCTGAGCCTCAGGTTCCGAGTGGTCTGTTGCAGAGTCTACCCATTCCTGAGTGGAAGTCGTATATGATTACCATGGATTTTGTGGTAAGATTGCCAGTTTTGCGTACTCATGATGCTATATGGGTGATTGTGGATTGTTTGACTATGTCTGCACATTTTGTGGCCATTAAAAAGATTGATGGAGCAACAGTGTTGGCTAAGAATTTTGTGAAGGAGATAGTGAGGTTGCATGGAGCGCCAGCGAGCATAGTGTCAGACAGAGATTCGAGGTTCGCTTATGATTTCTGGAGAGCCTTTCAGGCTGAGATGCGCACTAAGGTGCATATGAGTACAACTTATCATCCTCAGACGGATGGGCTATCCGAGAGGACGATTCAGACACTCAAGGACTTGTTGAGCATGTGTGTTCTTGAGTGGGGTCGTCATTGGGCGGATCACTTGAGTTTGGTGGAGTTTGCCTATAATAACAGTTATAAGACGACCTTTTGAGGCTTTGTATGGGAAGTCATTCCGTACACCTTTATGCTGGCCCAAGTGGGGGAGAGTAGCATTTATGGTGCAGATTTTGTTCAGGAGACGACGGAGAGGATCTGTGAAGCTGAACATTAAAGAGGCTCAAGATTGGCAGAAGAGGTATGCGGATAAGAGAAGAAAAGAGTTGGAGTTTCGAGTAGTCTGGGAGATGTAATCTCTAGTGTTTGCTGGCTGGTTGGCCAGGTTTTAGGCCTTTGTGGCAATGTGTTAGGATTCGAGGCCGGATCCGGGTTAGTGGGAGAGAGTTGTAACGCCCACAAACCAAATTGCGTAAATTTTGTGAGGGTGTCGATTGACAGCAGGAGGTAATGTGGATCGACACCACTAGTTGTTCGGTTTTCCAGTTTGTTTTTAATCGCTTAGTTTGTGATTCAGGTTTTGGGGAAAGCCTAGGGTTCGATTATATAAGCTGATCAGCCGTATTTTCGTGGAGAAAAGAGAGAAAACCTTAAAGCATAGAGTTTTATATCGCTCCCTGAGAGTTTTGTGTGAGGATTCGATTGATCGAGAAGTAATCGATTGTTGTGCGTTTGGAAAGGAATTAGGAGGTGGATTTCGTGATTTGTGGTAGTGATCAAGGCTGATCTTGTTCTAGTCACAATCCCATCATTTTCCAATCCGAAAAGCTAAGGTACGTGCGTGACCATGGCTCCAAGTGGATGGAACATTAGGATTCTTGGGGTTAGGTTTTATTTATGGATTGATCCTTGGTTGATTGGGTTTTTTCTTGTATTTTGTGATCGTTTCAGTGTATTTGTTGATGTTTTATTGCAGGTGATCGTTTTCCGCAGGCTTGGAATCGAGCCAGAGAGGAGATGGCTCGATCCTAGCGTCAGTCGGAGGTGGTGTCGATCGACACCATGGTGGAGTGTCAATCGAGACCAGGGTGGAGTGTCAATCGACACCAGGGTGGAGTGTCAATCGACACTACTATATGAGGTGTCGCCCAACACCTAGTGGTAGTGTCGAGTGACACCAGGTCGAGGTTTGTGGGGTGTCGACCGACACCAGGTGAAGGTGTCAAGCGACACCAAACCAGGAAGTGTCGATCGACACCTAGTGGTAGTGTCGATCGACACTCATGTGCTTTTGTGTTGTTGTGTTCGTTTGTTGTGTTGTGTTTTTGCTTGGTGTTTCATTTAACTCGGTAATTGGCCAAGTAGATGGGATGACCGTCTCACTGAGTATTTGTGATAATACTCACGCATCTCTTTTTCGCATGTGATGTAGGTAAAGACAAAGTGTGACCGTGAGATCGTGGCTATGAGGATGATGATGATCTAGGGTCTCAGTTGTTTTGTGTTATCTTTCCGTTATTGTTTAAAACTAGCAAGGTTGTTGGTTAGCCTGGAACGTGTTGGTTAATTGACATGGTTAGTTTATTGATTTAATGGAATTGGTTGTTTGGTTTAATTTTTGTTTGATTTCCGGTGGTTTTGTTGATGGTTGGCTTGGACGTTGAGGTTAGCGTTTATGGGAACGTTAATCCGGATCCAAGGATTGTTTGTATTTTTTTTAAAAACTGGTTAGGTTGTTTCCCCTATGGTATAAGAGAAACCAAAAATATTTGAACGATTAAAAAATAAAAATTGATAACTCTAGTTTTACCCTAGAAAAATCCATGTAAGTGCACAAAACCAAAATTATAGTGTAAAAGATTATCGTATCCCTAGACACTTAATGTTGCGCGTCAAAATCTATGTATTGAATCAAGCTAAGTAAGTAAACAAGGTAACATATGAAAATACTAAAGAAAATTAGTTGGAAAATTGTTGAAAAAGGTTTTAATCAATGACAAAAAGGTTAGGTTTGGGAAATTCTTTGGTAAATTTGAATTGTAGACTAAAGGATCATTAGGAATTTTATGAAGTTCTGTTCTCGAACTCGAAATACAACTATATAATCAACCAACGTTCACTGCGAACATTATCTATGTCTAAACCCTATAACCCAAATTTCTTTACATAGTTAAACAATTCAGACAAACATTAAAGATATGGTTCGATTGTTCACAAAATCACTAGCCTAATATCTTTGCATATAGTGAATTTCTCATCTAAGATAGTTCAAGAAATCAATAATGCTTTCGCATCTTTTAGTCAACTTAAGTTCTGAATTCTAAGTGATCAGGCTAGAATTAGGGTTAAATATGATCCAGAGCCGCGTGATTATCCTAACAATATATATAATCGAACCATTCATCTTCAACCTTTGAATAACCTTAAATCTAATAAGCAAACTATTCAGATATGGTGATTGAAACAAACATCATGAATAGAAAATATTGCATAACAGATATAAGAAAAATATACAAAAGAATATGAAGGAGCACATTCGTTCGAAGGTACACCTTCATATGAGTTTTAATTATCAATAAAAAAAATTGAGTTTTATTTGGTCCTCTCATAGTTCGAGATAGGTCCCAACTTTCTGCTTATCGTTCTAGTGTTTTGTTTAAAGTTTATTCATATCTACGGACAACTATTATAGTAAAGAGTTTCACGAATCCAAATCTTGATATGACTATGGTCACTAGACACTATTGCGTGAAGGAAAAGCCTCACACAAAATAAAAAGCATCAACCAAGCGCCAACCTTACCACATGTAAAAGGAAACACGTCTCGCAAAATTGCCAAAGAGCACTACAAGAGCTCCAAAAAGAGTAGCTCATAAAAAGAATATCTCCGAAAAGCAAACCTCCAAAACAACATTCAAACAAAAGTTTTTGTGAGAGCGCTGCAACGTTCAAAAAGAACTTGCTGAAGCTCCACAAGAATAGCGAGAGTATTGCAACGTGCAAAGAAAACTTATAAAAGCTCCAAAAAGCGGAGTTCCGAAAATGATAGAAACAAGTTTTGTAGGAGCTCCAAAGTTCTACACAATAAGCACTACAACATTCAAAAGGAATTGCAAGAGCTCCAAAAAATATCAAAAAATATAAAAAAAACAAGAGTTGCAACGTTCAAAAAAGTAATTGTAAGCTCTGAAATCAAAAGCTACAACATTCAAAACGGAATTGTAAGCTCCAAAAACAAGAGCTGTGACATTCAAAATGCAATTGTAATCTAATCAAGAGCTGCAACGTTTAAAACGCAATTGCAAGCTACAAAATCAAGAGCTCCGACGTTCAAAACGTAACTACAAGCTCCAAAAATAGGAATTGCGTCGTTCGAAACGCAATTGCAAGCTCCGAAAATATTCCAAAAGAAGGAGGTGCAACGTTCAAAATGCAATTGCAGCCTACGAAAATATTCAAAAGAAGGAAGTGCAACGTTCAAAACGTAATTGCAAGCGTAAAAAATATACAAAGATAGAGCTGCAACGTCCAATACGTAATTGCAAGCTCCAAAATATTTGAAGAAAAAGCTATAACGCTCATATTAATATTGCAAGCTTCAAAATTAAGCAAGCTGCAATATTTGAAACATTATTGCGACCTGCTGAAATCTACAAAGAGCATTACGACGTTTAAAAGGAACTTGTAATAGCTCCGAACTTCTATAGAATGGCATACATTGCTCAAAAAGAACCCAATGAGATATAAATCAAGAAGACGTGCACAACGTCGACTAACACTATTGATTTTTGCATTTTACTACTCTCCAAATTCTTAAAAGAAATTGAAGAGTAGGGGACAAGTTGTTGGGAAAAAATTAATTCTTGAGTTGGACCTATTGAAAAAATAACCTACGGTAGAGGTCCAAATTACTTACGTCCAAATATTACTGCTTTAAATCTTATGGGATTCAGAAGCTACAAATCCTATGGGATATGCGTGTTCCCAACTAATGATAGGTCCGAATCTTAGAAGATAAGTTTGGAATCGACCTATCAACCTAATCCTACACGAACTAGGGTTTATGATACCTCTATAAAAGAGGGACCTCCGAAAAAAAACAGAGAGAGAGCAACATCTACAAAAACCCTAAAGAATACACTGTCGTCACCTTCGAGAAGGTACGATCAAACCATGACAGAGCTACGATTTTTGCTAATCAGACCTCCAAAATCACCTATGATTCAGCGACACGTCCGAATCACCTCCGAAATCACCTACGATTCAGTGACACGTTCGAATCAACGAAGCTACGAGACCTCAGTAGAGCTCTAATTCCTACTAATCAAACCTACAAAATCACCTACGATTCAGCGACATGTTCGAATCATCGAAGTTACAGGACCTCGATAGAGCTCCAATTCCTGCTAATCTGACCTCCAAAACTACGTATGATTAAGTGACACGTTCGAATCACCGAATATCATCTTCAAGCAACCACTTAACGCTTTCAGTTTATTATAGCTTTGAGTTGTGTTGTTTAAAAATCATTCATCAATAAAGAGCGATTACCTTCCAACAATTCGTAGAACTATATATTCGAACGTGCTAAAATTATCCCAAACACGTAGCTCTGTCCATAAGTCGTTCATCGCTGATCTAAATGCGAATAACCTTCTTAACTCATTCCCGTACAATACTATGACAAATTAAACATACAGCCCTTTGGTACTCTTTCTCTCTCCTATACTTATTAGATTTTTGTCATTATTTTTTTTGTAACTCAAAACCAGTGTTTCTCACTCTTATGTTCCTTGTGAGGAGACGTAATCGTGAGACTGCTCCCCTTCCTAGTCCGTTCAAAGTTACTTAGACTGCTGTTTTTGAGCTATATATCAAGGCATATGGTAAGCGAATAATGGTATAACGGAAAATTTCCTCGCTCCTACTTTTGTGTGATCATTTCTTTGATAGTGAATCACTGGAAATTTCCTCGTCTTTGTACTTAAAACAAAATCATATCAATTTTCTTTACTTAGAATAATGGAGAGGAATACCATCAATTTTCATAAAGGATGGAACTGTCAGGTATGAACGAGGAGTTAAGCGCTTGAACACCAGTCATATCGATAGATAAATATGGAGTTAGCTCAAGCTCAGTGGATTCTACTGGAAATATGGATGTCTCTAGTTAACTAGTCAGTCTTTGAATTTTACATTTTTTGGATCTGGATTGATTCTGTAGCAATGGTCACTTCTATAAAATAGTCACACAAATCAAGAAAAAATCATCGTTTCCAAATTTTTTGATTCATTAAAACATGTAAACAACACAAAGAGAAATCAAAAGAATGAAAATAGCGTTAGTAAACGATAAATAATTTCTCTCTTCTGCAGTGGAAGAGCATCCTTTCAAAACGGTCCAACAATGGTACCGTGTACCTTCGGGGCCTATAATCATCAAAGTGGAGGATAATGATGTTTTAAATATGAGAGAAAACGTTTGGAAATTATAAAGTCTATATCAATCTATTAAAACTAAACAAAATGATGTATCTAGTAGAATGACACTTTCCATATGAGTGCCACATCAGCATTTTAAAACATTCAACACATGACACATGTACAATCTCTACAATTTAACTTAAGAAAACTTATGTCTAAAAGAAAATCTCAATGGTCAATCTCTCTTCACGTTACACGCTTCATCTTCCCTTGATCTAAATTCTTTCCATAAAGCCTAATGAAAACTCGAGGAATCAGACTTCTACACCATATAAAATTTCCAGATTCGTCATAAATGGCAAATGGCGATGAAAACCTATTGACAAAAGAGTTAGGGTCCACATCTTCCATGGCGATTCAACTTTAAAATTACTTCTGTTTCATATCTTCTCATCTTCCTCTTCCTTCTTTGATTGCGTTTCTATCTACAATTTTCCTTAAATCACAAATACTCAACAAGCGTCGGATGGGAAACCCTATTTAACAAAAACTCGAAATCATCTCTTTGCGCCTCTTATATCCCTTGTCTAGGGTTTCGACCACGGATGCTTCAATCATCTTGCTTTTTTCGGTCGATCCCACCAATATCCTACTCTCTCCAGAATCATCAACCTCTCCACTATAAGGTCATCTTCTTCAATGATTCAAAGCCCTCTCTACTCAATTTAAGTGTTTAGTTGTTCTTACTTTCAAAGATAGTGTTATCTTATATTTAACTTCCGTGATATTTTATTGTAATTATGTGACTGGTTTTGTTTAATATTTTGTCCAGGCCTCATATCATATCAATAAAAGAGAAGTCAAAAATCTTTTGTGTCATCCTCTCCTTAAAACTAGGATTGGTTTTAGTAATTATTATCATTATTAATTAGCTCATTTTAATGGATTTCCTTAATTTCGTTAGGTTTAATTATAGATTAATTAAACTTCTGCCTAACTCCGAAAACCCTAGGTACTCTTCTTCCGAAAACCCTAGACCTCTTATTGACTCTCTATAAATAGTCTTCCTCATCGAGTTAAATTGTCCACCATTGTGTTTTTGTTTGTATTTTTAGGTTTTGGAATTGTTTTTATATTTTAATTGATTTCTGAATATTGTTTTTTCTCATTGTACCCTAATTGCTATTGTTCTTATTTTGAAGGTTTCTTAATCCTCATCATATCAAGGTTCCTTTACTCATCCTATTGTTTTCGTGTTTATTGTTTGTGTTTTTAGTTTTGGTAATCGTATTTCTGATTATTGTTCTTCTCATTGTACCTTAATTGCTATTGTTATCATGTTTGAAGGTTTCTTAATCCCCATCATAGCAAGGTTCGTTTTCTCATCCTACTGTTTTCGTGTTTATTGTTTGTGTTTTTATGTTTTGTAATTGTTTGGTTTTTCCAGGTTTCTTAATCTTCGTTTCATCAAGGTTCGTTTTCGTGATTTACTTTGGGATTCCTAATTGTTTTAACGTTTTAATTGTCCGCTGACTGTAGCATAATTGCTATTGTTCTAATGTTTCTTTTTTCCAATGTTTTTGTTGTTGTATCTTCTTTATCTCATCTAGCTATGTCTTTTGTGCTCTAATTTTACATGCCAATAATTTTTTCTTTTTTGTAGATTGTTCTAATCCCGAGAATCGGCTTCATATTGTCTAGATGGGAAGGTCAGAAGCGAATGATCAAGTCTTAATGTTCAGGACGGTTCAACGACTGTGTATAGTAGTTTCGTGTATAGATTCTCTTGAAGTCGTCATGATGTTTAGTGTGATTGTGTTTTGATTCGTTTCACATCTCTTGTATATATCATATTAAAGATTCTTTGTATATATCATAATAAAGGTCCTTTTGTTGTTAACACATCCCGTCTCTTTCGTAATACTTTTGCTTATCTCAATTATCGTTCTATTCTGCAGCCGTTAATAGTTTTAATACAAACTACAAAAAAAAATGTAATGTTAACCCTAAACCTTATTAGTGTTATCACAAAATGTAAGCTTAACCCTAAACTTTATTAGTGGTTATTAATTTGATAACATCCATTCAAGATAACTTTCTTGTAGTATTTAAGGATATATAAATATATAAAGTTTTACCTATTGGACATCCATTAACAAACATTTTTGGAATTTAACTTATAATCGTTTAAAAAACTACTTATATGAATGCAAAAATACATATATGTTATAAAAAAATACTTATATAAAGGCCACAATATTACCTATATCTTTTTTTATTATTCATATCATATCAAGGATGGAATTATACCAGTCAAAAATATAAACTTTCGATGTTTAAATATACTTATATAAGTTAAAAATGTTAATTTCCGAAATAAACTGAATGGTCCTAAACTGCTTCAATTGAATATAGAATATCTTCTTTTGAATATTGATATTGAGTCGAATCTATCGTGATTTACTTTTAACGTGATTTACTTTCATATATATATATTATCATATATATATACGCCTCCTATGGTATCTCTATATTCAATAAACGTTAACTTATATAAATACAAATGTAAACTTACCAGATTTATATTCGGTCGAATATATCGTATTTAGAATATATTGTGATTTACTTTGGTATGTGATATGCCTTGTATATTATATCTATATTCAAAAGAAAATTACTTATATAAATGAAAAAGTAAACTTACCAGATTTATATTATGTAATTTTTTTAATACGTGATGATATATACTCGGCCATCATTGCCATCCGTATCTTTTTGCAAAAGTTAGTTAACCCTAATTTCGTTCTATATATATTGTTGGTTGATATCCATCTTTTAATCATTACCCTAAAATCACATCGCCTGCTCAATATGGCTTTCCTTAAGAAACAGACAAACTCCATTGTTCATGTCAAAGATCTTAGACCATCTATGACCGGGTCGACGATCAGCGTTTTGATTTTGAGGTTATGGAGGAAAAAATTTAAAGGCGGTGGACCTATCAAGGATATTCTGGTTGATAACTAGGTATTAAGATAGTGTGATTATTACCCCCTTGGTCGTCCTGCTCTATTACCCGTTTATAATACGTTTGCATGTTATTTTGATTTTAGGGTGACCGTATCCATTCAACCGTTGATAGCGATCTTGCTCACAAGTACGATACAAGATTGCTTGAGGGTCTAGCCATTACTATAGAATCTTTCAAAGTGACTCCCTATGTTGGTGACTATAGGACGAATCCCCATCCCTTCAAGATAACCTTCTTTAGAACAATCGATGTCCTGAAGTGTGAGGATTTTCCGTCTGTTGTTCCTGAGAAATATATTGTTGATTTCACCAAGATACACACCGGTGTGTTGGACAAGGCTATTATGATAGGTTTGTTTGTTAGTTATGTCTCTTATTTTGTGTTAGACAAGTTCTCTTATTAAATTCTAATTAGTCTCTTATCATTCACGCTTTTCAGATGTCGTCGGGCAGATCGTCGATGTTTAGCCTTTAACTGAGATAGTCTCAAAGGGAAAGAATCTCTCTAAGCTCGATTTCTACTTCGTAGATGCACTGTGAGTATATTACATATTTGTTTATGTTGTAATATACTTCGTCATTAACCACTAATTCGTGTTTTTTTCTCTTTTAAGTTCTACAAAGTTATTGTGTACTTTTTGGGGGGATTACGCCAAGTTATTCTGGCAGTTTATCAGCTAGCATGTGGATATGCAAGTTGTTTGTCTTATACGATTTGTCGCTGTGAAGAAATACAAAAGTATGTCTGGTCTCAAAAGGTTTTGTCAATAGTATCTACCCTAAATAAGTAATTGATTGATGATTTCTTTTTTGTGATCGCAGGTGCTTGGCATGTGACAAACTCTTATGATGCAACTCATTATTTTTATAATTCTAATGTCCCAACCATTAAGAGGTTTAATACAATGTATGTATTTTCATTCATATGTTATATGCTATTCATAGTTGTCATGCGTTAATGTTCATAAATTTGCTTAATTTTATCTCTTCATTTTCGTTGTTAACATACTACCTCCTGATAGTCTCTCCCTTACTATCAATAACAGTTGAACGAGAAGAAATCTATTTACGATATTGTTTATTCCGATGAGGTAATAGTTATTAATATTTTGTATGTTCAATATTAATATCTCTTATAATTATATTTGTAATTGTTATTAGGAGTCTGTATGTGTTACTATGGGGACGGTCGATTCAATTGATGAGTCTTCGTGGTATTATATCGTTTGTGTTGCCTGTAAGGACTCTGTCCATCCATATCCAGTGGTTGATGATGTCGCAATGTTTGACTGTGAGACTTGGATTATCATACCTTCAAAACACGAAAAAAGGATCACAGAATTGATCATGTTTGTGATCAATAAGAAAGAAAAATAGATAAAGTAAAAGAACACAGAGGATTAGAAAATTATGCCCATCTCGATTTAATATGTTCCATGACGTACAACCTATTGTTTTGCCTGATTTGTGTGCTAATCAAAGAGGAGATTAGAAGAGTATTTAATATATAATCTGTGACGCCCGTGAACCATTTTTTTTAGGAAAATGGAGGGGCTGTCGAGCGACACACGTGGTGTATGTCGATCGACAGGCTCGTGAAGGGCTGTCGTTCGACACACATGGTGTGTGTCGATCGACAGGGCCTTAAGTGGGTCGGTTTTCTGGTTAGTTTTAGTCTTTCAGTTGGACCGGGCCGGTTTGGGGAAACCTAGGGTTTCGTATTTAAGGCTTTTTGGCCCCATTTGAGCGAACCAAAGTCCCAAAAATCAACAAAAAGAGTTTGTGAGGAGTTCTCTTGTTCCTATGAGTTTTTGTGGATTAGGGTTTCGATTCTTGAGTGATTTGGAGTAGATTCTTGTGGTGACTGTCGTGGATTTCGTGTCTAGCCTCAATTCTATCAGTTTCTATCCGATTAATTCAAGGTGAGTGCGTGACCATGGCTTCTGGGCCGGTGGATTCGTTAGGGTTGATTGGTGGTAGGTTTGGAATCTTGTGATTTCATCTTGTGATGTTGTTTGGGACTGTGGATTGTGTTTGTTGCGTGTGGATTGTTGTTTTCGTGCAGGTTTCGTGTTGACGCAGAGGAGGAATCGATCCGAGAGGATTATGATCGATTTCCTATGAGTCTGCGCAGGCCTGTCGATCGACAGGCCAGCATGAAGGTTGTCGATCGACACCTACAGGGTGTGTCAATCGACAAGGTTGTCTAGGAGCTGTCGATCAACACCTAGAGGGTGTGTCGATCGACAGGCATGTACAGGGGGTGTCGATCGACACCTAGTGGTAGTGTCGATCGACAGGCCTGCCTGTTTGGCTATGGTTGAGCCTTTTTCTTGTGTTTGTGTGTTGTTTGTTGTATGTTTGCCTGAGCGGTTCCATCGTGCCTGAGTGCGCAGTCGTAGATGAGATGACCGTCTCACTGAGTATTTATGATAATACTCACGCATCTCTTTTTCCCATGTGATGCAGGTAAAGGCAAATTGTGATCATGGAATCACGGCTACGAAGAGGAAGATGATTTAGGGTCTCGAGTTTGGTGTTTTCTGTTGTTTCCATTTCTGTTTTAGAACCTTGTTAGGTTGCTGGAATTTGTTGAATTGGAATTGTTATTGGAATTGATTGGTTTAGTGTTTTAATGGAACTCTTAACTTGGTTATCCGTTGTTGTTTGATTTCTGTGTTTGCTTGGTTGTTGAGGATAGCATTTATGGGAATGCTAATCCGAGACCAAGGGTTAATTGGTTAAAAAAAAAAAACGGGTCGGGTCGTTTCAGTTTGGTATCAGAGCCCTTACGGTTTTAGGACGGGCTAGAACTGCTAGGATTGTAATTTGGTTAAATTGACAATTCTACGGGTTTGGGGGTCAGGATCATCTTCCTTCGAGCCTTCAAAGAGATTCCACGGTAAGTGTTGATTGTTTTGTGCTTTGGTTCTTTAGTGCTTAGTGTGTGTTGTGGTAGAACAATGTGTGGTTAGAGGCACTAGAGAAGGTGGCCTTGGTGGCCGGGTGACCGTGGAGGTCAGGATTGTGGCCGGGGACCAGTGAGTGAGTTGGCTGGGGATGCGGCTCAGGGTTCCACGTTTGGGACTGTGACAGATCCGTAGATTTATCAGCAGGGTCTGTGTATTAGTGCGTGTGCCAGTGGGAGTGCCTGTGTGAGAGCCGGTGTGAGGGCTGTGGGGCCAGGGCTGGTCCTCGAGCTGGTGCTAGATTGGCTCGTTGTTCGGGTGCGCCCGCAGGAGGAGTCCATGTGACGAGATGATCGTTTGACAGATCTGTTGCAGTAGTTGTTGTGGCAGGGACAAGTGAGTGAGTCTGCAGGGAGTGCGGCTCAGAGTTCTACGCATGTGGCTGAGAGTGATCTGTAGACGCTTCAAGACGGCTTGAGCGCCATTGAGACTGCCAGCGTTCAGCCAAGTGTGAACGCCAGTGTGAGGGCTGGTGGGGATTGTGTGGTCCCAAGTTGGCTGTCGGGGGCCGGTGTGGGTCCTTGTGAGGTTGGTAGTGCGGGTGTGCCCGCGGGTGGGGCTCAGGGTCGAGATGATCGTCTGGCGGATCGGCTTCAGCAGTTATGGGAGCGGTTACCGAGTACGGTGCCAGTTAGGCTCTGGTGATACCACGAGTGGTAGAGGTGCGGTTTAGGGCTGTGGTTGTTGGTAGAGTTCCGTCTTGTCTGCGGATAAGGGAACATGTGCAGAAGATTGGTATAGGATTCTTTGCGAGTGGTGTGTTGCACCTAGGAGGGTTCAGGCAGAGTTGGCCTGGGCGGACTTTTGGGTAGAGTGTGATGCCAAGTTCTTTCCTCGAGAGGCTGCGGATCATTAAGAGACGAAGTTTTTGGAACTGGATCTGGGAGAGAGATCAATTCGTGGGTATAATTTGGAGTTTAACCGACTCCTGGTTTATGTTGGTTCATGCTGGTAGGAGCATGGGGCGAGGAGGCCCAGGATAAGAGGTTCTTGAGAGAACTTCGATCTGATTAGAGGACACGGTGTGGAGTGTCCATGTATGCTACGAGAGCATAGTTGGTTGAGACTGCTGGAGGCATTGTCGATGACTTGTGGGAGGAGGCTGTGGTGGTTAGCCTAGTTGTTAAGTCTATTAAGCCTCAGCAGCAGATGATACCTGGCATGGCGGCAAGCCTACGCAGGGACAGAAGAGGAAGTGGGAGGAAAGTTACTAGTTACTCATGGCCGGGCGAGAAGCGTGGAGATTCTCGTGGTAAGTTGAGGCCAGCAGACTTGGTGATCAGTCCAGTGGAACTGTATGATGGCATCCTGTGTACGGATTGGCTTGATCAGTACAAAGTTCATCTGGATTGTCACCGGGGTCGTGTTGTGTTTGAGCGTGGTGGAGGAAGTTTGGTTTATCATGGAGTGAGACCGACTTCTCAGAGTCTCGTGATCTCTTGGGTGTAGGTTGAGGCTATGACTGAGGGGTTGCGAGGCTTACTTGGAGACTATCGTGTTGGTGGAGTCTATAGGTGAGGTTGTAGTGAGGGATATTCGGGTTGACCAAGACTGTGAGGATGTCTTTCGGTCGTTGCAGGGATTACCGTCGTCGCGGTCAGATCCTTTCACGATTGAATTAGAGCCTTGGACGATGCCGTTATCTAAGGCACCTTACAGGATGGCTCCATCAGAGTTGGCAGAGCTGATGAGGCAGCTAGAGGGTTTGTTAAGTTAAGGGTTTCTTTCGGTCGAGTACTTAACCGTGGGGAGAACCGGTGTTGTTTGTGAGGAGGAATTGTGGTAGTTTTTGGTTATGCTTCGATTATCGAGGGCTTAACCTAGTTATTGTCAAGAAGAAGTATCCTCTTCCGAGAATAGATGAGTTGTTGGATCAGTTGAGAGGGGCTACTTGGTTCTTCAAGGTTGACTTGGCATCCGGTTATCACGAGATTCCTATTGATGAGGCAGATGTCACGAAGACGGCTTCCAAGACTCGGTATAGGCATTTTGAGTTTGTGGTGATGCCTTTCGGGTTGACGAATGCACTAGCTGCGTTTATGAGGTTGATGAGCGAAGCCTTTCAGGAGTATCTGGATGAGTTCGTGATTAACTTCATTGATGGCATATTGGTGTATTCAAAGAGTCTTGGGGAGCATGAGCAAGGAGATGGCAGTTTTGGGGAAGTTGCAAGAGAAAAAGTTGTTTGCGAAGTTGAGCAAGTGTAGTTTCTGGCAGAGAGAGATGGAATTTCTGGGTCACATCGTTTCTGTAGAAGGAGTTTCTTTAGATCCGGCAAAGATTCAGTCTATCCGAGATTGGCCTAGACCGAGGAATGCTACTGAGATCAGGAGTTTTCTTGGGTTGGCAGGTTATTATCGGAGATTCGTTAAAGGTTTTGCGAGTATGGCTCAGTCTATGACGAAGCTGACAGGGAAGGATGTTCCTTTCGTGTGGTCTGCTGATGGTGAGCTGAGTTTCGCGAAGTTGAAGATGATGTTGACTAGTACACCAGTATTGGCGTTGCCTGAACCGGGTGAGCCTTATGTGGTGTATACAGATGTTTCGGGGGTTGGTTTGGGTTGTGTGTTAATGCATCAGGGTAAGGTGATTGCGTATGCTTCGAGGCAGCTGAGGAAGCACGAGGGCAATTATCCTGTTCATGACTTAGAGTTGGCTGCAGTGATCTTCGCGTTGAAAATCTGGAGGTCTTACTTGTATGGTGGCAGAGTTCAAGTGTTCACTGATCATCATAATCTGAAGTACATTTTTACTCAGCAGAATTTGAATGTACGACAGAGGCGATGGTCAGAGTTGTTGGCAGATTATGACTTGGACATTGGTTACCATCCGGGTAAGGCTAACACTGTAGCAGATGCTCTTAGTCAGAGAAGGTATGATTCATCTCAGGAGCGGGATGTGGAGAATCTGGTGAGTATGCTTAGTACTTTGAGGCTGTGTGTTACTTCAGAGGAACCGTTGGGGTTAGCGGCAGCGGATCCGGCGGATCTTTTGAGCAGGATCCGAGTAGCTCAGGAGAAGGATCAGGTGTTGATATATCTCTCTAAGGCTGCTAGGTCCGAATATCAGATTTCTGCTAACGGGACTATCTTGGTGCATGGACGAGTCTGTGTGCCTAAGAATGAGGACTTGAGGCATGAAATTCTGAGAGAAGTTCATGCGAGCAAGTTTTCAATTCATCTGGGAGCGACTAAGATGTATCGGGATCTGAAACGGTACTATCATTTGGTCGGGATGAAGAGAGATGTGGCGGATTGGGTTGCGGCGTGCAATGTTCCTAGTGGCTTATTGCAGACTTTACCCATTCCAGAGTGGAAGTGGGACATGATTACCATGGATTTCGTGGTAGGGTTGCCGGTTTCTCGGACCTATGATGCGATTTGGGTGATTGTGGATCGTTTGACTAAGTCAGCACATTTTCTGGCCATTAAGAAGACAGATGGAGTTGAGGTCTTGGCTAAGAAGTATGTGAAGGAAATTGTTAGGTTGCATGGTGTGCCAGCGAGCATTGTGTCGGATAGAGATCCGAGGTTTGCTTCAGTGTTTTGGAGAGCTTTTCAGGCTAAGATGGGCACTAAGGTGCACATGAGTACAGCTAATCATCCTCAAACGGATGGGCAGTCCGATAGGATGATTCAGACACTTGAGGATCTGTTGAGGATGTGTATGCTAGATTGGGGTGGTCATTGGTCGGATCACTTGAGTTTAGTGGAGTTCGCATATAACAACAGTTTCCAGACGAGTATTGGTATGGCTCCTTTTGAGGCGTTGTATGGGAGGCCATGTCGTACACCGCTATGTTTTACCCAAGTGGGGGAGCGGAGCATTTATGGTGCTGATTTTGTTCAGGAGACGGCGGAAATGATCCGTGTTGTGAAGCTGAACATGAAAGAGGCTCAGGACCGGCAGAAGAGTTATGCCGATCAGAGGAGGAAAGAGTTGGAGTTTGCAGTCGGAGATCGAGTGTATCTCAAGATGGCTATGATGCGGGGTCTGAACAGGTCCATATCCGAGGATAAGCTGAGTACGACGTACATGGGTCTGTTCCGGGTTGTCAAACGTGTGGGACCAGTTGCTTATCGGTTGGAGCTGCCTCCGAGCATGGAGAAATTCCATGACGTGTTTCATGTTTCGAAGCTCAGGAGATGCTTGCATGCATTTGAGGAGGTAGTCGTGACGATTCCTGCAGATGTTCAGCCTAATCTGACTGTTGGGATGAGGCCGGTTAGGATTCTTGAGAGGAGTATTAAGGTTCTGCACCGGAAGAGAGTGCCGTTGTTGAGAGTCTTGTCGGACTGTGACGGTGTTCAAGAGGAGACTTGGGAACCGGAGGCAAAGATGAAAGCGAAATTCAGGAAGTGGTTCGAGAAGCAAGCCGAGGAGTGATTTCATTTTTTCTTTGTGGTTTTCCAGTTCCGGTTTATGTGTTGTGGTCACCGCGTGTTGTGAGGTTTTGGCTTTGGATTTTTGTATTTTCATTAAGTTGTAATGATAATGACATTTTTCTAGTTTAATAAGATGTGCTTTTCTTATGTTTGTGACTTGTTAGTCATGTGTTGTGGTTAGAGAACCTCGACATGGAAGTTTTATTGTGAATAGAACTTGCCAGTTTCGGTAGGAACTCTAATGGGTTTGTGTACGTGTGTGAGAGAGTCTCGGAATAGAAGTTTTACGGTGGTTAGAACTGTCTAGTTCCGGGGAGACTCTGCAGGGACATCCGGGTGATGGATGGTCCAGTTGATCTGTGAGGATCATGTTGTGATGGTATTCCGGGTTGGGAGTATCATGTTGAGACCTTGGGAGGTGGTTCCGGTCAGAGGTGCATTTAGACGTCTAGTGTTGGATCGTCCAAGAGATGTGTGGGTTCCCTGCATATCGATCGTTCGCTAGGACTGCGTGGACTGGGGACGTGAGGATATGGAGATAGCTTTTTGGAGATTGTGATCTCTGGCAGATCTTTGAGAGTTGTGTCTCTCCAGGGGATGTGTGGGTTCCCTGCATACCGAGAGCTTGATGGACTATGTGTTCTGAAGGCTGAAGGGTATGGAGATAGTCTTATCAGACATCGTCAGGACTGCGTGGACTGAGGTGGGTTGATACGAGGCACCGAGGACTTGAGGGGTGACGATCCCGAGAGTCAGATGGTGTGGTTATGAGCTATGAGCGATTCAATGTCGTAGACGGGTCTATATGCATAGGACGGATGTGAGCCTCGGGAAGGTCTGGGAGATGTAGTCTCCGGTGTTTTTCTGGCAGGTTGGCCAGTGGGTTAGCCTTGTGGGATGTGTTTGCGGATTCGAGGACGAATCCAGTTTTAGTGGAGGAGAACTGTGACGCCCGTGAACCATTTTTTTTAGGAAAATGGAGGGGCTGTCGATCGACACACATGGTGTATGTCGATCGATAGGGTCGTGAAGGGCTATCGTTCGACACACATGGTGTGTGTTGATCGACAGGGCCTTAAGTGGGTTAGTTTTCTGGTTCGTTTTAGTCGTTCAATTGGACCGGCACTACAAGAAAACACAGAATTTGTGATGCCGTGTTGTGACGATGTTTTTCCGTCACTTATTTTTGTGACGGTATTGTAACAAGTTTGTAACGCATTTGTGACGGAAAATAAAACTGTGAAATAACGACGAAAAAACTTTGTCGAAAAAGCGTCACAAAAGTGTGACGCGTTTGTATCTAAAAATACAGCGTCACAACTTAGTAACGTATTTGTGACTCTTTCGGTGCGTCGCAAAAACTGTCGGTCATAAAAAAGTGGGTGTAAACGTGTTTAATTCGAATTTTATAATCCACCTAACTGTCACCCAACACGTGTTTACCGCCCACCTACCTGCCACCTAACTTTCAGTATGCGTCGCAAATTTGTAAGAAATCCGTCACAAATTTGTGACGAATTTTTTAGCGTCACAAATCTGTCACAGTAAATTCAGCCTATACATAGGACCACTCCCCACTCTGAAATTTCTCACAAACCACAAAGAAAAAAACGGAAGAGAAAAAAAAAAGAGAGAAAAAAATTTTGGGAGGGAAAAGAAAAAAAAATTTGGGAGGGAAATATTTTGGAGAGGGAAAAAATAAATAAAATTTGGGAGGGAAAAATTTGTAAGAGGGAAAAGAGAAAAAAAAAGAGGAAAATTTATTTGGGAGGAAAAAAAATGTGGCATTCGTCACGAGAATGGATGTACAACCGGATCGATCCACGCACCAACAATATATCAACCGACTATTTGGACGGAGTGCAACAGTTCATCGATTTTGCGAGTAACCAGGACTTCGCTTTGAGGAATAATGGTAAGTTTATATGCCCTTGTTCTAAATGCAAAAATGCAACTAGGATAAGACCCGCTCGACTTGTGTCGGACCATTTGCTTAGTAAAGGGTTTATGCCCGGATATTATGTATGGTCCGAACATGGAGAGGATTATAATGTTGGTGGGGTAGGATCTAGTAGCCATTACGAAAATGTAGATTTTAGTAATGAACAATATTTTAATACGGGTAATGAACAATTTGACTATGGTACTGGGGGGGATGTTTATGCTGGTATGGTCAATGATGCATTTCATGGTACTACACCATTTAATGCTTATCATCATGATCAAGAACATGGTCAGAGTGGTAATGACCATGTTAATGAAGAACCTACCTATGAGGCGAAACAATTCTACGACTTGCTAGAAGCTGCAAATACCCCGCTGTATGATGGATGTCAGGAAGGTCATTCACAGTTATCATTAGCCGCGCGGTTCATGAGCCACAAGACAGACCATAATCAGTCTGAAAAATTGCATGGATGATTGGGCGCAAACGTTTTCTGAGTATTTACCACAGCCTAATCAGGCCACTGGTTCATATTACGAGACAGAAACGTTGATGCGAAAGCTAGGATTGCCGTATCAAACATATGATGTATGTATAGATAACTGTATGCTCTTCTGGAAAGAAGATGAGGAGTTGGAGCATTGTAAATTTTGCGAAAAACCGAGATATAAAGAGAGTGAAGGCCGAACAAAAATACCGTTCAGCAAGATGTGGTACCTACCAATCGGGGACAGATTGAAGAGGATGTACCAATCTGAGAAGACTGCATCATGGATGAGATGGCATGCAGAGCACGAGTCAGAAGACGGAGTTATGTGTCATCCATCTGACGGTGCGGAGTGGAAAAATTTCAATGAAATGTATCCGAGTTTTGCAGAGGAAAAGCGAAATGTTTACCTAGGATTGTGTACAGACGGGTTTAATCCATTTGGGATGTCAAAAAACCATTCGTTATGGCCAGTGATCATGACACCTTACAACTTACCACCTGATATGGCGATGAAGAGTGAGTATTTGTTTCTCACAATTTTGAATTCTTGTCCAAATCATCCACGTGCTAGTCTAGATGTGTTTCTCCAACCACTGATCGAGGAGCTAAAGGATTTGTGGAATAACGGAGTTGAGGCGTATGATATTTCATTAAATCAAAATTTCAACCTTAAAGCGGTTCTGCTGTGGACGATTAGCGATTTTCCAGCATACGGTATGTTGTCCGGATGGACTACACATGGAAAATTATCTTGTCCAATTTGTATGTGTGATACAAATGCTTTCCAGTTGCCGTCTGGTAGGAAGCCATGTTGGTTCGACTGTCACCGAAGTTTTTTGCCTACCGATCATCCTTTGCGGAAAAATAAAGTCAATTTCATAAAAGGAAAGACCGCATTGAACGACTACCCACCAGAATCGTTGAGTGGAGCAGCAGTTTTGCGGTATGTAAGGAATGCGAAGGCCCCTAAAACTTTTGACTGTGGTGGAAACGGACATCAGAAAAAACCGGACGGATATGGAGAGTGGCATAACTGGCATAAAGAAAGCATATTTTGGGAGCTACCGTATTGGATTAACTTGAATCTACGACATTGTCTTGACTTGATGCATATCGAGAAAAATTTCTTCGATAACATCATGTACACTATTATGAATATTAAAGACAGATCAAAAGATAACATCAAGTCAAGAATAGATGTTGCGAGATATTGTGCTCGAAAAGAATTGCATGTCGATGCTCGTGGGAATGCGCCATTTCCAATTTGGAGATTGATTGCAAAAGCAAAAGACGCGTTACTACAGTGGGTGAAGAATGAAGTGAAATTCCCAGACGGCTATGTTGCAGATTTAGCTAGTACAGTAGACATCAATAACGGAAAGTTCTCGGGAATGAAAAGCCATGACTGTCACGTCTTTATGGAGAGATTGCTTCCATTCGTATTTGCAGAACTTCTCCCCCGTAACGTGCACCAAGCAATATCAGGTATATACAATTCATGTTTATGTTGATATCACTTGTTAAAGGTTATATAGATAACTAATTAAAAAATTATTTGTAGGGATTGGAGCATTCTTTCGTGACCTTAGCAGTCGCACATTGGATATAAGCCGCGTCCAACTTCTTAAGTCGAACATTGTGATGATTATCTGTAATTTGGAAAAAATATTTCCACCATCCTTCTTTGATGTGATGGAGCACCTTCCTATTCACTTGCCTTACGAAGCAGAGCTTGGTGGTCCTGTACAATATCGGTGGATGTATCCTTTCGAAAGGTTTTTTAAACATTTGAAAGGAAAAGCGAAAAACAAAAGATATCCAGCGGGATCAATTGTTCAATCATATATGAATGATGAGATATCCTACTTTTCACAATACTACTTTGGCTCACAGGTTCCTACATCTATCGGACGAAGGTAAATTGATGTGATAATATAGAAAAATGTATGTTATTTAATATTGGTATTATGTTTTGGTTTAAATGATATTAAGAACAAATTTTGAAGGGCAAGTCGGTATGACGAAGGTGAAGCACCTAAATATCCAATTGATGTACCGGATATATTCACGGCTATAGGTCGGCCAAGTGGGAAATGTGAAGAATTCTGGTTAAGCGCGGAGGAGTATCATCGCGCACATTCATATATTCTACGGAATTGTGATTTCTTTCGGCCCTACGAGAAGTAATTGAAACTAGATCTTACATAATCTACGGTAATTTTCTTTACTAATTTATTCAATCGTATATTATTATTGAATCACAGGTTGTTGGAAACCCGAATTCGAGATGAAGACCCTGACCTTACAGATGAGGAGGTGATGGCGAAAAGGGATACAGATTTCTGTACATGGATCCGGCAATACGTATGTATACTATTGAGTTGTACATGATTGATTTGTAAATATCATTTTCTTAATTTACACATATTTTTTATTGATAGGTACATTACATGAAGGACCAACAATATTTTCCTCCTTGGGTTTTTAATGTTGTTGAAGGTCCTGAAAATCAAGTTCGAACTTGGCCCATGTATTATACGAGAGGGTATTTGTTTCACACGGAAAGTCACGGAGAGAGGAAAAAAACTATGAATTATGGGGTTTTCGTGCGAGGGCAACAATATTCTGACGCAACTAAAGAAGATGATTTTCATGGGAAAGTGCAAAAGATCATGGAGTTTCAATTCCCTGGCATTTTTCAATTAAGGGTAACACTTTTTTATTGCAAATGGTTCGACCCTACGATCACAAAAGGCACCCGGAAAAGCAAGGGAGGTATTGTTGATGTGTTGGCTAAAGGTCGATATAAAAACAATATTAATGAGCCTTTTATTTTAGGTATGATCGATTTGTTCATTTACTAAATGTAGAATATATGTGAACATATATGTTTTACAAATATTTCAAAATTCTAACCCAAACACTATACTTATGGCAGGGTCTCAAGCCGATCAAGTTTGTTATCTTCCATATCCAGCTACTAAACGTATTCTGAAACCATGGCTTACAGTACTGCAAGTTAATCCGAGGAATCGTGTACAAGGAAAATTTGGTACGAAAGACTTGGTTATCTTGCAACAAACTAGCGATGATACTGCCACGGAAATGGTGGATGAAATTGACGTCAATGTCTTGGTGGAAGGAAGCAACCCAATACAAACAATTGATTTTGAAATTGAAGACAATGAGCCAGAAGATGAATTTATGTGTAATTTATCTTCTTCTGAGGATGATTACAATGAAGGTCATGATGAAGATGATGATGATTTTGAATAATATGATTGTAATTTATGTGTAATTTATTTTTTTATTACTCTATAAGAGTTTGTAAAAATATATAAAACTTAAAAAAATAGATATATTAATAACTTTTTCTACTAATTTTTTGAATGTAGATATATAGTATCTCATGTCAACAATTACCGAATAATACATCATAGCACAGCGGCAAAGCAACGCTGTAAATAGAATCAACGGGCCTGGGTTCGAACCTCACACGCAACAATGAAGTTAACAAATTTTCCCACTAATTTTTTCAATGTAGATATATAGTTTTTCATGTCCACAAATACCGAATAATACACCATAGCACAACGGCAAAGCAACGCTGAAAATGCCACCAACGAGTCTGGGTTCGAACACCATCCAGTGCAATCAACGTATGGTTTTTTTTCACTGTGTTCGTAATTTTGCAACGGGGTTGTGACGGATTTGTAACCACTCACCTAACTTTGCAACAACATTGTGACGGAATTGTAACCACTTATTTAACCTTGCTACGGAATTGTGACGGAATTGTAACGGATATGTAACCCCATCAAATACAATTCCAAAATCATTCACATATTTAAAGGTAACACAAAATGGTTACATTTACACTACTGTAAATGTCCATGTAAATTACTATTACCACTCACATATTTCAAAATTCTACATTTCTTAAATTTTATTCCAAACCCTAAGTTTTTAATATAAAATGAATGTGATTACATATATAACATATGAGAAAGTATGATTTTTTGTCAAAATAACTTTTGAATGTTACATATCACTTTTTTTATAAGACAAGATGTTTGGAAGAACATGGATTGATGGTTGGTAATGTCTATGTCACAAAAAATTAACTTCTCAAAGTTTAGGGTTTAGAGTTTGGAGTAGTGACAATAAATTGAGTTGCAAAATGGTTACAAATTCGCGACGTATTTGTTACATATTTGTGACGCGCCGCCTTAATTGTGACGACTTTGCAACTCCGTTATCATTTTCTGTGACGCGCCGCCTTAGTTGTGACGACTTTGCCACTCCATTTTTCATTTTGGGATATTTATGAACCTATTTTATTATGAAACAATCTCTGTTTGGAACTTACATTATTCAAATTACCAATTACATTATACTTAATTCTCAAATCTAGGAAAATTTCAAATTTTCTCAACTATAACTAAACCCTAAATTTTTTTATCTAACCTCCATGTAATTACATTAAGGTTTATTAAGATGATTGGAATATTTATATGAATGTGATGTTTGGAGTTACATATTACTCCTTATTTTTTGCTAAAATTACGTCAATTTTCGCTTTTAAGAATGGAAATGCTAATGCTAAACAATTTGGGGCAAAAGGTTTAGGGTTTAGGGTTTCAAGTTTTGCTTCGAAGGAGTCATAAACTCGTCACAAAATGGTCACATAAACTGGTTTTGGGTTTCAAAAGATTGGGTCGTGTTGGCAAACAAATGGGCTTATGGGGGCCCAAAAAGTTGCAACGAAATTGTGACGAAAGAGTGACGCATGTGACAACGAAAGGGCAAAACGCGTAACCTAATTTCATTTGTTTCACTAACCCTAGTTCTTCGTTTTCTCTCTACCAAGAGGCGATCGTAAACCCTAAAATCACCGATCCGTCTCCGATCGTGTTTAATCTCTTCTCTTTCTCTTTCCCTTTCAGATTTCTTCTAATCTCCTCACTCTTTCATAACCCTAATCTCTTCGCCATGCCTCCAAAAACGAAGTTCAAACCTGCAGCCGCTGCGAAGGCTACCGCGGCCGGTCGATTGACGACCGTTGCTCGCGGAAAGTCAGCGGCGAAAGTTCGTCAGTCTACTGGAACCAGCCGTGGTGGTCGTGGTGGTCGCGGTGGTGGAGGGAAAGCGGCGGTTCAAGATATTCCCAGACAAGGCGGTGGTCGTCTCAACCCTAATCGTGGAGTCCCTTCGACGCCTGTCCCAACCGTCAGAGTCCCTTCGACTTCCACTGGAGTCCCTTCGACTTCAACCGGCGTCCCTTCGAGTTCCACTGGAGTCCCTTCGAGTTCCACTGGAGTCCCTTCGACTTCAACTCGAGTCCCTTCGAGTTCCACTGGAGTCCCTTCGAGTTCCACTAGAGTCCCTTCGACTTCCACCGCAAATCGTCGTCGTGGTGGTGGTGGAGGAATCCCAGAACTCCCTCTCCTCACAGGTGCTGCATCTGGTGGATCCACCGCCAGGTCTGATAGATTGGTGACACCGACTCGTCAACCCGTCGGTCCAGGGAGAGAAACCTCAGACGGTCGTAAGTCTGTGGTGGATGGGACAAGCGGAACTGGAGGTAACCATTCGCCGTCCTCTGAAAAAACAGTCTCCGGTTCAGTTTCCAGAACCACCCAAGCGGCTCAGTTTCCTCCAGCGAGACTAGGGCCTTCTGCTTCACAACGGCACAGCCTGGACCTCAACGATTCACCTCCGTCTCGTTTTCAAGGACCACCCCTTCACATGACCCGAGAAGAACCAGAAGAGGAAGACGAACAACAAGAAGAAGAAGAAGACTACTATGCTGATTTCGCTGAGGAACACAATGAAGTGGAGGAGGAAGACGAGGTTGATGCTCCCCAACACGGTGATGCTGCTGACGAGGATGAGGCTCCCCAGCAGGTTGAAGCTCCCCAACAGATTCAAGACTACGAGCAGCACCTGGAGTACCTCCTGCAACTGCCTGGACGTGAAAGCTTGCTCCGGTTGTCTGACCACCCACTACAAAATGAAGAGACAATATGGTAAGGTTTTTGTCATTGCAATCTTTCATATCTGTTTTAGCCAAGGTTAGATTATATTGTTACAGTTTAGATCATAGTGTGTTACTTGTTGAATTGATATAGATATTACTTGATTATACAATGCTACTGTTTTGGTAAAGACTTGACTGATTTTGTTTTCTTCTATTTCCTATACATGTTTTAGGTTTGATAGGGACAACGGTGTTTT
Source organism: Arabis alpina (assembly GCA_900128785.1). Classification (NCBI taxonomy): domain Eukaryota; kingdom Viridiplantae; phylum Streptophyta; class Magnoliopsida; order Brassicales; family Brassicaceae; genus Arabis; species Arabis alpina. Next base: position 29,098,966 of record LT669791.1, read on the forward strand.
GGCTAAGGTAATTTGCAACATCATGCGTCGGAAGTTCAATGGACCCTACTATAACTGGTCATGTACACCTGATCATGTGCGAGAACTAATGTTTGAAACTTTTGCGGTAATGTTTTAGATATTAGCCACTTTCTATTCAATTTCTTACTGAGTAAACCAATACTAACAACTGTTTTTATTGTAGGGGAAGTACAACTGGGAGATAGGCATTACTTCACTTGTCAGGGATAATTTATTCGCGATTGCATCGCGAAGAATGCGAGGCATTGTCAGCCAGGCTAGACGGGGACCAGGAAGGCCAACATGGATCAACGAGAAATTGTGGGAGCAAATGCGACTATATTGGGCAACTCCTGAGGCGCAGGAAAAGAGTGTGACGGCTTCCAACTGCCGCAGATCAACTCGTGGAGGTCTAGGAATCGCAAAGCACAATTCTGGACAGAAATCTTTCTTGCGACGTCAACAAGAGATGGTGAGTTACTCTGTCTTCAAATAATTCAACACTTATTCTATCTTTCTGATATTTATTAATCTCTCATTTTTTTTCTTATCTAACAGGAAGCAGAGTTAGGAAGACCTGTCTCATGGGGAGAGGTTTTCCTGCGCACACACACAAACAAGGATGGCACATTTGTTGACTGCAAATCGCAACAAGTTGCTGAGGCTTATGAGAAGCAACTTGCAGAAGCTGTGTGTGATGGTGATGCTGATGGCTCTGCCATTTCTGAGCTTTCTACTCAGAGGACTCTATCCATTGACCAAAAAAATGACATATTTCTCAAGGTATTTTCCTCTCTTCTCCTAAATTACAATTTTTATGCTTGGAATTGAGAGAACTGCTATGTATCACAACTACGACTGAGTTTCTTGTGGATCAATTAATTTCCTTAATCTGCTTTTTTTAACATACTGATAATATTGCATCTTACTTTCTTGCATACTTGCTTCTGTTTTTGGTTTCTTTTTCAGTGTACATTGACTGATAACAAGGGAACCATATTTGGACTTGGGGACCTGCCTCAAATGCAAAGGAAGAGAAAGAGGACTCAGAGCTATGCAAGCTCCTCTGTGCCACAACTCTCTGAGATGCAAGAGAAACTAGAAGCAGCTCAGCGTAAGCTTGATGCGCAAGATGCGGATAACGCAAGGCGGGATGAGGAGCAACGCAAGCGTGATGAAGAGCAACGCAAGCGTGATGAGGAGCAACGCAAGCGTGATGAAGAGCAAAGGTCAAGAGCAGCTCGCTGAAATGACAAAGCTTCTTACCTTCTTCAAGACCTCGGACCCGCGCATCGCAGCTTACATGACCTCTGACCAACCAACCACTTCAGGAGATGAACCACCAATTCCACCCACTGCTCAGTCTTGAGTAGTTATAAAATGTAGTTCTTAAACTTTTAATTTTTTTGCTATTGCTATTAACTTAAAACTACTTTTGTGTATGCTATTATTAGGAATGGTTGTAATATGTACTAACTATTGCTTTTTGTACTTTATGTTTTTCTATAACATTAACTTTCGCTTTATAATTGCTTTTCTCTAATTGCTTTACAAATGGCTAGAAAATCTATCAATAAGAACATGAATAAGTCACTGCGAACAGTAATTTCGTAGCAAATTTGTCGCTAATTTGTCACGGATTTGTGACACTATTGTAACATAAATTAAATAGGAGAACCAATAACCGTCGTACAATCGTCACACTTTTGATACTACTTTGCTACCACCAACAGCGTCACAAATCTATGACTCCCAAACATAGTCGCCAATCTGTCGCAACATTACCACGACTATTTTAGTCACAAGGGCGTCGCAATATTGCGACTACCTTATAACGTTACAGCTCCGTCACATATTTACGACAACATCGACAAGTCACATATTCGTCACCAATTTGCGACGTAAAAAATATGGTCACTCATTCGTAGCAAATTTGCGACGCATTTGCGACGTGGTTAATTTGCGACGATACTTTTGCCACGCCTTATTTTCGTCGCAGATTCGTCACAAATCACCGATTTGCGACGGAAATGTGACTCTTCTGGGGTAGCAAATCCTGTGTTTTCTTGTAGTACGGGCCGGTTTGGGGAAACCTAGGGTTTCGTATTTAAGGCTTTTTGGCCGCATTTGAGCGAACCAAAGTCCCAAAAATCAACATAAAGAGTTTGTGAGGAGTTCTCTTGTTCCTGTGAGCTTTTGTGGATTAGGGTTTTGATTCTTGAGTGATTTGGAGTAGATTCTCATCGTGATTGTCGTGGATTTCGTGTCTAGCCTCAATTCTATCAGTTTCTATCCGATTAATTCAAGGTGAGTGCGTGACCATGGCTTCTGGGCCGGTGGATTCGTTAGGGTTGATTGGTGATAGGTTTGGAATCTTGTGATTTGATCTTGTGATGTTGTTTGAGACTGTGGATTGTGTTTGTTGCGTGTGGATTGTTGTTTTCGTGCAGGTTTCGTGTTGACGCAGAGGAAGAATCGATCCGAGAGGATTATGATCGATTTCCTATGAGTCTGCGCAGGCCTGTCGATCGACAACCCCGAGGTGTGTCGATCGACAGGCCAACATGAAGGCTATCGATCGACACCTAGAGGGTGTGTCAATCGACAGGGTTGTACAGGAGCTGTTGATCGACACCTAGAGGGTGTGTCAATCGACAGGAATGTATAGGGGGTGTCGATCGACACCTAGTGGTAGTGTCGATCGACAGGCCTCCCTGTTTGGCTGTGGTTGAGCCTTTTTCTTGTGTTTGTGTGCTGTTTGTTGTATGTTTGCCTGAGCGGTTCCATCGTGCCTGAGTGCGCAGTCGTAGATGGGATGACCGTCCCACTGAGTATTTATGATAATACTCACGCATCTCTTTTTCCCATGTGATGCAGGTAAAGGCAAATTGTGATCGTGGAATCACGGCTACGAAGAGGGAGATGATTTAGCGTCTCGAGTTTGGTGTTTTCTGTTGTTTCCATTTCTGTTTTAGAACCTTGTTAGGTTGCTGGAATTTGTTGAATTGGAATTGTTATTGGAATTGATTGGTTTAGTGTTTTAATGGAACTCTTAACTTGGTTATCCTCTGCTGTTTGATTTCTGTGTTTGCTTGGTTGTTGAGGATAGCATTTATGGGAATGCTAATCCGAGACCAAAGGTTCATTGGTTAAAAACAAAAAAAACGGGCGGGTCGTTTCATAATCAAAATGTACATAAAATAATAAAGAAAATAAGACGATCATCTTAAGTAACGACTTCATCAACAACAACAAAATGGAAACTAAATAAAAGGGTATAGGAAAACGAATTACATACCTCGACCATGGAATATAAAACCTGCAAAACAGATAAATGGAATATAAAACCTGCAAAATAGATAAATTTTCAATAATCAATCAAACAAACAATAACTAAAACCAGTAACGAAAAAAAAGGCGACTCAATGAGTAGAGAAATAAGATCGATATATATAGAGTTAGGGTTTGGGATCGGATAAATATGAAAATTTACATATATCTATGATAATATTTAATGCAAATATATAATATTTAATGCAAATATATGAGACGAAAGTTATGGAAGATTATCATTATTGATTGATATATTTTTTAATATTGAAAAACCAATGTAAATAATTAAAAAATGTAAGTAATTAAATAAAAATCCCTCCTAAAATCAAGGATAGGATGACACCACATGTATACGAAAACAAAAACTCAATTAGTAAAACAGCCACCATTAAGGATATAATCAACAGACACAAAACAAGTTACAAATATACTATTATAAAACCTAATTGTAAATGAACATAAAATAATTTACAAAAAAATGAGACAATAGTTCAGCAAACAAAAAAAAGTGAGACAATACAAACCCCATGTAACGCCCGTGAACCATTTTTGATAAAATGGAGGGGCTGTCGATCGACACACGAGGTGTCTGTCGATCGACAGGGCTCTTAGGGGCTGTCGATCGACACCCCTAGTGTATGTCGATCGACAGGTGCCCGAATTGGTTGGTTTTCTGGTTCGATTTAAGTCGTTCAATTGGACCGGGCCGGTTTGGGGAAACCCTAGGGCTTCGTATTTAAGGGTTTTTGGCCGCATTTGAGCGAACCAAAATCCCAAAAACGCAGCAGACAGAGTTTGAGAGGAGTTCTCTGTTTCCTGTGAGTTTTTGAGAATTAGGGTTTCGTTTCTTGAGAGATTTGGAGTAGTTTCTTGTGGAGATTGTCGTGGATTCGTTTCTAGCCTCAATATCCAACAAATTCTATCCGAAAATCTAAGGTGAGTGCGTGACCATGGCTTCTGGGCCGGTGGATTCATTAGGGTTGTTTGGTGGTAGGTTGAAATTGTTGATTGATCTTATTTGGGTTGAATCTGTCTGTGAATTGCGTGTGGATTGTTTGGATTGTGTTTATTCGTGCAGGTTTCGTGTTAACGCAGAGGAGGAATCGATCCGAGAGGATAATGATCGATTTCCCATGAATCTGCGACGGCCTGTCGATCGACAGCACTTGGGTGTGTCGATCGACAGGGTCACACGAGAGCTGTCGATCGACACCTATAGGTTGTGTCGATCGACAGGTGATCGAGGAGCTGTCGATCGACAGGTGATCGAGGAGCTGTCGATCGACACCAGGTGGTTGTGTCGATCGACAGGGTTCTGTGGAGCTGTCGATCGACAGGCACCGTGGGTGTGTCGATCGACAGGTGTGAGCAGGGGTGTCGATCGACACCTAGTGGTAGTGTCGATCGACAGGCCGCCTGTTGGGCTGTGGTTGAGCTGTGTTGTTATGTTTGTGTGATTGTTTGATGCGTGTTTCCCTGAGCGGATCCATCGCGTCTGAGTGCGCAGTCGTAGATGGGAGGACCGTCTCACTGGGTATTTGTGATAATACTCACGCATCTCTTTTTTCCATGTGATGCAGGTAAAGGCAAATTGTGATCGTGGAATCATGGCAACGAAGAGGGAGATGATCTAGGGTCTCGGTTTCGTGCTGTGTATTGTTGTTATTTCCTTTCTGTTTTAGAACCTGGTTAGGTTGCTGTTTTAGTGAATTGGAATTTGTGTTGAACTGGTTTAGTATTTTAATGGAATGAATTGTTGCTTTATTATTGTGTTATCCGCTGGTTGCTTGTGTTGTTGCTTGGTTGTTGAGGATAGCATTTATGGGAATGCTAGTCCGAGACCAAGGGTTTATTGTAAAAAAAAAAAAAAACGGGTCGGGTCGTTTCAGTTTGGTATCAGAGCGATACGGTTTTAGGATGGGCTAGAACTGCTAGGATTGAATTTGGTAAAATTGCAATTCTGTGAGTTTGGGTGTTCTAGATCATCTTCCTTCGAGCCTTCAAAGAGATTCCACGGTAAGTGTTGATTGCTGTGTTTGAGTCTTTCTAGTTCTTAGCTGGTCTGCGTGTGAGTGCAGTGAGATGGCTAGAGGAGCTAGAAGGCGTGGTCGTGGGGAAGTGTGAAGCCTGAGGAGGCTGATGAGTGGCGGATGAGAGTGGAGCGGAACTTTTGCTCGATTAGGTGTCCCGAGGGATACAAAGTTGACTTGGCGGTTCATTATTTGGACGGTGATGCACATCTCTGGTGGAGGAGTGTGGCGGCTAGATGGGCCGGGACTGCGATGTCGTGGTCAGATTTTGTGACGGAGTTCAACTCCAAGTTCTTTCCTCAAGAGGCGTTAGATCGTTTGGAGGCGAGGTTCTTGGACTTGACTCAGGGCGCGAGTTCCGTGCGGGAGTATGACGTGGAGTTTAACAGACTCCTGGGTTATGCTGGTAGGAGCTTGGAGGATGAGCAGGCTCAAGTTCGGAGGTTCTTGCGAGGACTTCGACCAGATTTGCGGACTCGGTGCAGAGGCATCAGGTTCGGGTCTAGAGTGGAGTTGGTAGAGGTGGCTGCACAGATCGAGGAGGATCTGAGGGAGCAGGCTGCGATCGTAGTTCCAGTTATTCAGCCTTGGAGGCCTCAGCAGCAGCAGGTGCAGCAGGCAGGTCCTGGTAAAGGCGGCAAGCCTGCGCAGGGACAGAAGAGGAAGTGGGATGGCGCTTCGGGATCGGGTCCGAGTGGTCGGGGCTGTTACGTCTGTGGTAGTCTAGACCACAAGAAGGCGAGTTGCCCGAAGCAGAGTTGGATATTCTGGTAGCGGGAGAGTTGATGCCAGCTAACTTAGTGATTAGTCCGGTGGAGCTGTACGATGTTATCCTTGGTATGGATTGGTTGAATCGGTACAGATTCCATCTGGATTGTCATCGGGGTCGAGTGGTATTTGAACGTGAAAGTGGTAGGTTGGTTTATCAAAGAGTGAGACCGACTTCAGGTAGTCTCGTGATTTCCCTTGTTCAAGTTGAGGCGATGATTGAGAGGGGTTGTGAGGCTTACTTGGCCACGATTGTAATGCCGGAGGCTGTTGGTGGGGTTGCTGTGAGAGATATTGGGGTCGCGCGGGATTTTGAAGATGTCTTTCAGTCGATGCAGGGATCACCGCCGTCTCGGTCAGATCCTTTCACGATTGAGTTAGAGCCCGGAACGACGCCGTTGTCTAAGGCACCTCATCGAATGGCTCCAGCAGAGTTAACGGAACTGAAGAAGCAGTTGGAGGACTTATTGGAGAAAGGGTTTATTAGACCAAGTACTTCACCGTGGGGAGCACCGGTGTTGTTTGTGAAGAAGAAAGATGGTAGTTTCCGGTTGTGCATCGATTATCGAGGTCTTAACCGAGTCACTGTGAAGAACAAGTATCCTCTTCCGAGAATTGAAGAGTTGTTGGATCAGTTGAGAGGGGCTACTTGGTTCTCCAAGATTGATTTGGCATCCGGCTACCACCAGATTCCGATCGACGAAGCAGATGTTCGGAAGACGGCTTTCAGGACTCGGTATGGGCATTTTGAGTTTGTGGTAATGTCATTCGGGTTAACGAATGCACCTGCGGCATTTATGAGGTTGATGAATGGAGTTTTCCAGGAGTATCTGGATGAGTTCTTAATCATTTTCATAGATGATATTCTGGTATATTCGAAGAGTCTAGAGGAACATGAGGTTCATTTGAGGAGAGTTCTGGAGAAGTTGCGGGAACATAAGCTGTTTGCGGGAACATGAGGTTCATTTAACGAAGTACAGTTTCTGGCAGAGAGAGATGGGATTTTTGGGTCACATCGTTTCTGCAGAAGGAGTATCTGTAGATCCGGCGAAGATTCAGTCTATCTAAGAGTGGCCTAGACCGAGGAATGCAACTGAGATCCGGAGTTTTCTTGGGTTGGTAGGCTATTATCGGAGATTCGTCAAAGGTTTTGCGAGTATGGCTCAGTCCATGACGAAGCTGACAGGGAAAGATGTTCCTTTTGTGTGGTCGGCGGATTGTGAGTTGAGTTTCGCGAAACTGAAGACGATGTTGACTAGTACACCAGTATTGGCGTTGCCTGAACCAGGTGAGCCTTATGTGGTGTACACAGATGCTTCGGGAGTTGGCTTGGGTTGTGTGTTGATGCAGCAGGGTAAGGTGATTGCTTATGCTTCAAGGCAGTTGAGGAAGCATGAGGGCAATTATCCTGTTCATGATTTAGAGTTGGCTGCAGTGATCTTCGCGTTGAAAATCTGGAGGTCTTACTTGTATGGTGGCAGAGTTCAGGTGTTCACTGATCATCATAATCTGAAGTACATTTTTACTCAGCAGAATTTCAATGTACGACAGAGGCGATGGTCAGAGTTGTTGGCCGATTACGACCTGGACATTGTTTACCATCCTGGTAAGGCTAACACTGTAGCAGATGCTCTTAGTCAGAGAAGGTATGATTTATCTCAGGAGCGGGATGTGGAGAATTTGGTGAGCATGCTTAGTACTTTAAGGTTGTGTGTTACTTCAGAGGAACCGTTGGGGTTAGCGGCGGCAGATCAGGCGGATCTATTGAGCAGGATCCGAGTAGCTCAGGAGCAGGATCCGGTGTTGTTAGATCTCTCCAAGGCTACTGGTTCCGAATATCAGGTTTCTGCTAACGGGACTATCTTAGTGCATGGACGAGTCTGTGTTCCTAAGGATGAGGACTTGAGGCAGGAAATTCTAGAGAAGCTCATGCGAGTAAGTTTTCGATTCATCCGGGAGCGACTAAGATGTATCGGGATCTGAAACGGTATTATCATTGGGTCAGGATGAAGAGAGATGTGGCAGATTGGGTTGCAGCTTGCAATGTGTGTCAGTTGGTGAAGGCTGAGCATCAGGTTCTAGTGGCTTATTACAGAGTTTACCCATTCCTGAGTGGAAGTGGGACATGATCACTATGGATTTCGTGGTAGGGTTGCCGGTTTCTCGACTATGACGCGATTTGGGTGATTGTGGATCGTCTGACTAAGTCAGCACATTTTCTGGCCATTAAGAAGACAGACGGAGCGGAGGTCTTGGCTAAGAAGTATGTGAAGGAAATTGTGAGGTTGCATGGAGTGCCAGCGAGTATTGTGTCGGATCGAGATCCGAGGTTTGCGTCAGTGTTCTGGAGAGCTTTTCAGGCTGAGATGGGCACTAAGGTGCACATGAGTACAGCTAATCATCCGCAGACGGATGGGCAGTCCGAAAGGACGATTCAGACACTGGAAGATCTGTTAAGGATGTGCGTGCTAGATTGGGGTGGTCATTGGGCGGATCACTTGAGTTTGGTGGAGTTCGCATATAACAACAGTTTTCAGGCGAGTATCGGAATGGCTCCTTTTGAGGCATTGTATGGGAGGCCATGTCGTACTCCGCTATGTTTTACCCAAGTGGGGGAGAGGAGCATCTTTGGGGCTGATTTTGTTCAGGAGACGACGGAGAAGATCCGTGTTGTGAAGTTGAACATGAAAGAAGCTCAGGATCGGCAGAAGAGTTATGCCGATAGGAGAAGGAAAGAGTTGGAGTTTGCAGTCGGAGATCGAGTGTATCTCAAGATGGCTATGATGCGGGGTCTGAACAGGTCCATATCCGAGGATAAGCTGAGTACGAGGTACATGGGTCCGTTCCGGGTTGTGGAGCGTGTGGGACCAGTTGCTTATCGGTTGGAGCTGCCTCCGATTATGGAGAAATTCCATGATGTGTTTCACGTTTCGAAACTCAGGAGATGCTTGCATGCTTCTGAGGAGGTAGCAGTGACGATTCCTGCGGATCTTCAGCCAAATCTGACTGTTGGGATGAGGCCGGTTAGGATTCTTGAGAGAAGTATCAAGGTCTGCGCCGGAAGAGAGTGCCGTTGTTGAGAGTCTTGTGGGACTGTGACGGTATTCAGGAGGAGACTTGGGAACCAGAGGCAAAGATGAAAACGAAGTTCAAGAAGTGGTTCGAGAAGCAAGCAGAAGAGGAATTGTTTTCTTTGTGGTTTCCAGTTTCGTTTTGTGTTGTAGTCACCGTGTGTGGTGAGTTTTTGGTTGTGGATTTTGTATTTTCATTAAGTTGTAATGATTATGACATTTTTCCAGTGAATAAGAAAGTGTTTTTCTTATGTGTTTGACTTGAGAGTCATGTGTTTGTGGTTAGAGAACCTCGGAATGGAAGTTTTATTGCGGATAGAACTTGCCAGTTTCGGTGGGGACTCTAACGGTTTGTGTGTGTGTGTGTGTGAGAGTCTCGGAATAGAAGTTTTACGGTAGTTAGAACTGTCTAGTTCCGGGGAGACTCTGCGGGGACATCCGAGGTGAGGGATGGTCCGGGTGATCTGTGATGATCACGATTGTGATGGTATTCCGGGAGGGGAATATCATGTGAGACCTTAGGAGGTAGTTCCGGTCAGAGGTGCATTATAGACGTTAAGAATTGATTGCATAGCTCAGAGATAGACATTGTTCTTTCTTGGAGATGAGTCTTCGGCAGATCTTGGGAGATGCGTCTCTCCGGGGGACAGTGGGTTCCCCGCATACCGATCGTTCGTCAGGACTGCGCGGACTGAGATCGTGAGGGTATGGGGATAGTTTGGGAGGTTGCGACCTCTGGCAGATCTCTGCATACCGAGAGCTTGATAGACTGTGTGTCTTGATGGATTGAGGTGTGTGGAGATGATTGAGTATCGAACACCGTCAGGACTGCGCGGACTGAGGTGGGTTGGTACTAGACACCTAGAGCTGAGGGGTGACGATCCCGAAAGCTAGATGGTGGCTATGAGTTATGAGCTATGGGCAATCAATGTCTGAGACGGGTCTATGTGCATAGGACGGATGTGAACCTCGAGAGGGTCTGGGAGATGTAGTCTCCGTTGTTGCTGGCGGGTTAGGCCAGGGTAGATTGTTGAATAATGTTAGAGGATTCGAGGACGAATCCAGTTTTAGTGGGGGAGAATTGTGACGCCCGTGAACCATTTTTGTGGAAAATGGAGGGGCTGTCGATCGACACACTTGTGGTTTGTCTATCGACAGGGCTCTTAGGGGCTGTCGATCGACACACCTATGGGTTGTCGATCGACAGGTACCCGAATTGGCTGATTTTCTGGTTCGATTTAAGTCGTGCAATTGGACCGGGCCGGTTTAGGGAAACCCTAGGGCTTCGTATTTAAGGGTTTTTGGCCGCATTTGAGCGAACCAAAGTCCCAAAAACGCAGCAGACAGAGTTTGAGAGGAATTCTTTGTTTCCTGTGAGTTTGTGGGAATTAGGGTTTCGTTTCTTGAGAGATTTGGAGTAGTTTCTTGTGGAAATTGTCGTGGATTCGTTCTAGCCTCATTATCCAGCAGATTCTATCCGAAATTCTAAGGTGAGTGCGTGACCATGGCTTCTGGGCCGGTGGATTCGTTAGGGTTGTTTGGTGGTAGGTTGAAATTGTTGATTTGATGTTATTTGTGTTGAATCTGTCTGTGGATTGCGTGTGGATTGTTTGGATTGTGTTTATTCGTGCAGGTTTCGTGTTAACGCAGAGGAGGAATCGATCCGAGAGGATAATGATCGATTTCCCATGAATCTGCGACGACCTGTCGATCGACAGCACTTGGGTGTGTCGATCGACAGGGTCACACGAGAGCTGTCGATCGACACCTAGAGGTTGTGTCGATCGATAGGTGATCGAGGAGCTGTCGATCGACACCTAGTGGTTGTGTCGATCGACAGGGTCCTGTGGAGCTGTCGATCGACAGGCACCGTGGGTGTGTCGATCGACAGGTGTGAACAGGGGTGTCGATCGACACCTAGTGGTAGTGTCGATCGACAGGCCGCCTGTTTGGGCTGTGGTTGAGCCATGTTGTTGTGTTTTGTGTGATTGTTTGATGCGTGTTTGCCTGAGCGGATCCATCACGTCTGAGTGCGCAGTCGTAGATGGGAGGACCGTCTCACTGGGTATTTGTGATAATACTCACGCATCTCTTTTTCCATGTGATGCAGGTAAAGGCAAATTGTGATCGTGGAATCATGGCAACGAAGAGGAGAGATGATCTAGGGTCTCCGGTTTCGTGCTGTGTGTTGTTGTTATTTCCTTTCTGTTTTAGAACCTGGTTAGGTTGCTGGTTTGTGGAAATTGGAATTTGTGTTGAACTGGTTTAGTTATTTTTATGGAATGAATTGTTTGGTTATTGTTGTGTTATCCGCTGGTTGCTTGTTTTGTTGCATGGTTGTTCAGGATAGCATTTATGGGAATGCTAATCCGAGACCAAGGGTTTATTGTTTAAAAAAAAAAAAAAAACGGGTCGGGTCGTTTCAGCAAAAACTGTGACTAGTTTGCGACATTAACACAGGTCATATCTTGTGACTAATGTGTTACTATAGTTATGCTCGCGTTAATCGCAAAATGGTAACGTAAGCGTCACAAAATTAGTGTTTCTAATCGCAAATCAGTCACAATTTATGACTCTTTTGCATTTGTGCATCACAAAATATATATATACCATAATGGTATTTATTTTGTTCGTAACTGAAATTTCTAAAAGCTGTAGAAGAATGAATACAACATAAAACCTTTAAATACATAACAAAAGATTAATAATTTAAGTTCTAGCAAAAGATAGTTAAACATTTAATACATAGGCATTGTTTTTCTAATAAAAAGTAGTACAAAAGATGGTTAAAAAACATAGTTCAAAAGACGGTAAGAGATGGCTAGGCAATTCTGGTTTACTTGGGTTGGTTGAAGAGCTGGTGGTTCTTCAAACATAGCAGGCTAGATCCTTGTTTTTTACCAAATTGACAAGCTTGTCGAAGGCTACGACAGCGGCAAAGCAACGCTGTAAATAGAATCAACGGGCCTGGGTTCGAACCTCACACGCAACAATGAAGTTAACAAATTTTCCCACTAATTTTTTCAATGTAGATATATAGTTTTTCATGTCCACAAATACCGAATAATACACCATAGCACAACGGCAAAGCAACGCTGAAAATGCCACCAACGAGTCTGGGTTCGAACACCATCCAGTGCAATCAACGTATGGTTTTTTTTCACTGTGTTCGTAATTTTGCAACGGGTTGTGACGGATTTGTAACCACTCACCTAACTTTGCAACAACATTGTGACGGAATTGTAACCACTTATTTAACCTTGCTACGGAATTGTGACGGAATTGTAACGGATATGTAACCCCATCAAATACAATTCCAAAATCATTCACATATTTAAAGGTAACACAAAATGGTTACATTTACACTACTGTAAATGTCCATGTAAATTACTATTACCACTCACATATTTCAAAATTCTACATTTCTTAAATTTTATTCCAAACCCTAAGTTTTTATATAAAATGAATGTGATTACATATATAACATATGAGAAAGTATGATTTTTTGTCAAAATAACTTTTGAATGTTACATATCACTTTTTTTATAAGACAAGATGTTTGGAAGAACATGGATTGATGGTTGGTAATGTCTATGTCACAAAAAATTAACTTCTCAAAGTTTAGGGTTTAGAGTTTGGAGTAGTGACAATAAATTGAGTTGCAAAATGGTTACAAATTCGCGACGTATTTGTTACATATTTGTGACGCGCCGCCTTAATTGTGACGACTTTGCAACTCCGTTATCATTTTCTGTGACGCGCCGCCTTAGTTGTGACGACTTTGCCACTCCATTTTTCATTTTGGGATATTTATGAACCTATTTATTATGAAACAATCTCTGTTTGGAACTTACATTATTCAAATTACCAATTACATTATACTTAATTCTCAAATCTAGGAAAATTTCAAATTTTCTCAACTATAACTAAACCCTAAATTTTTTTATCTAACCTCCATGTAATTACATTAAGGTTTATTAAGATGATTGGAATATTTATATGAATGTGATGTTTGGAGTTACATATTACTCCTTATTTTTTGCTAAAATTACGTCAATTTTCGCTTTTAAGAATGGAAATGCTAATGCTAAACAATTTGGGGCAAAAGGTTTAGGGTTTAGGGTTTCAAGTTTTGCTTCGAAGGAGTCATAAACTCGTCACAAAATGGTCACATAAACTGGTTTTGGGTTTCAAAAGATTGGGTCGTGTTGGCAAACAAATGGGCTTATGGGGGCCCAAAAAGTTGCAACGAAATTGTGACGAAAGAGTGACGCATGTGACAACGAAAGGGCAAAACGCGTAACCTAATTTCATTTGTTTCACTAACCCTAGTTCTTCGTTTTCTCTCTACCAAGAGGCGATCGTAAACCCTAAAATCACCGATCCGTCTCCGATCGTGTTTAATCTCTTCTCTTTCTCTTTCCCTTTCAGATTTCTTCTAATCTCCTCACTCTTTCATAACCCTAATCTCTTCGCCATGCCTCCAAAAACGAAGTTCAAACCTGCAGCCGCTGCGAAGGCTACCGCGGCCGGTCGATTGACGACCGTTGCTCGCGGAAAGTCAGCGGCGAAAGTTCGTCAGTCTACTGGAACCAGCCGTGGTGGTCGTGGTGGTCGCGGTGGTGGAGGGAAAGCGGCGGTTCAAGATATTCCCAGACAAGGCGGTGGTCGTCTCAACCCTAATCGTGGAGTCCCTTCGACGCCTGTCCCAACCGTCAGAGTCCCTTCGACTTCCACTGGAGTCCCTTCGACTTCAACCGGCGTCCCTTCGAGTTCCACTGGAGTCCCTTCGAGTTCCACTGGAGTCCCTTCGACTTCAACTCGAGTCCCTTCGAGTTCCACTGGAGTCCCTTCGAGTTCCACTAGAGTCCCTTCGACTTCCACCGCAAATCGTCGTCGTGGTGGTGGTGGAGGAATCCCAGAACTCCCTCTCCTCACAGGTGCTGCATCTGGTGGATCCACCGCCAGGTCTGATAGATTGGTGACACCGACTCGTCAACCCGTCGGTCCAGGGAGAGAAACCTCAGACGGTCGTAAGTCTGTGGTGGATGGGACAAGCGGAACTGGAGGTAACCATTCGCCGTCCTCTGAAAAAACAGTCTCCGGTTCAGTTTCCAGAACCACCCAAGCGGCTCAGTTTCCTCCAGCGAGACTAGGGCCTTCTGCTTCACAACGGCACAGCCTGGACCTCAACGATTCACCTCCGTCTCGTTTTCAAGGACCACCCCTTCACATGACCCGAGAAGAACCAGAAGAGGAAGACGAACAACAAGAAGAAGAAGAAGACTACTATGCTGATTTCGCTGAGGAACACAATGAAGTGGAGGAGGAAGACGAGGTTGATGCTCCCCAACACGGTGATGCTGCTGACGAGGATGAGGCTCCCCAGCAGGTTGAAGCTCCCCAACAGATTCAAGACTACGAGCAGCACCTGGAGTACCTCCTGCAACTGCCTGGACGTGAAAGCTTGCTCCGGTTGTCTGACCACCCACTACAAAATGAAGAGACAATATGGTAAGGTTTTTGTCATTGCAATCTTTCATATCTGTTTTAGCCAAGGTTAGATTATATTGTTACAGTTTAGATCATAGTGTGTTACTTGTTGAATTGATATAGATATTACTTGATTATACAATGCTACTGTTTTGGTAAAGACTTGACTGATTTTGTTTTCTTCTATTTCCTATACATGTTTTAGGTTTGATAGGGACAACGGTGTTTTGGCTAAGGTAATTTGCAACATCATGCGTCGGAAGTTCAATGGACCCTACTATAACTGGTCATGTACACCTGATCATGTGCGAGAACTAATGTTTGAAACTTTTGCGGTAATGTTTTAGATATTAGCCACTTTCTATTCAATTTCTTACTGAGTAAACCAATACTAACAACTGTTTTTATTGTAGGGGAAGTACAACTGGGAGATAGGCATTACTTCACTTGTCAGGGATAATTTATTCGCGATTGCATCGCGAAGAATGCGAGGCATTGTCAGCCAGGCTAGACGGGGACCAGGAAGGCCAACATGGATCAACGAGAAATTGTGGGAGCAAATGCGACTATATTGGGCAACTCCTGAGGCGCAGGAAAAGAGTGTGACGGCTTCCAACTGCCGCAGATCAACTCGTGGAGGTCTAGGAATCGCAAAGCACAATTCTGGACAGAAATCTTTCTTGCGACGTCAACAAGAGATGGTGAGTTACTCTGTCTTCAAATAATTCAACACTTATTCTATCTTTCTGATATTTATTAATCTCTCATTTTTTTTCTTATCTAACAGGAAGCAGAGTTAGGAAGACCTGTCTCATGGGGAGAGGTTTTCCTGCGCACACACACAAACAAGGATGGCACATTTGTTGACTGCAAATCGCAACAAGTTGCTGAGGCTTATGAGAAGCAACTTGCAGAAGCTGTGTGTGATGGTGATGCTGATGGCTCTGCCATTTCTGAGCTTTCTACTCAGAGGACTCTATCCATTGACCAAAAAAATGACATATTTCTCAAGGTATTTTCCTCTCTTCTCCTAAATTACAATTTTTATGCTTGGAATTGAGAGAACTGCTATGTATCACAACTACGACTGAGTTTCTTGTGGATCAATTAATTTCCTTAATCTGCTTTTTTTAACATACTGATAATATTGCATCTTACTTTCTTGCATACTTGCTTCTGTTTTTGGTTTCTTTTTCAGTGTACATTGACTGATAACAAGGGAACCATATTTGGACTTGGGGACCTGCCTCAAATGCAAAGGAAGAGAAAGAGGACTCAGAGCTATGCAAGCTCCTCTGTGCCACAACTCTCTGAGATGCAAGAGAAACTAGAAGCAGCTCAGCGTAAGCTTGATGCGCAAGATGCGGATAACGCAAGGCGGGATGAGGAGCAACGCAAGCGTGATGAAGAGCAACGCAAGCGTGATGAGGAGCAACGCAAGCGTGATGAAGAGCAAAGGTCAAGAGCAGCTCGCTGAAATGACAAAGCTTCTTACCTTCTTCAAGACCTCGGACCCGCGCATCGCAGCTTACATGACCTCTGACCAACCAACCACTTCAGGAGATGAACCACCAATTCCACCCACTGCTCAGTCTTGAGTAGTTATAAAATGTAGTTCTTAAACTTTTAATTTTTTTGCTATTGCTATTAACTTAAAACTACTTTTGTGTATGCTATTATTAGGAATGGTTGTAATATGTACTAACTATTGCTTTTTGTACTTTATGTTTTTCTATAACATTAACTTTCGCTTTATAATTGCTTTTCTCTAATTGCTTTACAAATGGCTAGAAAATCTATCAATAAGAACATGAATAAGTCACTGCGAACAGTAATTTCGTAGCAAATTTGTCGCTAATTTGTCACGGATTTGTGACACTATTGTAACATAAATTAAATAGGAGAACCAATAACCGTCGTACAATCGTCACACTTTTGATACTACTTTGCTACCACCAACAGCGTCACAAATCTATGACTCCCAAACATAGTCGCCAATCTGTCGCAACATTACCACGACTATTTTAGTCACAAGGGCGTCGCAATATTGCGACTACCTTATAACGTTACAGCTCCGTCACATATTTACGACAACATCGACAAGTCACATATTCGTCACCAATTTGCGACGTAAAAAATATGGTCACTCATTCGTAGCAAATTTGCGACGCATTTGCGACGTGGTTAATTTGCGACGATACTTTTGCCACGCCTTATTTTCGTCGCAGATTCGTCACAAATCACCGATTTGCGACGGAAATGTGACTCTTCTGGGGTAGCAAATCCTGTGTTTTCTTGTAGTACGGGCCGGTTTGGGGAAACCTAGGGTTTCGTATTTAAGGCTTTTTGGCCGCATTTGAGCGAACCAAAGTCCCAAAAATCAACATAAAGAGTTTGTGAGGAGTTCTCTTGTTCCTGTGAGCTTTTGTGGATTAGGGTTTTGATTCTTGAGTGATTTGGAGTAGATTCTCATCGTGATTGTCGTGGATTTCGTGTCTAGCCTCAATTCTATCAGTTTCTATCCGATTAATTCAAGGTGAGTGCGTGACCATGGCTTCTGGGCCGGTGGATTCGTTAGGGTTGATTGGTGATAGGTTTGGAATCTTGTGATTTGATCTTGTGATGTTGTTTGAGACTGTGGATTGTGTTTGTTGCGTGTGGATTGTTGTTTTCGTGCAGGTTTCGTGTTGACGCAGAGGAAGAATCGATCCGAGAGGATTATGATCGATTTCCTATGAGTCTGCGCAGGCCTGTCGATCGACAACCCCGAGGTGTGTCGATCGACAGGCCAACATGAAGGCTATCGATCGACACCTAGAGGGTGTGTCAATCGACAGGGTTGTACAGGAGCTGTTGATCGACACCTAGAGGGTGTGTCAATCGACAGGAATGTATAGGGGGTGTCGATCGACACCTAGTGGTAGTGTCGATCGACAGGCCTCCCTGTTTGGCTGTGGTTGAGCCTTTTTCTTGTGTTTGTGTGCTGTTTGTTGTATGTTTGCCTGAGCGGTTCCATCGTGCCTGAGTGCGCAGTCGTAGATGGGATGACCGTCCCACTGAGTATTTATGATAATACTCACGCATCTCTTTTTCCCATGTGATGCAGGTAAAGGCAAATTGTGATCGTGGAATCACGGCTACGAAGAGGGAGATGATTTAGCGTCTCGAGTTTGGTGTTTTCTGTTGTTTCCATTTCTGTTTTAGAACCTTGTTAGGTTGCTGGAATTTGTTGAATTGGAATTGTTATTGGAATTGATTGGTTTAGTGTTTTAATGGAACTCTTAACTTGGTTATCCTCTGCTGTTTGATTTCTGTGTTTGCTTGGTTGTTGAGGATAGCATTTATGGGAATGCTAATCCGAGACCAAAGGTTCATTGGTTAAAAACAAAAAAAACGGGCGGGTCGTTTCATAATCAAAATGTACATAAAATAATAAAGAAAATAAGACGATCATCTTAAGTAACGACTTCATCAACAACAACAAAATGGAAACTAAATAAAAGGGTATAGGAAAACGAATTACATACCTCGACCATGGAATATAAAACCTGCAAAACAGATAAATGGAATATAAAACCTGCAAAATAGATAAATTTTCAATAATCAATCAAACAAACAATAACTAAAACCAGTAACGAAAAAAAAGGCGACTCAATGAGTAGAGAAATAAGATCGATATATATAGAGTTAGGGTTTGGGATCGGATAAATATGAAAATTTACATATATCTATGATAATATTTAATGCAAATATATAATATTTAATGCAAATATATGAGACGAAAGTTATGGAAGATTATCATTATTGATTGATATATTTTTTAATATTGAAAAACCAATGTAAATAATTAAAAAATGTAAGTAATTAAATAAAAATCCCTCCTAAAATCAAGGATAGGATGACACCACATGTATACGAAAACAAAAACTCAATTAGTAAAACAGCCACCATTAAGGATATAATCAACAGACACAAAACAAGTTACAAATATACTATTATAAAACCTAATTGTAAATGAACATAAAATAATTTACAAAAAAATGAGACAATAGTTCAGCAAACAAAAAAAAGTGAGACAATACAAACCCCATGTAACGCCCGTGAACCATTTTTGATAAAATGGAGGGGCTGTCGATCGACACACGAGGTGTCTGTCGATCGACAGGGCTCTTAGGGGCTGTCGATCGACACCCCTAGTGTATGTCGATCGACAGGTGCCCGAATTGGTTGGTTTTCTGGTTCGATTTAAGTCGTTCAATTGGACCGGGCCGGTTTGGGGAAACCCTAGGGCTTCGTATTTAAGGGTTTTTGGCCGCATTTGAGCGAACCAAAATCCCAAAAACGCAGCAGACAGAGTTTGAGAGGAGTTCTCTGTTTCCTGTGAGTTTTTGAGAATTAGGGTTTCGTTTCTTGAGAGATTTGGAGTAGTTTCTTGTGGAGATTGTCGTGGATTCGTTTCTAGCCTCAATATCCAACAAATTCTATCCGAAAATCTAAGGTGAGTGCGTGACCATGGCTTCTGGGCCGGTGGATTCATTAGGGTTGTTTGGTGGTAGGTTGAAATTGTTGATTGATCTTATTTGGGTTGAATCTGTCTGTGAATTGCGTGTGGATTGTTTGGATTGTGTTTATTCGTGCAGGTTTCGTGTTAACGCAGAGGAGGAATCGATCCGAGAGGATAATGATCGATTTCCCATGAATCTGCGACGGCCTGTCGATCGACAGCACTTGGGTGTGTCGATCGACAGGGTCACACGAGAGCTGTCGATCGACACCTATAGGTTGTGTCGATCGACAGGTGATCGAGGAGCTGTCGATCGACAGGTGATCGAGGAGCTGTCGATCGACACCAGGTGGTTGTGTCGATCGACAGGGTTCTGTGGAGCTGTCGATCGACAGGCACCGTGGGTGTGTCGATCGACAGGTGTGAGCAGGGGTGTCGATCGACACCTAGTGGTAGTGTCGATCGACAGGCCGCCTGTTGGGCTGTGGTTGAGCTGTGTTGTTATGTTTGTGTGATTGTTTGATGCGTGTTTCCCTGAGCGGATCCATCGCGTCTGAGTGCGCAGTCGTAGATGGGAGGACCGTCTCACTGGGTATTTGTGATAATACTCACGCATCTCTTTTTTCCATGTGATGCAGGTAAAGGCAAATTGTGATCGTGGAATCATGGCAACGAAGAGGGAGATGATCTAGGGTCTCGGTTTCGTGCTGTGTATTGTTGTTATTTCCTTTCTGTTTTAGAACCTGGTTAGGTTGCTGTTTTAGTGAATTGGAATTTGTGTTGAACTGGTTTAGTATTTTAATGGAATGAATTGTTGCTTTATTATTGTGTTATCCGCTGGTTGCTTGTGTTGTTGCTTGGTTGTTGAGGATAGCATTTATGGGAATGCTAGTCCGAGACCAAGGGTTTATTGTAAAAAAAAAAAAAAAACGGGTCGGGTCGTTTCAGTTTGGTATCAGAGCGATACGGTTTTAGGATGGGCTAGAACTGCTAGGATTGAATTTGGTAAAATTGCAATTCTGTGAGTTTGGGTGTTCTAGATCATCTTCCTTCGAGCCTTCAAAGAGATTCCACGGTAAGTGTTGATTGCTGTGTTTGAGTCTTTCTAGTTCTTAGCTGGTCTGCGTGTGAGTGCAGTGAGATGGCTAGAGGAGCTAGAAGGCGTGGTCGTGGGGAAGTGTGAAGCCTGAGGAGGCTGATGAGTGGCGGATGAGAGTGGAGCGGAACTTTTGCTCGATTAGGTGTCCCGAGGGATACAAAGTTGACTTGGCGGTTCATTATTTGGACGGTGATGCACATCTCTGGTGGAGGAGTGTGGCGGCTAGATGGGCCGGGACTGCGATGTCGTGGTCAGATTTTGTGACGGAGTTCAACTCCAAGTTCTTTCCTCAAGAGGCGTTAGATCGTTTGGAGGCGAGGTTCTTGGACTTGACTCAGGGCGCGAGTTCCGTGCGGGAGTATGACGTGGAGTTTAACAGACTCCTGGGTTATGCTGGTAGGAGCTTGGAGGATGAGCAGGCTCAAGTTCGGAGGTTCTTGCGAGGACTTCGACCAGATTTGCGGACTCGGTGCAGAGGCATCAGGTTCGGGTCTAGAGTGGAGTTGGTAGAGGTGGCTGCACAGATCGAGGAGGATCTGAGGGAGCAGGCTGCGATCGTAGTTCCAGTTATTCAGCCTTGGAGGCCTCAGCAGCAGCAGGTGCAGCAGGCAGGTCCTGGTAAAGGCGGCAAGCCTGCGCAGGGACAGAAGAGGAAGTGGGATGGCGCTTCGGGATCGGGTCCGAGTGGTCGGGGCTGTTACGTCTGTGGTAGTCTAGACCACAAGAAGGCGAGTTGCCCGAAGCAGAGTTGGATATTCTGGTAGCGGGAGAGTTGATGCCAGCTAACTTAGTGATTAGTCCGGTGGAGCTGTACGATGTTATCCTTGGTATGGATTGGTTGAATCGGTACAGATTCCATCTGGATTGTCATCGGGGTCGAGTGGTATTTGAACGTGAAAGTGGTAGGTTGGTTTATCAAAGAGTGAGACCGACTTCAGGTAGTCTCGTGATTTCCCTTGTTCAAGTTGAGGCGATGATTGAGAGGGGTTGTGAGGCTTACTTGGCCACGATTGTAATGCCGGAGGCTGTTGGTGGGGTTGCTGTGAGAGATATTGGGGTCGCGCGGGATTTTGAAGATGTCTTTCAGTCGATGCAGGGATCACCGCCGTCTCGGTCAGATCCTTTCACGATTGAGTTAGAGCCCGGAACGACGCCGTTGTCTAAGGCACCTCATCGAATGGCTCCAGCAGAGTTAACGGAACTGAAGAAGCAGTTGGAGGACTTATTGGAGAAAGGGTTTATTAGACCAAGTACTTCACCGTGGGGAGCACCGGTGTTGTTTGTGAAGAAGAAAGATGGTAGTTTCCGGTTGTGCATCGATTATCGAGGTCTTAACCGAGTCACTGTGAAGAACAAGTATCCTCTTCCGAGAATTGAAGAGTTGTTGGATCAGTTGAGAGGGGCTACTTGGTTCTCCAAGATTGATTTGGCATCCGGCTACCACCAGATTCCGATCGACGAAGCAGATGTTCGGAAGACGGCTTTCAGGACTCGGTATGGGCATTTTGAGTTTGTGGTAATGTCATTCGGGTTAACGAATGCACCTGCGGCATTTATGAGGTTGATGAATGGAGTTTTCCAGGAGTATCTGGATGAGTTCTTAATCATTTTCATAGATGATATTCTGGTATATTCGAAGAGTCTAGAGGAACATGAGGTTCATTTGAGGAGAGTTCTGGAGAAGTTGCGGGAACATAAGCTGTTTGCGGGAACATGAGGTTCATTTAACGAAGTACAGTTTCTGGCAGAGAGAGATGGGATTTTTGGGTCACATCGTTTCTGCAGAAGGAGTATCTGTAGATCCGGCGAAGATTCAGTCTATCTAAGAGTGGCCTAGACCGAGGAATGCAACTGAGATCCGGAGTTTTCTTGGGTTGGTAGGCTATTATCGGAGATTCGTCAAAGGTTTTGCGAGTATGGCTCAGTCCATGACGAAGCTGACAGGGAAAGATGTTCCTTTTGTGTGGTCGGCGGATTGTGAGTTGAGTTTCGCGAAACTGAAGACGATGTTGACTAGTACACCAGTATTGGCGTTGCCTGAACCAGGTGAGCCTTATGTGGTGTACACAGATGCTTCGGGAGTTGGCTTGGGTTGTGTGTTGATGCAGCAGGGTAAGGTGATTGCTTATGCTTCAAGGCAGTTGAGGAAGCATGAGGGCAATTATCCTGTTCATGATTTAGAGTTGGCTGCAGTGATCTTCGCGTTGAAAATCTGGAGGTCTTACTTGTATGGTGGCAGAGTTCAGGTGTTCACTGATCATCATAATCTGAAGTACATTTTTACTCAGCAGAATTTCAATGTACGACAGAGGCGATGGTCAGAGTTGTTGGCCGATTACGACCTGGACATTGTTTACCATCCTGGTAAGGCTAACACTGTAGCAGATGCTCTTAGTCAGAGAAGGTATGATTTATCTCAGGAGCGGGATGTGGAGAATTTGGTGAGCATGCTTAGTACTTTAAGGTTGTGTGTTACTTCAGAGGAACCGTTGGGGTTAGCGGCGGCAGATCAGGCGGATCTATTGAGCAGGATCCGAGTAGCTCAGGAGCAGGATCCGGTGTTGTTAGATCTCTCCAAGGCTACTGGTTCCGAATATCAGGTTTCTGCTAACGGGACTATCTTAGTGCATGGACGAGTCTGTGTTCCTAAGGATGAGGACTTGAGGCAGGAAATTCTAAGAGAAGCTCATGCGAGTAAGTTTTCGATTCATCCGGGAGCGACTAAGATGTATCGGGATCTGAAACGGTATTATCATTGGGTCAGGATGAAGAGAGATGTGGCAGATTGGGTTGCAGCTTGCAATGTGTGTCAGTTGGTGAAGGCTGAGCATCAGGTTCCTAGTGGCTTATTACAGAGTTTACCCATTCCTGAGTGGAAGTGGGACATGATCACTATGGATTTCGTGGTAGGGTTGCCGGTTTCTCGGACCTATGACGCGATTTGGGAGATTGTGGATCGTCTGACTAAGTCAGCACATTTTCTGGCCATTAAGAAGACAGACGGAGCGGAGGTCTTGGCTAAGAAGTATGTGAAGGAAAATGTGAGGTTGCATGGAGTGCCAGCGAGTATTGTGTCGGATCGAGATCCGAGGTTTGCGTCAGTGTTCCGGAGAGCTTTTCAGGCTGAGATGGGCACTAAGGTGCACATGAGTACAGCTAATCATCCGCAGACGGATGGGCAGTCCGAAAGGACGATTCAGACACTGGAAGATCTGTTAAGGATGTGCGTGCTAGATTGGGGTGGTCATTGGGCGGATCACTTGAGTTTGGTGGAGTTCGCATATAACAACAGTTTTCAGGCGAGTATCGGAATGGCTCCTTTTGAGGCATTGTATGGGAGGCCATGTCGTACTCCGCTATGTTTTACCCAAGTGGGGGAGAGGAGCATCTTTGGGGCTGATTTTGTTCAGGAGACGACGGAGAAGATCCGTGTTGTGAAGTTGAACATGAAAGAAGCTCAGGATCGGCAGAAGAGTTATGCCGATAGGAGAAGGAAAGAGTTGGAGTTTGCAGTCGGAGATCGAGTGTATCTCAAGATGGCTATGATGCGGGGTCTGAACAGGTCCATATCCGAGGATAAGCTGAGTACGAGGTACATGGGTCCGTTCTGGGTTGTGGAGCGTGTGGGACCAGTTGCTTATCGGTTGGAGCTGCCTCCGATTATGGAGAAATTCCATGATGTGTTTCACGTTTCGAAACTCAGGAGATGCTTGCATGCTTCTGAGGAGGTAGCAGTGACGATTCCTGCGGATCTTCAGCCAAATCTGACTATTAGGATGAGGCCGGTTAGGATTCTTGAGAGAAGTATCAAGGCTCTGCGCCGGAAGAGAGTGCCGTTGTTGAGAGTCTTGTGGGACTGTGACGGTATTCAGGAGGAGACTTGGGAACCAGAGGCAAAGATGAAAACGAAGTTCAAGAAGTGGTTCGAGAAGCAAGCCGAGGAGGGATTTTGTTTTTCTTTGTGGTGTCCCAGTTTCGGTTTTGAGTTGTAGTCACCGTGTGTGGTGATGTTTTTGGTTGTGGATTTTGTATTTTTCATTAAAGTTGTAATGATTATGACATTTTCCAGTGAATAAGAAAGTGTTTTTCTTATGTGTTTTGACTTTGAGAGTCAGGTGTTTGTGGTTAGAGAATCCCGAAATGGAAGTTTTATTGCGAATAGAATTTGCCAGTTTCGAAGGGGACTCTAACGGTTTGGATGTGTATGGGTGAGAGAGTCTCGGAATAGAAGTTTTACGGTGGTTAGAACTGTCTAGTTCCGGGGAGACTCTGAGGGGACATCCGAGGTGCGGGATGGTCCGGGTGATCTGTGATGATCACGATTGTGATGGTATTCTGGGAGGGGAATATCATGTGAGACCTTATGAGGTAGTTCCGGTCAGAGGTGCATTATAGACGTTAGGAATTGATTGCATAGCTCAGAGATAGACATCGGTTCTTTCTTGGAGATTAGTCTCCGGCAGATCTTGAGAGATGCGTCTCTCCGGGGGACAGTGGGTTCCCCGCATACCGATCGTTCGTCAGGACTGCGAGGACTGAGAGCGTGAGGGTATGGGGATAGTTTGGGAGGTTGCGACCTCTGGCAGATCTCTGCATACCGAAAGCTTGATAGACTGTGTGTCTTGATGGATTGAGGTGTGGAGATGATTGAGTATCGAACACCGTCAGGACTGCGCGGACTGAGGTGGGTTGATACTAGACACCTAGAGCTGAGGGGTGACGATCCCGAAAGCTAGATGGTGGCTATGAGTTATGAGCTATGGGCAATCAATGTCTGAGACGGGTCTATGTGCATAGGACGGATGTGAACCTCGAGAGGGTCTGGGAGATGTAGTCTCCTGTGTTGCTGGCGGGTTAGGCCAGGGTAGATTGGTGGGTAGTGTTAGAGGATTCGAGGACGAATCCAGTTTTAGTGGGGGAGAATTGTGACGCCCGTGAACCATTTTTGATAAAATAGAGGGGCTGTCGATCGACACACGAGGTGTCTGTCGATCGACAGGGCTCTTAGGGGCTGTTGATCGACACCCCTAGTGTATGTCGATCGACAGGTGCCCGAATTGGTTGGTTTTTTGGTTCGATTTAAGTCGTTCAATTGGACCGGGCCGGTTTGGGGAAACCCTAGGGCTTCGTATTTAAGGGTTTTTGGCCGCATTTGAGCGAACCAAAATCCCAAAAACACAGAAGACAGAGTTTGAGAGGAGTTCTCTGTTTCCTGTGAGTTTTTGAGAATTAGGGTTTCGTTTCTTGAGAGATTTGGAGTAGTTTCTTGTGGAGATTGTCGTGGATTCGTTTCTAGCCTCAATATCCAACAAATTATATCCAAAAATCTAAGGTGAGTGCGTGACCATGGCTTCTGGGCCGGTGGATTCGTTAGGGTTGTTTGGTGGTAGGTTGAAATTGTTGATTGATCTTGTTTGGGTTGAATCTGTCTGTGAATTGCGTGTGGATTGTTTGGATTGTGTTTATTCGTGCAGGTTTCGTGTTAACGCAGAGGAGGAATCGATCCGAGAGGATAATGATCGATTTCCCATGAATCTGCGACGGCCTGTCGATCGACAACACTTGGGTGTGTCGATCGACAGGGTCACACGAGAGATGTCGATCGACACCTAGAGGTTGTGTCGATCGACAGGTGATCGAGGAGCTGTCGATCGACACCTAGTGGTTGTGTCGATCGACAGGGTCCTGTGGAGCTGTCGATCGACAGGCACCGTGGGTGTGTCGATCGACAGGTGTGAGCAGGGGTGTCGATCGACACCTAGTGGTAGTGTCGATCGACAGGCCACCTGTTGGGCTGTGGTTGAGCCGTGTTGTTGTGTTTGTGTGATTGTTTGATGCGTGTTTCCCTGAGCGGATCCATCACGTCTGAGTGCATAGTCGTAGATGGGAGGACCGTCTCACTGGGTATTTGTGATAATACTCACGCATCTCTTTTTCCATGTGATGCAGGTAAAGGCAAATTGTGATCGTGGAATCATGGCAACGAAGAGGGAGATGATCTAGGGTCTCGGTTTCGTGCTGTGTGTTGTTGTTATTTCCTTTCTGTTTTAGAACCTGGTTAGGTTGCTGTTTTAGTGAATTGGAATTTGTGTTGAACTGGTTTAGTATTTTAATGGAATGAATTGTTGCTTTATTATTGTGTTATCTGCTGGTTGCTTGTGTTGTTGCTTGGTTGTTGAGGATAGCATTTATGGGAATGCTAGTCCGAGACCAAGGGTTTATTGTAAAAAAAAAAAAAAAACGGGTCGGGTCGTTTCACCCCAAATGCATAAAAACAAGAAGGGAGAAGGAAACAAAGAATCGAAATCAGAATAAATAAGAGAGAACAAACCTTGACTACGGATCATGATTATCAAATCTTCGAAGTAGAAAAAATTAGAGTACAATATAAAAACAATAAAAACATGATTTAAAACCCTATCAACAAAAGAATACATAGAAACAAAACAAATAAGATGATAAAACAAACCTTTAATACGGATGAGGATTATCATACCTTCAAAACACGAAAAAAGGATCACATAATTGATCATGTTTGTGATCAATAAGAAAGAAAAAAGGATCAAGTAAAAGAACACAGAGGATAAGAAAATTATGCCCATGTCGATTTAATATGTTCCATGACGTACAACCTATTGTTTTGCCTGATTTGTGTGCTAATCAAAGAGGAGATTAGAAGAGTATATAATATATAATCAAAATGTACATAAAATAATAAAGAAAATAAGACGATCATCTTAAGTAACGACTCCATCAACAACAACAAAATGGAAACCAAATAAAAGGGTATAGGAAAACGAATTACATACCTCGACCATGGAATATAAAACATGCAAAGCAGATAAATGGAATATAAAACCTGCAAAGCAGATAAATTTTCAATAATCAATCAAACAAACAATAACTAAAACCAGTAACGAAAAAAGAAGTGACTCAATGAGTTGAGAAATAAGATCGATATATATAGAGTTAGGGTTTGGGATCGGATAAATATGAAAATTTACATATATCTATGATAATATTTAATGCAATTATATGAGACGAAAGTTATGGAAGATTATCATTATTGATTGATATATTTCTTAATATTGAAAAAGCAATGTAAATAATTAAAAAATAAAAGTAATTAAATAAAAATCCCTCCTAAAATTACGGATAGGATGACACCACTTGTATACGAAAACAAAAACTCAATTAGTAAAACAACCACCATTAAGGATATAATCAATAGACACAAAATAAGTTACAAATATACTATTATTCCAAAAATATTTTCATTTGTCATATAGTTGCATTTCATACATTTGTCTGATCATTTAGGTTGCATTGAGCATGTTTTAAATTATTTTTGAGGTTTATGGCTTAGCATTCAATATGATCTTTAGGATAATGCTAGATATTATTAAGTGAATTATAGAAATCTCTTATTTGCATCTTGATCTCTTCGCTCGAAACTCGTGATTAGGTTGAAGCATATTAGACTTGAAATCGATTCTATCAATTTGAACCTAATATTGACTTTAATTTCTTACTTAGAGACTTGATATGCTTGTTCAAAGTAACCACATATACATTTGTACTTTCTTTTGCCTTTTTACCACTCTTTGCTAGTCCAAATGGCCTTCCCGATTCATGACATCTAATGTGAATGAGGTTGGTTTCCCTTACCTTGCATAACCTTAACCCTTCTTTGAAACCTTCATGTATTTTCTTGAGTGAGGCCTCATTTTTGAAAATGCGTACGCAAGTAAAATCTTGAAAGATGGGAACGACAAAGAAGTGCTTTCAATTAGAGCTAGTATCGTTTTAAGACTAGTATTAGCTAAGGATTTTTGTTCTTATGGGTTGGGTTTGGTGAGTGTTTTGGTGAGCACAAGAAAGAATGTTTGAGTCTAAATGAAAAGAATGTTTGAGTCTAAATGAAAAGAAAGCCAAAGAAATAAAGGAAGGGGAGCTACTCTAGGAAAAGGGATTGTTTTGTTTAAGTTAAAGAAAGACTCTAGTGTTTGATCATGAATAGAAATCCCCTCTATAAGCTAGAACCCAAAAGGGCAAGAAGAAAAGTATGAAAAGAAACCATAGAGGAAAGGATTTGAGTAAATGAAAGAGTCTAGCAAGTAAAGAAACCCCATAGAGTAAGCTAAAAGCTTAAAGGAAGATTCAAAAGGCTTAGATCACCAAAAGAAAGAAGAGTTTGCAAGCTCATGGGTAGAACTTAGGAGTTCAAGATCATTATGGGTTGGGTAGAATGGAAGCACTTATTTGTATGCATCAATTGTTCCATTTATTCCTTGCTTTTACATGATGTTTTGCATTACCCTATCTTGAGTGTGAGTCACCTAAAAATGCTTAATAATCGCCTTGTCTTTCGCATTTAAACCTTCTTTTACCTAGCCTTGTACATTGTTTGATAGTTGATAAGCAAGACCATGCATTAAATCCTTAATGAATGTTAAAGAATCAGTGGATAGAATGATATGTGAATGCTTGATCATCGAGTCTAGAGGCAAAAGATTGGAGTAGCGATAGATTGCGAGAAGATTGATTGAGCTTAAAGCGCTTAGCGATAGCTTTGTATTATCTTAGGTGATGGTGTTGAATGCTTTGTTTGAATCTCTTTGTTTTATTTTCTTGTTTTCAAACCTCTTCATCGGTTTGCTCTCTTTGTTTGCTCGAGGGCGAGCAAAAGGCAAGTCCGGGGGAGTTGATAAGTCCATAAATTGCCCTTTCTTAGCATGCATTTTTGTAATATTTTGAGGCATTTAGCTTAGGTTTTATCTATTTTCTTTCTCTTTTCGGTTCCTTTTAGTATAGATCTAGTTTAGAGTTCAAGTTCTTGTTTTGTTGCATTTGCATGCATATTTATTGCATTTTAGGTACAAAACGGAGTTTTGGATCAATGGTGGAACCAAAGGAAGAAGGAATCAAGCAAGTAGATGAAGAACATAAAGAAGAAGCTTTTGGTGGTGTCGGGCCCGACCAACAACTTGGGCAGCCGGTCGGGCCAGAAGCCAAGCAAAACACGAAGAAGTTTCGGGTGGCCACTGGCCCGACCAACAACTCGGGCTGGTGGTCAAGCCTCCTGCTGAGTCCACTTTCAGTCTTATCCACAATTGACCGGGTTTGACCCGGTTTGACCCGGGTTAACCCGGGTACACTTTCTCTTTTCCTATAAATACCTGTTTTGTGATTAAAACTCTAAGTTTTAGTCTCTCTTCTATTATCTTTGGTGTAAACCTAAAAACCTTTATATTTTGATGATTTGAGGTTAAAGTCTTCACCTTTTTATGATTTAGCAAAGATTATCTTGTTTATTTTTTTTTAGTCTTTTCATTATGCATCTTATTTGCTTTAAGTGTTTTAGATATGATTAGTGAGTAGTTTCATTAATGGATCTTGGGTAGGGAAGATTAAGGTTTATTCAAGCTATATTAGTGATACTAGGTTGTTAGTCTTTCATACTTCATTGATTAAAGAGCTCTTAATGCTAGATTAGGAAGTAATTACCCCAAGTCTAGATCATGGTCTTTTCATGCCCGTAAGGTGTGTATGGAAATGTCTAGAAGAACTTTAATCATGCTTTACTCATCTTAGCCAATGGAAGTTGATGTCTAAGGGGTTTAGTAAGCTTATATGAACATGTTCATTAATGGTTCTTAATCAATCTTTAACAAGATGGAAGTTTGTGTTAGATTTTTATTAAGAAATGGATTAGTACCATGGAAGTGGGTTAATCTAGATTAAATGGATTCATGCTTAGAAATTAGCTATCTTTAGTTATTGTGCATCAATATCTTAACTTGTTTCAACCTAAATCAATCACCTTTACTCAAGATCCATGCTTTAATCTTATTGATCATCAAATTTGAATTTTGTTGACTTTTTGTTGATTTTCGTTGACTTTTTGTTGACTTTTCTTAAATTGCATTTTTAGCTAGTTTACTCTCATTATGCATTGTTTTCCTTTACTTTAGTGTCTTGCATTGTTTAAGCTATTGCATTTTACTTATTGCACAATTTCATATTGTCATATACATTTAGTAAAATCTAAATCACACCATGAAATTGGATTCACCTAGCTTCATTAGTTTCTTGCATTCCAATTGTTTAAGAATCACTAATCCTTGTGGAAGAATGACCTTTGATTACTACATTGATTGCACCATGCACTTGTGATTAGTTAATTGAGGTTTTAGAACTCATAGCACATCTTTTAGCATTCGCATTGTTCATCGCTTTTGTGTGCATCAATATGTTAAAAAAAAATTGATAGCATTTAGTTTTTGAAATCTCAACGATAACTAAAAGATATTATCACTTATTAGCATTTAATATATACTAATATATTTAAAAAAAATTATTATACTTATTTGACTAATCATAATCTGAACAAATATTTTTAGAATGAAAGAGATTGTAAAAGTTGAACTTATAGATAATGTTTTATATATTTTTTGTCCAAGTTATTTGGTTACCTTATTAGATTTTATTTTCATTCTCAAAACTTATGAATTCAATATAATCAAATATAATTTTCTAAATTACGATATTTGTGTAAAATTTACTTAATTTTATCACCGTAGATATATTTATATAATAATGTTCATATTTTTTAGACTTTTTAATTTGTAATGTTTTAAAAGTATAGTTAACATTACATATAATTGAATAAATATTGTTAACTATGTTTAGAAATTTTAGATTTAGTAGAATTAGTAAATATGTTGGCAATTAAATTAAATGTAGTTGAAATAAGTATAACAAGTGGAATAGTGTTTGCCCAATGGAATCGTAGATGATTAAAGAATATAAAATATTTGGATATGAGTATAGTACTAATTAGGGTTAATTAGTGAAATAATAGGTTTGCGCATATTAATTAATAAAGTAGCATGTGTAATATGAAAATTTAGTAAGTAACAAAGAGAAATAAAATCAAATGATTATATCCTTCTATACATTCAATCAAAATTATCACATTTAATGAAAATTTAATGTAAATTTGCCTTGTAGTAATTATCACATTTAACTTTTTATAAATAAATTTGAAGTTGTCATATATAAGAATAAATTATTTTTTACATTTAAAATTGACATAAAGAAAACATTTATTTTTTCTTTTTTCTACATTATACATTTACTCAATGAATGGATTATATAGTGAACTATATCACAAATTAGAAACTATGAATATATTATGTATATAGTTAATTTTTTCACAAATTATATTTACGTATAAGATAGTTTACTATTATATACTATATATATAACTATATCCATGTGTACTAGTTAGCTACAAATAAATATTAATCATTTATATAGTTAACTTTATTCACAAAAAATCAACTATACTTGTTATATTCAACAATAGTTCATTATTATATATAGTTAAATATAGTCATTAATAGTTCACTATTACGCAATTTTTGTGTGAAATTCATTATATCAAGCAAGTAGTTAGTTCACTATTTATATCAATAGTTTTCAATTTGTGATATAGTTCACTATATAATTTATTTATACAAATAATAATTAATTATTTTGAAAGGTAAAAAAATTATGGCTATTTTAAGTAAACGTATAATGTAGAAAAAAGAAAAAGAAATGTTATTTCAATGAAATATTTTTTATATACTTCAATTTTAAATTTATTTGTAGATGAAATTATTATTTTTTAATTATTACAAATAAATTAACATTAAATGTGATGAAATCATTAAGTGTGGTGAAAATTGACAACATTAATTGAATTTATTTTTTGGTAAATTAGTCAAATTTACTTTATTAATTGAAAATTGTTACCCAATTTTCCAATTGCACATGTTACTTTATTAATTTATATGTCAAAACATAATATTTCACCTAACTCCCCTACTAATTAATGATAGTGTAATTAATTAAATCAAAAAGCTGAGAAAAAATGAGAGCTTGACAGATCATCTCAAAATGATTCTCCTTTAACATATAGTGAAACGACCCGACCCTTTTTTTTAAAACAAATACATTGGACTCGAATTAGTATTCTCATAAATGCTAACCCTCAATATCCAATCAACTCACAAACAACCAGTGGATAACCAATAAACTCAACCAATAAATTTCATTAACCAAAAGAAACAATCCAAACAATAACCAATTCAATGCGTTCCAGAACTAAACCACAACCTAGACAGTTCTACGCAAAACAAAAACAACGAAACATAAACCAATCAACCAGGACCCTAGATCATCCCCCTCTTCGTTGTCATGATTCCACGATCACACTTTGCATTTACCTACATCACATGGGAAAAAGAGATGCGTGAGTATTATCATAAATACCTAGTGAGACGGTCATCCCATCTACAACTGCGCAGTCAGGCATGATGGACCGCTCAGGCAAACATACAAAACACACAACAAACAAACAAACGGCTCAACACAGCCCAAACAGACATGTGTCGATCGACACCCTCTGAACTGGTGTGTCGTTCGACACACCCTATGTGTGTCGTTCGACACACCCTCACAGAGACGTGAGAACCAATCATAATCCTCTCGGATCGATGCCTTATCTTCTTCAGTACAAAATACATGCACAAACATCAACAACAACACAACAACAAGCAATCACAGCCACAATCACACACCAAGAGATCAAACCACACGTTCAAACATATCACCCAGCAACCCTAACGATCCATCGACCCAGAAGCCACGATCAGGCACTCACCTTAGGTTTCGAAAGAGAAAAAGGATGGGATTGAGACTAGGCACGAGATCAACCTTGATCACCACTAGAATCCACGAAATCCCACTCTTTTCCACACAAAAACACCACAAGAACGATTCCTTCACGAATCGAACACCCAAAACCTAACACAATTCTCTGGGGATGTTTATCTCTGATGTTTGCCTCTGTTTTCCCTTAGAAAACACGGCCAAACAACATTTAAACGCAACCCTAGGGTTTCCCCAAACCAACCCGGTCAAACTGAACGATTAAATCGAACCAGACCGATCATTTAAAACTGTCGATTGACACACACCACCTGTGTCGATCGACACTCACACCAAACAAACCGGCCTCGAGCCGAAACACGCGTGTGTCGATTGACACACCACACTGGTGTCGATCGACAGCCCCCCAATTTTCTCAAAAATTGGTTCACGGGTGTTACAATTCTCCCCCACTAAAACTGGATTCGTCTTCGAATCCCCAAAACATAGCCATCATGGATAACCACCTGGCCAACCTGCCAGTAACACCGGAGACTACATCTCCCAGACCCTCTTGAAGCTCACATCCTTCCTATGCATATAGACCTGTCTCAGACATTGATCGCTCATAACCCATAACTCATAACCACACCATCTAGCTCTCGGGATCGTCACCCCTCAGCTCTTGGTGCCTCGTATCAACCCGCCTCACTCCGCGCAGTCCTGACGGTGTTTGATACCAACCATCTCCATACCCCTCAAACCATCAAGACACACAGTCTGTCAAGCTCTCGGTATGCAGGGAACTCATTATCCCCTGGAGAGACGCATCTCTTAAAGATCTGTCAAAGATCGCAGTATCCCAAAACTATCTCCATACCCTCATGTTCCCAGTCCGCGCAGTCGCGGCGAACGATCGGTATGAAGGGAACCAACTATCCCCTGGAGAGACGCATCTCTCAAGATCTGCCGGAGAACGCATCTCCAAGAAAGAACCAATGTCTCTCTCTCTCAGTTATGCAAGGAAATCGACATCCCCGAACGAAATCAATTCTTAACATCTATAATGCACCTCTGACCGGAACTACCTCCCAAGGTCTCAACATGATATTCCCAACTCGGAATACCATCACAAACATGATCATCACAGATCATTTGGACCATCCATCACACCGGATGTCCCGGCAGAGTTTCTCCGGAACTAGACAGTTCTACCACTGTATATTCCGAGATTCTCTAAACACATAAACACATATGCCCCGTTAGAGTTCCACCGAAACTGACAAGTTTTACTCACTATAAAACTTCCATTATGAGGTTCTCTAACCACAACTCACGCATAACCATAATAGTTCCTCCGAAACTGGCAAGTTTTACTCACTACAAAATTTTCATTTCAAGGTCCTCTAACCACACACTCATGACCAATACCCAGGTCATTTGGGCAACCCATCACATCGGGTGCCCCTGCTAGAGTTTCTCCGAAATAGACAAGTTCTAACCACTATAAAACTTCTATTTCAAGATCCTCCAACCACCTACTCAAGGCTACCAAAGCCAAAACGCAAGAACCTCATGGCTACCACAACCACCACAACCACAACATAAGAAATACGCATCTTATAAATCCAAAAGAATGTCATAGTCGTTTCACTCAAACAAAAATACATAATTCCAACCACGTCACCACACCTGGTGATCATAACCAAACCAGACATTGAAACCCATGAGACCTAGTTGACTTTCCGGCTTACTTCACAAACCACAATCGAACCTTGTCTCATCTTAACCTCTGGTTCCCAAGTCTCCTCCTGGACATCGTCACAGCCCCACCAGACTCTCAACTACGGCTCCCTCTTCCGGCGCAGAACCTTGACACTCACTCAAGGATCCTCACCGGCCTCAACACAACTGCCACAAACTGGCTGAAGATCGGCAAGAATCCTCACCACTACCTCCCAAGACTCATGTAGACACTTCTTGAGTTTCGACACATGAAACACTCAAGAAAGTTCTACATAATCTGAGGTACCTCCAAACGATAAGTCACTAGTCCGACTCGCTCCACTACCCGGAACAAACCCATAAACCACCGACTAAGCTTATCCTCTCCAATGGATTTGTTAGAACCCTTCAACATCTCCACTCTGAGATACGCTCCATCTCCCACCATAAACTCTAACTCAAAAACTCCTCTTACCGTTTAACTCCTCGGCCGATCAAGAGCCTCTTTCATGTTCAGCTTCACAACATGGATCTTCTCCGTCGTCTCCTGAACAAAATATGCACTACATATGCTTCTCTCCCCCACCTGGGTCTAGCATAAGATGTGCGACATGGCCTCCCATACAAAACATCAAAAGTAGTCATACCACTACTGGCCTGGAAGCCCTCACAAACTCAGAAGTGCACCTCGGATCTCTGTCTGACACCAAACTCACTGGCACTCCAAGCAACCTCACTAACTCATTCACATATTTCATAACCAGCACCGTTGCTCCATCGGTTTCTTAATGGTCAGAAAATGTGCTGACACCGACAGACGATCCGCAGTCACTCAGATAACATCAAGAGTCTGAGAAACCGGCACCCTGCCACAAACACCCAAGGAAAACCTGCCCCACTTCCCCTCTGGAATGGGTACACTGCACAACGATCCACTCGAACTGCCGCTCAGCCCCACCAACTGGCAACTTATCGCAAGCTACTGTAAGAATGTATGCGGAAGTAGGATTTACTTAGGTTGCTTGGTGTTTCTTTAGAGAGTTCATAAGATTAGAGACAGATTTAGGAAGAGTAAAGTAGTTTCTCATTAGATTATTTTCTTAGTAATCACATACATCAGACTTATAAAGCTTTAAAGAAATGACGACATAGGAGGAGGAGGAAAGGACTACAATGTATCTAGCCATGATCTCACCTTTTAAGGTTGGCGGGAAAGGATAAGGAAAGGACTACTTTGACTTGTCCTTTCCTTAAACCTATCCATAAACGGTAACAATCCCATGTGCAAAGGATCTCTTCTTTTCCTCCTTATCTTCATTCAAATGATGTTGCAACACCTTTCCAATGTGTGTGTACGGCTTCTTTAAAGATGGTACGGATTGTACTTGACCGTACATCCGTACACATCCGTACTGAACCGTACAAACACTAATTCAAGTCCCTCTTGATCAATACTCCCCCTCAAGTTTAAGTCCATGACAAATGACTTAAACTTGGAAGTCCATGAAGCATCACCTCATTAAAAACCTTCACATAGAAAACCACTTGGGATAAAACTATGCAAAGGGAAAAAGAGTGTGATGTCCATGGAAGGGGACTTGATCAAGGTTTATTAAGGTCCACAAGTCCTAGTTTGCTAAAGATGTGATTGCAAACTTTAAGACTTGCGGCCTTAGTGAAGATATCCGCCAATTGGTCTTCACTTCTTGTGAAACATGGCAGAATGACTCCTTGTTCCACCTTCTGCCTAACCTTGTGACAATCAAGCTCAATGTGCTTTGTTCTCTCATGAAACACCGAATTGGATGCAATGTGAATGGCGGCTTGGTTATCACAATGCATAGTGATCGGTTCATCATTCTTGAAGCCTAAACACTCAAGTAGTCCCTTGAGCCAAACAAGTTCATTTGTGAGCTTCTTCATAGCTCTATACTCAGCTTCTGCACTTGAGTCCGACACTATCTTCTGTTTCTTAGTCTTCCAAGTAACCAAGGTGCATCCAATGAATGTGCAATAGCCAGTTGTAGACTTCCTATCATTCATATCACCAGCCCAATCTGCATCACAATATCCAACTAAGTCGGTGTTGTTGTTCTTTCCCATCCAAATACCTTGGCCAAAGCTTCCTTTGAGATATCTGAGTATCCTTTCAATCATATTCCAATGATAGATAGTGGGAGCTTTCATGTGTTGGCTGACTTGATTCACTGCAAAACACAAGTCCGGTCTAGTGAGAGTGAGATAGATGAGCTTCCCAACTAGTCTTCTATACTTAGATGCATCTTCAAACAGCTCGTCTTCCTTCTCTCCAATCCGTCTAGTTTTGTAACCTTCTTCCAGAGGAGTTTTGGCTGGCTTTACCTCCATCATTTATGTTTCACCTAGTAGATCCAAGACATACTTCCTTTGTGAGATAAAGAGTCCATCCGAGAACCTACACACCTCAATTCCAAGGAAATACTTGAGTTCTCCAAGATCCTTTATGTCAAACACAGAATTGAGATAGGCTTTAGTGTCTTGGATTCCTTCTTTGTTGTCTCCGGTTATGATCAAGTCATCCACATACACTAACACCACAACTAGCCCCTTTGATCCGTG
Organism: Arabis alpina; assembly: GCA_900128785.1. Lineage (NCBI taxonomy): Eukaryota > Viridiplantae > Streptophyta > Magnoliopsida > Brassicales > Brassicaceae > Arabis > Arabis alpina. Next base: position 29,136,286 of record LT669791.1, read on the forward strand.
TAGAGTAAAGAGAGTATGATCAGATTATGATCTTGCAAAACCTCTTTCCATTAGAGTCATGCTTAGTTTTCTATACCAAGCTCTTGGAGATTGCTTTAGTCCATAGATAGCTTTCTTGAGTCTCAAAACCTTTCCTGGAGTAACCGTCTTCTCTAGACCCGGAGGAGGAGTCATATACACTTCTTCTTCTAGTTCTCCTTGTAAGAAAGCATTCTTCACATCCATTTGCCACAAATCCCATGAGAGGTTAGTAGCTATAGAGAGAACAACTCTAACCGTATGAAGCTTGGCAACGGGTGCAAAAGTGTCTGTGTAGTTTTCTCCATAGGTTTGAGTGAATCCCCTAGCTACTAAACGAGCCTTGTATCTTTCTATGTCTCCATTGCTCAAATGCTTGATTGTGAATACCCACTTTGAACTCACAGCTTTCTTTCCTTTGGGTAAATCAGTCTCATACCAAGTCTCATTCTTCATCATTGCTCCTATCTCATCATCAACTGCCTCTGTCCATTCTTCATTCTCCATTGCTTCTTCATAACTCTTAGGGATCATATCTTGATCAATCTTGACTAGAAATGCTTGATGCTCCGAAGGTATAAAGGCAAGAGAACACACAGCTTGAGTAGGATGAGCAACAGCTTCACAATTGTAATAGACCCTCTTCTCTTTCCAAGTAGATGGGTCACTCTTTTCTCTTTCACTTCTTCTTAGGACTGGCTGACTTGGCTGTTCTTGAATAGGCGGTTCTTGAATCGGTTCTTGGCTTATCTCTTGTCTTGGTTCTTCACTTGGTGTGAGACAAGTAGTTTGAAGTCTAGAACTCCTTCTAAGGATAGGTGCTTGCACTTCTATAGTTGTCTCTTGAGTAGCCGCAGGTTCTTCTATTTCTAGCTCTTGAGTAACCTCATTTTCTGCCATAGATGGTTCTCCTTGGCCAATATCAAGTTCTTCTTCTTCTGAGATTGAAACATTGGGTGCTTGGTCCGGTTTGGCTTTTGCTTGGTTGTTGTTGTTGTTGGAGTCGGCAAGATGCTCGAGAAGCATTCTTAAGCTTGAGGCACGGTCTGTTGATGCAGCCAAATCCTTCAAGTCATTCCAATCCTTCTTCTCATAGTACCCTTGTTCTTCAAAGAACTTAACCTCTCTTGAAACATACAACCGGTTGTTGGTGGGATCAAAGCCTTTATATCCCTTTTGTGTGGTAGAATAGCCTAGGAACATACTCTTGACACTCTTTGGTTCTAGCTTGTTTCTGATATCCCTAGGCAACATCACAAAGCAAACACATCCAAACACTTTAAGATGTTCAAGAGAGGGTTTTGTTTTGTTTAATACCTGAAATGGTGAGATGTCCTCTAAGACTTTGGTTGGTATTCGGTTGATGAGATAGCAAGCAGTCATCACCGCATCACCCCAAAGACGTTTGGGAACATTAGTATGAAACATCATTGATCTCGCCACTTCCATTAGATGCCGGTTCTTTCTCTCGGCAACACCATTTTGTTGTGGTGTATAAGGGCAGCTTGTTTGATGTAGAATTCCATGTTTTGCTAGGTGTTCTTTGAATTTGTTGCTTGTATACTCCCCTCCATTATCTGTTCTAAACACTTTGATCTTGGCATTGTATTGGTTAACAACATAGTTTTGAAAATTCATGAAAGCATCAAACACACGATCTTTAGATGGAAGCAATGTAATCCAAGTGTATTTAGACTTTTCATCAATGAATGTAACAAAATACTTGTTGTTATCTCTAGATATGCAAGGTGAAGTCCAAACATCCGAATGAACCAAATCAAAGCAATTTTCATAAATTGTAGTAGAAGTAGGAAAAACAGTTTTGCAATGTTTGCCAAGAATACAAGCTTCACAATTATTTGATTCAAATGAAACACTAGGCAGCATGAGTTTAAGAGCTCTAGAATGAGGATGACCTAATCTAGCATGCCACAAGTTATTGGAAACATCTAAACAAGAGCTGAAATTGAAATGATGTTGTGAAGTGGTCGGTGAAAGATTCTCTAACACATAGAGTTCATCTTTGCTTCCCCCTTCTCCGATCACTATACCACTTTTAATATCCTGAAAATAAACCTCATTAGGACCAAATATAGCATAGCAATTAAGATCATTTGTGGTTCTCTTAACGGATAACAAGTTAGAAGTGAACTTAGGCATGTAAAGAGCTTTAGATTCTTTATCAAACAGCTTCAAATTACCAATGCCTTTAATAGGAATTCTATCACCATTAGCTATCTCCACATTACCACTAGCAGGTTCTATATTGCTTAATAAGGATTCATTGCTAATCATATGATGGGAAGCACCCGAATCAACAATTAAAGAGCTCTTACTCGTTGGTTTATGTGTTAAGTAGCTAAAAGGTGTTGGGGTTAAGAATTTGTTACCGGAATCCTTGAGAGAGGCAATGGATTTGATGAGTGCCTCTAGGTCCGATTTCCTCACATAGTCACCGGATGCTAACTCCTCTTCTTGTCTTGATGGACCAGCTTGAGTGATGTTAGCTCTCGGTTCCCTTGGTCCATTACTTGGTCGAAGATGTGGATGGAGGAACCAACATTTTTCTTTGGAGTGTCCCTTCTTCTTGCAATGCTCACACACCTTTGATCGTCGGTCTTCAAACTTGAATACTCCTTTGTTGGCAGTTGGAAGCTCCCCCTTACCACCAAACATTCCAAGTGACCCTTGTTCTCTTTGAACTTGAGCGCATACCTCATCTAGGCTAGGGAGATTCTCAGCCCTTAGAATGTGCTTGATGAGATCATTAAAGACCGGATTCAAAGTGAGCAATAAACCAAAGACCTTATCTTGTTCCTTCCTCTCATTCAAGACCACAACATCCATGGTATTTGGTCTAAGCATTTCTAACTCAGCCCATAGTGCTCTATACTTCCCAAGATGCCTAGTGAATTCTAAATCCTCTTGATTCAACTCATTTATAGCCTTTTTCACTTCAAACACACGAGAGAGATTAGATATGTTACCATAGACGTTCTTGAGAGTTCCCCAAAGCTCATTTGCAGTTTCACAGAACGAGTATGCTTCAAGGAGAGGAGCTTCAAGAGAGTTTTGGATGATGGCAAGAACGGTTTGGTCCTCTTGGAACCATTTAGCCTCCTCTTCATCATCACTTGAGTCATCCTCTTCTTCTTCAGCAACAAGCTCAATGTGATTCCATAACCCACGACCACAAAGAGCTATCTTTGTTGTTCTTGACCAAAGAAGATAGTTTGGTCCTTTGAGAGTAACTGGAATTACCATAACCTTAGAGTTATCCATTTCTTGATGAAAAAGTGTTGAGATTGTTGTAGAACTTTGAGGATAGCTAAAGAACTGTTAGAGAAAGGTTTTCTCTTTAGAACAAAGCTTGACTCAACGTTTTGAATGATTCAAAACGAAAAACAAGCAAGGTTTGTTAGAGATTTCAAAGAAGGATCCGAATGAAAAAGGAGAGATTTGAGATGAACAAAGACTTTAAAGATGAAGATTTGATGTTGGAAAGGTAGTTTCCCTTTAGATCCAATCTTGATTCATCATTTTAAAGATTCAAAACAAAAACAAAAGAGTTTTGTTTAAAGATTTTGAAGAAAAACAGAAGAGAAAAAGAAGATTTTGATAGAGATTTGTGTAGAATGGATAGAACAAATAGAGATTAGATAGAATAGAAACCCAAAAACGCAACCTAGCTCAATGATACCATGTAAGAATGTATGCGGAAGTAGGATTTACTTAGGTTGCTTGGTGTTTCTTTAGAGAGTTCATAAGATTAGAGAAAGATTAGAGAAAGATTTAGGAAGAGTAAAGTAGTTTCTCATTAGATTATTTTCTTAGTAATCACATACATCAGACTTATAAAGCTTTAAAGAAATGACGACATAGGAGGAGGAGGAAAGGACTACAATGTATCTAGCCATGATCTCACCTTTTAAGGTTGGTGGGAAAGGATAAGGAAAGGACTACTTTGACTTGTCCTTTCCTTAAACCTATCCATAAACGGTAACAATCCCATGTGCAAAGGATCTCTTCTTTTCCTCCTTATCTTCATTCAAATGATGTTGCAACACCTTTCCAATGTGTGTGTACGGCTTCTTTAAAGATGGTACGGATTGTACTTGACCGTACATCCGTACACATCCGTACTGAACCGTACAAACACTAATTCAAGTCCCTCTTGATCAATAGCTACGACCTAGTTAGCCACATCCTTCTTCCTCCCGACTCAGATGTTTAGATGACCTAACCAAGATTTAAAGTTACCCACTCCTTTCATCTCCCGATCACTATGCCTCTTAGTCGCTTCCGGATGAATAGAGAAACAGGCTCACATGTGCTTCTCTCAGAAATTCTCCAGCCTCAAATCTCATCCTTAGGCACCCAGACTCACCCGTCCCCTAAGATAGTCCGATACGCCGAGACCTGATAATCAGAACCTCCAACCGTAGAAGAATCAACCCACCATGATCCTTCTCATGAGCTACTCGAAACCTGCTCAGAAGGTTTGCCTGATTAACTGCCTCAGCCCCAACGGCTCTCATGAGATAACGCATAACCTCAACGTACCAATCTCACTCAACAATACCTCACATCCTGCTCCTGAGCCAAAGCATACCGCCTCCAACTAAGAGCATCCGCGTTTAGGTAAGTTCACCACGATGGTAAAATATAAACATATCACAATCTGCTACAACTCCACCCATCACTTTCGCCTCCTAAACCAAAGACCACCGAAAAGGAACCTCCTTTTTCCTGTCTGCTCGATCATAGGCTAAGCCATAGTCGCAAAACCTATGACAATTCTCATGCAATAACCTGCCAACCCGAGAAAACTCCTGATCTTAGTCGCATTCCTCGGTTTAGGCCCAAACTCAGGTAGACTGAATCTTAGCTGGATCCACATAAACTCCATCTGTAGGAAACGTAAGACCCTGAAAACCCATCTCCCGCTGCCAGAAACTGCACTTGCTCAACCTAGCAAACAGCTTCTACTCCCGCAACTTTTTCCAAAACTGCCCTCTCCTGGCTCTCATGCTCCCCAGGACTCATCGAATACACCAAGATGCCATCAATGAGTTAATCACGAACTCATCCAGATACTCCTGAAAGGCTTCGCTCATCAACCTCATAAACGCAGCTGGGGCATTTGTCTACCCGAAAGGCATTACCACTAACTCAACAAATCCTCTAGCTGCCTCATCAGCTCTGCCAACTTTGCCATCCTATAAGGTGCCCTAGATAACGGCGTCGTCCCAGGCTCTAACCCAATCGTGAAAGGATCCGACCGCGACGGCGGCAATCCCTGCAACGACCGAAAGACATCCTCACAGACCTGGACAACCCGAATATCCCTCTCTGGAACCTCACCTACAGACTCCAACAGCACAATAGTCGCCAAGTAAGCCTCGCAACCTCTCTCAATCAGCGCCTCAGCCTGGACAAGTGAGATCACGAGACTACCTGAAGTCGGTCTCACTCCTTGATAAACCAACCTACCACCATCACGCTCGAACACCACTCGACCCCGGTGACAATCCAAATGAACTTTGTACCGATTTAACCAATCCATACCCAAGATAACATCATACAGCTCCACTGGACTAATCACCAAGTCCGCTGGCTCCAACTCACCATCCACTAGAATATCCACGCCTCTCGCCCAGCCGTGAGTAACTAGAAACTTTCCTCCAGCAACCATAACCGGTCCAGTCCACTCACCAGCGTCACTCCGGATACAGCTCCACTCAGCACGCTCCGAAGTAATGAAGCAATGATGCTCCAGCCTCAACCACACGTGGGACTCACCATTACCCACTACCAAGGTCTCCACAAAACTCTCATGTGCTAAGAAACCTAATAATCTCGCCAACTTATGACCCATGCCTCCACACCCGAAGCATCCTCAACCACTATGGCTCGATCAGGAAGTGTCCTCCCATTCCCTCTTCTGTCCATGTGCAGGCTTGCCGCCATGCCACGTATCACCTGCTGCTGAGGCCTATTAGACTGAACAGTTGGGCTAACCACCACAGCCTGCTCCCTCAAGTCCTCGACAACGCCTCCAACAGTCTCAACCAACTCTAACAACATCCTGGGCCTCCTCGCCCTCCATACTCCTACCAGCATAAAACCAGGAGTCAATTAAACTCCAAATCATACCCACGAACTGATCTCTCTCACAGATCCAGTTCCAAAACCCTCGTCTCTAAACGATCCGCAGCCTCCTAAGGAAAGAACTTGGCATTAAACTCCGCCCAAAAGTCCGCTGAGGCCAACTGTGCCTGAACCCTCCTAGCTGCAACACAGTACTCGCAAAGAATCCTATACCAATCCTTTGCACATGTTCCCTCATCCGCAGATAAGACGGAACCTCCCCAACAACCACAGCCCTCAGCCGCACCTCTGCCACTCATGGCATAACCAGAGCCTAACTGGCACCGCACTCGGTAACCGCTCCCATAACTGCTGAAGTCAATCCACCAGACGATCATCTCAACCCTAAGCCCCACCCGCGGGCGCACCCGCGGGCGCACCCGCACTACCAACCTCACGAGGACCCACACCGGCCCCCGGTAGCCAACTTGGGACCACACTATCCCCACCAGCCCTCATACTGGCGCTCAAACTAGGATGTACGCTGGCAGTCTCAATTGGCGCTCAAGCCATCTTGAAGCGTTTGCGGATCACTCTCAGCCACATGCGAAACACTCTGAGCCGCACTCCTGGCAGACTCTCTCACTCGTGCCCGCCACAATAACTACTGCAACAGATCTGACAGACGATCATCTCGTCACCTGGACTTCTCCTGCGGGCGCACCCGAACAACGAGCCAATCCAGCACCAATTCCAATACCAGCCCTGGCCCTACCAGCCCTCACACTGGCTCTCACATGGACACTCTCACTGGCACTCACACTAATACACAGACCCTCTTTATACGTCTACGGATCTATCGCAGTCTCAAACGTGGAACATGTGCCACATCCCTAGCCGACTCACTCCCTGGTCCCCGACAACCATCATGACCTCCACGGTCACCCGGCCACCAAGGCCACATCCTCTACCGTCTCTAGCCAACAACATGCACTATCAAAGCACACAAGCTAAGAACTAGAAAACCACAAAATCACAACACAAACAACACTTACCGTGGAATCTCATTGAAGGCTCGAAGGAAGATGATCTAGAACCCCCAAACTCACAGAATTGTCAATTATCCAAATTACAATCCTAGCAGTTCTAGCCCGTCCTAAAACCGTATTCGCTCTGATACCAAACTGAAACGACCCGACCCTTTTTTTTTAAACAAATACATTGGACTCGAATTAGCAATCCCATAAATGCTAACCCTCAATATCCAATCAACTCACAAACAACCAGCGGATAACCAATAAACTCAACCAATCAATTCCATTAACCAAAAGAACAATCCAAACAATAACCAATTCAATGCGTTCTAGAACTAAACCACAACCTAGGCAGTTCTACGGAAAACAGAAACAACGAAACTTAAACCAACCAACCAGGACCCTAGATCATCCTCCGCTTCGTTGCCATGATTCCACGATCACACTTTACCTTTACCTGCATCACATGGGAAAAAGAAATGCGTGAGTATTATCATAAATACCCAGTGAAACAGTCATCCCATCTACGACTGCGCACTCAGGCACGATAGACCGCTCAGGTAAATATACAAAACAAACAACAAACCAACAAACGGCTCAATACAGCCCAAACAGACATGTGTCGATCGACACTACCAGTAGGTGTCGATCGACACCCTATGAACTGGTGTGTTGTTCGACACACCTCGTACTGGTCTGTCGTTTGACACACCTTATGTGTGTCGTTCGACACACTCCTGGCAGAAACGTGAGAACCGATCATAATCCTCTCGGATCGATCCCTCATCTGCTTCAATACGAAATACCTGCACAAACATCAACAACAACACAACAACAAGCAATCACAGCCATAATCAACAACCAAGAGATCAAACCACACGTTCAAACCTATCACCAAGCAACCCTAACGATCCATCGACCCAGAAGCCATAGTCACGCACTCACCTTAGGTTTCAAAAGAGAAAAAGGATGGGATTGAGACTAGACACGAGATCAGCCTTGATCACCACTAGAATCCACGAAATCCCACTCTTATCCACACAAAAACACCACAAGAACGATTTCTTCACGAATCGAACACCCAAAACCTAACACAATTCTCTGGGATGTTTATCTCTGATGCTTGCCTCTGTTTTCCCTTAGAAAACACGACCAAACAACATATAAACGCAATCCTAGGGTTTCCCCAAACCGAACGATTAAATCGATCCAAACCGATCATTTAAAACTGTGTCGATCGACACACACCACCTGTGTCGATCGACACCCACACCAAACAAACCGGCCTCTAGCCGAAACACGCGTGTGTCGATCGACAGCCTCCCAATTTTCTCAAAAATTGGTTCACGGGTGTTACATATAGAGGATTTGATGATCATAAAATAAAGTGAAAAAATGGTAATAAACAATTGCACTATATAATATGTTTTATATCTAAAATTTAGTATCTAGCATTAGGTAAAACAAAATTTAGTATCTAACATTTTGCCCACTTACAATTCATATTTTACTCTTATCTCAAATGATTTTAACCCAAAGTTTTTAACTTAAAAAAAGAATTTATTTTTATTACCTAAACATTTAACCTAATTTTATGACTTCTCATATAACATCTCATTCTTCTCCGATTTTCCTCTCAAGGCCGGATCTAAAATTTTAGAAACTTCCGATAACAAAATCCTTCTCCGATTTCGTATTTCTTCTCTTAATCATTCACTTATTCATGTCTTCTACTGTCTCTTCGATTTCTTTTTAATCTTCTCCGATTTCACCTTCCAATTTCTTCTAATTCCCCTCTTGATTTCACATCTTCTTCATGATTTCTCTTTGTATTTCCCTCATATATATGTCAGGTGAACAACCTTTATCGTTTTCATATCAATCGCGATGCCGAGGATGAAAGATCTTGAATTAAATATAATAGTTCACTATTATTACTACAAATTAGACAATATCTAGACTTTATTACTTATAATAGTTCACTATTATAATGACACAATGTATAATCCACTATTACACGCAGATAAACAACATAATGTAGAACAATAGTTAAATATGATGCAACATAATGTATAGTTCACTATTATATGCGGACAAATTACACATACAATTTCATATAGTCAATTATAATTAAACATCGATAATAGTGCATTAAAATAATTACGCAAAATCACAACAACCATCATATATATAGTTCACTACTCAGGGGTCGTACTATAGTTCACTAAAATAACCTATAAAGAAACATGATATAGTTAAGTATTCAGACCTCTTTTTGCTTTTGAGAATCGTCGATATTCTGTTTTTTTCAGAAAATATGATTGATGAATATAAACAACAATTCCCATTATCTAGCAAAGACAGAAAATCAGATTAGATTCTCTGAAGATTAGTCCCACAATTACAACCTTTTTGATCCCCAACCTCAATTTTAGTACGAAATCTGATTTTTTCCTCAAATAAAGTCTTATTGATCCCAAATATGTATTTTCCGGTCATGATCTTGAATTGGAATACATCTATTAAAATGAAGAACAATCAATTTGGGGATTAGAAGAGATCACGTATCTCAAAATCAATATTTTTATTTCCGTATACCTCTTCTAAAACAATGGTGTTCTTAAGGTAGAAATGTGTTTTTAGATGTAAAATATATTCATAGTTTTTTTTTACTATTTTCCTTACTAAAAAAGTAACGGTATTTTTGTCAGAATCTTCCCCCTCTCTTTTACTATCCTAATTATCGATCACAAAAGTGATATTAAGCTAAGTCACCCAATATAAAAATAGTGTTAGTCCATCGGTATGCTTCTTAGTTCTTACATCGATTAAACATCTTATTGGGCTAGTGGTTGTCAACAAATCTTATTGGGCTTCGCAAAAATAGGCCTTCTTGCTTTTGAAACGAGAATTAGACTCGTTTGTTTTTCCCACCTTACACAAGACTTTGTTTTTTTTCAAGAAAGAATCCTCTTACTCGATAGTTGACATTTGAGATTTGACAATTGGTTTGCTTTGCCAATCGTTGTGATCCGTTGTAGAGAAGCATGAACGGTGGGCCGAAACTAGATTAAGACGAATACTTCAAACACACGACTCACAATTGATAACTTTTTTTGCAAGAATTATTAATCTCAAGCTAAACCCATCCAACATTCTTAAGCCAATCCGATTGGATATCATCTGCAACCTGTATTCTATTGAGAACTCGTGTACGAATACATAAGTAGGATTGTTTCGAAACGGCTGCACAAATACATCGAGGATTTTTTTTTTTTTTGCTAAAAAGTATTGATAATGAAAAAGGTTTAGGTTTACAAGATGAATCATAAACCTAATGAACATTATTCCATAGCAAAAAAACTAAAAAACATGGAAGCATAATTCATCAAATACATAAAGGATTCAATAGTCACATTTTGTATCTTCTATCTTGTTCATTTTTATTTTTGATTATGTTCCATGGGTCGACTAATAAATTATGTAGTATCAATTTATATGGTAATTGATTTCAATTGCATTTGTAATTCTTCTTTCAAATCGAAGCAAAGTCGAGAATCTGATTGGACATCTTGCCAACCGAAAATAATAATGAGACGTAACGTACTTCCCTTTGTTATATTTTAGTTGTCATTTTAGGTTTTTCATATATATTAAAAAAAAATATTAAAATTTATGTTTCATTTTTAAAAATGAATTTGACTTTTGTATTCTTCTTGAGATTTGAGATTAAATTAGAATTTAAAATTAAAATATGCATTGGAAATGTAAAACGACAACTAAACTGAAACAAAAAGTTAAGTGTAAAATGACAACTAAAATAAAATGAAAAGACTATTTATGAACGAATTTAGAGACATAATAATATGTTCATTAACCTACTTATTGTGAGACAAATTAATCCACGTAAGTTGTAGGAAACATGATTTATTAATGAATTAGGTGAATTTTAGACTCCGTAGAGTGTAAAGAGAGTTGAGTCTAGAATCTTGGAATATATATGTATTATTTACGAAAAATAAAATAAAGTTGTAATTTCAAATATTTTAATGTTCAACTTCTTTTGTGAAGGGCGGCGTGTATCATGGACTTTTTATTTATTTATTTCTTCAATCATTTTTTCTACCCATTCTACCCATTTCGAAACATATATGAATACTTTTAGTTCACGCGCGCTTATGTACTTTGCTTGTACGGATTTTTTGGTTGAAATTAATTTATACACGGTTCTTCTGTTTATGCACGGTTACTCATTTCACACCTCCTTTGGTTTAACGAAAATAGATATCAGGCTTTAGATGATTAAATGTAATCGTACACAAAGCCCATGTGATTCTCATTTCTCACGCGTAACTAGAAGAAGAATAAGTTAGTTTCGACTTAAAGGACGGAAGAAAAAATGAACCAGACGCATTTAAATCAAAACCAAACTTAATCAAAAAGTTACTAAAAGTTTTAGAAGATTTTTGGAAATAAGGGATCCGATTGATAACTTAAAACGGTATAAAATTCTCAGCCGTAAATTGTACAATATAGTGGCAATTAGGTGCAAAAAAATAGTTATTAAAAAACTTTACAACTAAAATTGAGTATAACGTTTTTTGTAAAGATTTTGGTATTACTTTTGTGATTGGCTCAATATAAAACGTTACACCTTATAAAGTGGCTATAAGTTTATTTAGATTGTTACCAATCAAAGATCTAACGACTAATATATAAATTTGTGTTACAATTTGTAAATTTTGATGATTAATCAGTAGTATTTTGCAAAAGATAATTACTAGAAAATTCAAAAGGTGTACAAAATAAATTCATGTTATTTCTAATCTAACTAAACCGAAGAAAAAAAAACAATTATTATTAGCTTTAGTCCAGCGTTTTTGGAACATATTGCATCCGGACCTTCTTTTGGCGGTCTTAGACCTATACTTAGTCTGTATTAGCTGGTTGATTCTTCAAGGTGAATTTTGACACCAACACTTTAGAAAGACTTTCATGGATTCATTCAAAGCTTTAAGGCAATTTCTTATTTCTAAAGATCATTTTAGATGATATTTGTATGCTAATTGCTCCATACTATTGTCTTGAACTTTATATTTAATGAGTCTAGCCCTTGCAACTATGAGAGTTGATTGCATGCCTTAGCTGAACAATTGCACTTGTTGATAAATGCTTGTAGCTTGTGCCAATGATAGCAAGAGTTATCAATAAGGGTATTGTTTACATATGAATTATTGTTGCGGAAGTATAAGTAATTCATAGTCGTGTTCATGTTTTAAGAATATAAATTTCTCTTGAGTTATCATGTATAATCGAACCATGAGTCCTAGAGAATCCCTGAAAACCCAACGTTTTTAATTAATTGTTTACAATCGTCTTTTCAATGTTTTTAGTTCGCAAAACAATCTCTAAAAGTCCATTTGTTTTATTTACCGTGATTTTTAATTTATATTTATATTATGTGTTTCTAAATCTTTGTGGATTTGATCCATAAGTACTATGATTGATCGGTTGTGTACTAGCATTTTTAGATTGTTATATTTTGGGTAAACCTTACTCCCCCATCAAACACCATCAGACCGAATCAACATATCATCTATTGGTTTCCTCTGGTTTGGATAAAATGTGGAATCCCAAAATATCATAGCGTGGTGTGGCTTTTCTTGCTCAATCGATGCCCAACAAAGGACCGTCTTCTGTCTAGGGGTCTCCAAACAGGTTCTCTTTGTCTCTTGTGTCAGAGAGAACCAGAATGTAGAAATCATCTCTTATTCAGATGTAATTACTCCCAAATCTTTTGGCGATCATTTACAATCAAAATTCAATTGCCTATTTCTTCACCGGACTGGTTAGACGCATTCAGAGCTTCTAGCTGTCTAGGATAACATTCCCAGGAAATATCTTTCCTTGACAAGCGACGATCACGAACTGTGGAAGGAGCGAAACGGTTAGCATCACGACATCACTGGAACAAAATCGACTGACTTCTTCTCTAATTAAAATCATCAAATTCATTGTTGAAAACATAATTTCTTCTTACCGACATCAAAATCCCACGAAGGCCACTGAATGCATGCAATTTTGGCTCTCAATAAGCTGTCTTTGGTTGCCTCTCAACTACCTTGGTCAGATCGAGTTACTTCTTGACTAGAGTTTTTCTACAAACGGGTTCTCTTCTTCAATTAGACCACAACATCTACAATTTTATCCTCCTATTGGAGTAAGGCAAATTCACTAATGAGCTTCACTGATTCATAATCTGGGTTTAAAATTGGTTCTCTTTTATTTATGTATGTATCACTTAAAAGATGGTCCATGTAAAACAAAATTGGACACTTATGCCTCAATTAAATATAAGCAATGAACTGTTTTTCAAAAAATAAAAAAGTTGGTTGCAGTCATTAAGAATTAAAATTCCACACCTAAAACATCGAAGATAAACACGTAACGTAGTTTTCATGCGTGATGATGAATGAAGATCTTAGACAAAAGGTGGAAAATGCACACGCGTAAGATGCACACGCGTAAGAGGTGCGATTGGAATAACAAAGAAGAGTTTGGTAATAGTAAAACACTCTAGAGCGACTCACGACTATTTTCCTCTCGGCGTTTGGTTTGCTAATACGATGACGTTTCTCTGACTCATTGCAACTTGCCGTACCAAAAGTCTTGCCGTACTTCATCTGTAATTACCAAAATACCCAATTACTACTATTGTATACTTTTGTTTTCTTTGGTCTTTAGTATGGTTTCCACGGTGTATTTTTTAAACTCCACTTTCGAATTTTATAATTTTGCATCATACATTATTACTTTGATCTATTTTAGTTTACTTTGTCGAAGAATTTTTTTTATTAGTTTTATTATTATGAACGATAACGATTTTTTTTTTTAACTCTTAAGAATACGATTTATCATTAAGATTGCCAAGTGCTAATATTGCATACATTAATTGCAACATGAATTACTCTTTTACTCGGTTAACTAGATAAATAAAAAATAAAAAATTTAGCACCCAGTGTATAACATTATACCAAAGTCATAGATTTTATCTTAAGTGAAGTGCACTCATGGCCTTATAGTTATAGATTCTGTTTACATACATGCATGTCTGTTTCATTTATACTAAGCAGTTGAACATGATGATATATATAAAAAGGAATCAATGAATACTCAGTTATTTCTTTTTGCTATATTTGTATATAATAACACGAAACTATTATTGAACGTGGAGAGTCAACGAGACGGTGTTTGTTCAGCAAGAGGAAAGGGTAAAACTAGGAATTCAACATTTTCGTATACAAGAAAGTCAATGCAAAAAGCTATGCTAAGCTTTCGCTTATATAAACACGATCAAATATCCATTATTAAACAAAGTCTTCGTTTCATTTTTCATTTCTGAACCAAAACGCCCAAAAAGAAGGGTGAGAGTTTTCATAGAAATCAATCAAATGGAAAAGGAAAGAGAGATGGAGATGATCAACAAGATGGCAAGTTGCTTGATTCTTCTATCAAAGACTCATCAAAACGACACCAAAAGCCGTGTTTTCGCTTGCAAGACATGCAACAAGGAATTTCCGTCGTTTCAAGCCTTGGGAGGTCACCGAGCAAGCCACCGTAGATCGGCGGCGCTTGAAGGCCACGCGCCTCCTTCTCCCAAGAGGGTCAAACCGGTGAAACACGAGTGTCCCATATGCGGAGCCGAGTTCGCCGTAGGACAAGCCTTGGGTGGTCACATGAGAAAGCATAGAGGCCGTGACCGGAGCTTGGCGGTGGCCCCGGTTACGATGAAGAAATCGGGCGGTGGTTATGGAAAAAGGGTCTTGTGTTTGGATTTGAACTTGACGCCATTAGAGAATGAAGATTTGAAGTTGGAACTTGGGAGGTTGATTTTCTAATTTTGATCTTCATCTTCTTCTATTGGGGGGTATACTTGTGTGTAGAGTAAGTTTTTTTTTTATGTAATACTTATATTTTTTAGGCGTATAGTAGTTTTTGTATGAACCTTTTGGTGCCGTTATGTATATATACATATATAAATCTTATTTTGTTGAGTTATTATAAATTAAAGATCTAATATATATAGGTCTGTTTCACTATAAGAACCTTTTTGTTGTTGTTGAATTCGTTTCGCCTCTCGTAAATCAAATAGACGCGTATAATCTGAATTCTGAAAACATTAATTAGTTTTTGACATGGTAAGCTTAACAATTTTAACCAAAAATCTGATCATCGTAACTTGGATAAGATTTCTTAGACCTTCTTTAAGAGAGAGATATGGAAGTCTGAGAGTATTTCAAAGAAATGAGAACACGTTAGGTTTTAGGTTCTTGGTTAACATGAATAATGAATTAGTTTACTGAGCTCCAGTATAATCATGTTTCATAGTTATTTGGTTCTATAAACTAATCAGGACATTTTTGTCCAGAAATAGGACATCTGGTTATTGTACTTGAATTATTAGAACATGATTTTGGTTAGTATTTTAGTTATAATTTTTGTTCTTTTTTATACACCAAATTAACTCTTTTTCTATAAGTGAGACATCTATTTTTTTATTGAAACTTTTTATTTATGGATATATACATGTTATTCAATACAAATCTGCTAAAGAAAATGTTAACGAAAAAATGTCACTAATCAAGATTTATTTTTCTTCTTTGCTATGACTTTTTGGTTTAAATGAAGACTGAAATGTATTCCAAAAATTATGTCATGGTCAAGGAGAACCAAAAAATCCCAATTGAGTCGAGACAATGGCGATAAACATCTTCTTGGAACGAATAATCTGATATAAGAATAATCAAGTGACAGTAATCTAATGGTCATCGTCATATCTACAGATGTAGTCCATGGACCAATTTTTGTTTGATGTATTTCTTTTTTAAGATAATTAGTGCATGATTCATATAAAGTGTGCTTATCTATAGAGTAGTTTAGGTTTTGATCTAGATCTCTATTTTATATATATTACTAGAATTTAGTTAGTGCTACACGCCAATTTACATTAACATAATTACTGAATTATATTTTAGAACTAATTTGTTAAAAACTAATTAATCTGTATATATGAATCACGAGGGCTAACCCACTCTATTTAGCCCGTCCTGCTATGGGTTTGGTTTCTTTGCGGGTTGAGACAGGTCAATCCGCATAAATTCGTGGTTCTAAATATGACATTTTTAACCTGTTCCGATTTTTATAACAGGTTTTGCGTTATTAAATCTTTTAATATTCATATTAAATAATAAATTTTCACAATTGTAAATACAAACAATTCGATCATGTATATTTTATATTAAATAAAATATCATACTCATCATATTATAGAAACAGAATATCATTATCATAAAAGTGAATTGTCTTTAAGTAAATTTGGAAAAATATTACTTTGAAAAATCAAATATCTATACGATATACATTTTCTGTCATCTTTTAATCGTTTGAGATTTTATTGAAATAAAAAACAAAAGTTCAAAAACTTGATAATGAGAAACAAAGAACATCAACCACAAAGAAAGGAGCAAAGATATTTAAAATAAAATTTCACAAATAAGAAGATCTTGCAGCTACGACAGGCCTCCAATCGACAAATAGGAATTAAAAAGTCCATCTTGAGTTATACTCTCTACAATTGCCCTCACCGAAGCATTAGCCCTTGAAGATTCAAGTTCAAAAACACAATTACTAAAGGTAGAACGAATACACTGGTTATGCTCCAAGAGAATCCAGTATCGTGACCAATCCGACGCTTTATTCAAAACATCAAAAGCTGGAAGACAATCTAGACCAATAACCACATCATGAAACATTTTAAAATAAAGTAGATAAATTAGAGGAATAAGATATTCGTTTGTAACTAAATAAATAACCACCCTCCTTTTAAAATAAGGTACGATTAGGTTTTCCATAAGTTTTACATAGTAAAAGTAGTCAATTTCTTTGGTTATTAGTATTCTTTCTTATGATATTTCTTTTGTTTTAATGTGCCGCGGTCAAAGCGTGCAATAACCCGGTGTCCGTTATGGGCTGACTCGCAACGTCTGCCTTTTGGCCTTAAAAATTATAGCTCTAACATGTCCCATTGTGGTGCGGGTTAAGCTCGGTCTGCGGGTTTATGCCCGCATTAACATCCCTATATATATGAAAGTTAGCTTTTCTCTTTTTTCATATATCTACATCATCATTATCCATATGTCATTATTTATTTAATTTTTTTTATAATAAATTAAATATTTAAAAACTAATTGCATGTAAGATGTAGTATTTTCAAAATCAAGAATAAATATTTATTAATCTATGTGCTCTTAATAGTGGAAAATGAAAATTTCAATTTCAAATATTATTTTAAAAATAATAGATCTATATAATTAAAAAACTATTAAAAAAGTATAAATTATTTAGACCATGCTATATAAATTTTTTCTTCTTCTTTATCTTCATATATGTGAATATTTGTGTGATGAGCCGTGTCGCTCCCATTTTGTTGTAAGTTGGGTTACTTTTTTTTTTTTGGACAACATAAGTTGGGTTACTAAAAATTAGAAAACTCAATACCAGTCATCCTACCCTTGGTTAATAGCTAAGCGACCCGTGTGATAGGTAATATTAACTTGTTTGGACGTTAAAGTAATAGATGTTCATCTCAAACGTACTAGCAAAACGGTTTAGGAATTTATTTGAAATATTAGAGAGAGGAAAAATCTACAAGTGGTGTTTGATGGCTCTTGGCCTCCGTGCACTTGTTTTTCGGGCCTTGCTTGCTCTTGGTGGCTAGATTCGCTAACCGGAGTCTTTGACCAAGTCCGCATATCTTCTCTTAGTTTGGGTCATTGTAGAGTCAAACTCAAACTTCTGTGGAACTTTTGTTTTTTGAATCTTTTTCAAAAAAAAAACTTTTGTTTTTGAATCATAAGCTCCACTAAAAGCGTTAAGGATCCGCCATGTTGTATGATACGTGGCATTACGTAATTCGTTAATCTAAAGATGATTAGTTTATCCCCAACAGTAACGAACAGGTAATTGAACCACATCACTATCTCAAACAAGCAAATCAATCAAAACATAGGATTTCCGCATTTTGTGTTATTAATCTAACAACAATTCACCATGTGGAAACCACATTTCCATTCCTTTCTCGTGTCTTACATCTCCCATGTTTCTTATTGAAGATAAGCGGTTTCTGATTTGCTTATCAATGATGTGAACTATTTGCGAAGCCATTTTTGGCGTCTCCCATGTCTTCTATTGTTGTGTTCCCGCCAAATCGAATGAAGAATGATTTGAAAATCATAACGCAAGAGAAACAAACGAGTTTTATCTTGCGACGTGTCCAACAAAACCTTAGCGATACTATTTGGTGGTACTGGGTTTAACACTAATTACCATATCAAGCTCAGATCCGACCCAATGCGGAGCTTCGGGAGACAACTCGAAGGATGGGCCAGCAAAGATCCACTAACGATGACTCGGCCCATAAAGAATATTAGCCGTCCTAGGCGAATACAAACAAAAAGAAAGATTTAGCTTGGATAAAATTAGTATATTTTCCTTTTATCTTTTAGGAGATTTTTCATTTATCTTTTAGGGTTATTTTGACCGACTTTATAATTGTATAAATACTTCATGTATTCCTCCAAATTGAGGACATCAACTTCAATAGAGAATTCTATATACATGTTTCTAGTTCTTGTTTTCCTTGTGATTTTACATTTAAACCTAATTCCTTAAATCTTGGAAACAATCTCGGAATGTTACTCAATCTGATATCACCAAATTGGCGCCGACTAAGGAGACCGATTAGGTTTACTGCGTAAGTCTCACCGGAAAACTTTTATTTACAAAGATGCCTGGAGTTGAAGAACAAACCCCGCTGATCCCGAACGTGACCGCCACAAACAATAACATGGAGATGGACGATGGTTCTAACGCGGTGCGTGAAAATCCAGAGGAACAGAAACATAACTCCTCTAACACCGACCAAGACGGTCAACCTGAGGGTCAAATCGTGACCACACCCTCAACTGTGATGACGATCGATGAACTGGAGCCTGACGCTTCCATAATGCTAGGATCACTACTAGCGAAGTACGATCAACAGCAAAGTGAGAGCCGCAAGATCCGTGACCAAATTACTTTGCTCACGGAACGAGCAGAGGGAAACCTTCGAAGTAGATCAACAAAGATTGATTAAAACCTATTTCCTGCCGAACATATGCCTAGTATGACTCCCTTCACTCCCTCTCGTCGAAGCTTGGAGGAAAGAGATGAAGATATCGCAACCATGAAGGAGATGATCCGTCGTATGAATTCATAGATGCATCGCGTGATAAGCTCGGCACTCGATAGGGTCCTTCAAGGAACAAAGTAGACTCCTTTCATGCTCTGAATTGTTAACACTCTAGTGAAATCCACCAGTTTCGGCTTTTCCTTCAAGGATAACCGTTATAATAACTCCTCCTCCCTTTGTTTCTCTTACTCCAGCGACGAGACTATCGTCGGAGACTACTTCCGAGTCTTCTCCATCAAAGATAAGACGTATTGACGATAATGGCAGTAGAATCTGCCGGAACACCTGGAACAGCAACACTGTCCACCAGTCTGGATCCCGCCAGGGTTAAGTTCTCAATGGACCTTTACGCACACTGACCCAATCTTCCATTTTCCATGGTTAGTTTTTAACCATAATATAGAACTCGTGCGGAAGATTGGCGGTGTAGAGTTTAGGCTTCCCGAGCCCTACAAGCTGTCGTTCCCAAACCTTTTCTTTGATTGGTCGAGGGATGTAATCGATGTAAGTTATTGGTGATACCGGATTGAGTAACTATCCGAGATTGGTCCAAAGAATAGAGGAACTAGGTTTAGACGTAAAATCACAAGGAAGAATCAAGGAAAAAGATGTGTATAGAATTCTCTATTGAAGGCAATGTCCCCGTTTTGGAGGAATACATCAAGTATTTATACAAGTACAAAGCCGGTCGAAAAAATCCTAAAAGATAAATGGAAAATCTCTTAAAGATAAAATGAAGTAATACTAATTTTAAGTATTTCTTTTTATCCAAGGTAAGTCTTCCAATTTACTTGTATTTGCGTAGGTCGGGTAATGCTCCATAACAGACCGAGACGCTGCTAATGGGTCCTCGCTGGCCCATCCTTCGAGCTGTCCTCTCAAACTTCGTGTCGAATCGGGTTTGAGTCGGGTATGGTAATGGATATTAGACCTGGAACCACCAGTTATCCTTCCTCTTTTACAATTTGCATAGTGCTTTTTTGGACCTAAACTTTTGCATATGGCTAATTTAAACATGAACTCTAAATAAATTTAAATCTTATACCTGAACTAACATGTTTTGTACCCAATTGTACCTTGACCAAGATTCCGTTAGTCAACATTGATGGAAAAACGACATGTGGGTTAGCTGGCTCGGTTTCGTTGGGTCAAAACGCATCATTTCGTCGTTTTAGTAAAACGATGACGTTTTTATTTAGAAAAAACTCACAATCGAATCCGTAATTCCATAAAATGACATCGTTTTCATTTGGAGATTTATCGAATTATGGATTCGATTTCGAGTTTTCTCTAAATGAAAATGACATCGTTCTATTAAAACAACGTAACGACCTCATTTTCAAGCATTTCTTACCTAGCCAACTAACCCACATATCGTTTTAGTCAATATTCGGTTAACGTTGACTAACGAAATCTTGGTCAAGGTACAATTCGGCACAAAACATGTTAGTTCAGATATAAAATTTGAATTTATTTGGAGTTCAGGTTTAAATTAACCATATGTAAGAGTTCAAGTCCAAAAGGGCACGATGCAAATTGTCTGGGTTCAAATTGACCTCTTTCCTGTTTTCCTGGTTTGCTGAAACTTAACAACAATCTATCTCCCCTTTGTCCAGATAATTAGTATGGGAAACTATATAATTAGTGCATATGAAGCATAGTCTGAAAGCAGGAAAAGAAGATTAAATTTGTTGCTTCTTACGGAGACTCTGATGCTGCCTGGAAGGAAGTAAAGAAGCAAAAGGCGAGGGCATAAACTTTGGAGGCGACTGCTACAACGAACCAACAGAGTTTGAACGACTTCATAGATCAGATTGATTCCTGGAAAGAGAAGATAAAGAAACTCGAGAAGGAGATCAAGGAAATATATGCGAATCTCGAGGCTACTTCGACCAAGGTGGCCATACTTCAAGCCGACTTGGAGAAGTCTCGCCTTATGGAGGATTGTCTCAGGAAAGAGCATGACGCGGCACATCTCCGAGCTGATCATATCACAATTAGCAGTTTTGCAAGGTTTTGCAAGGCGTTCGTCTTGTTTGGATAGGGTTCGTTCGTACCTCGTTATTCGATAAGCCCAAGAAGAAGAAAAGAGGCAACTTTGCTTCAGACGAGGTGCTAGACAGAGTTTAGAGCTTATTGCGACTGCTGAGTACGAGCTTCCTCCTGATCTTCTAGAGAGTTACACTAAAGAAGAAAAAGAAGAGTATCTCGCCAAGGTTGACTTATTTACTGTCCAAGCCCTTGGGGATGATAACTGTATCCGACTCCGCCTCCGCCTTCTTTTGGTCTTCCTCGAGATGCCGCACCTCATGTTGCAGAAGGAATCGATGAGCACAAGTCCTTTCTCCCTCGGCCGAACCCAGATGATAACCAAGGTGGCTACCAAGTTTAAGCCTCAAGTGGTTTTTTCTTTTTCTATGTCGTCTTTTTCTCTTACAAACATAATGTCCACTTTTGTGGGGTTTCTATCCCATTTTTGGTGGGGTTTCTATCCCATTTTTAATTATACTTTAAAGTATTTTTTATTTTTTTTTGCGAACTTATGAAGGTCCGACTTTGAGTATTATAATACTTGATCTTATTTTAAAACTTTTGTTTGAGAGTCACGATGCTCGACTATATAAACATCTATCGCTTCTTACATAAACCTTAGTGGTTGCGAGTTTATAGGATCTGACTTAAAATTAACACTTAGAATTTCTTTCGTAAGACACCCTTAGTGGCTCCGAGCTATGAAGCTCGGCCTAGATAACATTATGGTATCTTTTAGAAGACCCTTTAATGGTTGTGAGTTATGTAACTCGGTTTACTGAAGCAATATCCCTCCGAGTCCTTACTACTTACGAGCTTGCGACTCGATTCTTCGGATATGTACTTAGATGCAAAGAAGGTTTGGTGTGGGGTCTTAGAGCGCAAATGACTAGTTCTTTAGCTTACCTCTTCATTTGCCTTAAGACGAACCTTCAGTATGCGATCGAGAGTCGGCGTATAATTTACTTGGTTGTCCTAAGAGCGGGGTGCGGAAAGGCTGGGTTCTGGCTTAAGTTAGGTTGTGGGTTATCTCACCACGACACTTATGAGAAGCGCATTAAATGTCTAGTCTAGCTCGTCCCAAATTTTGTATAGGGTGTGCGTTTATGCATCTGTTTGACCTTGTTTTGGAAGTCGGATTATTATAAAAATATATTTTCTTAAAAGCTTTAAAGTTTTTATTAGAGGTGTGACTGCGCTTTTGCAAAGA
The DNA here is from genome assembly GCA_900128785.1 of Arabis alpina. Classification (NCBI taxonomy): domain Eukaryota; kingdom Viridiplantae; phylum Streptophyta; class Magnoliopsida; order Brassicales; family Brassicaceae; genus Arabis; species Arabis alpina. The sequence goes on from LT669791.1 coordinate 29,158,958, forward strand.
GCTGCCTACGTATCCTTAAAAGAAATCAAACCACTCATAGTTCATACATCGGTATAGGCTCGTGTATAACGAGTTAGTTTTTTTCTTTTGTGCTCTGAAGAAACAACCTCGCCGTTCTTAAAACGACCTTTGGACTCAGCTTTGAGCATGTTCCTTATATCGATGGAAAGCAGTTCTGAGCTTCCTTTTGGTTGCCCTTGATATAATAAGTCCCACTAGCAGTAGGGAACTTAACACATGGATGGTAGGTCGAAGCGAGTGCTTTCATGGCGTAGAGCGTAGGTGTTCACAAGATCGCATTATACACAGATGGTGTATATACAATGAGGAACTTATCTCGATGAGTGATTCAAGCTATGTAGACTAGTAATTTGATCATACCGACCGTTGAGATCGTATCGTTTGCAAAGCCTCTTAGCCGTTTGTTCCTAAACTTTATGTCAGCGTGTTTGACGTCCATTCTTTCGAGTGTTTGGATACATAAGATATACCTAGCTTCCAATGTCAATCATCACCCGTTTAACTTCGCAGTCGTTGATTCTGAGCTCGATCACCAGATGGTCGTTATGAGGTCAGTCCAAACCTTTTGTATCCTTCTCGTCGAATGTAACAAAGAGGTCCTTCTCGACTGGGACCAGCCATTGGTGGGCGGTTTTAGCCTTTCTCTTGTACTTCTGTATCGAACTCACAAAGTTGTTACATTCTTCAAGCCCTCCCATAATCATGTAGAGTCTTTTCCGACGTGCATATTGACAGCATCGGTCTCAGAAGGAATCTTATGAGATTCATCTAGTGCAGCTACTATTCCTTCTTGAACAGGAACGAAAGCATCTTTGGTGTTGTCCTTAGAATCTTGAAAAATCACCACTGAAGGGGGACACGACGGGACCTCAGCAGTCGATTTAGCTGAGACCTCGGAAAGCCTCCTAGATTTCCTTGGATGAATGGGTATCAGAAGAGTGTTGAACTTGGGGACACCACAAAGAGCTCCTCTTGGCTCCATCATTCAATAGTCTACGTTCCAAATATCTAGTAAATTTTTTGAAGAGATTCCATGCATTGAAAGTCATAAAACTTAAAACTTTATAAAATTAGAGTAGCTCGGAGAGAGTTGATACCAAGCTGAGCACGAGCACATCATATACGACTATAGGAGAAATCGTCCCAGTTTTTGATTACGCGTCCTTAATCTCTCGATTTATCCACTGAAAGGTAACCTAGACAGAGGAGGAACTAAGGGATAAGGAGCTGCAAAACAAAGCAAAGAACCCGAACGTGTTAGAGGGGTATCGGTTGGACAAAAGAGATCATGCATGCGTGATTTAAAAAAATCTACCCATTGAAGGTTTTAGTGATTACGATAAGTCCTACTGACATCCGAGACATAAGCATTATTGATCTTTACAAAGAAGTATCGATCAAACCACTTGCTGATTTTACTTTTCCGCTTGACGAATTTACAACCTGCCTTCATGCTGTTGTGGAAACGCCCAGGGATTTGACCCTCCTTCAACGCCAAGATTTGCTTGTACTTTTCGACAAAGAAGTTAACCTCTAGCTCGACACCAAGCACCATGAGCGCTACAAGATTACAAACCCCGGTCATTGTCATTTGCGAGAAGGCGATGTCCCTATGTTTGAAGTATCTTACAAATTGCCAGGCAATATAAACCATTTTGTAAACATCTGCTCATGTAGACATATGTAACCTTTTGGACAATCTCAGGGACGCTCATGAGGTTCAGGGGAAAGGAATTATAATTCCTCCGATAGACGGCATACTCTTCTCATCACATCAAGCGATTTTGCATTACAAGACGAGGGAGAGATTTTGAAAATCTCAAACTCGACTAGTTCTTGGGCGACCTGATCATTCGGAATCTGTTCACCATATTCGCCTCCGGAAGGATTGCTCGTCTCCATAACTGGAAGCAAAGCATTTCGATACGCCCCGACTGGCCCTGAAGTAGTGGGGTCATTTAAAGAAAGTCGCGATGACGATTCTTGAGCTCCCATGGCAAAACTTATCAGGTTGACGTTGACCAGAGAAGTCTCGGGGTTAACGCTGAAACTGTGGTTCCTTCAGTATAAAGAGAGGATGATGGGATGTGGAAATTCATGTCATGGCGGCAGATCGAAGCGTACAGACGAAGAGATAAACCGTAGAAAATGCAAAAGGGGAAAAGAGAGTAAAGGAGAGAGACTTTTTACCTTTTCGTTTCCCAGAACAAATAAGGAAAGATGAAGGGTTAAGAAATCCGACATTTATACTCTAAGGGGCGAATACCTAAGATAATGATTAAACCCTGGTTGGCGTGTGCGAGTAAACCAAAGCGTCTCTTCACTGTCTTTTCAGAACTAGTGTTCCAGATCGTACCACATGTAAAGATGGTGCAACTTGTCGGTTCAAGATATGAGTTGGGCATAACTTCTTTGATACACTTCGCTCGAGTTTACTAAAGTAATACTCGCCGAACTCGGGGGGAACAACTATTTGGTGGTACCGGGTTTAGCACTCATTACCATACCCAACTCAAATCCGGCCCGACGCGGAGCATCAGGAGACAACTCGAAGGATGGGCCAGCAAAGAACCATTAATAATCACTTGGCCAGTAAAGAACATTAACCGACCTAGGCAAATACAAGTAAAAAGGAAAGTTTAGCTCGAATAAAAGGGAATACTTAGAATTAGTATATTTTCCGTTTATCTTTTAGGGTTATTTCGACCGACTTTGTAATTGTATAAATACGTGATGTATTCCTCCAAATTGAGGACATCGACTTCAATAAATAATTCTATATACATCTTTCTAGTTTTTGTTTCCCTTGTGATTTTACGTTTAAACCTAATTCCTCAAATCTTTGGAACGATCTAAGAGTGTTGCTCAATCCGATATCACCACTATCCCATTTTGCATAATCCGTGGTTGCCAACATATTACGGATCATCGTTAGCAACACCTCGACTGATTACCTAAACATAAAGTACAAATCGTTTCTAGGTTCCAAGTTGCTTTGACCAAGAACGCATGATCCATCCACACAAATGTTCCACTTAATCATACGATTTTCGGTTGACAACCTGTTAAGAAAAGCCAGCCACGCGTGAAACGCATATTTAAGAATAGCATATTAGGCGTTTTCTCTTTAATCAAATTTTATGTCTGATAGGCTCAAATTTAACCCTGAGCTAGACTCTCTCAAATTAAGAGGTCCTCGTAGTAGGGTCGAATCAGTGGGAATCAAATCACACAATAGAGTTTATGACTTCAAATTAAGCTAAGTAAAATGATGTTATATGAATGTAATAGCAAATTCAAAACAGGTGATGATTGTTGTTTTCTTAAAATCAATTAAACAAAAAGGTAGGCTTTCGGGAAATTCTCAGGATGAACCTAATTTGTAGATTAAAAGACGTTAGGATTTTTATTAAGAACCGTTCTCGAACTTGAAACACTAAGATATAATCAACCAACTTCCATTGCGAAAAAATAACTATGCTTAAACCCTAGAAAGCTAAATTTCTTTGCGAATTCAATCAATTTAAACAAGCATAAGTCCAAGTTTCAATTTGTTCACAAAATCTTTAAACCAAATTCCTTTGCTAATAGGAGATTTTGCTCATCTAAGATCTAGTTCAGGATAATCAATTACACTTCTGTGTCAATTTATCAACCTAGGATATTTAATTCAGGGTCGCGAATCCTAAATTAGAGTTAAAGCAATCTAGATGAAGAACCAATAAGATAATTCTAACAAGTGTGTTGAATCTAACAATTCATCTTCGATACATTCAAATAACCCTAAACCTAACAAGAGAACTACTCAGACATGAATGCAAAAGAAAACATGGTTGAATAATACTGCATACAAAAGAGTATAAGAAAGTGATACAGAGGGTTCGAAGAAATCTCTAAAGTATGAAGCAACTTCTCTCCCTAAAGCTCTAAAAAATATCTCTCAACTTTGTTCAACGGAAAACAAGATAAAAAAACTAAAAACCTAAAAGAAAAGCATATATAATGTTCTAAAATCGAGATGGGGTGTGTTTGATAACTTCTGGAAACTTCTGGGGCAAAAAGGAAATTCTTCAAATCTTTAAAATTGCGTCGTCGCCTTATCAGAGGTGTGTGTCGACCGATACACATAGAGTGTGTCGATCGACGCATGATTAGAATTTCGACTCCAAAGTTGTAAAATCGGTTGCTCCCACGTACAATAACCTGTAAAGACACTTAAAAGACTCGAAAAACAATGAAAAAACTCGATAAAAAGACCTATATCATGGTCGAAAACCGGAAAAAATCATGATATATCAATTCCCCCAGACTTAGCTTTTGCTTGCCCTCAAGCAAACTAGAGACTAAGAACGAAGTCGAGGTTTGAAAATCACGGGAACTCACTTATCCTTTGGAACATTACTTTCGCTTCCTTGACTCTTTCGTTGCATATAAACAAAGTACGTTTGGCGGTCACAAAATCTCAACCATCATAGGTTGGGTCTCTAATCTTAGCATGCAAACCCATCAATTTCACATCCTCCTAACTGTCACACACTTGATCAAAGTGATGCTGGAATTCTCTCTAATGACATTGACTAAGTAAAGGGCTACGTGTAAAAATGGCTTTTAATGTTTACTGGAGTTTAGAGTTTTTAGGGTTACCAGATGTTATTTGGTAGATGTAGACATTAGCATAACACAAGAGAGAGACTTGTGCAGTTGATGCCCACAGTTTCTCATTCTGATATATCATGGTTTTTTACCATATTTTGGCCATGATTTAACCTGGTTATATCGAGTCTTTTTGGTTTTTTTCAAGTGTTTTAGAGTCTTGGCAGCTTCGTGTATGATTGGAGCTTAATTGGTGATTATGGAGCATTTTGGAGCATTGTGAAAAGAGGAGCTGAAGTCGCGAGGACGGATTTTCAATTGCTAACAGTTTGGCGCGTCGATCGACGAAAGTCTTTATGCGTGACGGAGAAAGTTATTTCGTGAAGAAAGAAGGTTTTTCCAATCCTGAAGATTTCCTTTTCACCCCAGAAGTTAACAAATCAAGCCCAGCACGAATCTTAACCTATAAATACTCAGTTTTCTTTTAGTTTCAGGGACCTTAGATTTTATTCAAGAGTTAGAGCTTCAGAGATATTTTAAGAGTTAGGGAGACAAGTTTTCAGACTTCTCAAATTTCTTCGAACCCTTCTGTATCTCTTTCTCTATCCTATTTAATGCAGTATTATTCAGTCATCATGTTTTCTGCATCCATGTATGAGCAATTCACTTTTTAGGTTTAGGATTTTTCAAAGGAATTAAGATGAATTGTTAGAATTGAATTCATGTTAGGATTATCTTATGGTTTTTCATCTAGATTGCATTAATTCTGATTTAGGATTGATCACCCTTAATTTGATATCTTAGGTTGATTAATTAGAAGCGGATGCATCAACTGATAACCTGACCATAATCTTAGATGAGCAAAATCACCTATTCTCAAAGGAATTTGGTTTAGTGATTTTGTGAACAATTCAAACCTGAACTTTAATACTTGCATAAATTGATTGATTTTACAAAGGAATTTGGATTTCTAGGGTTTATGCATAGATAATTAATTCAACGGAAGTCGTTTAATTTTACATTAGAGTTTCAAGTTCGAGAACGAATCTTCATTAAAATCTTGACAGTTTCATAATTCTGCAATTTATCTATTCCTGCGAATTTCCCGAAAGCTTAGCTTTTTGTCATATTGAATTTAAACCACAACAAATTTAGATTTGCTTTCATTAGTTTTTGTCATTTATACATTCATATTTTGCTTAGCTTGATTCGAAGTCATACACTCCATTGTGTGATTTGGTTCCCAGTGATTCGACCCCTACTACGATGACCTCTTAATTTTAGAGAGTCTAGCTCAAGGTTAAATTTGAGGATATCAAATTTTGGCGCCGTTGCCTGGGATTCAAAATCACCATTAGAGTTTTGATTCTAAAATTTAGTCTAAGTTTTTATTTTCGTTTTTACGCGTTTTTCTTTTGTTTTTGTGTTTCAGGGAAGCAAAGATGGTGAATCGTACAATCATGTTGTTTCCTGTAGAAGGGGGTCAGTTTGTGGACAGGGAAGGAAATAAGTACAACGAGGATGGGCAAAAACTTGATGATGCAGGTAATGCCATCGTTATGGCTGAGGAAGTTGACGATGCAGCTGCTGCAAGGGAGCGTGAGCTAGCTCAGCAGGATCGTCGGGTTCAGGAGGTTGTGAGAAATCAGCGTACGTTGGATGACTACAACCGCCATGAGGAATACTATGCCAACAGGGCAGCTATCCAACCTCCAGGTTTTACTAGGCAGGACTTTGAGTTGAAGCCAGCTTTCTTCTCACTTGTACCTAAGCATCAGTTCCATGGATATCCTTTAGAACATCCCATGGATCATCTTGAGAGGCTCGAGGACCTAGCATCTAGCATCAAGGCGAATGGGGTGTCTCTTGATTTCATCAAGACTAGATTTCCAGCTGATTGTCTTCTGCTCATAAAAAACGTGGCTTCAAGTATCAGCCGAAGAAGATTGATCAGGAAAGGAAAAGAGAAGGAGGGATGACAAGTGGTGTTGAGATTGCTAAAGTGAAAGCCAAGATAGATTCTCTGCATAACCTTCTAGTGGGAAAAAAAGCAGTTCACTTTGCTCAAGAGGTGGAGACTTTCTTCCCAGAGGAGGAGAATAATCAAAAGGATGTAAGTACATCAATGGGAATGGCTACCAGAATCAGAGGTTTGGAGGCTACAATGGAAACAACTACACTAAGAACTATGGTTCCTTTTCTTATCAGATTTCTCCTCCTAGATCTTCAGACGATGATACAAAAGCTATGTTGGAGCAGATTCTTGAGGGACTGCAAAAGTTGACAGTGAACCTCAATGGGAAGATGGACAGCATCTACACTGATTCTAATGGAAGATTGAGGCTATGAACATTCACTGTCAAACAGCTAAAAGTGTGAGGAGACAAGAAGGTTGTCTTCCTGGGAAGACGGATATTAACCCAAGGCACTTCTCCAATGCAATCACGTTGAAGAGTGAAGAACAAGTGATTCCAACTATTGAGAAGTGTGAAGAAGAGGATTTGCTCGTGGTTCATGAAGAAAACTCAAAAATTGAGGTTGCAGACCCAGCGTCGGTCGACGTAAAGAATTTGCTAACGATTGACGCGCCAATCTGACGACAATTGAAAAAGACGTAGCAACGATCAATGCCAAGGCTGTGAAACGATCGACGCAAGGTAAAAACGGACAAAGTTCATGTTCAACCATTAATGAAGCCAAGGATCGGTCTGAAATCGCCAATGAACGAGTCTACAAGCCCAAGATTCCGTATCCAAAGAGCTCATATCCTTTACCTATCAAATATGGCAGTGACAAAGCACATGAAGAAGGAGGAAAACAAGATCCACCATCATTGAGGAAGCTACCAAAGTTATTGAATCCGGGGATGTTTGTTGTTCCGTGTTCAATCAAAGGTGTGGAATTGAAGGATTCTCTTTGTGACACAGGATCTAATGTGAATGTTAGGTGTGAGGCTGTTGCAAAGAAGCTAGGGATTTTGGAGTTACAACGTTCAAAGACATATATCGAGCTTATAGATAGGTCTTCTACAATTTCTAAAGGCTTCATTCCTGACGTGTTGATTCAAAATAGGAGATTGTCTTGTTCCTACGGACTTCTACATCATTGAAACAAGGATAAGAGCTGTAAACCATTGGTTCTTGGTGCACAATTCCTTACAACAGTGGGAGCGATTGTGGACTTTCCTAATAATCGAATCTCCTTCTCAATTATCAACAAAAATGTCTTCTATCCTACAGTTCTTGTCACACATACATCTTATATGAGTACATCTTATATGAGTGTCAATGTTGGAGATACCCTGGGTTTAGACAATGGAGATGAGATGAAGAAGGTTCAAAACGTCCTCGAGTTGGCTCCTTCCACTGCACATCATGAAGCCAACTATCGTGCGAGTTCCAATTGCAAGAAGATCCCCAAAGTCAAGCGCATAAAGCCCTTAAAACCATTCTCCAAGTTCAGAATTGTCATTCCTTTAGAGTTGAAGGAGAAAGGAGAGGTTGTTATCCAAAAGATGGTGAACAATACTATGAAGCTTTTTCCACGTATTGTCCCTTGCAAGTCTGGGGGAGTGCACTTCAGAGATCCACCTCCGATCTAAGCCTCGACATAGTCAAGCTAATGACTATAAACAAGCACTAGGTGGGAGGCAACCCACCTGTAAGTCTTTTCTTTTCTCTTTTATTTTTCTTTCTTTTGAGTCGTTTTCAGTATTTGATTGAGTCAGTTTGTCTTTGGATTTTTAAAAAAAAAAAATGTGTGCACTTGATTGGATAATATGATATTGGTGCCTTTGATAGTTTTGTTTTTAATGTTTCCAACAGTTTCTAAACATTGAGGATACGAAGTTGGAAAACACATAATGCATACGAACGATTTTGAGATAGTCCCGTCGATCGACGCAGTTCCTGCAACGATCGACGAGCACACCCACACAGATCCGATTCTTTTGTACAATTTCTAACTTTTTATTTTTCTTTTCTTTCACCAATTTCAGGCTTGATTAACACTGGGGACAGTGTTGTTTTAGTCTGGGGGAGGTAGTTGCTAACATTGGAGTCAAAATTTGTTTTATGGAGTCAAAACTTGTAGGGGATGATGACCTGTCCTAGGAACAAACGCTCAGTTTTTGCGACTTTTAGCTGTTGCGACAAAACCTTTGGATGGAGCGAATTCGAAACCAGATGATAGTACAGGTTCCCCTCTTATCGCGGTTTACAAAAAAAAGTAGATAAAACTCAAGACTACCACACTTGATTTCCATCTCGCTATATTCTCTCTGATGATGTCGCGACAGTAATCGATCCAACATTCATGACTCTTTATTCACTTTACCACTCTTTGTTGATCCTAAATGGCCAACTCATTTTTAGTTCGTACCCAACCCCTAGCCTTAACCTTTTGTTCAAGCCTCATGCGATCTTTTTCCATTTGTTTTATGTGCAGGCATGTGTATAAACACCGTAGAGAAAAAGGTCCGACGCAGTTTTTCATTCACAAAATTGCACAAGATAAGGATTTGGTTGGAAAACTTTACAATTAGCGACGATGCTAGGCATTCTTTGGGATTTCATGCATAACAATGGTCATTTTCGAGACTAACACATATGTAGATCATTCCCCCCTAAGTAAAAAAAAAAAAAATTCGAAAATTTCATAAGGGAAAGAGAATGATCATTTTCAATAAGCCTCTAGCTTCTACAAAAATCCCAAGGAATGGAGTGGATGGATGTGAGTAGTGGAACTTGTGACTTTTGTGCTACATGACGATGTTTGGTTCCTGATTACGATTTGGAGGTGAGAGTGCAATGTGAATGAGAAACTATGGGCATCAACTGGACCAGTCTCTCTCTTGTGTTTATTCATAATGTCTGCATTCACCAAATAAAATCTGGTAACCCTAAACACCTTTAACTCCACTAAACACCAAAAGCCTTTTTACATAATACCTAGCCTTTTACTTGGTTGACATTATTAGAGAGAATTTCATCATCACTTTGATCAAGTGTGCGACAGTTAGGAGAATTTGAAATTGATGAGTTTGCAGGTTAAGATTTGAGGCCCAACCTGTGATGGTTGAGATTCGTGACCGCCAAAGGTACTTTATTTATATGCAGCAAAAGAGTCAAAGAAGCGAAGGCAATATTCCAAAGGATAAGTGAGTTTCCGTGATTTTCAAACCTTGACACCATTCTTAGTCTCTAGTTTCTTGAGGGCAAGCAAAAGCTAAGTCTGGGGTAGTTGATATATCATGGTTTTAACCATCTTTTGGCCATGATTTAACCCGGTTTTATCGAGTCTTTTCAGTGTTTTTCGAGTGTTTTAGAGTCTTGGCAGGTTCGTGTATAATTTGGAGCTTAATTGGTGATTAGTTTTCTTTTAGTTTTCAGGGACCTTAGATTTTATTCAAGAGTTAGAGCTTCAGAGAGATTTTAAGAGTTAGGAAGACAAGTTTTCAGACTTCTCAAATTTCTTCGAACCCTTCTGTATCTCTTTCTCTATCTTATTTAATGCAGTATTATTTAGTCATCATGTTTTCTGCATCCATGTCTGAGTAATTCTCTTGTTAGGTTTAGGGTTTTTTAAAGGAATTAAGATGAATTGTTAGAATTGAATTCATGTTAGGATTATCTTATGGTTCTTCATCTAGATTGCATTCATTCTGATTTTGGATTGACCACCCTTAATTTGATATCTTAGGTTGATTAATTAGAAGCGGAAGCATCAATTGATAACCTGACCATAATCTTAGATGAGCAAAATCACCTATTCTCAAAGGAATTTGGTTTACGGATTTTGTGAATAATTGAAACCTGAACTTTAATCCTTGCATAAATTGATTGATTTTGGAAAGGAATTTGGATTTCTAGGGCTTATGCATAGATAATTAATTCAACGAAAGTCGTTTAATTTTACACTAGAGTTTCAAGTTCGAGAACGAATCTTCATTAAAATCTTGACAATTTCATAATTCTGCAATTTATCTATTCCTGCGAATTTCCCGAAAGCCTAGCTTTTTGTCATATTGAATTTAAACCACAACAAATTTAGATTTGCTTTCATTAGTTTTTGTCATTCTTACATTTATATTTTGCTTAGCTTGATTCGAAGTCATACACTCCATTGTGTGATTTGGTTCCCAGTGATTCGACCCCTACTATGACGACCTCCTAATTTGAGAGAGTCTAGTTCAGGGTTAAATTTGAGCATATCACATTCACAGTGCACTCTCTCCTCCACACATAGTCACGAACCAAAGACCTCCATTAAGCATAAAAATTACAACCTCATACTACTCACATCCATGTACTTTTTTTGGCTTTAAAAACAAGGGGGGAATGATCTACATAAGTGTTAGTCTCGAAAATTACCATTATGCACAAATCCCAAGGAATGCCTAGCAACGTCGCTCACCACAATGTACTCCAACCAACTGCTCTTCCTGTGCAATTTTGTGAATGAAAAATTGCGTCGGTCCTTTTGTTCTCTCCAATGTTTATACACAAGCCTGCACATAAAACAAAAGGAAAAAAGAATGCATGAGGTTTGAACAAAAGGGTAAGGCTAGGGGTTGGGTACCAACTCAAACTGAGTTGGCCATTCAGGATCAACAAAGAATGGTAAAAAGGAATAAGGAGTCCTGAATGTTTGATCGATTACTGTCGTGACATCATCAGAGAGAAAATAGCGAGATGGAGATCAAGTGTGCTAGTCTGGAGTTTGATCTTCCTCATTTTGCAAACCGCGATAAGAGGGGAACCTGTACTATCATTTGGTTTTGAATTAGCTCCTAGGAAAGATCGTTGTTTCCTACAAATTTTGACTCAATAAAACCAATTTCTTACTCCAAAAAACATGAAACGAAGTTAGCAACTACCTCCCCCAGACTTGAACAACACTGTCCCCAGTGTTATTAAGCTGAGATTGGCGAAAAATAAAAGAAAAACACTAAAAAATTGCGTGAAACGTAAAATTGGACATGTGTAGTGGATGCGTCGATCGACACACCTCCATATTGTCGATCAACGCAATGCGTGGATGTGTCGATCGACACACTCCATCAGTGTCGATCGACGCACTGTTAAAAATTGAAAACCGTGGCTTTTAGGGGATCTCTCCTTTGAGCAGTCCAAAGTTAAATTGTAAATCACTCAAATGAAACACGATCAAATATCACAACACATGATAATAGTTTCGTAAGTTGCACAAATTCAAAAGTCATACGAAAACAAAGAACAAACTGACTCAAAAGAAAGAAAAATGACTCAAAGAGAAAGAAAAAGAAAGACTAAACCAGGATAAAATGGAGACAAGCTAATCCTCGTTCTCCTTATCGCGTTTCGCAGGTGGTGAACTAGCAGGTGGAGGAGATGGTGAATGAGGACGAACACAAGTGCAACGTGACGAATCTGCAAAGCCATCCCATAGAGTACAGAAGCACTAGCCCGAGAAGAAGTACCCTTGAAACAAGTCGTAGGCATGCGAGTGGATCGTCTACTGACAACGGGCTAATGAAGACGAGCATCAGGGAGTAAAAGTAATGCATTGGGGCCAACCCTGATGTCAGTTAGCTCCGGAAAAGGCAATGGAACCTCACTATATGTGTTTTGCTCCAATCCATGTGGCGCTTACTATATGCTTGTTGTCGATAGTGCAGGGTGTGCTCACAACTGTACTCTCAGAGAGATCAATGTTGCAGAACTCTAAGATGGGAATGATGAGGTTGCCTGCACGAAAGTTTTTATCTGATCCTAGAGTAAAAGGAGTGGTCTTCTACAAAACCAATTGCTCTACAAGGATAGCTCCCCATTTGGGACTGACAAGTAAATCAGTTAGAGGCTGCCACTCAATATCCTCTGAGAGAGTATAGTAAAGAACCAGGAGCTCATCCAATCTCATCTGAGCGGGCTCGTTCTTGTACATAATGGTGTTGGAGAACAAACGAGTCAGATATCACAGTACCGGATGGCGAATGTCTGTATATGTAGTACTCCTGGAATCGTACTCGGCTGATCCAAACAAAGCCCAGAAGGGTCTTATCTGCTCAAACAAAGGCGGCAGAGCTACATCCTCATACTCTGGTGGAAATCCAAAGATCCCTGAGAGAAACCTTGTATCTGACTCCTCTGATCATGAATGTCAAAGTCCCATTATGCGCGGACGTGCAATCATCTTCTAGGTAGTAGACTCTCACTATGGCAAAGAACTGGCACACCAAGTCTGGGTACAGGTGGTGATGCTTGGTGGCAATGGTTCCCAATCCTACACCCTACAACAAACAAACAACCTCATCTAGAATACCCAAGGATCGCATAATGGTATAGTCAGCAATCCGTGTAGGCTGCACGGACACACTCAACCACTGGTTGTAGTACAAAGAATCATAGTCATTCTAATCCTCTGTAATCTGTGTGTGGACAAAGTCAGAATGCTGAAGAACTACGCTGGGGCAGTCACGCCACTTCTTCCTGATCGTATTTTTCAACCCTTCGCGTTTTGGCCATGGATTGGCGCTAGAACCTGATGCAACAACAGTACCCGGATGTGCTCTCTTGTTAGAAGCCATCTACAAAACAACCACATAACGAAAACCACCACAAAACACCAATTCAGCAAATCTTTGACGACAAAAAGTTGTGTGTCGATTGACACACCATCATGGTGTCGATCGACACAGTCTGTCAAATCGAGTGGCGACCACAAATTGCAATTCCATGAAATTCATCTATCAAATGCTCAAAATACAACACTATTTATCTCCTAATCATCACCTATTCCAACCCAAACCGTTATAGAAGCAAGGTCTAACAAATTTGAACACAAATTCTTCTAAAAAATGAGACCAAGAACATGAGTTTTCGAGCACATACCTTTGTAGATCGAGAAAACGAATGATAGAAACGGAAAGAGGGTGAATTTGCACTCAATTTAGAACCGAAAATCACTCAAATCAATGAAGAAATTGAGAGTTCGATGTTGTGTCAAGCAAATGGAAAGAAGATAATGTTTTGTGGTGAGGGTTTAATAATACTTAGCTCGTGGGCTCTACGGTGTGTGTCGACCGACATCCCTCACGTGTGTCGATCGACGCATGTCTCGATTTTCAATTTTTATTTTTTTTACTAAAACAAAACTAAAACTTGGTTGGTAATAACATGAAAAGAAAACGAATTTTACAGACACTTCCCAGTGGGTTGCCTCCCACTCAGCGCTTGCTTTTAGTCATTAGCTTGATTATGTCTAAAATTAGATAGTGGGTGCATCATCCAGAGACACGATGTGTCCATCTGGAATCTCGGCTTCTACCTAATATTGTTTCACCCTTTCTCCATTCACAGTGAACTCTCTACCATCCTTGGTGACAAGGACGACAGCTCTATGTGGTCGAACTTTCTTGATAGTGAATGGACCTGACCAACGAGAACGCAATTTTCCAGGAAACAAAGTTAGACGAGAGTTATACAGGAGTACCTGATCGTTCGGTTCGAAAGTCCTGGAGATGATCTTCCTGTCATGATATGTCTTAGTCTGCTCCTTGTATAACTTGGAGTTTTCATAGGCATGATAGTTAATCTCATTCAGTTCGTTCAACTGAATCATACGCCTCTTTGCAGCAAGTTTGATGCTAAAGTTGTATTGTTTCACTGCCCATGCTGCCCGGTGCTCAAGCTCTACTGGAAGATGACATGTTTTCTGATAAAGCAAATGGAAAGGAGTGGTTCACAAAGGCATTTTGAACGCTGTCCTATAAGTCCAAAGTGCATCATCCAGTTTTGCAGACCAATCCTTCCTTGTAGAATTCACCGTTTTCTCCAAGATCTCCTTTTTCTGCGTGTTTGAAACCACTACCTGTCCACTCGTCTGAGGATGATAAGAAGTATCCACACGATGCTGAACCCTATACTTAGTCAATAAACGATCAAAAATCTTGTTAATGAAGTGTGTGCCACCATCACTAATGACAATCCGAGGCACTCCAAATCGAGGGAAAATGATGGTTTTAAACATCTTAACAACCACCCCAACATTGTTCTTTGGACATGCAATCGCCTCCAACCATTTGTAGACATAGTCCACATCGAAAAGTATGTATGTATTCCCAAAAGATGATGAGAAAGGACCCATGAAGTCAATACCCCAACAATCGAACATCTCAACTTTTAGGATAAAGTTTTGTGGCATCTCATGTCGCCTGCTGATTTTCCCTCTCCTCTGACAAGCATCACACTTCTTAACAAAATTGTGAGCATCCTTAAACATTGTCGGCCACAAGAAGCCTCAGTGAAACAATACCTCTCGAGTCTCAGGCTCGACAATGCATCTCCTGTAAATACTATCGAAACAAAACTTGTACATATAAGGTTCATCCCAGTAGTATCTACGAAGCTCTCTGATGAACTTCTTCTTTTCATACCTTTTGAGATCAGTAGGCATGTCCTCTGTAGCAAGGTAATTAACGATATCAACATACCAAGGACAAACAGACGAAGCAACTCCGAAGATTTGGTCTTGGAATGCGTCACTTATGATCTGGGGAAGACGAGCCATCGCTCTGTGGACTGTGTGTCGAGCGACACACTCGGGTGGTGTCGATCGACACACGGTCGTGGGATGCATCGATCGACACTCCATCTGTGTTAATCTATGCACTTTGTGTAGCTCGGAAATTCTGCGGATTTTCACCTTGCAGTCCACCCTCGATGAAGTTAACACCCTCCGTTGGGAAGAAATCATCAATAGGAACGTTATCCTCGATCATAATCCATGAAAGATGATATGTTACTCCATTCTCTACTCCTTTCTTATCCTTAACCTCAACATCAAACTCTTGAAGAAGAAAAACCCATCTCAACAACCCTGGCTTCGCATCCTTCTTCTGCATTAGATACTTAAGCGTTGAATGGTCCGTATGGACAATCACCTTAGAACCAATCAAGTACAGCCAAAACTTCTCAAAGGAAAATACTACTGCCAACAACTCCATCTCACTGATAGCATAATTCTTCTATGCGTCATCCAGAGTCCGGCTAGCATAGTTATAGCATGAAGCTTCTTGTCCTTCTTCTGACCTAACACAGCTCCAACTGCGAAATCACTACCATCACACATGACCTCAAAAAGAAGGTTGTGGTACCGGGTTTGATACCCATTACGATACCCAACCCATATCCGATTCGACATGAAGCTTCGAGAAATGGGCCAGCGAGGACCCATGTGGACGTCTCGGCCCGTTAAGGAACATTAGCCGACCTATGCGAATACAGGCAAATTGGAAGATTTAGCTCGGATAAAATGAAATACTTAGAATTAATATAACTTCCTTTGATCTTTTAGGAGATTTTCCATTTATCTTTTAGGGTTATTTCGACCGACTTTGTACTTGTATAAATACTTGATGTATTCCTCCAAAACGAGGACATCGCCTTCAATAAAGAATTCTATACACATCTTTTTGCTTGATCTTTTCTTTGTGATACTACGTTTAAACCTAGTACCTCTATTCCTTGGACCGATCTCGGATTAGTGCTGAATTTTGTATCACCAAATTGGCGCCGACTAAGGGGACCGATTAGTCTTACTACGTAACCTTCGCGAGAAAGATCTTTAAAGATGTCTGGAGACGAAGCTGTAACTCCACCTGCTGCAAACGCAGCCGGAACGGAGAAGAATCCAGCCAACAGAATCGATCCTCAAGAGGCGTTAAGAGCCTCGGAAAACAGGGTCCTACTCCGGAGGCCCCCATCCTGGAGAAAGATCACCAACCAGAGGCCCGAGCAGAGAAATCGGACTCCCATGTAATCTTGATCAAAGACACGGAACTTGATGTTCTAGCCGAGCTAAAATCGTTACAAGAAAAGTACGATAAACAGAAGAGCACTCACAAAAAGTTCAGTGAAGAGATGACTTTCTTCATGGCATGATCTGATCAAAACTCCCGGAACATGACAACTCGAATTGATAGCAGCTATGAAGGAGACCATCCGTTTGATGAATTCAAGGATGCATCGCGTAATAAGCTCGGCTCCTGAACTCGATAAAGTCCTTGAAGGAACGAAACAAACCCCCTTCACCACCCGCATTGTAAACACTCCGGTCAAACCAAATGCTAAGATTCGGATCGCGCTTTACGAAGGAAAGACCGATCCCACTCAGCATCTCACAGCGTTTAACATCGCTATGGGCCAAGCTCACTTCCCTCATGAGGAAAAAGAGGCTGGTTACTGTCAATTGTTTGTAGAACACCTCGCTGGTGATGCTCTGGCCTGGTTCTTTCAGCTCGATCAAAATTCAATTGATAACTTCCACCAGTTGTCGACAGCTTTCTTGAAGCACTACTCGATGCACATCGAAACCGGAACCGGAAGAGGCTCTGAGGGAATTTATGGGGAGTTTCAAAGCAACTGTTTCCAAATTAGTTGTGGTAGACGATGCCGTAATCTATGCGCTTCAGAAAACGTGACTCCTGAAATGTCTGTTCTAAAATGAACTGACTGTTAACCGACCTGCTACCTTGGAAGACGCCTTGCACGAAGCATCGAGCTTTATGGAGTTAGAAGAGGATCAGCAGGGGGTAAAGGAAGGTGACAAATCAAGCCTAGGAAGGAAGGGACATATTTTCTATAACACCCGTGAACCAATTTTGAGAAATTGGATGGTGTGTCGATCGACAGTCTGGTTTTTGGCTGAAGGCCGTGTTGTTTCGAGTGGCTGTCGATCGACACATGTGGTGTGTGTCGATCGACAGAGTTTTAAGTGATCAGTTTCTGATTTGATTTAAGTCGATCGGTTTACGCGTTTGTTTGGACAAAACCTTAGGGCTTCGTTTATAATCTGATTAAGCCATGTTTTGAGAGGAGAGAGGCCAGAGAATCAGAGTTATATCATTCCTAAAGAGTGTGTGGGTGTCCCATACATTTCTGTGTGAAAGGAGTCGATTATCTCGAGAAGGGAAGTCGTTTCTTGTGATTGTGGAGTGGAATTTCGTGGATTCTAGTGGTGATCAAGCTGATCTCGTGTCTAATCTCAATTCCTTCCTTTTCTCTTTCGAAATCTAAGGTGAGTGCGTAACCATGGCTTCTGAGTTGATGGATCGTTAGGGTTGCGTGGTGATAGATTAGAATGTATTGTTTGATCTCTTGGTGGTTGAATTTGGCTATGATTGCTTGTTGTTGTGTTGTTGTTGATGTTTGTGCAGGTTACTGAAGCAGAGGAGGAATCGATCCGAGAGGATTATGATCGGTTCCCACGATTCTGCCAGAGGTTTGTCGAACGTTACACATGAGGTATGTCGAACGACACCCTAGTATGAGGTCTGTCGAATGACACACATGAGGTGTATCGAACGACATCCAGTTCAAAGTGTGACGATCGACACCTAGTGGTAGTGTCGATCGACACATATCTGATTGGGCTGTGTCGAGCCATTTGTGTGATGTGTGATATGTATGTTTGCTTAAGTGGTCCATCATGCCTGAGTGTGCAGTCCTAGATGGGATGACCGTCTCACTGGGTATTTATGATAATACTCACACATCTCTTTTTCCCATGTGATGTAGGTAAAGGCAAAGTCTGATCGTGGAATCATGGGAACAAAGAGGAGGGTGATCTGGGGTCCAGGTTGCGTGGTTGTTGTTTTAATATGCATTAGAACTACCATAGGTTATTGGTTAGTTCTGGAATGATGTTTTTTTGGATATTGTTTGGTTTGGTCTCTTTGGTTTAATGGAATTTGAATGTTTAGTTTATTTGGTTAAGAAGTTATCCGATGAATGTTTCTGTGTGGTTTGTTTGGTCGTTGATGATAGCATTTATGGGAATGATTGTTCAAGACCAAAGTCCAAATTGTTTTTAAAAAAAAACAGTTCGGGTCGTTTCAGTTTGGTATCAGAGCGAATACGGTTTTAGGACGGGTTAGAACTACTAGGATTGTAATTTGGTTAAATTGACAATTTTGTGAGTTTGGGGGTTCTAGATCATCTTCCTTCGAACCTTCAATGAGATTCAACGGTAAGTCTGTTTCGTGTTTTGTTTAGATATTTTTCTAGTGCTTAGCTAGTGTGCATGTGATGCACTGAGATGGCTAGAGGTACTAAAGGGCATGGGCGTGGAGGCCGACGAGGCCGAGGCAGAGGTTGTGGACTTGGGGAGGAGCCAGTTGTGAGTGAGGCTCAGAGTTCCACGCATGGGCTTAGGACAGTTCAACAAACATTGCATGATGGTCAGACCGCCAGTGTGACTGCCAGTGTGGGGGCCGGTGTGGGTCCTGTTGGGGCCGGTTTGGGTCCTCTTGGGGCTGGTTTGGGTCCCGTTGAGGCTGGTGGTGTTGGCGCAGCAGGGGGTGCGGTCGCGGCCGCAGGTGTAGCCCAGGCTAGAGATGATCGTCTGGCTGATCTGTTGAGGCAGTTGTTGGAGCGGTTACCGCGTGCGGTGCCAGTGCAGGCTCCAGTGTTGCCACGTGTAACAGAGGTGCAGCCGAGGGCTGCGGTTGTTGATGAGGTTCCGTCATATATTCGGATGATGGAGCAGATGTAGAGGATCGGTACGTGTTCTTTTGTAGGAGGTATTAAGCCTGAGGAGGTTGATGAATGGAGGATGAGGTTGAAGCGTAATTTTCGCTTGATTAGGTGTCCAGAGGGATACATGGTTGATTTGGCAGTCCATTGTTTAGACAGTGATGCACATCTCTGGTGGAGGGGTGTTGCAGCGAGACGGGCTCGGACAGTGATGTCGTGGACAGACTTTGTGGCGGAGTTTAACGCCAAGTTTTTTCGTCAGGAGGCGTTGGATCCTCTGGAGGCGAGGTTTTTGGATCTGGCTCAAGGAGCAATGTCAGTTCGTGAGTATGACGTGGAGTTTAACTGACTCTTGGGTTATGCTGGTAGGAGCTTGGAGGATGAGCATGCTTGGTGTAGAGGCATCAAGTTTATGTCTAGAGCTGACGCTGCGCAGATCGAAGAGGATCTAAGGGAGCAGGCTGTGATGGTTAGCCTAGCTGTTCAGCCTAGGAGGCCTCAGTAGCCGGTGCAGCAGGTGGGTCCTAACAAAGGCGACAAGCCTGCGCAAGGACAAAAGAGGAAGTGGGAAGACACTTCGAGATCGGGTCAGAGTGGCCGAGGGTGCTATGGTTGTGGGAGTTTAGACCACAAGTGGGCAGAGTGAGACCCGAGCGGCTCAGGTGTGTTATCCGTGCGGTGAGTCGGGACCCATCAGGCCAAACTTTCCTAAGTTGCAGCCGTTGGCCGTGGCAGTGGTCCATCCAGTAGCTCAGTATGGGGTCGTTGGCCGTGACAGTGGCCCAGCCAGTAGCTCAGTATGGGGCGGTGCAGCCTATGGATCTGATTGCGGCGATGCAGTGTCCGCCGACTATTACTGCGTCTGGTGAGCTGAGCATGAGGCCGATCACAGGTAAACTTTCTAACTCAGACTTGGTAAATTCTGTGGTGTTGAATTTTTGTCTGGTTGTTTTGGATTGTTAATTCTTTGATGGAAAAATTAGGTTTCTTAGCATATGAGATTTGTGTAGAGACCTTGTTTGTGGGCGGTTGTGAGTCCCACGTGTTGTTTGAGTCTCGAGCATCGAATTGCTTCATTACTCCGAATTGCTTCATTACTCCACGTGTTGCTGGTGAGCGGACTGGACCGGTAATGGTGGCTGGAGGGAAGTTTCTAGCTACGCATGGCCGGGCGAGAGATGTGGATATTCTGGTGGCTGGCGAGTTGATGCCAGCGGACTTGGTGATTAGTCCAGTGGAGCTATATGATGTTATCATGGGTATGGATTGGTTGAATCGGTACAAAGTTCATCTGGATTATCACCGGGGTCGAGTGGTGTTCGAGCGTGATGGTGGTAGGTTAGTTTATCAGGGAGTGATACCGACTTCAGGTAGCCTCCTGATCTCACTTGTTCAGGCTGAGGCGATGATTGAGAGGGTTGCGATTCTTACTTCGCCAAGATTGTGATGCTAGAGGCTGCTGGTGGGGTTGCTGTGAGAGATATTCGGGTTGTTCGGGATTTCGAGGATGTTTTCGGTCTGATCCTTTCACGATTGAGTTAGAGCCTGGGACGACGCCTTTACTAAGGAACCTTATCGAATGGCTCGAACAGAGTTGGCAGAACTGAAGAAGCAGTTGGAGGATTTGTTGGATAAGGGTTTTATTGGACCGAGTACTTCACTGTGGGGAGCACCGGTGTTGTTTGTGAAGAAGAAGGATGATAGTTTCCGGTTGTGCATCGATTATCGATGGCTTAACCGAGTCACTGTGAAGAACACGTATCCTCTTCCGCGAATTGATGAGTTGTTGGATTAGTTGTGAGGGGCTACTTGGTTATCCAAGATTGACTTGGCATACGGTTACCACCAGATTCCTATTGATAAGGTAAATGACGGGAAGACGACTTTCAGGACTCGGTATGGGCATTTTGAGTTTGTGGTTATGCCTTTCGGGTTGACGAATGCGCCGGCGGCATTTATAAGGTTGATGAACGGAGTCTTTCAGGAGTATCTGGATGAGTTTGTGATTATCTTCATCGATGACATTTTGGTGTATTCGAAGAGTCGTGAGGATCGTGAGTTGCATCTGAGGAGAGTTTTGGAGAAGTTGCGGGAACATAAGCTTTTTGCTAAGTTGAGCAAGTCTAGTTTCTGGCAGCGAGATATGGGTTTTCTAGGTCACATCGTTTCTGCAAATGGAGTTTCTGTGGATCCGGCAAAAATTCAGTCTATCCGAGATTGGCCTAGACCGAGGAATACTACTGAGATCAGGAGTTTTCTTGGGTTGGCAGGTTATTATCGGAGATTCGTCAAAGGTTTTTCGAGTATGGCTCAGTCTATGACGAAGCTAACATGGAAGGATGTTCCTTTCGTGTGGTTTGCTGATTGTGAGATGAGTTTCGCGAAGCTGAAGACAATGTTGACTAGTACACCAGTGTTGGCGTTGCCTGAGCCAGGTGAGCCTTATGTGGTGTATACAGATCTTCGGGAGTTGGTTAGGGTTGTGTGTTGATGCAGCAGGGAAAGGTGATTGCTTATGCTTCGAGGCAGTTGAGGAAGCCCGAGGGCAATTATCCTGTTCATGACTTGGAGTTAGTTGCAGTGATCTTTTCCTTGAAGATTTGGTGGTCTTATCTGTATGGTGGCAGAGTTCAGGTGTTCACCGATCATTTTTACTCAGTAGAATTTGAATGTACAACATAGGCTATGGTCGGAGTTGTTGGCTGACTATGACTTGGACATTGTTTTCTATCCTGGTAAGGCCAACATTGTGGCAGATGCTCTTAGTCGGAGGCGGTATAATTCATCTCAGGAGCGGGATGTGGAGACTCTTGTGAGTATGATTTGTACCTTGAGGTTGTGTGTTACTTCAGAGGAGTCGTTGGGGTTAGAGGCAGTTGACCAGGCGGATCTTCTAAGCAGGATCCGAGTAGCTCAAGAGAAGGATCAGGTGTTGGTTGATCTCTCTAAGGCTGCTGGTTCTGAGTATTAGGTTTCTGCTAACGGGACTATCTTATTGCATGGACAAGTCTGTGTGCCTAAGGATGAGGACTTGAGGCAGGAGATTCTGAGAGAGGCTCATGCGAGCAAGTTTTCGATTCATCCGAGAGCGACTAACATGTATCGTGATTTGAAACGGTATTACCACTGGGTCGGGATGAAGAGAGATGTGGCGAATTGGGTTACAGCTTACAACGTTTACCAGCTAGTGAAGGCTGAGCATCAGGTTCCGAGTGGTCTGTTGCAGAGTTTACCCATTCCAGAGTGGAAGTGGGACATGATTACCATGGATTTCGTGGTAGGATTGCCGGTTTCTCGGACCTATAACGCCATTTGGGTGATTGTTGATCGACTGACTAAGTCAACACATTTTCTGGTCATTAAGAAGACCGACGGAGCTGAGGGCTTGGCTAATAAGTTTGTGAAGGTGATTGTGAGATTGCTTGGAGTGCCAGCGAGCATTGTGTCGGATAGAGATCCGAGGTTTGCTTCAGTGTTTTGGAGAGCATTTCAGGCTGAGATGGGCACTAAGGTGCATATGAGTACAGCTAATCATCCTCAGACGGATGGGCAGTCCGAGAGGACGATTCAGACACTTGAGAATCTGCTGAAGATGTGTGTACTGGATTGGGGTGGTCATTGGGCGGATCACTTGAGTTTGGTGGAATTTGCCTATAAAAACAATTATTAGGCGAGTATTGGTATGAATCCTTTTGAGGCGTTGTATGGGAGGCCATGTCGTACACCTCTATGTTTTACCCAAGTTGGGGAGAGTAGCATATATGGTGCTGATTTTGTTCAGGAGACGACGAAGAAGATCCGTGTTGTGAAGCTGAACATGAAAGAAGCTCAAGATGTGCATAAGAGTTATGCCGATAAGAGGAGAAAAGAGTTGGAATTTGCAGTCAGAGATCGAGTGTATCTCAAGATGGATATGATTCGGGGTCTGAACATGTCCATATAAGAGGATAAGCTGAGTACGAGGTACATGGGTCCGTTCCGGGTTGTGGAACGTGCGGGACCAGTTGCTTATCGGTTTGAGCTGCCTCCGATCATGGAGAAGTTCCATGATGTGTTTCATGTTTTGAAGCTCATGAGATGTTTGCATACATCTAAAGAGGTAGTAGTGACGATTCCTGCAGATCTTCAGCCTAATCTGACTGTTGGGATGAGGCCGGTAAGGATCCTTGAGAGGAGTATCAAAGTTCTGCGCCGGAAGAGAGTGCCATTGTTGAGAGTCTTGTGGGACTGTGACAGTGTTCAGGAGGAGACTTGGGAACCAGAGGCTAAGGTGAAAACGAAGTTTAAGAAGTGGTTTGAGAAGCAAGCCGAGGAGTGAACTTGTTTTGTGGTTTTTTAGTTTCGGTGTTGTGTTGTAGTCACCGTGTGTGATGGGGATTGTAGTTTTGGATTATTATTTTCATTGAGTTGTAATGATTATAACATTTTTTCCAGAGTAATAAGATGAGTATTTCTTATGTTTTTTATTTTGGGTCATGTGTATGTGGTAGGGAACTTCGAAATGGAAGTTTCTAGCGTGTAGAACTTGCCAGTTTTGGTGGAACTCTAACAGATTATATGTGTTTATGTGTTGAGAGGATCTCGGAATAGAAGTTTTACGGTGATAAAACTGTCTAGTTCCGGAGAGACTCAGCAGGGACACTCGGGGTGATGAGTGGTCCAGATGATATGTGATGATCATATTTGGGATGGTATTCCAGGTTGGGAGTATCATGTTGAGACCTTGGGAGGTAGTTCCGGTGAGAGGTGCATTATAGACGTTAAGAATTGATTTCGTTCAAGGATGTCGATTTCCTCGCATAGCTCAGAGGTAGAGACATTGGTTCTTTCTTGGAGATGAGTCTCCGGCAGATCTTGAGAGATGCGTCTCTCCAAGGGATAGTTCGTTCCCTGCATACCGATCGTTCGTCAGGACTGCGAGGACTGAGAGCGTGAGAGTATGGAGATAGTTTTGGGAGATTGCGATCTCTGGCAGATCTTTGAGAGATGCGTCTCTCCAGGGGATAGTGAGTTCTCTGCATACCGAGAGCTTGACGGACTGTGTGTCTTGATGGTTTGAGGGGTGTGGAGATGGTTGGTATCCAACACCGTAAGGACTGCGCGGACTGAGGTGGGTTGATACGAGGCACCAAGAGCTGAGGGGTGACGATCCCGAGAGCTAGATTGTGTGGTTATGAGTTATGAGTTATGAGCGATCAATGTCTAAGATGGGTCTATATGCATAGATCGGATGTGAGCCTCGAGAGGGTCTCGGAGATGTAGTCTCCGGTATTACTGGCAGGTTGGCCAGGTGGTTAGCCATGTGAGCTGTGTTTGAGGATTCGAGGACGAATCCAATTTTAGTGGGGGAGAATTGTAACACCCGTGAACCAATTTTGAAAAATTGGAAGGTGTGTCGATCGACACTAGTGTGGTGTGTCGATCGACATGCTGGTTTTCGGCTTAAGGTCGGGTTTTTTCGAGTGGTTGTCGATCGACACAGGTGGTGTGTGTCGATCGACAGGGTTTTAAGCGATCGATTTCTGATTCGATTTAAGTCGATCGGTTTACGCGTTAGTTTCTACAAAACCCTAGGGCTTCGTATATAATCTGATTTGGCCGTATTTTGAGAGGAGAGAGGCCAGAGAATCAGAGTTATATCGTTCCCAAAGAGTGTGTGGGTGTCCCATAGATTTATGTGTGAAAGGAGTCGATTGTCTCGAGAAGGGAAGTCGTTTCTTGTGATTGTGGAGTGGAATTTCGTGGATTCTAGTGGTGATCAAGCTGATCTCGTGTCTAGTCTCAATTCCTTCTTTTTCTCTTTCAAAATCTAACGTCAGTGCGTGACCATGGCTATTGGGTCGATGGATCGTTAGGGTTGCGTGGTGATAGGTTAGAATGTGTTGTTTGGTCTCTTGGTGGTTGATTGTGGCTGTGATTCCTTGTTGTTGTTGATGTTTGGGCAGGTTTTTCGTACTGAAGCAGAGGAGGAATCGATCCGAGATGATTATGATCGGTTCCCACAATTCTGTCAGGGGTCTAACGAACGACACACATGAGGTGTGTCGAACGACACCCTAGTATGAGGTCTGTCGAACGACAACCAGTTTAAAGTGTGACGATCGACACCTAGTGGTAGTTTCGATCGACACATATCTGATTAAGCTGTGTCGAGCCATTTGTGTGATGTGTGATATGTATGTTTGCCTGAGCGGTCCATCGTGTCTGAGTGCGCAGTCGTAGATGTGATAACCGTCTCACTGGGTATTTATGATAATACTCACGCATCTCTTTTTCCCATGTGATGCAGGTAAAGGCAAAGTGTGATCGTGGGATCATGACAACGGAGAGGAAGATGATTTAGGGTCCTGGTTGTGTGGTTGTTGTTTTGATTTGCATTAAAACATCCATAGGTTGTCGGTTAGTTCTGGAATGATGTTTTTTTGGATATGTTTTGGTTTGGTCTCTTTGGTTTAATGGAATTTGAATGTTTGGTTTATTTGGTTAAAAAGTTATTCGCTGAATGTTTCTGTGTGGTTTGTTTGGTCGTTGAGGATAGCATTTATGAGAATGCTAGTCCGAGACCAAAGTCTAAATGATTTTAAAAAAAAACAAAACGGGTCGGGTCGTTTCTGTTTCCAAATCAACGATGACGCTGAAGAACCCACACAGAAGCAATGGCCTAGAAATAACCGACCCATGGAGGAAAGCAACGCTCGGAGTTGGTGTGACGTTCGGACATTCAACGGCCCAATGCCGGCACCTCTTGTATGTGTTGATGAAACGCTACCGAGCCGCGAGAGTTCCTGATATGGAATTTCAGAAGAATTTCCCCAGGAAAACGAACCCGACGGAGCGGGAAGACGATCAGGGACAACCAAAGCAGCTGCCTCCCAGAGTCAACCCCCCAAAACGGGACCAAGACGACTTGCATGGGGATAAAAATCCGTCAGCACCTCGGAAAAAGCTCTACATGATTATGGGCGGCCTTGAAAAATGTAACGATTCTGTGAGATCGATACAGCAACACGAAAGGAAAGCCGAGACCGCCAGGAAATGGCCGGTACCGGCCGAGAAAAACCTTTTTGTTACATTCGACGAGCAAGATACCAAGGGCCTAGATCGACCCCACAATGATCCTCTGGTAATTCAACTCGCTATTAACAATTGCGAAGTAGGTCGTGTAATGACTGATACCGGACGCTCGGTCAATCTGATCTATCGAAACACCCTCGAGAGGATGAGAGTAACTCACGAAGGTATCAAGTTCAGGAATAGACCACTCACCGGTTTTTCCAATGATACTACCTCGACAGTCGGTACGATCAAGCTTCCAGTTTATGTGGCCGGAGTTACTCACTTTGTCAAGTTCGTCATTGTAGATACACCCTCAGTCTACAATGCGATCTTGGGAACGACTTGGCTTTACGCCATGAAAGCGGTGGCATCAACCTATCATCAATGTGTCAAGTTTTCTACTAATAGCGGAACATACACAATCAAGGGCAACCAGAAAGAAGCTCGCAATTGCTTTGCCATCGAAAAGAAGAATCGGCTTAAGGCCGAGTCCGAAGCTCGCTTTAAGAACGATGAGGTAAACTTTCCAAAGGAAAAGGAAGTCAAGAAAGTCTGAGCCATGACGAAGAGTCAAGCATGAAAATCGATCTGATTACTTCAGGTCGCAAAAAAAAAAAATACAAATGTATGAACTACGAGTGACTTGATTCTTCTTTGAGGATACGTAGGCAGCTCCTTGCAAAAGCGTAGTCACACCCTTAATAAAAACTTTAAGTTTTTAAAGAGAATCAACTTTTCTAAGTAATCCGACCCTTAAAGGTTAGACGGATGCAAAAATGCATGCCCTTACAAAATCCGAACTTACCCTGTTCGGACTGTGATTACTCACGTTGGTACCCTGGCCAGGTATCCGACATTCAATGCGCTTCTCATAAGTGCTGTGGTGAAATAACCCACAAACTCTAATAAACCGGAGCCAAGTCCGCACCTCGCACTTAGGACAACCAAGTAAATTACACGCCGGCTCACGCTCGTATACTGAAGTTTCGTCGTAAGGCAAAAGTTGAGCTAAGCCAAAGCACTAGTTCTTTGCACTCTCAGACCCCAAACCGAGCATGCCTCGTACTTAGGTACATATTCTAAGAACTGACACCGAGCTGGTAAGCAGCGGAGTCTTGGAGAAATCTTGCCTCTATTAAGCCGAATTACATAGTTCGCAGCCGCTAAAGAGTCTTTTGAAAGTAATCTTATTGTCTAAAGCCGAGCTCCTTAGCTCGCAATCAGTGAAGGGTTCTTACGAAAGTAACCCTAAAGTGCGAAGAGTAAGCCAAACTCCATAAAGCTTGCCATCACTTAAGATTCTTAAGAAGCGAAACGTGTTAATACAGGCTAGCTACGTGATTTGTATCAAAGTATTATGAAATACTTAAAGTCGATCTCCCATCAAATCGCAAAAAGAAAAGTATTATTATGAAATACTTAAAGTCGATCTCCCGTCAGATCGCAAAAAGAAACAAATTCTAAGTATTATGAAATACTTAAAAGCCTATCTTCCACAAAAATCGCAAGAAAAGAAAAACTTCCTAAGTATTACGAAATATTGAAAAGCTAATTTCCTAAAAAAGAAATTGCAAGAAAAGTATTAATGCTTAAAAGTATTGAAAACCCTAGAAAAAGGGCAATGTTTACAAAAGTAAATTAAAACCCACGAAGGTGGGCACCATGTTCAAAAAGCAAAATAAATTAAAATCACGAGCCACTTGAGGCTCGAACTTGGTCACCATCTTGATTATCTTGAGGAGAGAGGAACGACCCGTGCTCGCAAATTCCTTCTGAAACTTGGGATGCAACGTCTCGAGGAGGACCAGTAGGAGGAGGCGGCGGAGTCGCAAACAGGATATCATCGCCGAGGGAGTCAACACTGAAGGATTTGACCTGGGCGAGATACTCTCCTTCCTCTTTCGTATAATTCTCAAGAAGGCCAGAAGAAAGTTCATACTCGGCTTCCACCATCTTTTCCAAACTTATCCGGGCTCCGCGCCTGTAACAGAGCTGAGCCTTTACCTCTTCTTGAGCGTGAAGAGCAACAAGATACGAACGTATCCGCTCTAAACGAGACGAATGTCTCGCACTTCGGGCAGAACTGTCACTCACAATTTCTTCAACTCGACAGCGTGCCTCATCACGCTACTTCCTGAGACGATCCTCTGTGAGGCGTGATTTCTCCAAGAGGGCTCGAAGTTTAGCCGTCTCGTCAGAAGCCACCTCGAGAGGAACATCTCTTGTCTTCACTTCTTTTTCCAGCCCTCGTTTATGTCCCTTCAGCACCTTCACTTGGGCCGCGTAATCATCCGCACTTTGTCGATTTGCGGCGGCAGAAACCTCCCAAGTATGAGCCCGAGATTTTTGACGGTCCAGTTCTTTCCGAGTTGCGTCGACATTAGTGCGAGCCAGCAAAGACTTGATTTGTTCTTTCCTCTCGGCGACCACTGCTTCATACGCACTGATAATGCGGCTTCCCGAGTTAATTATCTGCAGAAAAATGATATCAAATCATGCCGCGAAAAGATGTGATTTGAGAAGGATTTAAGTAGGAAACGAACGTTAAGCAGATCTCGTGGCCAGTCGAGAAAGCGATCTAGCACGAGGAGGTCCTCAAGATTTTTGGGAAACGACTCCGATCCCGCCAATTTTTCTTATCAGCTCGGCCCCAATCTTGATGTCTGAGGAAACCAATGGCAATTCATGATCTGTATGGGAGAATAACGAACCAGGAGCCCTTTGGTGAGTTATTTCAGCGGTACGCCTTCTTTTTGAAAGAGAAGACACAGACGAGAACTCCGAAGCTGATCTGGTCAACGGAGCGAGAAAAGGAGCATGAGAAAGAGGAGGCTGAGGAACGTTAACATCTGTTTGAACGGCTGAACACGGCGGGATCGCCAAACTGTCAGAATTGACAGGAAGAGAAGCAGGAGGTGTAACACCCATACTTTGAGCAACGGGTGCTTCGGATGGAAAGACTTTACAAGTTCCACCAATCCGGAAGGCTGGAATCCTTCCCGCTTCGAGGTTGGCTTTAGCTTTAGCCTCTATCCTCTTATTCTCCGCCTTCTTATCTACGGGATCAACTTTCCCTTTACCCTTTGAACGGGAAGCATCACCATAACCCTTTGGCTCGTTAGGCTTGCCAGGGACCAACCGTTGAGCTAACGCATCATCGACCCTTAGCATATTGGCCGCATCGGTCGTAAAAGAAATTTTCTGAGAACCGTCTCTGACAGCTGCTTTCTCTTCCTGATCTGGAAGAGAGATGCCTTCAGTGTTATCCTCAGAGTCTTGGATAGCTACTATGGTGGACATATCGGCCGTGACCTCGGCATCCGACCTATTGGTAACCTCGGAAAGTCTCCTATATTTCCTGGGACGGATAGGAATGGAAGGGGTATTGAACACAGTGATTCCAGGAGTAGCACCTCTCATCTCTGCGGCCCAGTATTGACTATTCCAAGTATCTGGAAACAATAAACATCCAAAGAGATGTCAGACTCTGAAGTCAAAAGAATAAAACTTTATAATATTAAAGTAACTCGTAGAGAGTCATTACCAAGTCTGTCACGAGCACGACGGATACGACTGTAAGAGAGATTGTCCCAGCGATGATTTCCTGTCCTTATTCAGTTAAGATCCTCTCTGAAAGGTAAATCCGCGAAAGGGGGAGCCGGAGGATGTGGAACTACAAAACAGAAGGCAACACGAATGTGTTAGAAAAATGCATCATGAATGCCGAGGCGGTACATGCATGCAAGATTTATGAAAATCTACCCATATAAGGATTCCACCGACTTGGTGGTATCCTTGACCGAGGCATTGTTTATCTTCACAAAAAAATATCAGTCAAACCATTTGCCGATTTTGCTTTTCAGCTCGATAAACTTGCATCTAGGCTTCATGCTGTTGTAAAAACAGCCAGGGAATTGACCCTCCTTCATCACATAAATCTGTTCATACTTTTCAACAGAAAAGTTAATGCCGATCTCAACACCAAGCACTATAAGTGCCACGAGATTGCATGACCCAACCATCGCCATTTGTGAGAAGCAGATGTTCCTATTCTTGCAATACCTTACGAAGACAAAAGGCAACGGGAACCACATGAAATAATCAACGAACATCTATTCGTGAAGACAAATGTAACCCGCATGACAATCCCATGGACGTTCATGGGGTCTGGGGGCCAAGAATTCTAATTCCTCTGACATACGACAAACCCTCCTCATCGAGTCTAACGACCTCTCATCTGATAGCAAAGGAGAGATATTGTAAATATCGAACTAAACAGCCAAGATTTCTTGGGGGACCTGTTCTTGAGCGACCTGTTCTTGGCCGATATGTTCGTCTGGATACTGTTCGCAAGATCCACCTCCCGTACGATCACTCGTACCGACAAACGGAGTTGAAGCTTCAAGATTTGTACCAGTCTGCTCCAAAGTGTTAGCATAACCGGGCGCAAATCTTGCCGACGATGCTTCGATTTCCGTAAAAACAGGATAAGGGACAAAATTGACCGGAGGAGTCTCATGATCGACATCGAGACTGGCGTTTCTTTCCGGAGAGAGAGAAGGAGATAAAGATTTGAAAGTCTTTGTCATGATCAGAGTCGTACGGAAAAGGAGATAAACCCTGAAATGCAGATGAGTAAGGGAAACAGAAGAGAGAGAAGAGAGAAAGAAGATTTTACCTTGTTCGGATGATGAATAAATAAGGAAAATCCAAGGGTTGAAAGATCCGGCATTTATACTTTAAGGCGCGAAAGTCTAGGGTAATCATTAAAACTTGGCGGCATACGCGAGCGAACCGAGGAGTCTCTTCAGTGTCCTTTCAAGAACGAGTGGTCCAGAGTGTGCCGCATGTAAAGGCAAAGCGACGTATCGACTCAAGATCTGAGTTGGGCAAATCTTTCTCAATACGTTTCAGCCGAGCTTGCTGACGTAATACTCGCCGACTCGGGGGGAGGACTAGTTGGTGGTACCGGGTTTGATACCCATTACCATTGCCGACCCATATCCGATTTGAAATGAAACTTTGGGAAGCATCTCGGAGAAATGGGCCAGCGAGGACCCACGTGGACGCCTCGACCCGTTAGGGAGCATTAGCCAACCTAGGCAAATACATGCAAATTGGAAGACTTAGCTCGGATAAAAGGAAATACTTAGAATTAGTATAACTTCCTTGTATCTTTTAGGAGATTTTCCATATATCTTTTAGGGTTATTTTGACCGACTTTGTACTTGTATAAATACTTGGTGTATTCCTCTAAAACGAGGACATCGCCTTCAATAAAGAATTTTATACACATCTTTTCGCTTGATCTTTTCTTTGTGATATTACGTTTAAACCTAGTTCCTCTATTCTTTGGATCGATCTCGGATTGTTGCTCAATCCGGTATCACCAAAGGTCCCAATCTGGAGGTTGCACAACCAGAGCACTCATTATAGCTTGCTTAATCTGTTCCAAAGCAGCAAGACAATTAGCATCAAACACAACCTTGACATCCTTACAAAGCAGGGTGGTGAGCGGGGAGGCCATTTTGGAGAAGTCCTTGATGAATCTCTTGTAGAAACCAACGTGCCAAGAAAACTCCTAACAGACTTCACACAATTAGGTGGCTGCAAGCTTGTCATAACCTCAATCTTGGCATGATCTACCTCAATCTTGGCACGATCTACCTCAATCCCATCTTCTAACACTTTATGTCCAAGTACAATGTCACTTCTCACCATGAAATGACACTTTTCCCAATTCAAAACCAAAGTGTTTCTCCTCACATCTAGCAAGTACTTTCTTCAAATTATCCAGGCATTCTTTGAAGGAAGACCTGTATTATGAGAAATCATCCATGAAGACCTCCATGTAATCCTCAATCATGTCAGTGAAGATCGACATCATACATCGCTGGAAGGTCGCATGAGCATTACATAATCCAAATGGCATTTTGCGATATGCAAACGTACCATAAGGACATGTAATATTGGTTTTCTCCTGGTCGTTAGGATGGATGGGAATCTCGAAGAACCCTGAGTAACCATCTAGGAAGCAGTAGTATGGGTGATTTGCAAGCCTCTCCAACATCTGGTCAATGAAAGGTAAAGGGAAGTGATCTTTCCTTGTAGTTGCACTAAGCTTCCTATAATCAATGCACATCTTATGCCCTGTTACAGTCCTTGTAGGGATAAACTCATTCTTCTCATTCTTAACCACTGTAACCCCTCCTTTCTTAGAAACCCCATGAACCGGACTGATCCAAGGACTGTCTGAATTTGGATAGATTATCCCAGCTTCCAAAAGCTTCATGACCTCCTTCTTAACAACCTCTTGCAGATTCGGATTCAGTCTCCTCTGATGCTCAACTGATGTCTTTGTCCCATCCTCAAGGTGAATCCTGTGCATGCACAAATCAAGAGATATACCTGCAATATCATCAAGAGAATAGCCAACAGCCTTGTGAAACTTGCGCAACATGCTTTGCAATGAAGTGGGCTCTATATTTTTCAGATAAGCATTAACAATACCAGGATATGTGGAATTAGGACCAAGAAAAGCGTACTTTAGAGTTCGATCTTTGGAGCTTTTTCTTCACTCCAATCACATAACTTAGTAGTTTTCTCAGAAACCCCAATCAGTTCCACATTAGGAACCACTTGCCTGACTTGCTCACTATCATTCATCAACTTAGCATACCCCTTAGAAACATCCTCCAACTGTCCAGTCTCAGTCACAGAGTTAACCAATGTTCTTTCCAAGGGATCAATGAGATAGTTCTCATTAAACACCTCATGTGTAAGGTCATCTAGTGCATCCACATAGAATGTTTGACCATCTATGGTGGGTTTCTGAACTAGCTTGTCCATATTGAATTTCATCTCCAAATCTCCCACATATAGACTAATCCTTCCCCCTTTCACATCGATCATAGCACTAGCTGTAGCTAAGAATGGACGTCCAAGAATAAAGGGGTCTTTAGGCTCCTCACAATACTGCAGGATCACGAAATCAGTAGGAATCAAATAGTCCCCAACCTTAATTGGAACGTCCTCCAAAACACCTTCTGGAACCCTTAATGGTCTGTCTGCAAGGATAAGAGAAATTCTTGTTGGCTGAAAATTTTGTCATCCCAAGGCTTAAAGCTACACAGAGTGGCATCAAATTGATATTAGAACCCAAATCACATAGAGATCTTGGGAACCAATCCAAAAATATGAAGCAATCCAACACAAAACTTCCTAGATCAGTGAGTTTCTCTGGAACCTTGTTCAAAATTATTGCACTCACTTGTTCTGAGATCATAGCACTCCCTCTTCAATACATAGACTCTTAGTAACCATCCTCTTCACATACCGTTGAATTACCGGAGAAGTTCTGATTGCCTCAACCAATGGCATCTCAACAACAAGTTTGTCAATGATAGCTTTACACTTAGCATCCTCCAGCTCATATTTAGACTTCTTTGGACCCCTGTGATAGGGCACCTTAGGCTTGTATACTCTTTTAACAGGCGTATTCAAAGTTTGGTGCATCTATGGTGTGTGTCGACCGACACTTTCATCCTCTGTGTCGATTGACACTTTCGAGAGATGCGTTGAGCGATACACCTCAGTTGTGTCGATCGACACACATTCTAAATTTGTACCAGGATCGACGATTTTGGGATGTGTCGATCGACACACCTCTTGTGTGTCAGTCGAGACATAATCCAGAACAAAACCCTCATCGTCTTCAACATCTCCAAGCTCATCCAATTGCTCGATTGTAAGATCATTCCTCAGAACTCGCTTGATAACCTTCCCACTTCTGGTCGTGATAGGTGCTACACCGTGCTGCTTGGGGTTTGTATCAATTATAGCAGGAAGAAACCCCTCTTGTCTTCTTACATTCTCAGTAGTTTGAGCAACGTAAGTGTCGAGCTTCTTCACATGAATGTTGAGAGCCTCAATCTTCCCATTCAAATCGGTATAGAGGCTGTCGATCTTCCCATTGAAGTTTAGTGTCATCTTCTGTTGTCCCTGTAGAATCTGCTCGAGCATAGCCTTTCTTTTGCTTTCTGAAGACTTAGCAAGTAATGGCTGATAAGAGGAAGAACCGTACCTCCTCTGGTTGTTGCTGCTACCATATGGCTTAGATATTCAGCCTTCTGATACTGAGGTTTTTGAGTGTAGTTAGGAGAACTCGAATTTCCTGTGAATGAACTCCTCTGGTTGTATCCCCTGTTCTCTGTTTGATTCCCAAACCGCTGATTCTGGTATCCATTCTAGTTGATGTAGTTAACATCTTCTTGTTCTCTGTCCTCCTAAGGAAAGAAGGTGTCCACTTCCTGAGCAAAATGAACAACTTTCTTTCCCATTAGAATGTTGTGCACATAATCTAGTTTGGCTTTCACTTCAGCTATCTCAACACCATCTGCAACTCCTCCAGCTCTCCATCTCTCTTGGTCTATCTTCTTGCTGAAGTTGCTTGAAGCCACGTTTTTGATAAGCATGAGACAATCAGCTGGAATCTTGTTTTTAATGTCTTCAATACACACCTTTGAAGAAGATGCCCAACAGTTGAACCTCTGTGAACCCGTGGTGAGGACAATCCCTCTAATAACCCTTGAAACGTTCTCATGAAGTTTTGAATGCTTCAGTTGGACCCTGAACGAACGAGGAAATATTGGCTCTTAAATCCTATGAGTGCTACTCATCATAGAAATGGTTCAGGAATGTATTCTTCGTGTCGTTCCAAGTGGTTAGTGAGCCCGACTCCAACTGCTTCAGCCAATAAGCTGCCTTTCCAGCAAGAGAGTAAGGGAACAGCTTGCAGAACACATAGTCATGTGACACCCCATCTGCCTTACTGCTGGATGCCAAGTCCTCAAACCTCTCTAAATGATCCATGGGGTGTTCAGATGGATGCCCATGAAAGTGGTGCTAAGCCACAAGCGAGAAAAAGGTTGGCTTAAGGTCAAAGTCCTGCCTATGAAACCCAGGAGGCCGGATCGCTGCCTCGTTGGCATAGTACTCCTCAGGACGGTTGTAGTCACCCTAAGTACGCTCACGTACCACAACCTCCTAAACCTGATGATCTGCTTGTGCGCGCTCACGCTCTCTTTCAGATGCATCGTCTACTTCAGCTGCCTCAATCACCTTCAGCTGCCTCAATCACCTTCAGCTGCCTCAATCACCAAATTACCAGCCGAATCGAGGTTCTCACCAAGGTCATTGTACTTATTTCCTTCCCTGTCAACCAACTGACCTTCTGCATTCACAAACAGAATCAAAGTGCGATTCATAATCATAGCTTGCTTCGCTATTTTTCTGTTCTCACGCTCTAATACTTCTAATTCGGGCACAAAATCCACTAGCTTATAATCTTTGTCGCTCTTGGTTTTGCGAGATTGCATACACCTGAAACACTAAAAATCAAAGAGTGGAAAAATGTAAGTAACAAAAGAAAGAAATACTTAGACTAAATTCTAAACTGAAAATCCAAATGGTGATTTTGATTCCCCGGCAACGGTGCCAAAATTTGATAGGCTCAAATTTAACCCTGAGTTAGACTCTCTCAAATTAAGAGGTCGTCGTAGTAGGGGTCGAATCACTGGGAATCAGATCACACAATAGAGTTTATGACTTCAAATTAAGCTAAGTAAAATAATGTAATATGCATGTAATACCAAATTCAAAACAGGGGATGATTGTTGTTTTCTTAAAATCAATTAAACAAAACGCTAGGCTTTTGGGAAATTCTCAGGATGAATCTAAATTGTAGATTAAAAGACGTTAGGATTTTTATTAAGAACCATTCTCGAACTTGAAACACTAAGATATAATCAACCAACTTCTGTTGCGAAAACTAACTATGCTTAAACTCTAGAAAGCCAAATTCCTTTGCGAACTCAATCAATTTATACAAGCATTAAGTCCAAGTTCCAATTTGTTCACAAAATCCCTAAACCAAATTCCTTTGCGAATAGGAAATTTTGCTCATCTAAGATCTAGTTCAGAATAATCAATTACACTTCCGTGTCAATTTATCAACCTAGGATATCTAATTCAGGGTCGCGAATCCTAAATTAGAGTTAAAGCAATCTAGATGAAGAACCAATAAGATAATCCTAACAAGTGTGTTGAATCTAACAATTCATCTTCGATCCATTCGAATAATTCTAAACCTCACAAGAGAACTACTCAGACATGGATGCAAAAGAAAAGATGGCTGAATAATACTGCATATAAAAGAGGATAAGAGAGTGATACAGACGGTTCGAAGAAATCTCTAAAGTATGAAGCAACTTCTCTCCCTAAAGCTCTCAAAAATATCTCTCAAATTTGTTCAATGGAAAACAAGATCAAAAAACTAAAAACCTAAAAGAAAAGCATATATAATGTTCTAAAATCGAGATGGGGTGTGTTTGATAACTTCTAGAAACTTCTGGGTTAAAAAAGAAATTCTTCAAATCTTTAAAATTACGTTGTCGCCTTAACAGAGGTGTGTGTCGACCGACACACATAGAATGTGTCGACCGACACACATAGAATGTGTCAATCGACGCATGATTAGAATTTCAACTCCAAAGTTGTAAAATCGGTTGCTCATCCTTTTATGCTCCAATAACATGTAAAAAGACACTAAAAAACTCGAAAAACAATGAAAAGACTCGATAAAAGAACTTATATCATGGTCGAAAACCGGCGAAAACAATGATATATCAATGTCGCCTTTGAATTGAAAATTGAAAAAGCATAGTATTTTTAAATGTTGTTATTTGATATTTGGGCTTCTAATACAATTAGTGGATGTTTTGTATATATTTAGATATTTTCTTTTTGTCAACAACTCTAATTAGATTAAAAATGGTCAGATTTAAACTCTGGAAACATAGTTTACCTATAATGTCAAAAGTATAAAATGTTGGGGTTTCTTGTTAACATGTCTGATTTAAAGTTATTTTTTTGAAAAATTAACGAGAAAGAGAAAAAATAAAACTACGTAATATATAACTCCTCAAAATGTATTGAGAAAGGAGTTTAATCTATCGGAGACCAATCTGTGAAAAATTTGTTGCAAAATGTAAGTCTTCTGTTTTTTTTTTTTTTTTTCCTAAACAATATATTGAAGTCTCGTATACGTGTTTTTACTTTTTACTTTTTACTTTTTACTTTAGTTAGGAGTGAAGGGGAGAAAGGCTTTTGTGGAGACTTCTATTACCCTTTCTTCCAAGCAAAACCACCCAAAACCTGAGCATTTGTTAGTATTTTTTCACGGTACTAGAATTTTGTGAAAACATAAATTGGTAAGAAAATCTCCCTAATTTGATGTTCTACATAGTTGTAGCGATTGTTTTTTATAATAATTTTAAACTATATTCAAAGACCAGTTATCTTTGACCTATTATCGTATAAATTATTTAGCACCGATAGTTTCGACTTATTATTATATTAGGTTTTTTAAACACTGATATATATATATATATATATATATATATATATATATATATAATTTTGATAAAAATTCGAAGTATAATTTTAAAATGTTAAGGGCTTGAATGAACATGACGGCCGATTAATATGTTTTCATCCGCAACGCAAACAATGTATAAAAGAATTACTTTTGGAAAAAAGTTAAATTTATAAACCGCATCATAATTTTTTTTTCCATCTCCATCCAATATCATTTAAACAAATTAATTCCTAAAATACAACAACCATTCAAATATTATATATGATTTAATTTCTCTGAAAGCCCAAACTGAAAAAAGACTTTTAAGTTTGTCAAGATAAGACCAAATAGAAAGTTAAAGAAAATGAGATATAACTATAATTATTCGACCAATTCGTCCTCCAATTTAGATTTTAAAATTGAATAGTCTTCAACAGATTTTCAGAACTATCATTTTCACTCTAGTCACTATGAAACAATAATCATAATGAGGTCTCGTGTCAACTAAATTAATGGTTGGAAGCGAATAACTCGAATTTGGTTAATTATCTAAAATTTCTCAGTCATCTCCTTTGCTTCTTCGTCTTCTTCTTTTCTAACGAAGCATGCTTTGATCTTACAAGTCCAATCTAAGAATATATGCTTTGAACCTTGAACTTTCTACGTGAAGTAATTAATGATGTTCTCTCTTTATTTATTTCTTTATAAATACGTATTATAGTTTCTACTTTCTACGTAAGGTCAAACTACTAGTTGAATTAGTGATTCAGAGAAATTTACAACAGCCTCCACTAATATCAAACAATCACCTCTCCACTAATATTATATTGACCATGTTAATATTATATTAATAAAGTTTTATATTTTTATAAAAAAAATTTGGAATTATAATAAGATATTGTTTCTAACATATGTATTGTTTATAGATTTTTTTTCAAACATAGTACCAAATGATTTGAATTTTGATTATATAAATAAGATTTTTAAAAACTTGCAAAAAAATTCATGAAAAAATTGTTCATTTCCTCATCCAGATACATCATTAGGTGCAATTTTCAGATGTTATTCATTTTTGTTAAATTAAAAAGTCCGCCTAGATACAAATATTATTGGATGCAAAACAAAACTCATTCAAAATTACAAAAATAAAAATACATTTATTTGTAAATTTTTTTTTTTTATAAAATATTGATAAGTTATAATTCATAAGAAAATAATAATAAATGGATTTTATAACCCTTTTTGTCAATAAATGGATTTTGTAAATAATTAAATGAAAACGTGTGCCATAGTGTAAATAACCTTTTTGTCAATATATTTTCAATAATTTTTGTAATTTTATACAGTCTAATTATTATATAAATAAAATTAACTACAAAAATAGTATAAAATTCATCAAAATACAAAATATATATAGTATACTGAAAGTTGAAACTGGTCCATTAATTGATTGCCAATTAATCCATACACTTTAGCTAATTAAACTATAGACTTTAGTTAGGAAGAATTTCAAAAATGTCACATATAAATTACTTTTTTGTAAAAATGCCACAATGAATTGTCTATTTTCACAAATACCACAAATTAAAAAAATATAGAGCTTTAACCCTGGAATTCTAAATTTTAAAAAGGTGTATAACCCTAACAAATCTTAAACCCTAACATAATATAGTTAACCTAAATATAACTGATATTTCAAAAAGTGGCATTTTTGCAATGATTTAAAAAATATTACATTTTTGAAAAGTCGCATTTGGATTGTTGTATTTCTTTAAAAAAAAAAACTTTAATTTTAGTTCATATATTTTGTTAGTAAATACGTTTGTTAAAAACTAACAAAAGTAATCGACCAAAAAACTACTTAAAATCTTTTATTTCTCTTAATTGAAGCCAATTGAAATTCATCACCAAAAATTTATGTTGATCGTGTTTTTTTTTTTGATCAGTTGCTTTTTTTTCTTGTAATGGAGAGAAATAAATATATATTGAACAATAAAAATAACAAATTAAGAAACATCTCACAGCCATTTTTTTTTTATGGATGACCGACCCGAATATCTCTGACTGTAACCTCTCCAACAGTCTTTTGCATCACAATAGTCGCCATGAATGCCTCGCAACCCTCCTCAATCATTCTCTCAGCCTTTATAACCGAGATCACGAGGCTACCTGAAGTCGGTCTCACTCATTGATAAACCAAATTTCCTCCCTCACGCTCAAAGGAAACTCGACCTCGGTGACAATCCAAGTGAACTCTGTACCGATCCAGCCAATCCATTCCTAGGATGACATCATACAGCTCCTCTGGACTAATAACCAAGTCTGCTGGCATCGACTCTCCAGCCACCTGAATATCCACACTCCTCAGCCGACCATGAGTAGCTAGAAACTTCCCTCCAACAACTTTAACCACTCTCGCCTGCTCACCGGCGCCGCTTCGGATGTTGCTGCTCTCAACATGCTCCGGAGTAATGAAGCAATGCGATGCTCCAAAATCGAATAACACGTGGGGACTCGAAACCGCCCACTAAAAAGGTCTTTACACAAATATTGTAACACCCGTGAACCTGAAACGACCCGACCCGTTTTTTTTTTTTTTAACAAGAAACCCTTGGTCTCGGACTAGCATTCCCATAAATGCTATCCTCAACAACCAAGCAACAACAAACAGACAACCAGCGGATAACATCAATAATAACCAAATAATTCATTCCATAAAAATAACTAAACCAGTTCAACTCAATTTCAATAACAATTCCAATTCAATAAAACCGGCAACCTAGCGGAGTTCTAAAACAAAAATGGAAACAATAAACCACACAGCAACACCCAACACGAGACCCTAGATCATCTCCCTCTTCGTTGCCATGATTCCACGGTCACAATTTACCTTTACCTGCATCACATGAAAAAAGAGATGCGTGAGTATTATCATAAATACCCAGTGAGACGGTCATCCCATCTACTTGACTATACACACAGGCACAATGAACCGCTCAGGCAACATAAAAATAACAACACAAAACAATCATACACGTATAAGAGCTCAATCAACCTATGATAAATCAATCCATCAAACCTATCACCAGAAATCCCTAACGTTCCATTCACCCAGATAAGCCATGGTCACGCACTCACCTTAACGAGAAATTCGCACAGAAACAGATTTTTCCACCACGCTTTCAAACACCAAAATAATCACCTAAAATAATCCGTTAATCACAAAAATATGATTAGCATACCATCCAAAAGATATTAACGAGCCAAATCCGAAACTGAAATCGGTTTCCCCAAAACCGGTCTAAATCTTACCGACCCGGTCCGAATTGCACTCGGTTCAAAACTAACTTATGCTCAAATTTAAAACGAATTTCACGCGAACATTTCTAATTTTCCCAGCAGTCCGGAACCGGTTTAAAACTCTTAAGAACCGGTTGAAAAATAAACCAATTGCAACAACTATCCCAAAAAACTAGCAAACTTACCGATCAAATTCGATCAACTCCGACCTCTATTCTTGAAACGGTAAGCAGTGTTGGATTAATGAGATAGACTAGTTTCCAGAAAGCTAGGTAATGCACTCCAACTCTTCCTGAGATTAAATCCACCATTAAAGAGCTTAAAGCTCACTTTCATGGAGAAAAAGAGAAAAAGATGGATGAAACTTACCCAAAGCTTCAATGAACCTTGAACTGGCTTAAAATTAGTAAGTTAGCAATAACAGAGACGGATCAACTCCACAACTCCAGCAAAAATCCGACCTCACTCACCGGAAAGTTTCAACACGAAAAATCCGGCCAAAACTCTTCAAAACTCGCAAGATTTCTCTTCAATATATGGTGAAAAAAGTTTGGGGCTTCGAAACGCATATAAGTATGATATGATAAGGTTAAAAGATCCGGATTTACAGGCCATAGATTGATCCCACGATTTTCTGAACAAGAGATTGCCTCAATCTTTGTTTTTGCCATCTAGTCCTTCAGTTATTAGATACTTACAAATACGGCTTAAAACTTCCAAAATAATTAGAAAACCCCCTAAAAGTATCATCAACTTTCAAATTGATCAATTTAACCCAAAATCAGTATCTCTACTTCCCGTTCACGGGCGTCACAATTCTCCCCCACTACAACTGGATTCGTCCTCGAATCCTAAATCACTTCCCACACGACTAACCCCCTGGCCAACCTGCCAGTAACACCGGAGATTACATCTCCCAGACCCTCTCGAGGTTCACATCCGTCCTATGCATATAAACCCGTCTACGACATTGATCGCTCATAGCTCATAATCACACCCTCTAACTCTCGGGATCGTCACCCCTTGAGTTCTCGGTGCCACATATCATCCCACCTCAGTCCACGCAGTCCTGACGGTGTTTGATACTAACTATCTCCATACCCCTCACCTTCAGAACACATAGTCCTTCAGGCTCTCGGTATGCAGGGAACCCACACATCCCCTGGAGAGACACAACTCTCAAAGATCTGCCAGAGATCACAATCTCCATGAACTATCTCCATACCCTCACGCCCCCAGTCCACGCAGTCCTGGCGAATGATCGGTATGCAGGGAACCCACACATCCCCTGGACGACTCAACACTAGACGTCTATAATGCACCTCTGACCGGAACTACCTCCTAAGGTCTCACATGATATTCCCCTCCCGGAATACCATCACTATCGTGATCATCACAGATCACCCGGACCATCCCTCACCTCGGATGTCCCTGCAGAGCCTCTCCGGAACTGGACAGTTCTAACCACCGTAGAACTTCTATTCCGAGACTCTCCCACACACACACACACAAACTGTTAGAGTCCCCACCGAAACTGGCAAGTTCTATCCGCAATAAAACTTCTATTTCGGGGTTCTCTAACCACAACACATGACTCTCAAAGTCAAACACATAAGAAAAACACTTTCTTATTCACTGGAAAAATGTCCAAATCATTACACTTAATGAAAATACAAAAATCCACAACCAAAAACCTCACCACACACGGTGATCACAAAACCGAAACTGGAAACCACAAAGAAAACGAATTCACTCTTCTGCTTGCTTCTCGAACCACTTCTTGAACTTCGTTTTCATCTTTGCCTCAGGTTTCCAAGTCTCCTCCTGAATACCGTCACAGTCCCACAAGACTCTCAACAACGGCACTCTCTTCCAGCGCAGAACCATGATACTTCTCTCAAGAATCCTAACCGGCCTCATCCCAACAGTCAGATTTGGCTGAAGACCCGCTGGAATCGTCATTGCCACCTCCTCAGAAGCATGCAAGCATCTCCTGAGTTTCGAAACATGAAACACATCATGGAATTTCTCCATAATCGGAGGCAGCTCCAACCGATAAGCAACTGGTCCCACACGTTCCACAACCCGGAACGGACCCATGTACCTCGTACTCAGCTTATCCTCAGATATGGACCTGTTCAGATCCCGCATCATCGCCATCTTGAGATACACTCGATCTTCGACTGCAAACTCCAACTCTTTCCTTCTCCTATCGGCATAACTCTTCTGCCGATCCTGAGCCTCTTTCATGTTCAGCTTCACAACACGGATCTTCTCCGTCGTCTCCTGAACAAAATCAGCCCCAAAGATGCTCCTCTCCCCCACTTAGGTAAAACATAGCGGAGTACGACATGGCCTCCCATACAACGCCTCGAAAGGAGCCATTCCGATACTCGCCTGAAAACT
Organism: Arabis alpina; assembly: GCA_900128785.1. Classification (NCBI taxonomy): domain Eukaryota; kingdom Viridiplantae; phylum Streptophyta; class Magnoliopsida; order Brassicales; family Brassicaceae; genus Arabis; species Arabis alpina. The sequence continues at coordinate 29,202,263 of LT669791.1, forward strand.
GTTGTTATATGCGAACTCCACCAAACTCAAGTGATCCGCCCAATGACCGCCCCAATCTAGCACGCACATTCTCAACAGATCTTCCAGTGTCTGAATCGTCCTTTCGGACTGCCCATCCGTCTGCGGATGATTAGCTGTACTCATGTGCACCTTAGTGCCCATCTCAGCTTGAAACGCTCTCCAGAACACTGAAGCAAACCTCGGATCTCTATCCGACACAATCTCCTTCACATACTTCTTAGCCAAGACCTCAGCTCCATCCGTCTTCTTAATGGCCAGAAAATGTGCTGACTTAGTCAGACGATCCACAATCACCCAAATCACGTCATAGGTCCGAGAAACCGGCAACCCTACTACGAAATCCATGGTAATCATGTCCCACTTCCACTCTGGAATAGGTAGACTCTGCAATAAGCCACTAGGAACTTGGTGCTCAGCCTTCACTAACTAGCACACATTGCAAGCTGCAACCCAATCTGCCACATCTCTCTTCATCCCGACCCAATGATAGTACCGTTTCAAATCCCGATACATCTTAGTCGCTCCCGGATGAATTGAAAACCTACTCGCATGAGCTTCTCTCAGAATTTCCTGCCTCAGGTCCTCATCCTTCGGAACACAGACTCGACCATGCACTAAGATAGTCCCGTTAGCAGAAACCTGATATTCGGAACCAGTAGCCTTGGAGAGATCTAACAACACCGGATCCTTCTCCTGAGCTACTCGGATCCTGCTCAATAAATCCGCCTGATCCGCCGCCGCCAAACCCAACGGTTCCTCTGAAGTAACACACAACCTCAAAGTACTCAACTCACTCACAAGAGCCTCCACATCCCGCTCCTGAGATGAATCGTACCTTCTCCGACTAAGAGCATCAGCTACAGTGTTAGCCTTACCAGGATGGTAGACAATATCCAGGTCGTAATCAGCCAACAGCTCCGACCATCGCCTCTGTCGTACATTTAAATTCTGCTGAGTAAAAATGTACTTCAGATTATGATGATCAGTGAACACCTGAACTCTGCCACCATACAAGTAAGACCTCCAGATTTTCAACGCGAAGATCACTGCAGCCAACTCTAAGTCATGAACAGGATAATTGCCTTCGTGCTTCCTCAACTGCCTTGAAGCATAAGCGATCACCTTACCCTGCTGCATCAGCACACATCCCAAACCAACTCCTGAAGCATCTGTGTACACCACGTAAGGCTCACCCGGTTCAGGCAACGCCAATACCGGTGTACTAGTCAACATCATCTTCAGCTTCGCGAAACTCAACTCACAATCGGCCGACCACACGAAAGGAACATCCTTCCCCGTCAGCTTCGTCATGGACTGAGCCATACGCGCAAAACCCTTGACGAATCTCCGATAATAGCCTGCCAACCCAAGAAAACTCCTGATCTCAGTCGCGTTCCTCGGTCTAGGCCAATCTCGGATAGACTGAATCTTCGCCGGATCCACAGAAACTCCTTCTGCAGAAACGATGTGACCCAAAAATCCCATCTCTCTCTGCGAGAAACTGCACTTACTCAACTTCGCAAACAGCTTATGTTCCCGCAACTTCTCTAGAACTTTCCTCAAATGAACCTCATGTTCCTCCAGACTCTTCGAATATACCAGAATATCATCGATGAAGATGATTACGAACTCATCCAGATACTCCTGGAAAACTCCGTTCATCAACCTCATAAATGCCGCAGATGCATTTGTTAACCCGAATGGCATTACTACAAACTCAAAATGCCCATACCGAGTCCTGAAAGCCGTCTTCCGAACATCTGCTTCGTCTATCGGAATCTGGTGGTAACCGGATGCCAAGTCAATCTTAGAGAACCAAGTAGCCCCTCTCAACTGATCTAACAACTCATCAATTCGCGGAAGAGGATACTTGTTCTTCACAGTGACTCGGTTAAGACCTCGATAATCGATGCACAACCGGAAACTACCATCTTTCTTCTTCACGAACAACACCGGTGCTCCCCACGGTGAAGTACTTGGTCTAATAAACCCCTTCTCCAATAAGTCCTCCAACTGCTTCTTCAGTTCCGCTAACTCTGCTGAAGCCATTCGATAAGGCGCCTTAGACAACGGCGTCGTTCCGGGTTCTAACTCAATCGTGAAAGGATCCGACCGAGACGGCGGTAATCCCTGCAATGACTGAAAGACATCTTCGAAATCCCGAGCGACCCGAATATCTCTCACAACAACCCCACCAACAGCTTCCGGCATTACAATCGTGGCCAAGTAAGCCTCGTAACCCCTCTCAATCATTGCCTCGGCTTGAACAAGGGAGATCACGAGACTACCTGAAGTCGGTCTCACCCCTTGATAAACCAACCTTCCACCTTCACGTTCAAATACCACTCGACCTCGGTGACAATCAAGATGGACTCTGTACCGATTCAACCAATCCATACCAAGGATAACATCGTACAGCTCCACCGGACTAATCACTAAGTCAGCTGGCATTAACTCCCCCGCTACCAGGATATCCACCTCCTTCGCCCGGCCATGCGTAGCTAGAAATTCTCCTCCAGCAACCATAACCGGTCCAGTCCGCTCACCAGCGTCACTCCGGATACCACTTCTCTCGGCATGGTCCGGAGTAATGAAGCAATTCGATGCTCCAGAATCAAACAACACGTGGGATTCACACCCACCTACAAACAAGGTCCCTACACAATTCCCAAGTGCTAAGCAACCTAACTTTCTATCACAGGCAAACAATCTAACACAAGCACTAAGCATTCTACACTACTAAATTTTTACAAAGTCTGAATTAGAAAGTTACCTGAGATCGGTCTCGAGCTCGGCTCTCCCGGCGCTGCAATAGCCGGCGGACGCTCCATCGCCGCGATCTGCCCTACAGGTTGTACTGCCCCATATTGCGCTATTGGCTGCACAACTGCCTCTGCCATCTGCTGCAATTTGGGACAGTTCAACCTAAAGTGCCCCGGCTCCCCACACTGATAGCACGTCCGAGTCGCTCGAGCCTCGCTCTGCTTAGGACAGCTCGCCTTCTTGTGGTCTAGACTCCCACAACTGAAACAGCCTCGGCCACTCTGGCCCGATCCCGAAGCGCCTTCCCACTTCCTCTTCTGTCCTTGCGCAGGCTTGCCGCCCTTGCCAGGACCTGCCTGCTGCACCTGCGGCTGCTGAGGCCTCCGAGGCTGAACAGCTGGAACTACAATCGCAGCCTGTTCCCTCAGATCCTCCTCGATCTGCGCAGCCACCTCCACCATCTCCACTCTACTCCCGAACCTGATGCCTCTGCACCGAGTCCGCAAATCTGGTCGAAGTCCTCGCAAGAACCTCCGAACCTGAGCCTACTCATCCTGAAAGCTCCTACCAGCATAACCCAGGAGTCTGTTAAACTCCACATCATACTCCCGCACAGACCTCGTGCCCTGAGTCAAGTCCAAGAACCTCGCCTCTAAACGATCCAACGCCTCCTGAGGAAAGAACTTGGAGTTGAACTCCGTCACAAAATCTGACCACGCCATCGCAGTCCCGGCCCACCTAGCCGCTACACTCCTCCACCAGAGATGTGCATCACCGTCCAAATAATGGACCGCCAAGTCAACCTTGTATCCTTCGGGACACCTAATCGAGCGAAAGTTCCGCTCCACCCTCATCCGCCACTCATCAGCCTCCTCAGGCTTCACACTTCCCGCAAAAGAACCCGTACCGATCCTCTGCATCTGCTCCATCATTCGGATATATGACGGAACCTCCTCAGCAACCGCAGCCCTCGGCTGCACCTCTGCCACTCGTGGCACTCCTGGAGCCTGCACTGGCACCGCACCCGGTAACCGCTCCAACAACTGACTCAGCAGATCAGCCAGACGGTCATCTCTAGCTTGGGCTACACCCGCGGCCGCAACCGCACCCACAGCTAGACCAACACCACCAGCACCACCAGCCTCAACAGGACCCAAACCAGCCCCTACAGGACCCACACTGGCCCCCACACTGGCAGTCACACTGGCAGTCTGCCCATCATGAACCGACTGCTGACCTGCCGCAGGCCCATGCGCGGAACTCTGAACCTCACTCACGACTGGCTCCTCAACGAGTCCACGACCCCGGCCTCGGCCCCCATGACCACGCCCTCTAGCTCCTCTAGCCATCTCACTGCACTCACACGCAGACCAGCTAAGAACTAGAAAGACTCAAAACACAACAATCAACACTTACCGTGGAATCTCTTTGAAGGCTCGAAGGAAGATGATCTAGAACCCCCAAACTCACAGAATTGCAATTTACCGAATTCAATCCTAGCAGTTCTAGCCCGTCCTAAAACCGTAAGGGCTCTGATACCAAACTGAAACGACCCGACCCGTTTTTTTTTTTTTTAACAAGAAACCCTTGGTCTCGGACTAGCATTCCCATAGATGCTATCCTCAACAACCAAGCAACAACAAACAGACAACCAGCGGATAACATCAATAATAACCAAATAATTCATTCCATAAAAATAACTAAACCAGTTCAACTCAATTTCAATAACAATTCCAATTCAATAAAACCGGCAACCTAGCGGAGTTCTAAAACAAGAAATGAATTATTCCACCACATTAACGAGAAATTCGCACAGAAACGGATTTTTCCACCACGCTTTCAAACACCAAAATAATCACCTAAAATAATCCGTTAATTACAAAAATATGATTAGCATACCATCCGAAAGATATTAACGAGCCAAATCCGAAACTGAAATCGGTTTCCCCAAAACCGGTCTAAATCTTACCGACCCGGTCCGAATTGCACACGGTTCAAAACTAACTTATGCTCAAATTTAAAACGGATTTCACGCGAACATTTCTAATTTTCCCAGCAGTCCAGAACCGGTTTAAAACTCTTAAGAACCGGTTGAAAAATAAACCAATTGCAACAACTATCCCAAAAAACTAGCAAACTTACCGATCAAAATTCGATCAACTCCGACCTCTATTCTTGAAAGGGTAAGCAGTGTTGGATTAATGAGATAGACTAGTTTCCAAAAAGCTAGGTAATGCACTCCAACTCTTCCTGAGATTAAATCCACCATTAAAGAGCTTAAAGCTCACTTTCATGGAGAAAAAGAGAAAAAGATGGATGAAACTTACCCAAAGCTTCAATGAACCTTGAACTGGCTTAAAACTAGTAAGTTAGCAACAACAGAGACGGATCAACTCCACAACTTCAGCAAAAATCCGACCTCACTCACCGGAAAGTTTCAACACGAAAAATCCGGCCAAAACTCTTCAAAACTCGCAAGATTTCTCTTCAATTTACGGTGAAACAAGTTTGGGGCTTCGAAACGCATATAAGTATGATATGATAAGGTTAAAAGATCCGGATTTACAGGCCATAGATTGATCCCACGATTTTCTGAACAAGAGATTGCCTCAATCTTTGTTTTTGCCATCTAGTCCTTCAGTTATTAGATACTTACAGATACGGCTTAAAACTTCCAAAAGAATTAGAAAACCCCCTAAAAGTATCATGAACTTTCAAATTGATCAATTTAACCCAAAATCAGTATCTCTACTTCCCGTTCACGGGCGTCACATAACCAATTTTGAGAAATTATTAGGGTGGGTCGATCGCCACAAGTGAGGTGTGTCGATCAACACAACTGTTTGGTCAGAATTCCGGTTCGATTTTAATCGTTCGGTTTGGGCCGGTTTGGTTTAAGAGAAACCCTAGGGCTTCGTTTATAAGCCTTGTGGGCTTGTTTTGGAGTGGAATTTTGTGGTGGTTGTAGTGGATATCGTTTCTAGTCTCAATTCCATCAGTTTCTATCCAAATATCGAAGGTGAATGCGTGACCATGGCTTTTGGGTCGATGGATCATTAGGGATTCGTGGTCATAGGTTTGTATGTGTTGATTGATCATTTGGTGATTGATTTGTGGCTGTGTATGCTTTGTTTTGTGTGTTTGTTGTGTTTTGTTGCAGGTTTCTCGTGATCGAGTAGGTGAGGAATCGATCAGAGAGGATTATGATCAATTTCTATGAACTTGCTGGATGCGTCGACCGAGCATCCGTAGCGAGGGATGCGTTGACCGACACCTAGAGGTTGTGTCGATCGACGCATCCATACCGAGGTGATGTGTCGACCGACACCTAGAGGTTGTGTATATCGACACATGTACCTGGTCTGTGGTGGGTCGACCGACACCAGTGGAATGTATCGACCGACACAAGACTAGTGCGTCAACTGACACCTAAAGGTTGTGTCGATCGACGCACGTATGTGGTTAAGTTGCATGTGCTGTTTGTTTGCTGATTTGGTTATGTGTTTGCCTGAGCGGTCCATCGTGCCTGAGTGCGCAGTCGTAGATAGAATGACCGTCTCACTGGGTATTTATGATAATACTCACGCATCTCGTTTTTCCATGTGATGCAGGTAAAGGCAAAGTGTGATCGTGGAATCATGGCTACGAAGAGGAGGAGGATCTGGGGTCCCAATTGTTTGGTTTATGTTTATGTTTTGCTTTAGAACTGCCATAGGTTGTTGGTTTAGTTCTGGAATCTTTGAGTTGGTTATTGTTGAACTAGTTAGTTTGGTTTAGTGGAATGTTTGTTATCCGCTGGTTGTTGTGTGGTTTGCTTGGTCGTTGAGGATATCATATATGGGAATGCTAGTCCGAGACATAGGTGCAGCCGAGGGTTGCGTTTACTAAGGAGGTTTCGTCATATATTCAGATGATGGAGCAGATGTAGAGGATCGGTACAGGTTCTTTTGCAAGAGGTGCTAAGCCTGAGGAGGTTGATGAGTGGAGGATGAGGTTGGAGCGTAACTTTCACTCGATTAGGTGTCCCGAGGGATACATGGTAGATTTGGCAGTCCATTATTTGGACGGTAATGCACACCTCTGGTAGTGATGTCGTGGGCAGACTTTGTGGAAGAATTTAATGCCTAGTTCTTTCTTCAGGAGGCGTTAGATCGTTTGGAGGCGAGATTTCTGAAGCTTGCTCAGAGGGAGATGTCAGTTCGTGAGTATGATGTGGAGTTTAACCGACTCTTGCGTTATGGTGGTAGGTGCATGGAGGGCGAGCATGCCCAGATCAGGAGGACTTCGACCAAACTTCAGGACTCCGTGTAGAGGGACTAAGTTTGTGTCTAGAGCAGAGTTGGCGACGAGTGCTGCACAAATTGAGGAGGACCAAAGGGAGTAGGCTGTGGTGGTTAGCCCAGCTATTCAGCCTAGGAGGCCTCAGCAGCAAGTGGGTCCTAGCAAAGGTGGCAAGCCTGCGCAGGGACGGAAGAGGAAGTGGGAGGACACTTCCCTGTCCAGCCAGAGTGGCAGAGGGTGCTATGGTTATAAGAGCTTTGATCATAAGAGGGCGAGTTGCCCTAAGCAGAGCGAGACTCGAGTGGCTCGGGTTGGTTACCAGTGTGGGGAGGCGGGGCACATTAGGCCGAACTGTCCTAAGTTGCAGCAGATAGCAGTGTCAGTGGTTCAGCCAGTGACCCAACATGGGGCAGTGCAGCTCATGGGGGTTATTTTGTTTGATTTATTGATTCAAGTTTTAAATTTATAACCCTAGATAAAGACTGCAAGTGCACAGCAAACGCAGTAGTACTTAGGGGTCGAACCCAAAGGAATTGATGATGCACAAAGAACCTATATGATGCAGAATAAGCTAAGCTAAACATATTTTGTGGGGTTTTAGTTTTTATGGAAATAAAAGTGCAAAGGATAGATAATCAATGGTTAACTAGGTGCAATTAATGAACCTATGCAACGATTACAACAACAACTTAAGATTTAGATGCAAGTTTGTTCTAGAGCTCAAACCACGAAATTAGAATCTCTCCACTGTCATGATTCGGATTCACTATGCCCTATTCCCTAATAGACTCAGTTATCGCATGGTTATTAAAAGGTTAAGAAACGCAGTAGAATTAAGGTTCAATTGTTCACTAAACTCCTAAACTAATTGGTATGATTGTTAAGACGCTTAGCTCATCAATTACTAGATCAAAAGATGTTAAGAACACTTCCGTGGATACATCAACGTAGGATCGATCACTGGTTAGCTACGCCAAATCAAGCATTGAGCGTAAATAAAGATGAAAAACAACTAACAACAAATCCTACGATGCAATCATAAAAGTATACGCATAGAACTTTATAGGCAATGAATCTAGTTAAGCTCTACTCCAACGAGTCAATTCGATCTCGTTAGCGGCAGGAGTAAAGCATAAAATATGATGAATTCGTGATACTTAAAAGATCTCTTCCTTCAACCATGAAGGCCTCATTGATCTAGCCTTAAAGAACTCTTAAAAAGTAGATGTATTATTAAGAACAAAGAGAGAAACGAAATACATGTTTTAGGTATTGATTTTGTGGCTTCCTTCTCTTACTAGAGAGGCTAAAAGCAAGTATATATAGGGCTAGAAGGGGTCCTAAATCGGTTAGGATTTTAATTCTAAGAAAAAGGAAAATTGCCAAAAGTGCTCGGTAATGTCTCCACACCAACCACCAATATCGACTGGATTGCCAGGTCGGTATGGAGGTTGAGTCGGCGTGCCTTCGCGTGCTTGATGTCATGGTACCGATCATGTTGTTCGACCACTGTGGCCGGTCGGTACTGGGCAGTCTTCATCTTCTCGGCAGCTTGACATGTCTTCAGTCTTCAGCCTATATCTCCTTGTGTATAATTCCAAATGACGTAATTCCAACTCCATTGGAAAGCTAACTCAAAGGATTATCTTCACTCCAAGTTTCATCCAATTCCAAACTCATTTGCTCTTATGTATGTTGCTAAACTTCCGACATATGTAATCTGTCCAGTTTGGGAATGTGCTTTATCTTCAAGGTATGATGACATGGGTTGGCTCCTTTGGCTTCTTAGATGGCTTTGATATGATGAATACTCCTTTTTCTCCTTTTTCATCCTTTTTGATGATTTAACCTGTTTTGACCTTAAAGCCTATGTATACGAGAAAACTACCTCTTTTGGTTGATTGGGGAAACAAAATCCACAAAATAAGTATGAAAACCGCTGTATAATGGGTAAAATATAAGGTATATCAACTCCCCCAGACTTACCCTTTGCTAGTCTTCAAGCAAACAAAAGGTCAAGAATAGAAAAGAGGTTTGAAAACACGGGAACTCACATATCCGTTGGATCCATTGTCTCGAAGTCTAAACCCGTAATCCACATGAAACAAGATTAGTTCGAAAACGTTATCCTCATATCCCATCATGACTTCGCAGGCCCGCCCTAAATATCCTCTTTGCACGCATCTTATCTTCTACTCAATTGACTCTTTCTACTCTACCATGTTATTTGAAAACTCTCATCAAGGCTACCATCCAAGGAATACGGGCTAGGTGTATAAGGGAAAGCTGATTTTAGTGGTGATGAATTGGACTTCCTTAACGAAAGGCGTGATCAAGCACTCATCAGGATAGTCAACTATCAAAACGCAGCCGCGCACTATTACAACTCCAGAGTTCAAGAAACATGCTCCCGTGAAGGCGACTTGGTCTTGCGCAAAGTCTTCCAGAATACAGCAGAGTGGAACGCAGGCAAACTCGGAGGTAACTGGGAAGGACCTTACAAGTCATCAGCGTGGTCCGTCCCGGCGTCTATGAGCTCGCCACTATGGCTGGCATGCCGATACTCCATTTGTGGAACGCAAAGCACTTGAAGAGGTACTATCACTAGTCCTCTTCTAAGGCTTTTGCCTTGAACTACGAGGCGACTTGATCCCTGCAAAGGGTACGTAGGCAGCTTGTCTCCGGACGAGTTCGGTTGCCCTCCTGCATCTAAAGGGGGGGGGGGAAGTGCTTTAACAAACTACGGGGCGACTTGATCCCTGCAAAGGGTAAGTAGGCAGCTTATCTCCGGACGAGTTCAGTTGCCCTCCTCCGTAAAAAGGGGGGGGGGAGTGGGGTATGTATACTCGTATACTCCCATTTTTTATCAAGCTCTTTGCTTCAGACGACATACACTTGACACAAGTCTCATAGACTTCATCAGTTACATCCTCTATGTATTTTTCAAAGCCTTTTTCAAGCAAGTTCAATCCACAGTCGTTGCTGCTGGCAACAGTAACAATATGTGAACCTGGACACAATGACATCCATCTTCGGATCCTAAGCAAGCTCTATAAGTTCTAATGTTCAGTTCCTAGGCTTTTGACTCCGGTTGTTCATTCAAAAATTCTAATGATCAATTTCAGGGCTTTTGATCCTGGTTGTTCATTCAAGAACCCAACAGCACCGTTGGTAAAAAACAGCTGCCAATGATTACTTAGGTTTATACACCAAATAATCATTCTGAAAATCCAACAACGCGTTGGTCAAGTGAAAGGGTGTGATTGCTTATGAACAGACATGTTCAGAAAGCACCGCCATTATAGAAAACCCAACAACAAACGTTGGTAAGAGCGAAAACCCAACAACAACGTTGGTAGGAGAGTGCGAAAGCGCACTTGCAATTTCGTTATCCTGCAATCATAAACCCAACAATAACGTTGGTACAAACAACCAAAGGCGTTTCAGGTGTAAACGACCTCCAACCTATACTAAAGGCTTGATGAAAATGAGAATCATGGTTTGACAAAGAAAGAAAGGCTAGAAATTAAAGCGGCATTCGGTATAATCTTACATTCGGTACAATGCAAGGTAAAACATAAATCAGAGCATGGATACAAACCATCCAACGCTATCTGGGATGACGATCACACTTTGTCTTTACCTGCATCAAAGCAGGTAAAGGCAAGTCTGTCAAGTAAGACAAGTGCTCGGTGCTGATATCAACACCACAATCTCTGCTCAACACGTAGATACCAATGAGATGTCTGATAACCCTAGGGTTAATTTGAGCAAGGCAGACGCCGTGTGCTGCTAGAAAGCGCATGAGGAACCCGGTCAGTGGAAACCAAAGCAGGCACTGGTCAAAGTAGTTCTCGAACAGAGTAAGGTATCCTGGAGGCGGGGCGTCAGCTCTGTCAACAGAACTAGGAACCACTAACTCAATATCCTCTGAGATCCTACACTTCTCCTGGAGATGCTGTAGAGACTCCTTTTTCGAAAGAGTAGACCCAGGAGAGTCAGGGCAAACCTTCACCTTTTGCGTCGACGCAGCCTTCTTCGTCTGCTCAACCTCATCAACAAGATCCTCATCATCTCCCTCAAAAGCACGCGAGTCAAACAGAGATGAAGAAGGCGATGCATCAGCACGGCCAGGTGGAAGCTCAGGATCCTCATCGTTCAGAGGAATCAAGTCATCAACCGTTCTCTCCACGCTCCTCGATCCATCCTGTATACGCAACGAATCCGGGTTGGCAGCAACGCTTGAGGACGTCGGTTCACCATGTGAACCAAACTGCGTCAGGTCACCATGTACAATGTCGGATCACCATGTGCACCAAACGACGTCGGATTACCTTGTAACGACGTCGGGTCACCGAAAGCGCCAAACGACGTCAGACCCCTCGGGTCTTCGGAGACCTCGGTGTCGACACCACGACATTGGGGTACCGATGAAGTCTTGGTACCGATGACGTCATGGTGATGGACCACCGAAGTCAAGCCCCCATTGTCGTCGGAGACCGAGTCGAAGATGCCGTCGTGGTCGGTGATTCGCGACTGTCGCCATCGGGATCAAAAGCGGAATTCAATCCAATCCCCTCTAATTCCATCTCACCTACATCAAGACAAAATCAAAGATTAAAATCAAGGGTTTTGATTTATCTTCAACAAGAACAAGCTTGTTCATCAATAACATCAAAAGCTTTCTCATGTTCAACATTCAAAGATCAAAATTTGAGGGAGTTCAACAATCTACTCAATCCAAAGCTTAATTCATTAACAATCGAAGCTTATGCAAAGACCCAAGCTAGATTCATGGAGCTATTCACAACCAAAACTTGTTGTTCTTCATAGGAAAAGCTAGATCTATAATACTTGAATGGATAGAAAGCTTTGGAAATCAAGAGAGTTTTTGATGAAGATGAGAAGGAAACTTACCAACAAATCAAGGAGTCTTCGGCGGCAACGGTTCACGGCGTTGGAGGTGTTGGTCGGAAAATTTTCTGGCGAGGCTGACCGGAAAATATCATCGGCGGCGGGAGAGAAAAAGTGAAGGAGAAGAAAAAGCTAAAAACCCTAGAGAAAATGTGTGGAGGAGAAAGGAAGAGAAGAGAGAGAAGGTAAAAGCAAAAAAAAATCTTATCCTTTCAAAAAGTGAAAAGGCTTCTCATTCTCTCCAAGGGGGTCCTGAAATCTTCAAAGACATTACCATTCTCGGAATTTATTTTCCCATTGCAAAAGACATCATTGACATCAACAAACGCAACGCGAAGTCTTAAAATCTCCGGAGAACAAAAATAAAAAATACACTTTTCAGCAAGCTTCAGTATGCGAAGAGTGAAGTCTTTAAATCTTCACAGAAACGCAAGGTCTTAAAATCCTCAGTGCGAAAACCGTTGTCAACAAACACTATCAGCTCTTGCAAGAAGAGTATGAAGTCTTATAACCTTCGAAGAACGAAAGCGTAACGTTTACAGTGTTATCAACGCTAACGGCTCAAACCTACAGCACCATGCTAGCAACGACATTATAACTTTGAAAAACAAATATCGACACCCAATGGTCCTTAACTTGATACTATTATCACTAACACTACCGTGTAGGGGGGCTAACTGTTGGGGTCGGATTTCACCCGCTGTGCTTTCACGTTCAAAGTTATGATTGACAACGAATACGCTTTGAACGACAGAGATTATATGGCCCCTAAGTTGTTCATGTGCAAGAAATGACTAAGTCTTCTCCATCCAAGGAGGGAACCTTCTGAGATGTCCCTACTCTTAGCAGAAGGCGCTGTGAAGACCGCAGAGCCAGCATAAGGAGCTGTGAAGACAACAAAGCCAACAGAAGGAGCTGCGAAGGTCACAGTAGTGTGACATCGATATCACTGGCAATGAAACCGATGTGTCTGGACACTTTGGTGTCTGCCAGAGTGCCACCAATGTCCAGGTACTTCGATGTCCGTTAGAACGACGACAAAGGCTCTAGAAGGTTTCCTGCATCAAAGCCCAGTTACAAAGCCCACATAGTCTCACCGACACGAAGCAAAAGGCAATCCGCGAAGGTTTAGGAAAGTAAATATTATCTTTTAGGAAAAGGCTTATCCGACTTAGGAGGCTATATATATATCAATGTACAAGCCCTTGTAGAGGGCATTCACAACTTTTACTACAAAAGCAATACAAAGCAATTACAAACCCTAATTTCTCTTTGCTCATCGTTTTCTCTTTCGTATCTTAACATAGAAATCTCTGCTTCCTCTCGAAACCCTTACAAATCTAATTGTGCAATTTCCGGCATCCACATGCAACTATCCTGTCCATGATTTGGAGTTGGTTGCAGTGATCTTTGCCTTGAAAATTTGGAGGTCTTATCTGTATGGTGGCAGAGTTCAGGTGTTCACCGATCATCATAAACTGAAGTATATTTTTACTCAGCCAGATTTGAATGTACGACAGAGGCGGTGGTCGGAGTTGTTGGAAGATTACGACCTGGACATTGTTTACTATCTTAGTAAGACTAACACTATGGCAGATGCTCTTAGTCGGAGGCGGTATTATTCGGCTCAGGAGCGAGATGTGGAAGCCTTGGTGAGTGAGATTAGTATCTTGAGGATGTGTGTTATCTCACAGGAGCCATTGGGGATGGAGGCAGTGGATCAGGCAGATCTTTTGAGCACGATTCGAGTAGCTCAGGAGAAGGATCATATGTCGGTTGATCTTTCTAAGCCTGCTTGTTCCGAGTATCAGGTTTCTGCTAATGAGACTATCTTAGTCCACGGGTGAGTTGATGTGCCTAAGGATGAGGACTTTAGGCAGGAGATCCTGAGAGAGGTTCATGCGAGCAAGTTTTCTATTCATCTAGGAGCGATTAAGATGTATCGTGAGCTGAAACGGTATTATCAATGGGTCAGGATGAAAAAGGATGTAGCTAATTGGGTTGTACCTTGCAACGTTTGCCAGCTACTGAAGGCTGAGCATCAGGTTGCGAGTGGTTTATTGCTGAGTTTACCCATTCCAGAGTGAAAGTGGGACATGATTACCATGGATTTCGTGGTAGGATTGCCGGTTTCTCGGACTTCTGATGCCATTTGGGTGATTGTGGATCGACTGACTTAGTCAACACATTTTCTTGCCATTAAGAAGAGAGATGGATATGAGGTTTTGGCTAAGAAATATGTGAAAGAGATTGTGAGGCTGGATGGAGTGCCAGCGAGTATTGTGTCGGATAGAGATCTGAACTTTGCTTCAGTGTTTTGAGAGACTTTCAGGCTGAGATGGGCACTAAGGTGCATATGAGTACAGCTAATCATCCTCAGTCGGATGGGCAGTCAGAGAGGACAATTCAGACACTTGAGGATTTGTTGAGGATGTGTATGCTGGATTGGGGTGGTCAATGGCAGATCATTTGAGCTTGGTATAGTTCGCGTATGATAACAGATCATTTGAGCTTGGTATAGTTCGCGTATAATAACAGTTACCAGGCAAGTATCGGTATGGCTCCTTTTGAGGCTTTGTATGGGAGGCCATGTTGTAAACCCCTATGCTTTACCCAAGTGGGGGAGATGAGAATATATGGTGCATATTTTGTCCAGGAGACGTCGGAGAAGATCCATGTTGTGAAGCTGAACATGAAGGAGGCCCAAGATCGACAAAAGAGTTCTGCTGATAAGAGGAGAAAAGAGTTAGAGTTTGCAGTCGGAGATCGAGTGTATCTCAAGATGGCTATGATGCATGGTCTGAACAGGTCCATATAAGAGGATAAGCTGAGTACGAGGTACATGGGTCCGTTCTGGGTTGTGGAACGTGTGGGAGCAGTTACTTATCGATTGGAGCTGCCTCCGATCATGGAGAAGTTCCATGATGTATTTTATGTGTCAAAGTTCAGGAAGTGTTTGTACACGTCCGAGGAGGTAGTAGTGACGATTCCTGCAGAACTTCAGCCTAAGTTGACTGTTGGGATGAGGCCGGTGAGGATCCTTGAGAGGAGTATCAAGGTTCTGCGCCGGAAGAAGATGTTGATGTCGTTGTTGAGAGTCTTGTGGGACTGTGACGGTGTTCAGGAGGAGTCTTGGGAACCACAAGCTAAGATGAAAACAAAGTTTAAGAAGTGGTTTAAGAAGCAAGCCGAGGAGAGAACTTGTTTTATGGTTTCGAGTTTCGTTTCGTGTTGTAGTCACCGTGTGTGGTGAGGATTGTGATTTTGGATTACGTATTTTCATTTGAGTTGTAATGATTATGATATTTTCCAGATTTATAAGATGAGTATTTCTTATGTTTTGGCTTTGGTAGTCATGTGTATGTGGTTAGAGAACCTCGAAATGGAAGTTTTATAGTGAGTAGAACTTGCCTGTTTCGGAGGAACTCTAACGGGCATATGTTTTTATACGTTTAGAGAATATCAGGATAGAAGTTTTACTCTGGGTAGAACTGTCTAGTTTCGGAGAGACTCTGCAGGGACACCCGGTGTGATGGGTGGTCCAGATGATCTGTGTTTGTAATGGTATTCCGGGTTGGGAGTATCATGTTTAGACCTTGAGAGGTAGTTCCAGTCAGAGGTGCATTGTAGACGTTAAGAATTGATTTCGTTCCGGGATGTCGATTTCCTCGCATAACTCAGAGAGAGACAGTTGTTCTTTCTTCGAGATGCGTTCTCCGGCAGATCTTTGAGAGATGCGTCTCTTTAGGGGATAATGGATTCCCTGCATACCGGGTGCTTGACAGACTGTATGTCCTGAAGGCTTGACGGGTATAGAGATGGTTGGTACCAAATACCGTCAGGACTGCACACACTAAGGTGGGATGGTACGAGGCACCGAGAGCTTGAGGGGTGACGACCCCGAGAGTTTGATAGTGTGGTTATGAGTTATGAGCGATCAATGGGTGAGACGGGTCTATATCCATATGAATTGGAAGTGAGCCTCAAATGGGTATGGGAGATGTAGTCTCTAGTGTTACTCGCAGGTTGACCAGGTGGTTACCATGATGGCTATGTTTTAGGGATTCGAGGACGAATCCAGGTTTAGTGGGGGAGAGTTGTAACACCTGTGAACCAATTTTGAGAAATTGGAAGGGTGTGTCGATCGACACAGGTGAGGTGTGTCGATCGGCACAGGTGAGGTGTGTCGATCGACACAGGTGAGGTGTGTCGATCGACATAACTCTTTGGTAAGAATTCCGGTTCGATTTTAATCGTTCGGTTAGGGCCGATTCGGTTTAAGAGAAACCCTAGGGCTTTGTTTATAAGCGGATACCGTTTCTAGTCTCAATTCCATCAGTTTCTATCTAAAAATATAAGGTGAGTGCGTGACCATGGCTTCTGGATCGATGGATCATTACCGATTCGTGGTGATAGGTTTGTATGTGTTGATTGATCATTTGGTGATGGATTTGTGGTTGTGTATGCTTGGTTTTGTGTGTTTGTTGTGTTTTGTTGCAGGTTTCTCGTGATCAAGTAGGTGAGGAATCGATCAGAGAGGATTATGATCGATTTCTATGAACTTTCTAGATGCGTCGACCGACAAATATGTGTGTGTTGATCGATGCATCCGTAGCAAGGGATGCGTCGACCAACACCTAGAGGTTGTGTCGATCGACGCATCCCTATCGAGGTGATGTGCCGACCGATACCTGGAGGTTGTGTCGATCGACACATGGACTTGGTCTATGGTGTGTCGACCGACACGAGTGGAGTGTGTCGACTGACACAAGACCAGTGCGTCGACCGACACCTAAAGATTGTGTCGATCGACGCACGTATGTGGTTTAGTTGCATGTGCTGTTTGTTTGCTAATTTGGTTATGTGTTTGCCTGAGCGGTCTATCGTGCCTGAGTGCGCAGTCGTAGATGGGATGACCGTCTCACTGGGTATTTATGATAATACTCACGCAACTCATTTTTCCATGTGATGCAGGTAAAGGTAAACTCTACCAAGCTCAAGTGATCCGCCCAATGACCACCCCGATCCAGCACACACATCCTCAACAAATCCTCAAGTGTCTGAATCGTCCTCTCAGACTGCCCATTTGTCTGAGGATGATTAGTTGTACTCATATGCACCTTAGTGCCCATCTCAGCCTGAAAGCTCTCCAGAACACTGAAGCAAACCTCGGATCTCTATCCGACACAATACTCGCTGGCACTCCATGCAGCCTCACAATCTCCTTCACATACTTCTTAGCCAAAACCTCAGCTCCATCGGTCTTCTTAATGGCTAGAACATGAGTTGACTTAGTCAGTCGATCGACAATCACCCAAATGGCATCGTGAGTCCGAGAAACCGGCAATCCTACCACAAAATCCATGGTAATCATGTCCCTCTTACACTCTGGAATGGGTAAACTGTGCAATAAACCACTGGAACCTGATGCTAAACCTTCACTAGTTGGCAAACGTTGCAAGCTGCAACCCAATTAGCCACATCCTTCTTCATCCCGACCTAGTGATAATACCGTTTCCGGTCACGATACATCTTAGTGGCTCCTGGATGAAAAGAAAACTTGCTCGCATGAGCCTCTCTCAGAATCTCCTGCCTCAAGTCCTCATCCTTAGGCACACAAACACGCTCATGCACTAAGATAATCCCATTAGCAGAAACCTGATACTCGGAACCAACAGCCTTAGGAAGATTAACCAACACCTGATCATTCTCGTGAGCTACTCTAATCCTGCTCTGAAGGTCTGCCTGATCATCTACCTTCAGCCCCAATGGCTCATGTGAGATAACACACAACCTTAAAGTACTAATCTCGCTCACTAAAGCCTCCACATCTTGCTCCTGAGCTGAATTACACCGCCTCCGACTAAGAGCATCGGCCATAATTTTAGCCTTACCCTGATGGTAGACAATATCTAGGTCATAGTCTGCCAACAACACCAACCATCGCATCTGTTGTACATTCAAATCTGGCTGAGTAAAAATGTACTTCAAATTATGATGATCGGTGAACATCTGAACTCTGCCACCATACATATAAGACCTCTAAATCTTCAAGGCAAAGATCACTGCAGCCAACTCTAAATCATGGAAAGGATAGTTTCCCTCGTGCTTCCTCAACTGCCTTGAAGCATAAGCAATCACCTTACCCTGCTGCATCAACACCCAACCCAGACCAACTCCCGAAGCGTCTGTATACACCACATCAGGCTCGCCTGGCTCACGCAACGCCAATACTGGTGTACTAGTCAACATCGTCTTCAGCTTCGCGAAACTCAGCTCATAGTCTGAAGACCACACGAAAGGAACATCCTTCCCTGTCAGCTTCGTCATAGACTGAACCATACTCGCAAAACCTTTGACGAATCTCCGATACTAGCCTGCCAACCCGAGAAAACTCCTCATCTCTGTAGCATTCCTCGGTCTAGGCCAATCTTGGATTCACTGAATCTTCGCCGGATCCACAAAGACTCCATCTGCAGAAACGATGTGACCCAGAAAACCCATCTCTCCTTGCCAGAAACTACATTTGCTCAACTTAGCAAACAACTTCTATTCCTTCAGTTTCTCCAAAACTCTCCTCAGATGTACCTCATGCTCCTAAGATGTACCTCATGCTCCTCAGGACGAATACACAAAAATATCATCGATAAAGATAATCACGAACTCATCCAGATACTCCTGAAAGACTCCGTTCATCAACCTCATAAACGCAGCTGGTGCATTCGTCAACCTTAAAGGCATAACCACAAACTCAAAATGCCCATACCGAGTCTTGAAAGCCGTCTTCTTAACGTCTGCCACATCGATAGGAATCTGGTGGTAACCAGATGCCAAGTCAATCTTCGAGAACCAAGTAGCCCTTCTCAACTGATCCAACAACTCATCAATTCGCGGAAGAGAATACTTGTTCTTCACATTGACTCGGTTAAGTCCCCGGTAATCAATGCACAACCGGAAACTCCTTCTTCTTCACAAACAACACCGGTGCTCCCCACAATGAACTACTCGGTCTGATAAAACCCTTATCCAACAAATCCTGCAGCTGCTTCTTCACCTCTGCTAACTCAGCTGAAGCCATCCGATAAGGTGCCTTAGATAACGGCACCGTCCCAGGCTCTAACTCAATTGTGAAAGGATCCGACCGCGGCGGTGGCAATCCCTGCAATGACCAGAAAACATCCTCAAAGCCTTGGACAACCCGAATATCCCACACGGCAACCTCACCCACAGACTCCGGCATCACAATCGTCGCCAAGTAAGCCTCACAACCCCTCTGAATTAATCACCCTGAACGTCATACAACTCCACTGAATTAATCACCAAGTTTGCGGGTATCAACTCTTCAACCACTAAAATATCCACACCTCTCGCCCGTCCATGAGTAACTAGATACTTTCCTCCAGCCACCATAACCGGTCCCATCTGCTCACTAGCGCCACTCCGGATACCACTCTGCATGCTCTGGAGTAATGAAGCAATTTGATGCTCCAGAATCAAACAACACGTGGGATTCAAAACCGCCCACTAACAAGGTCCCTACACATATATCATGTGCTAAGAAACCTAACAAACTCTCCAATTTATGACCCATGCCTCCACACCCGAAACATCCTCGGCAATTCTGGCTTAACCTAGAAGTGTCCTCCCACTTCCTCTTATGTCCCTGGGTAGGCTTCCCGCCTTGCCAGGTACCACCTCCTGCTGAGGCCTCTTAGACTAAACAGCTGGGCTACTCACCACATCTTGTTTTTTTAAGTCCTCGACAACGCCTCCAGCAGTCTCAACCAACTTTGCTCTCGTAGCATACTTAGAAACTCCACACCGTGTCCTATAATCTAATCGAAGTCCTCTAAAAAATCTCTTTACCTGGGCCTCCTCGCCCTCCGTGCTCCTACCAGCATAAACCAGGAGTCGATTAAACTCTAAATCGTAACCACAAAATGATCTCTTTCCCTGCGCCAGCTCGAAAACCTCGTCTCTAAATAATCTGCAGCCTCCTAAGGAAAGAACTTGGCATTAAACTCTTCCCAAAAGTCCGCCCAGACCAACACTGCCTGAACCCTCCTAGTTGCAACACACCACTCACAAAGAATCCTATACCAATCCTATGCACTTGTTCCCTCATCCAAAGATCAGACGGAACCTCCTCAACAACAGCCGCCCTCAGTTGCACCTCTACCACTCGTAGCATCACTAGAGCCTGAACTGACACCGCACCTGGTAACCGCTCCAATAACTGCTGGAGACAATCCACCAGACGATCATCTCGACCCAGAGCCGTACCCACGGGCGCACCCGCACTACCAATCTCACGAGGGCCCACACCGGCCCCCGGCAACCAACCTGGGACCCACACAATCCCCACCAACCCTCACACTGGCGCTCACACTTGGCTGCACGCTGGCAGTCTCAATGGCGCTCAAGCCGTCCTGAAGCGTTTGTGGATCACTCTCAGCCACATGTGAAGCACTCTGGACTGCACTCCAGGCAGACTCACTAAATGGTGCCCGCCACAATAACTACTGCAACAGATCTGCCAGACGATCATCTCGTCACCTAGACTCCTCCTACGGGCGCACCCGAACAGCGAGCGAATCCAACACAAGTTCCGGTACCAGCCCTGGCCCCACCAGCCGTCACACTGGCGCTCACATGGGCTCTCCCACTGGCACTCACACTAGTACTCAAACCCTCCTCAAACGTCTACGAATCTGTCGCAGTCTCAAACGTGGAACCCTGATCCGCATTCCCAGCAGACTCACTCACTGGTCCCCGACCACCCTTCTGACCTCCACGATCACCTGATCACCAAGGCCATGTTCTTTAACGCGTCTAGCCAACACAATGCACTATCAAAGTACACAAGCTAAGCACTAGAAACAAGAAACACAACACAAACAACACTTACCGTGGAATCTCATTGAAGGCTAGAATGAAGATGATCTAGAACCCCCAAACCCACATAATTACGAATTTAACCAATTTAACAATCCTAGCAGTTCTACCCCGTTCTAAAACCGTAAGGGCTCTGATACCAAACTGAAACAACCCGACCCTTTTTTTTTAAAACAATCAGTCCTTGGTCTCGGATTAGCATTCCCATAAATGTTATCCTCAACGACCAAGCAGCCATACGACAATCAACAACACTGGATAACAACAACTCAAAATAATTAAAACAATGCAAATTCTATTAAACCAAAAGTAACAAAACAATCAGTTCAACAATCCAATTCCAATTTCAAACGTTCCAGAACTAACCAACAGCCTATGGCAATTCTAACGCAAAACAGAAACAATAACCAAACAACTAGGACCCTAGATCATCCTCCTCTTTGTAGCCATGATCCCACAGTCACACTTTTTCTTTTCCTGCATGACATGGCAAAAAGAGACGCGAGTATATCACAAATAATTAGTGAGGCGGTCATCCCATCTACTCGGCCAATTACCAAGGTAAATAGAACACCAGGCAAACACACATCACACAAACAAGCAAAACAACACAATATATCACGAGTGTCGATCGACACTACCACTAGGTGTCGGTCAACACGGTAGTCTGGTGTCGGTCGACACCCCCAACTGGGATCGGTCGACACCCCACAGACCTGGCACTGGTGTCGGTCGACACCTAACCACGTAACACTCGTGTCGGTCGACACCAGCTGCAGGTTTCTCATAATCGGGTCATCTCCTCTCTGATCCGATTCTGAGGCCACTCAAACACACATACCTACAACAAAACGTCAACAATCACACACACCAATCACACAAACACAAATCCATCCACCAATCAACCTAACACCCTAGATCTAATGTTCTATCCACTTGGGACCATGGTCACGCACTCACCTTAGCGATCATGTCTAAAAACTGTGTCAAGAAAATAGCGGTTGAAAATAGCATTTTGGACGGTTGCGGTTGAATGCTATTCCTGGCAATCTGCAAAAATCGCGTTTCAAAGTTGCGTTTGTGTTTCAGGTCAAATTATGGTTTTTTGGGTTTTTGATAGAAATGGATTACTTGTCTCGAAAGCAACACCAATAACTCACCGAGTTTTTGTCCGATTGGACCTTATCTGGATTCCTTGCAGCTTCACCTATCCAACGAAACCAAAATCCTTCTCTGATTCCTTCTAGATCAACGGTAAATGACCTCCAAAATAAGCACCTTGAAACTAGAAACATGAAAATTTCTGAGATTTTCAGATTATACAGCGATTAGGGCAAACTTCAACTAAGAATTCCGGATGCGTCTTACCTCGGAATCGGAATCCAAAAGCTGTTTCAGAAACTAGAAACCGAGATCTATCCAAAGGTATATATATAGCCATCTGAATCCTCACTGTTCGCTCGTAAATCGCCCCGCAACGTCACTGCTCATACCACCTCCCACTACTCCTCCTTGACCTGATTTTCCGGACACCGGAGCTTGCGGTTGGTTCACGTCGGAAAAAGAGCAGGGCTTCGCTAGGATGAGAACCTCCACGTGCCCTCTCTCTTGCCACTCCTTTAAATAGAGGAAGGAAGTGCAAAAGGTTAGGCTTTTGGCCAAATCCTTGTTTTTGTAGTCTAGTCCCTCTATTTATTGATTATTAACAAATCCGACCTAAAACTTCCGAATCAATCCTAAAATTCCCTTGAAAGTATCTTTAACTTTCAATTTAATCAATCTAACCCAAAATAAGTATATATTTTCCACAAATTCGGGTTCACGGGCGTTACAGTATAACTTTTTTTTTATCTTTTAGGAGATTTTCCATTTATCTTTTAAGGTTATTTCGACCGACTTTGTACTTGGATAAATACTTGATGTATTTGGACATCACCTTCAATAGAATATTCTATACACATTGTCTTACGTCTATTATTCCTTGTGATTTTAAGTTTAAACCTAATTTCTCTATTCTTTGGACCGATCTCGGATTGTTGTTCAATCCGGTATCAACAAATTGGCGCCATCTAAAGGGACCAATTAGGTTTACTGCGTAACTTTCACGGGAAGAAATCTTTGAAGATGTCCGGAGACGAAACCCTAACTCCACCTACTGGCAACGCAGCCAGGACGCGGAAAGATCCAATTGACAGAAGCGATTCTCAAGAGGTGCAGAGAACCTCAGACAAGCAGAATCCAACTCTGGAAATTCCCAACGTTGAGAAAGATCACCAATCGGAGGATCGAACTGAAGCATCAGACCACCATGTAATCTTGATCAAAGAGACGGAACTTGATGTTCCTGCCGCACTGAGATCGTTAAAGGAGAAGTACGATAACCAGCAGAGCGATCAAGAAAAGCTCCGCGAAGAGTTGGCTCTCTTCACGGGACGTTGCAAACAAAATTCCGGAACAGGAACTCAATGTGCACTGCGTCATAAGCTCGGCTCTCGAGCTCGATAAAGTTCTTGAGGGAACGAAGCAGACTCCCTTCACCACCTGGATTGTAAACACTCCGGTCAAACCAAACACTAAGATTTGGATCAGGCTTTAGGAAGGAAAGACCGATCCAACTCAGCACTTCACGGCATTTAATATCGCCATGGGCCGGGCTCACTTTCCTCCCAAGGAGAAGGAAGTCGGTTACTGTCAGTTGTTCGTAGAACACCTCGCTAGCGACGCTCTAGCCTAGTTTTCTCAGCTCGACCAAAATTCTATTGATAACTTTCATCAGTTGTCAACAGCCTTCTTGAAGCACTACTCGATGCACATCGAGAAGAAGACTTCTACCGCCAATTTTTTGTCTCTCCAACAGAAACCGGATGAATCATTGAGGGACCATGGGGAGGTTCAAAGGGACCGTATCCAAATTGGTTGTGGCAGATGATGCCGCGATCGACGCTGATATACCCTGTATTTTACCCATTTTACTATCGGTTTTCATACTTATTTTGTGAATTTTGTTTTCTCAATCAACCAAAAGAAGTAGTTTTCTCGTATACATAGGCTTTAAGGTCCCAACAGGTTAAATCATCAAAAAGGATGCAAAATGGAGAAAAAAGAGTATTCATCATATCAAAGCCATCTAAGAAGCCAAATGAGCCGACCCAAGTCATCATACCTTGAAAATAAAGCACATTCCCAAGCTGGACAGATTACATATGCCGGAAGTTTACGAACATACAGAAGACCAAATGAGTTTGGAATTGGATGAAACTTGGAGTGAAGATATTACTTTGAGTTAGCTTTCCAATGGAGTTAGAATTACGTCATTTGGAAATATACACAAGGAGACATAAGCTGAAGACTGAAGACATGTCAAGCTGCCGAGAAGATGAAGACTGCCCAGTACCGACCGACCACACCGGTCGAACAACAGAATCGGTACCATGACGTCAGGCACGTGAAGGCATGCCGACTCAACCTCCATACCGACCCAGCAATCCGATCAGTATGGGTGGTCGGTGTGGAGACATTACCGAGCACCATTAGCAATTTTTCTTTTTCTTAGCATTAAAACCCTAACCGAATTAGGACCCCTTCTAGCCCTATATATACTTGCTTTTAGCCTCTCTAGGAAGAGAAGGCAGCCACAAAATCAATACCTAAATCATGTATTTTGTTTCTCTCTTTGTTCTTAATAATACATCTACTTTTTAAGAGTTCTTTAAGGCTAGATCAATTAGGCCTTCTTTGTTTAAGGAAGAGATCTCTATATGCTTTTGTGTATCACGAATTCATCATGTTTTATGCTTTACTCTTGCTGCTAACGAGATCGAGCTGACTCGTTAGAGTAGAGCTTAACTAGATTCGTTGCCTTTAAAGTTCTATGCGTATGCTTTTATGATTGCATCTTAGGGTTTGTTGTTAGTTGTTCTTCATCTTTATTTACGCTCAATTCTTGATCTGGCGTAGCAAACCAGTGATCGATCCTAGGTTGATGTATCCACGGAAGTGTTCTTAACATCTCATGATCTAGTATTTGATGAGTTAAGCGTCTTAACAATCATACCAATTAGTTAAGGAGTTTAGTGAACAATTGAACCTTAATTCTACTGCGTGTCTTAACCTTTTTATAACCATGCGACAGCTTAGTCTATTAAGGAATAGAGCATTGAATCTGAACCATGACAGTGGAGAGATTCTAATTTCGTGGTTTGAGTTCTAGAACAAACTTGCATCTGAATCTTAAGTTGTTGTTGTAATCTTTGCATATGTTCATTAATTGCACCAAATTAACCATTGACTATCTATCCTTGCACTTTTATTTCCATAAAAACTAAAACCCCACAAAAATATGTTTAGCTTAGCTTATTCTGCATCCGATAGGTTCTTTGTGCATCATCAATTCCTTTGGGTTCGACCCCTAAGTACTACTGTGTTTTCTGTGCACTTGCAGTCTTTATCTAGGGTTATAAATTTAAAACTTGAATCAATAAATCAAACAAAATAACCCCCATCAAGTTTTTAGCGTCGTTGCCGGGGAATTGATTAATTTGCCCTAGAATTTTTGATAAAGAACAAGTCTAAGTTTTTGTTTTCCTTTGTTAATTTAAGTTTTGTTTTTGTTTTCTTTCTTTATTGTTTCATAGATTCGTCAAAGGATCATCAAACCAACTATCCAAGGAGAATGGCGAGCACTATGGATCGTGAGGCTAATGGGTATCATATCCCTATGCCCCATGTGTACATAAGGTCGTCGGCCACACTTGCTTTCAACGCACGGAGCACCACCACCGTGTACCAACGTCAAGGGATCAATGGATGATTGGACCATCAACAAATTCAAAGCACGACTCAACAACAACCACCTCTACTGCCCCCACCACACGTTCGCTAACATCCTCAAGAAGATAAGCTATAAGCTTTGATGCAAAAATTGAAGCCAATAGCTTGTCTCTTAAGGAGAAACTTGACACTCTTGCTATTCAAGTAAAGAGTATGGGGACGCAGCTAGTCATCATCGAAGATATCCAACATCATCAAAGGCGCGACATCAAAGAAGTCGAGCACGACATCGTTAACGCCAACTACAAGATTAAAGATAAATGGAACCATCACGAATGGTTGATCAACGAAGCTAAGCAAAACGTGGAGGAGCTCACCACACACCTAAATTCAGTAGCTATCAAAGCCTATCAATGCCTATCAAGCTAAGAAAGGAGTTAGTGATGGTGTAGTTACACAGAAAGCCGTTCTCACAAGACAAACAACAAGGATGTTAGTGAAACCGAGCATTTTTGTGAAAGGAGCAACTAAGAGATCAAGATGTATTAGTGATGAGATGCTGGGAGTTTTCAACTCTCTTGTTAAGGAACTTCCTCCAACCATCATGATATATCATGGTTTTTACCAGTTTTTGACCATGATTTAACCCGGTTTTATCGAGTCATTTTGGTGTTTTTCTAGTGTTTTAGAGTCTTTGCAGGTTTGTTTACATGTTGCACTTAATTGGTGATTATGGAGCATTGTGGAAAGAGTAGCTGAAGTCGCGAGGACGGATTTTCAAATTCCGTCAGATTGGTGCGTCGATCGATGCAAGGCCTTGTGTAACGATCGGCGGAGTAGTTGTGATGCGAAGAAAAGAGGATTTTTTCATTCTGAATATTTCTTTTTCGCCCCAGAAGTTCCAGAAGTTTACAAATAAAGCCCAGCACGAATCCTAGCCTATAAATACTCAGTTTTCTTTTAGTTTTCATTACTTTAGATTTTATTCAAGAGTTAAAGCTTCAGAGAGATTTTAAGAGTTAGGGAGACAAGTTTTCAGACCATTTAGATTTCTTCGAACCCTTCTGTATCTCTTTTTTACCTTTATTTAATGCAGTATTATTCAGTCATCATGTTTTTTGCATTCATGTCTGAGTAATTTACTTGTTAGGTTTAGCGTTTTTCAAATGAATTAAGATGAATTGTTAGAATCGAATTTATGTTAGGATTATCTTATGGTTCTTCATCTAGATTGCATTAATTCTGATTTAGAATTGATCACCCTGAATTAGACATCCTAGGTTGATTAATTAGAAGCGGAAGCATCAGTTGAAAACCTGATTAGAATCTTAGATGAGCAAAATCTCATATTCTCAAAGGAATTTGGCTTAGGGATTTTGTGAACAATTGAAACCTGAACTTTAATGCTTGCATAAATTGATTGATTTTACAAAGGAATTTGGATTTCATGATATGCTCAAATTTACCCTGAGCTACTCTCTCAAATTAAGAGATCAATTGTAGTAAGGGGTCGAATCACTGGGAGTTAAATCAAACAATAGGATTATTGACTTCGAATCGAGCTAAGCAAAATAAAGTAAAATAAAGACAAAAGCAAATTGAAACAGAGAAAGATTGTTGATTTGTTAAGATTCAATTAAACAAAAAGCTAGGTTTTCAGGTAATTCGAGGTAAAACTAAATTGCAGATTCAATTACGATAGGATTTTATTAAGAAAAGTTCTTGAGCTAAAATACGAATGTAAAGATAACCAACTATCGTTGCGAAAGCTATCTATGCCTAAATCCTAGAAAACCAAATTTCTTTGCGAATTCTAACAACTTAAACAAGCATTAAGTTCATGTTCAGTTACTCACAAAATCCCTAAACCAAATTTCTTTGCGAGCACGAATTTTGCTCATCTAAGATAGTTCAGGAAATCAATTATGCTTTCACATCAATTTATAAACCTAAGATCATAATTCTAGGTGATCAATCTAGAACAAGCATTAAGAGTAAACTTAGATGAAGAACAAGATGATTATCCCAATCAATGATGTGAATCTAACAATCCAGTTTTAACCTTTGAAAAACCCTAAACCTAACAAGCAAACTACTCAGACATAGAAGCAAAGCAAATCATAGCTGAATAATACTGCATAAAGAAAAAGAATAAAGAAGAGATACAGAGGGTTCGAAGAATCTCAAGAACAAAGTAAACTTGTCTCCCTAAAATCTCTCAAAAGCTCTCTCTAAACTTGTTCAATAGAAACTAAGATAATGATATAAAAACCTAAAATAAACTATTTATAGAAGTAAAACTCGTGGTGGGCTTTTATGACGGTTTATTGGTAACTTCTGGCCCGAAAAGGAACAATTTTCCTTCTATAAAACGTATTAGATCGGCTTCAGAAAAGTGCCTGTCGATCGACACTCGTTGTGTGTATCGATCGACACGCCAATCTGACGGCAATTGAAAATCCATTCTAGCGACTTCAGCTCCTCTTTCCACAATGCTCCAAAACGCTCCATAATCACCAATTAAGCTCCACGCGTACACAAACCTGCAAAGACTCTAAAACACTCGAAAAACACCGAAAAGACTCGATAAAACCGGGTTAAATCATGGTCAAAAAAGGGGAAAAACCATGATATATCAACTCCCCCAGACTTAGCTTTTGCTTGCCCTCAAGCAAACTAGAGACTAAGAATGAAGTCGAGGTTTGAAAATCGCGAGAACTCACTAAACCTTTGGAACATTGCTTTCGCTTCTTTGACTCTTTTCCTGCATATAAACAAAGTACCTTTGGCGGTCACGAATCTCAACCATCATAGGTTGGGCCTCAAATCTTAACCTGCAAACCCATCAGTTTCACATTCTCCTAACTATCGCACATTTGATCGAAGTGATGATGGAATTCTCTCCAATGATATCAACCAAGTAAAAGGGCTAGGTGTGATGTTAAAGGCTTTTGTGTTTAAGCGAAGCTAACGTGTTTAGGGTTACCGGATTTTATTTGGTGAATGCAGACATTATGCATAATCACAAGAGAGAGACGGGTCCAGTTGATGCCCACAGTTTCTCATTCACATTGCACTCCCTCCTCCAAAACATTATCAGGCACCAAACACGATCATACAATAACATGTTCCACTATCCACATCCAACCTTCTCATTCCTTGGGATTTTCTTTTGAAGCTAGAGACTTATTAAAATGATCATTTCCTTTTCCCTTACTATTTTTTTCGAAATAAATATAATAAAAAAAAAAAATTAATTTTTTTTTCAAGACTCTAAGGGGGGAAATGATCTTACAAAGATGTTAGTTTCGAAAATTACCATTATTGTGTATTAAATCCCAAGGAATGCTTAGCATTGCTGCTCTCTTTCAAGTACTCCAACCAAATCTTCATCTTGTGCAATTTTTGTGAATGAAAAACTGCGTCAGACCTCTTTCTCTCCGGAGTTTATACACATGCATGTACATAAAACTAAGGGAAAAGAGATCGCATGAAGCTTGAACAAAAGGTTAAGGTTAGGGGTTGGGTACCAACTAAAAATGAGCTGGCCATTCAGGATCAACAAAGAGTGGTAAAGAGAATAAGGAGTCGTGGATGTTGGATCGATTACTGTCGTGATATCATCAAAGAGAATATAGCGAGATGGAATTCAAGTGTACTAGTCTGGAGTTTGATCTACTTTGTTTTGCAAACCGCGATAAGAGGGGAACCTGTACTATCATCTGGTTTCGAATTCGCTTCATCCAAAGGCTTCATCGCAACAGCTAAGAATCGCAAAAACTGAGAGTCTGTTCCTAGGAAAGGTCATTATCTCCAACAAGTTTTGACTCAATAAAACGATATTTTTTTTTTACTCGAAAATAGAAAACAATGTTAGCAACTACCTCCCCCAGACTTAAAAATCACTGTCCCCAGTGTTAATCAAGCCTGAAATTGGTGAAAGAAAAGAAAAAATAGAATTTAGAAATTGTGAAAAAGAATCGGACCTTTGATGTGCCCGTCGATCGACGCACAAGGCATTCCGTCGATCGACGCTCTTGTCTGAAAAACGGCTTTCTGGTTTTCGAGCTCCATCTCGTCACGTCATTCAGTGGTTAGTACCTGTTTAAAGTACTTAAAACAGAAACGATCAAAAGTACCAACATCATATCATCTAATCAAGTTCACAATTTAGAATTTCAAAAATAAACTGACTCAATAAAAAGAAAATAAAAGAGAAAGAAAAAGAAAAACTCACAGGTGGGTTGCCTCCCACCAAGCACTTGTTTTCAGTCATTAGCTTGACTATGTCGGGGCTTAGATCGGAGGTGGATCTCTGAAGTCCACTCCCCCAGACTTGCAAGGAACAATACCTGGAAAGAGCTTCATAGTATTGCTCACCATCTCTTGGATAAAAACCTCTCCTTTCTCCCTCAACTCTAAAGGAATGACAATTCTGATCTTGGAGAATGGTTTCGAGGGCTTTCTGCGCTTGACTTTGGGGATGCACTTGGAACTCGCAGGATTGTTGGCTTCATGATGTGCAATGAAAGGAGCCAACTTGAGGACTTTCTGAACCTTCTTTGTCTCATCTACAAAACCCAGCATATCTCCAACATTGACACTCATACAAGAAGCTGATGTGACAAGAACTGAGGGATAAAAGACATTCTTGTTGATGTTCGAGAAGGAGATTCGCTTATTAAGAAAATCCACCATTGCTCCCACTGTTGCAAGGAACTGTGTACCAAGAACTAATGGTTTACAGATATTATCCTTTCTCTCAATGATGTAGAAGTCCGTAGGAACAAGATAATCTCCTATTTGAATCAGCACGTCAGGAATGAAGCCTTTAGAAATTGTACACGATCTGTCTATGAGCTCGATATAAGTCCTTGAAGGTTGTAACTCCAAAATTCTTGGCTTCTTTGCAACAGCCTCACACATAACATTCACATTAGCTCCTGTGTCACATAGAGAATCCTTCAATTCTACACCATTGATTGAACACGGAACCACGGACATTCCTGGATTCAACAACTTTGGTATTATTCTAAATGATTTTGGAGCTTGTTTCCCTTTCTCTTGAGGTGTTTTGTCACTGCCCTGGTTAATAGATGAAGGATATAAACTCCTTGGGTACGGGATCTTGGGCTTGTAGACACTTCGAACAACAATTTCAGACTGATTTTTGAAACTTTATGCGTTTTTCGGTGCTGTCGATCGACACTCATCAGGTGTGTCGATCGACAGTGCTAATGAATTCGTGTTCGTACAGAAATTTCCCGTGCCTGTCGATCGACACTCACTGTGTGTGTCAATCGACAGTGTCTGTTTTTCAATTGCCGTCAGATCTTGGTGTCGATCGAGAGCAGGAGGCCTGTCGATCGACAGGCGCTTTGCAATCTCCAATTCCATGTCTTTTTCAAGAACCACGAGCCAATCCTCATCTTCACACTTCTCAATACTCGGAATCACTTGTTCTTCACTCTTCAACGTGATAGAATTTGAGAAGTGCTTTGGGTTCATGTCCGTCTTCCCTATAAGATAACCTTCTTGTCTCCTCATATTCTCTGCATTCTGAGTTACCTGAGTATCCAGCTTCTTCATGTGAATGTTGAGGGCTTCAATCTTCCCATTGAGGTCAGTGTATAGGCTGTCAATCTTCCCATTGAAGTTCACCGTCTGTGCTTATTGCCCCTCAAGAATCCGTCCGAGCATAGCCTTCATGTCGCTTTCTGACGACTTAGCAGGAATTGGCTGATAAGATGAATATCCATAGCTCCTTTGGTTGTTGTTGTATCGTCGAAACTTCTGATTCTGAAAACCATTCCCATTGATGTAGTTAACATCCTTTTGATCATTCTCCTCCTCTTGAGCAAAGTGAACTGCCTTCTTTCCCACTAGAAGGCTATGCATAGAATCTATCTTGGCTTTCACCTCAGCAATCTCAGCTCCACTTGTCATACCAGCTTCTTTTCTTCTCTCCTCATCAATCTTCTTCGTGCTGTTGCTCGAAGCCACGTTTTTAATCAGTATAAGTGCATCAGCTGGATATCTAGTCTTGAAATCCCCATTACTGGCGGAATCCAAAGTCATCCGATGCCTCCAATCTACACCTCAGAAAAAGATGCCCAACAGCTGAATCTCTGTAAAACCGTGGTGAGGACAATCTCTCAGATAGCCCTTGAAACGTTCCCATGAAGCCTTGAATGCTTCAATTGGTCCTTGAACAAAAGAAGAGATCTTCGCTCTCATCTCATCTGAACGCGACTCATCGTAGAAATGGCCCAGGAAAGCGTTCTTTATATCGTTCCAAGTGGTCAGTGAGCCCGGCTCCAACTGCTTCAGCCAGTAAGCTGCCTCCCCAGGTAGAGAGAGAGAGACACCCCATTTGCCTTGATGCTAGATGCGAGGTCTTCGAACCTCTCAAGATGATCCATGGGATGTTCTGTAGGATGTCCATGGAACTGATGCTGAGCTACGAGTGAGAAGAAAGCAGGCTTCAGCTCAAAGTCCTGCCTAGCGAATCCAGGGGCTCGGATCGCTGCCCTGTTATCATAGTACTCTTCAGGTCGGTTGTAATCACCCAAAGTGCGTCGGTTCACTACAACTTCCCTAGCTTGACGATTCGCCTGAGCTTGACGCTCTAGCTCAGCTACCTGACGTTCTAACTCAGCTCGTTGACGATCTAACTCAGCACGTTCTCTTGCAACTGTGTCGTCAACCTCCTCTGCCTCAATAATGGCATTACCAGCTTCATCAATCATATCTCCCTGCTCGTTGTATTTGTTTCCCTCTCTGTCAAATAGCTCACCCTGAGCATTCGGAATAACAACTACAAGATGACGCACCATCTTAGCTTGTACCTGAAACACAAAAACAAAAGAAAAAAAACGCGTAAAAATGAAAAAAAATACTTCGTCAAAATTCTAGAATCAAAATCCTATGGGTGATTTTGACTCCCCGGCAACGGCGCCAAAATTTGATATGCTCAAATTTACCCTGAGCTACTCTCTCAAATTAAGAGATCAATTGTAGTAAGGGGTCGAATCACTGGGAGTTAAATCAAACAATAGGATTATTGACTTCGAATCGAGCTAAGCAAAATAAAGTAAAATAAAGACAAAAGCAAATTGAAACAGAGAAAGATTGTTGATTTGTTAAGATTCAATTAAACAAAAAGCTAGGTTTTCAGGTAATTCGCAGGTAAAACTAAATTGCAGATTCAATTACGATAGGATTTTATTAAGAACAGTTCTTGAGCTAAAACACGAATGTAAAGATAACCAACTGTCGTTGCGAAAGCTATCTATGCCTAAATCCTAGAAAACCAAATTTCTTTGCGAATTCTAACAACTTAAACAAGCATTAAGTTCAGGTTCAATTACTCACAAAATCCCTAAACCAAATTTCTTTGCGAGCACGAATTTTGCTCATCTAAGATAGTTCAGGAAATCAATTATGCTTTCACATCAATTTATAAACCTAAGATCATAATTCTAGGTGATCAATCTAGAACAAGCATTAAGAGTAAACTTAGATGAAGAACAAGATGATTATCCTAATCAATGATGTGAATCTAACAAGCCAGTTTTAACCTTTGAAAAACCCTAAACCTAACAAGCAAACTACTCAGACATAAAAGCAAAGCAAATCATAGCTGAATAATCCTGCATAAAGAAAACGAATAAAGAAGAGATACAGAGGGTTCGAAGAATCTCAAGAACAAAGTAAACTTGTCTCCCTAAAATCTCTCAAAAGCTCTCTCTAAACTTGTTCAATAGAAACTAAGATAATGATCTAAAAACCTAAAATAAACTATTTATAGAAGTAAAACTCGTGGTGGGCTTTTATGACGGTTTATTGGTAACTTCTGGCCCGAAAAGGAACAATTTTCCTTCTTTAAAACGTATTAGGTCGGCTTCAGAAAAGTGCCTGTCGATCGACACTCGTTGTGTGTGTCGATCGACACGCCAATCTCGGCAATTGAAAATCCGTTCTAGTGACTTCAGCTCCTCTTTCCACAATGCTCCAAAACGCTCCATAATCACCAATTAAGCTCCGCACGTACACAAACCTGCAAAGACTCTAAAACACTCGAAAAACACCGAAAAGACTCGATAAAACCGGGTTAAATCATGGTCAAAAATGGGTAAAAACCATGATATATCACTAGAATTTTTGCATAGATAATTAATTCAACGAAAGCCGTTTAATTTTACATTAGAGTTTCAAGTTCGAGAACGAATCTTCATTAAAATCCTGACAATTTCATAAATCTATAATTTATCCATATGTAGCTTCTTGTCATATTGAATATAAACCACAACAAATTTAAATATGCTTTCATTAGTTTTTGTCATTCATATATTCATATTTTGCTTAGCTTGATTCGAAGTTAGAATTCCATTGTGTGATAGAGATTCCATGTGTTCGATCCCACTGCATACGATCTCTTATTTTGAGAGAGTAAGCTCAGGGTAAATTTGAGCATATCACATCACCTTTGACGAAGCTTGGAGAATGAATCCATCTTTAAGACGATGTTTCACGCGAAGTCAAGAAGATGAGATTGAGATCGAGGAGCTTTTCGATGAAGTTACGAATCCACATCAATTTCTTAGGGTTCTCAGCAAGATGCGCGACCCAGGAGCTTTCAACATCACTTAATCACTCAAGGAGTTCGTTTTTGATGATGCCATATGCGACTCAGGAGTCGGAGTCAATGTTCTATCGGAGTTTGTCATCAAGATGCTTAAAATCACCAAGCTTGGACCATCAAACATGAGGCTTGCACTTGCTAATGGATCATCAACACAATCTTTGGGAGAACATCTAAATTTCCCCATGAGAATTGGCGATTGCATTATCCCCATCGATTTCGAAGTAGCATCAATGCACATTGATATCACACCCTTCATCCTTCGAAGACCTTTCTTGGCGACTGCTGGAGCTATCATGGACTAGTCTTTGCAAAGAATTTTGTTCGCCAACATCGACAAACATCTCTACAACTATGGAGCACCGCCGGGTTTTAGATCGAAGCAAACTCGATACCTTCCAACAGAGAAGAAAGAAGTGCCAGCTGAACATCCCGGATACTTCAATGATGAAGATGATGAGAGTGATCAAGAACTATACCAACAAGCTAAAGGCAACCTAAAGCATTAAGAGGATCCTTCCACCTTCTAAAGAACCCAAGGAGTCAAATTATGAGACTTTAAACAAAGCGCTTTATGGGGGGCAACCCATATTTTGGTTTTCTTTTTGTAAGCACTATTATCCACCTACTTAATTCATGGTTTTTAGAAATTTTTTGGAGAAGAACGAGGAATCCCAAAGTGTTGTTTGAGATGTTGGTCAAATTTTTGATCAATATTTGACAAAGGAGTGCTTTAAGACGAATATCGTGAGCCAAGGAAGAAAGACAAAGAAAACGGTCTGGAAGAACCCCGCTACCGATCGGGACCGTCGGTCGGTACCACGGATCGGTACCGTCTGTCTGGCCGTTCCCCACACCAATTGCTCGTACCAGTCATATAACACGATCGGTACCAAACACCAATGACCCACAAACTCCGGGCAGCCCCGTTACCTATCGACCACAATGGTCGGTACCGAGGGTCAGTATCGGTAAGCCTCTACCGGCCATGCCCAATACACCCGGTATCGATCGGTACGGCGGGTCGGTACCGAGACCACCGACCGGTACCGGCCACAACCATCCTTCGTCCATCACCCATCCGTCCGACCGCATGCCCATACCGCGACCACACGGACCGTCCGACCCTCGTCGCACCAATCGACCGTCCTACCGCGACCATACCCGTTCCCCACACCGATCGGGATAGAGGACCGCTACCGTTGATCGGTACCAAGACATCCCGATCGTGCAGCCAACCCGCGACCGATACCAACACGTACCGATCACCTAACGATCGGCGCACCAAGCCACCCCCGATCATCACCCGACGTTCCCACCCACCCTGCACCATTGATCATACGCCCCGTTCACCATCTCTACCGATGACCATCACACACCTACCGCCATCCACTCGGACATAGTCGCATACCACGTCATGAACGGCTCAAATCCCATTCCACCGAGATGGTTATCACCATCCACCACCTCCGATTAGCAGCTGCATACCACGACCATATTGGAGAACCAACTTCACCCATCCGAAGCAAACAATCATCAAAGCACTACCACCACCACTAACGGTCCATTAGTTAAGTTTTCACACTTTTTTTTAATTCACACTAATTCCATACATCATTAAATATCACTTAACCTCAACATTAGAATTTTGCAATCGGAAATTCTTTGATTTTGGCTATTTTGAATTGGTTTTGAATAACACATCTAGATGATTATCCACCACTAATTTCAATAAGGTTGGCAAACTTAATAGATTTGGATTTCATTCCTGAACCTCTTTCATTTAAGCCACTGTTTTTCTTCCTTGGATTTAGAACACAATACACATGAGTTGAGA
The DNA here is from genome assembly GCA_900128785.1 of Arabis alpina. Classification (NCBI taxonomy): domain Eukaryota; kingdom Viridiplantae; phylum Streptophyta; class Magnoliopsida; order Brassicales; family Brassicaceae; genus Arabis; species Arabis alpina. The sequence continues at coordinate 29,238,388 of LT669791.1, forward strand.
ACTTTGTTCCAAGTGACATTTAACAAGTGATTTCAAGTGGTTTTGCAAGGATATTTCGTACTCCTACAGGATTTCCAGCACGATTTTAGTTGTGGACGCACAATTCATTCATCTTGCAAATAGTCCACCATTCAATAAGATGTGAGAAGAAGATTAACAACATGAACCACGACCACCACCAACCACCACCAAATGACGATTTCAGCACTACGCTTGATGACATATCTAGTTTGCTTGAGCCAAATCTTGGATTTCAAACTCTAGCTCGCAAAAGGAGCAAACCGAGCACCTCAGGCGATCATGAGCTTAACCGTTCGATCTTAAGGTTTAAAATTTCACCAGGAGCTTCGACATTGCCTATAATCCAGCGATCTTTCACTTCGGTTAGAGAGAGAGTTCATGTTGTAAGAGTGACATACCATCACCATCATGAATTTCTTCATTGATAAATCGAAATTGAGTTGTTGGTAACTAGAGAAGTATTGTTCCTAAGAATCTTAGGATACAATTGGGAAATACACAACCACTTGTTTCGAGCCAATCAACACCGATCCAAACCACCAACAACTTTGGCAACTCTTACCAAATTCCATGAGTTTTGTCTACAATTAGGTAATATCGTTCTTTCTCTATCTTTTAAAACTTGTTTAAATTCGTTTATTTTTGACATGACTCTTTTAATTTGATTTGATTTACACCGAGGACGGTGTAAGTTAAGTCTGGAGGGATTGTTGTTTACTAACGTGTTTGCTCATGTTTGATTTTTTCGGTTTTTCAAAAAGGTTTTCGAAAATTATTTGTCAAACACATAAAGACGTTTTATTGAGTCAAAATCAGTATGGAATGATGACAGTATCCTAGGAACTAGCGTTTCAATTTCAAAGAACAAGTGACCATTGTCACGAGGAGAGTTCAAGGACAATCAATTCAGATACCTCATGATGGACTCCCCCCCTAGAAATTCTACTTGCCAGGTTATAATGGATACAATTTTGACTATATATTTGGACTACTAACATAGGTTTTGATTATTTCAAATCAAGCATATTAGATCAAGGAAACGAATCACGTTCATGACATCTTATTCCCTATTTACCATCCTCATGTTGTCATGAACGGCCAGCTCATCTATAGTTGGTTCCCCACCTTAAACCCTTTGACCTTCTTTTAGACCCCATGCATTCTTTTCTTTCGTTTCATATTTGAAGATATGTGTAAAAACCTCGGAGAGAATAGGGTCGACGCAATTTTTCAATCACTAAGAGATACGTCATTATGTTAAAGAGAGGTGGAGTACGAAGAGCAAAATTCAAAGAGCTTGGTCATTCCTTGGGCACTCAAAACAAGGTATCAATTTCGTGCATATGATTCATTGTTCTGAAGAGAATTGTTTTGCCCTTAAAGAAAAAATTAAAATAAAAAGAAAAGAAAAGAAAAATAGAAAAAGAAAAAGCTAAGGGAAAAGAAAACGATTGCTCAAATGGATCTTATGGCCAAAGAATATCCCAAGGGAGGACGTGATCAACAAGAATAAGAGAGTATAGAAGATTCAACAATGATTCCCGGAGAACAATCTAAGTTTGGGGGAAGAAGAGCAACAACAAGTGATTGGGGAATTGCGGACATCAATAGGTCCATTCTCTCTTGCGATTTTGCATAATGTCTCGCACCCGGAGATAATGGTAACCCTAAAAAAATTTAACCTCACCACTAAAATAAGCCTTCCCTTATACACCTAGCCCGTATTCCTTAGATGGTAGCCTTAATGAGAGTTTTCAATAACATGGTAGAGTATAAAGAGTCAATTGAGTAGAAGTTAAGATGCGTGCAAGGAGGATATTTAGGACGGGCATGCAAAGTCATGATGGGATATGAGGAGAGCGTTTTCGAACTAATCTTGGTTCATGTGGATTACAAGTTTAGACTTCGAGACAATGGATCCAAAGGGGTATGTGAGTTCCCGTGTTTTCAAACCTCTTTTCTATTCTTGACCTTTTGTTTGCTTGAGGACAAGTAAAGGCTAAGTATGAGGGAGTTGATATACCCTATATTTTACCCATTTTACTATCGGTTTTCGTACGTATTTTGTGGATTTTGTTTCCCCAATCAACCAAAAGAGATAGTTGTCTCGTATACATAGGCTTTAAGGTCCCAACAGGTTAAATCATCAAAAAGGATGCAGAAAGGAGAAAAATGAGTATTCATCATATCAAAGCCATCTAAGAATCCAAAGGAGCCAACTCAAGTCATCGTACCTTCAAGATAAAGCACATTCCCAAATTGGACAGATTACATATGCCGGATGTTTAGCAACATACGGAGGACCAAATGAGTTTGGAATTGGATGAAACTTAGAGTGACGATAGCCCTTTGAGTTAGATTTCCAATGGAGTTGAAATTACGTCATTTTGAATTATACACAAGGAGATATGAGCTGAAGACTAAAGACATGTCAACCTGCCGAGAAGATGAAGACTGCCCTATACCGACTGGCCACACCGGTCGAACAACACGATCGGTACCAAGACATCAAGCACACGAAGGCACACCGACTCAACCTCCATACCGACCCAACAATCCGATCGTTATGGGTGGTCGGTGTGGAGACATTACCGAGCACCTTTAGCAATTTTTCTTTTTCTTAGAATTAAAATCCTAACCGACCTAGGACCCCTTCTAGCCCTATATATACTTGCTTTTAGCCTCTCTAGGAAGAGAAGGCAGATACAAAATCAATACCTAAAACATGTATTTCGTTTCTCTATTTGTTCTTAATAATACATCTACTTTTTAAGAGTTCTTTAAGGCTATATCAATTAGGCCTTCTTAGTTTAAGGAAGAGATCTCTATATGCTTTTGTGTATCACGAATTCATCATGTTTTATGCTTTACTCTTGCTGCTAACGAGATCGAACTGACTCGTTGGAGTAGAGCTTAACTAGATTCGATTCCGTTAAAGTTCTATGCGTATGCTTTTATGATTGCATCTTAGGGTTTGTTGTTAGTTGTTCTTCATCTTTATTTACGCTCAATGCTTGATCTGGCATAGCTAACCAGTGATCGATCCTAGGTTGATGTATCCACGGAAGTGTTCTTAACATCTCCTGATCTAGTATTTGATGAGCTAAGCATCTTAAAAATCATACCTATTAGTTAAGGACTTTAGTGAACAATTGAACCTTGATTCTGCTGCGTGTCTTAACTTTTTAATAACCATGCGACAACTGAGTCTATTTGGGAATAGGGCATTGAATCCGAACCACGACAGTGGAGAGATTCTAATTTCGTGGTTTGAGTTCTAAAACAAACTTGCATCTGAATCTTAAGTTGTTGTTGTAATCGTTACATACGTTCATTAATTGCACCTAGTTAACCATTGAGTATCTATCCCTTACACTTTTATTTCCATAAAAACTAAAACCCCACAAAAATATGTTTAACTTAGCTTATTCTGCATCATATAGGTTCTTTGTGCATCATCAATTCCTTTGGGTTCAACCCCTAAGTACTACTACGTTTTCTGTGCACTGGCAGTCTTTATCTAGGGTTATAAATTTAAAACATGAATCAATAAATCAAACAAAATAACCCCCATCAGACGCGCTTCAGAAAGCGTTACTCTTGAAAAGTCCGTTCTGAAACGAACTGACTATCAAGTAACCTCCTACCTTAGAAGACACCCTGCATAAAGCATCGAGCTTTATGGGGTTGGAAGAGGATCAACACGAAGTAAAGGAAGGTGACAAACCAAACCGCAGAAGGAAGGGACAGAGTTTCCAAATCAGCGAAGACGCTGAGGAACCCACGCAACAACAGTGGCCCAGAACTAACCGACCTATGGAGGAAAGGGACACCCGAAGTTGGTATAACTTTCACCAAATGTCAGGACATTCAACCAGTCAATGCTGTCACCTCTTGGATGTGTTGATGAAAAGCTACTCAGCCGGAAAAGTTCCTGATATGGAATTTCCGAAGAACTTTCATAAGAAAAAGAACTCGTCTGAACGAGAAGACAACCAGAATCAGCCGAAGCAGCTGCCACTTGGAGTCAACCCTCCAAAATGAGATTGGGACGAGCTGCATGGGGATAAGAATCCATTTGAACCTCGGGAAAAAGCTCTACATGATTATGGGCAGGCTTGAAGAATGTAACGATTTTGTACAACAATACGAAAGGAAGGCTGAAACCACCATGAAGTGGCCGGTGCCATTCGAAAAACACCTTTTTGTTACATTCGACAAGCAAGATACTAAAGGTCTGGATTGACCTCATAATGATCCTCTGGTGATTCAGCTCGTTATCAACGACTACAAAGTAGTTCGCGTAATGATCAACACCGGAAGTTTGGTAGACCTGATCTATTGAAACACTCTCGAGAGAATGAAAATGAGGTTGACGCTCCAAAAGGAAAATGAGGTCAAGAAAGCCCGAGCCATGACACTGAAGAGTCAAGTATGAAAGTCGATCTGATTACTTACGATCACAAAAAAAAAAAAAAACTAACTCGTTATACACGAACCGATACAAATGTATGAACTATGAGTGACTTGATTCCTCTTTGAGCATACGTAGGCAGCTCCTTGCAAAAGCGCAGTGACACTCCTATTAAAAAAATTAAGTTTCTAAAGAAAATCAAATTTTTCTGACTAATCTGACCTCTAAACAAGGTCGGACGAATGCAAGAATGCATGCCTTTATTAAAATCCAAGTTGTTTCTACCTCATTCGGACCGTGATTACTCACGTTGGTGCCCTGGTGAGGTATCTGACATTCAATGCGCTTCTCATGAGTGTCGTGGTGAAATAACCCACAAACTTTAATAAGCCGGAGCCAGGTCCACACCTCGCGCTTAGGACAACCAAGTAAATTACACGTCGATTCTCGATCGCATACTGAAGTTTCTTCCTAAGGCAAAATTTGGGGCAAGCCAAAGCACTAGTCCTTTGTACTCTCAGAAAACAAACCGAGCATGCCTCGTACCTAGGTACAAATTCTAAGAACCGACACCGAGCTGGTAAGCAGCAGAGTCTTGGAGGAATCTTACTTCTAATAAGCCGAACTACATAGTTCCCAACCACTAAAGAGTCTTCTGAAAGTAATCTTAGTGTTAAAGTCAAGCTTCTTAGCTCGCAACCACTAACGGTTTCTTACGAAAGAAACCCTATAGTGTTAAGAATAAGTAAAACTCCATAAAGCTTGCCATCACTTAAGTTTCTTAAGAAGCAAAACGTGTTAATACAATATAGCTACGCGATTTGCATTAAAGTATTATGAAATACTGATGCGCTAGAATTAAAACTACCACAAAGCTTTAACCTTAAATGATGATCACAAGTGCACGGTAATTTCGTGAAGCATTTACGGATCGAATCCACAAGGGAATTGATAAGGAGAATAAGAATGCAAAGAACTCTGTAAGCTAAATCGATACGAGTGATTGGTTTTAGTAGCAATCTAGCAACCTAAGAAATGATGCAAGTAAACTAAATACAAAGACTCAACGAAACAAAACACTAAAAAGAAACAAAGCAAAGCATAAGTAAATGGAAAACAATACTAGAAATGCAATTTATGAAAAGTCAACAAAGTAAGCTAGATGATCAAGATGATAAAAGTATGGACTTTGAGAAGAGATGAGTGATCAAGGGTGAAACATATGTGATAAGTGATGCATAACAACTCAAGTAAGCTAATTCCAAACACTACAAGAAAACAGACATTTTGTGACACCCAAAAGAGTCACAAAAGAGTCACAAATGACCCATTTGTGACTACTTTGTGACGAAAACAGGTAGTCGCAAAATCATCGTCGCTAATTTATATAGTCACAAAAGAGTCGCAAATAAGCCACTCAATTGTGACTATCGAGTTTAGTCGCAAATGTATGACTACTTGGTGACGTAGTCATGTAGTGGCAAATTAGTGACACCGTATATTTTGTGACTACTTAATGACTAACTATTGTAATCATTATATTGAGACTAATTTGTGACAATATATGTAGTTGCATATATGTGACACTTTTGAGACTACTTTGGCGGTAACTAATAATCGTATTTAGTCACAAATTAGTCTTTAAAACGTCACTACTTAGCGACTACAATTGTTTTGTCTTGTCACAAATTTGCAACTATGTTGTTACTTACATACGAAATCACATGTATTTGTGTTAATTTTTTTGCAAAACTAAAATAAAAATAAGTTAATAATACAATACTGAATGTTAAAACTACAAAGATAAGTTGATTATACATTACAGGTTCAAGAGATTAGCTTGTTACACTACAAAAGTTATGTTATTCAAAGATGTTACAAAAAGTTTTAGAACCAAAATACCAAATTGTTAAGTGTTGTTGGGTTGACTGGCAGGAGGTACAGAAGGTGGTGCAGAAGGTTGCACGCTCGGTGATTCAGTCCCTGGTGATTGAATCCATGGCAGGGGATTGACTCATCGTATACGATGCGAGACGGGAATCGTTTTTCTTCATAAACTCAACCATCTTCTCCAATTTAGAGATGAGACTGACTTTGTCGTTTCTCTTCATCACGTCTAGCATTTTCCTCATCATGTCGAGCATTTTCTGCATTATGTGCAGCGCTCTTAAGACGAGTTGATTAAAGATCTTCCGGTTTAGAGATTTCCTTTAAGATGATATTGCTCTCCTCTGGAAACATGAGATCAATTATAACACCTATATTTATTATCAGCAACGCAATAGCTTTTGTGAATTGCAAGTATATCAGAATCAGAGCTACATCAAGTGGGAACCAATGAGTCAAACAGTGGGAACAGGTGAACCCAAGCATAGAAACTAAAACAAAATTGAGTAGATATAAATGGCAAAATTTCCAGAATTGTAAATGGGAGCTTAAATTAGAACTATACCAATCTCAAGAAACTCCATGCTTGATGTCCTTAGCTTCTAAGGCTTGATCTAGAATTTATCCGGTCGTGACACTATAGAATCAATGACACACATCCATAAAATATCAGTATAACAGAGAACTCTAATGAAACTCACATAAAACACCTAAATTATTTTTAATGGAAAGTTGAATTCTCACCTATGGCCAATTACAAACCGAATAATGATCCCCTTCTCATCTTAAGTCTCCTCATTTTCCTTCACACAAAAACCAAAACAAAACTGAGAACACACATAGGAAAAATACATTCACAGAGATCAAAGAAAACGCATAAACCTTAACCTCGTACCTTAATTTGTGGTCTGACCCATTTCTCTTAAATGGGATTAAATCTGGTGGAGTCTCACAGTAAACCAAATGCTTATCTTCGCCAAGCTTCTTAACAAACACAAAAGTCCACCAACCATCTCTCTGCTTCAACTCCACCATAATACTTTCCTCAAGATCTCTGGTGGTGGTGAATAAAATCTCCGACAGAATTGGCCAGATAAATCTCCGGTAAACGGTTTCGGTTTGAAGTTTCGCATCGTCATCTTCCAAATCCTTGTAGACAACTTTCAACTTTTTCCTTGCAGATGTCCCTAGTTTCTCTTTCATGAATGCTTTAAACCAAGTTCCTTCAAACCCATCTTCCTCAGAAGAAACCTCAATTTCACTCAACTTTAAACATATATCTGAATAGAAAAGTAAGCAAGCCTAGGGTTAATACCGATATTCAGACTGAGGTGGAATTGAGAGAGAGAGAGGAGAAGCGATGAAGAGATTCATACCCCGGAGAGAGAGAAAGAGGAGAAGTAGTGAAGGAGAAACAAAGAAGGAGAAACTATGAATGAGAAGCGGCGATTAGGGTTTTGCAGAGGAAAAATCAGATATGTGTCTAAGGGAAGGTGGGTTTCGTATAAGTGAAAGTGAGCATGATCTTATTTTTGATTTGGGCCAAATTTTTGATTTTTTTTATTTAACTTGGTTGAGAGGGAGACCAAAATTTTGGTTATAAAGTTTAGATTTGTTGGAATTTAGTTTTAGCTTCCCACTAAAATCTCTAAGTATAGATTTTTTGGAATTTAGGATATAGAATTGTTGTATGATGTTTATTAATGAGATATATATAACTATAGTTTATGGTTAATTTTGGATTTGGAGACAATGTATATAAGTTAAATTAGTGCCATATATATGAATGTACATTTGGTATCATTTTAATCAAGTTAAAACTTAAGTACTTGATTTTGTTAAAACTAAGGTATATTTACATAATCTGTGTTAAACATTATCAAACCCCAAAAGTAGGCAAGTACATTCATAAGGTAATACAATTGAAAACGGAAATCACTATTGATTTGTTTGTATTAATTTTTCTCAAACCCTTATTTCACCTTTTTGTAGGTTTGCTTCTTACTTCAAGGTACATGTGATTTCTCTAAGGAATTGTACATGTGGATGCAAAAAAATTGTAAGTTGAATGAAGTGTTTTCGCTAGTAAATTATATATGTCATCTATTATGTACACTATCACGCCCTAAAAGAAATAGTATATACATAGAAGATAATGTTTTATTTTACAATATTCTTAAGCGGCGTTGGTAAAGAGTCGTAAATTAGTCACACCTTTTGATTGACGTCGCAAAGTAGTCGCGAAAACATCACATATTTGTTACTATTTTGTGACTCTTTGTTGGATGTGACAAAACAAAACCCTAAACCCTAAACATCTAGGACTAATATATTGAAGTTTTCTCTTTTCTATTAAACTTGTAATGTATTTCTTAACAATTTAATTGTTTATGTGTATTCAAATACTACAAATGAATTGATTTTGAACAAACCAACACTTTACCACAAATTACATTACACTTATAAGTTTCTTAGTTTTGAAATTTACAAACATCAATTGCAAAGTGAATTAAATTTGAAGTGCCACTAAATTAAAATTCCTAATATCTAATATAGTTGATTATAATGTAATTACATGAAAATAAATTGTATATACTTAAAATATGTTGTTTAGTTTCCAAAATTCTTAAGAGGAGTTGCTAAAGAGTCGCAAATTAGTCACACTTTTTGATTGATGTTGCAAAGTAGTCACGAAGGAGTCACTGATTTGTGACTATTTTTTTTACTGTGTGTTGGTTATGACAAAACAAAACCCTAAACCCTAAACATCTAGGACCAATAGATTGAGGTTTTCTCCTTTCTATTAAACTTTTAATGTATTTCTTAACAATTCATTGCTTATGTGCATTATAATACTACTAATGAAGTTAATTTTGAAAAAATCAAACACTTTACCAAAAATTACATTAAACCTATAAGTTTCTTAGTTTTGGAAATTATAAACATCAATTGTAAATTGAATTTAAATTTAAATTTGCAAAACCACTAAATTAAACTTCTTATGTCTAATGTAGGTTAGAACAATGTAATTACATATAATAAATTGTATATACTTAAAATATGTTGTTTAATATATACAATATTGATGGAGTCACAAAAGCGTCGTAAATTAGTGATTACTTTGCCACTGATTCTGGTGACTGATTACGGTGTCACAAAATAGTCACAATTTTGTGACTCTTTTACGACCACTGTTAATCTGTCAAATAGTAGTCTCAAAGTAGTCACTAATTTGTGACGACTTTACGGCATACCATGTTAGTCGTAAATAAGTGACTAATTTGCGACTAACATTTCTGCAATCACTAAGTAGTAGCAAAGTAGTCTCCAATGAGTCGCAAAATTTTGTGACTGAAAAATCAGTCACAACACGTAGTCACTAATTATCTGTTTTCTTGTAGTGAAAGCATGAATCCATTTAATCTAGACTAACCCACTTCCATGGTGCTAATCCTTTCCTTAATCCACCATTAACACAAACCTCTATTTTGCTAATCACCAATCAAGAAACATTAATGCAAATATTCATATTAACTTACAAATCCCCTTAAAAATAAACTTTCATTGGCTAAGATGAGAAATGCATGATTAAACTTCTCCTAGACATTTTCACAAACACCTTCTCGGCATGAAAAGACCATGATCTAGATTTAAGTTAGCTACTCCTAAACCTAGCATTGAACACACTTTAATCAATGAGAATGTAATAATAAACAACCTAGCATCACTAATCTAACGTGAATCAACCTTAATCTACTCTACCCAAGATCCATAAGATGAACTACTCACTAATCATCATGGAATCAATAAAAGCATAAGTTAAACAAGGCATAATGAAAAGACTAACAAGAAAAGATTACTAAAACATAAAAAGTAAAGACTTTTACTCTCAAATCATTCAAGAACACAAGAGGTTTCTTGTTTAGACAAAAGATAAAGAGATGAGATGCAAAAGCTTAAGCATAAATCAAAGACATAAATTAAAAGCTCAAAGGTAAATAAAGAGTGAAACTTCTGCAAAACTCTAATCAAAACATTGATCTTTGCATAAAGATAACTAAGAACCCTAAGGTTCTTCCTTTGCACAAAGGATAATAAAAAAGAGGCAAAAGCTTCGGGTTTTAATGAGGTTACAAGTATTTATAGGAAAAGGGAAGTGTATTCGGGTCAACCCTGGTCAAACCCAGTCAAACTAGAAAACTGACGGAGGAGAGCACTTCTGGCCCGACCAATGGTCCGTCCAGTGAAGACCAAATACTGTTTTTTTATCTAGGCTCGACTTCTGGCCCGACCTGGTGCCCGACTTGAGCCCGTGCAGAAAGTGCTCCGCAACTCCTGTTTCTTGTTCTTCATCTTCTTGCTTGATTTCTTCTTCCTTTGGTTCCACCATTGATTCAAGACTCCTTTTGTACCTAAAATACAAGAAATATGCATGCAAATGCAACAAAACAAGAACATGGACTCTAGACTCAATCTATACTAAATGGAATCGACAAGGAAAAGAAAACGAATAAAACATAAGCTAAATGTCTCTAAATACTAATAAAATGCAAGTTAAGGATGGGTAAATTATGCACTCATCAACTCCCCCGGACTTACCTTTTGCTCGCCCTCGAACAAACAAAGAGAACAAAACCGGTGAAGAGGTTTGAAAACAAGAAAAATAAAACCATAGATTCAAACAAAGCATTAAACACCATCATCTAAGATAATACAAAGCTATCGCTAAATGCTTTAACGCTCATCAATCTTCCCGCAATCTATCGCTACTTCAATCTTTTGCCTATAGACTCCATAATCAAGCATCCACATACCATTCTATCCACCAATTCTTTAACATTCATTAAGGGTTAATGCATGATCTTGCTTATCAACTATCAAACAATGTTCAAGGCTAGGTAAAAAAAGGCTAGATGCGAAAGATAAGGCGGTTACTAAACATTTTTAGGTGACTCACACTCAAGAAAGAGAAATGCAAAACATCATGTAAAAGCAAGGAAGAAATGGAACAATTGATGCATACAAATAAGTGCTTCCATTCTACCCAACCCATAATGATTTCAAACTCCTAATCCACCCATGAGCTTGCAAACTCTTCTTTCTTTTGGTGATCTATGCCTTTTTTATTCCCTCTTAAACTTTTTAGCTTACTCTAGAGGGCTTCTTTACTTGCTAGACTCTTTTCTTTACTTCTGTCCCTTCCTCTATGGTTTCTTTTTATACTTTTCTACTAGCCCTTTTGGGTTCTAGCTGATAGAAGGGATTTAAAACTTTCACAATCAAACGCTAGAGTCTTCCTTTAACTTTAAAATAATACAACCTTTCCCTAGCGTAGCTCAACTTCTTTTCTTTCTTTGGCTTCTTTTCATTTAAGTGCAACACTCTTTCTTTTGTTCTCTCTAAAACACTCACCAAACCCAACCCATATGAACAACAAATCATTAGCTATTGCTAATCTTAAAGCGAGACTAGTTCTAATTGAAAGCACTTCTTTGTCGTTCCCATCTTTCAAGATTTTACTTGTGTATGCATTTTCAAAAAGGAGACCTCAGTCAAGAAAATAAATGTAGGTTTTAAATAAGGGTCAAGGTTAAGCAAGGTAGGGAGAACCACACTCATTCACATTAGATGTTGTGAATCGGGAAGGCCATTTGGACTAGCAAAAAGTGGTAAAAAGGTAAAAGAAAGTCCAAATGTGTATATAGTTACTTTGAACAAGCATATCAAGTCTCTAAGCAAGAAATTAAAGTCAAAGGTTCAAATTGATAGAATTGATTTCAAGACTAGCATGCTTCAACCTAACAACCACGAGTTTCGAGCGAAGAGATCAAAATGCAAAGAAGAAGGTTTCTCATAATTCACTTAGCAATATCTATCATTATTTTAAGGATCATATTGAATACTAAGACATAAACCTCAAAAAAAATCTAAAAGATGCACAATGCAACCTAAATGAACATACAAATGTATGAAATGCAACTATATGAAAAGTAAAAAGCAATTTGGTTTTTAGAAAATTTTAAATTTTTTAGAGTTTTTGCCATATGTATAATGCAATGCAGTGTATGAGACTCAAAGGGTGCAAAATTAAAACAAAACAACTAAAATGATCATTAGCAACTAACCCTCCCCCGGACTTACTTCTCATCGGCTCGATGAGACAGAAAAACCGAAGGGAAGATCAAAAAGTTAACTGTCTGAAAAAGTCAACGCACAAAAGAAAAGTCAAAACTGCTATCTCGGAGGGGTTTTCCGCCCGACCAAGCGCCCGACTTATGGCCGGGCCAGTGAGCACCAGAGAGTTTTTGCAGCTCGGCTTTGGCCCGACCAAGAGCTCGACTTGTGGTCGGGCGCAAGGTTGAATGTGGCTTTTTGGCTGTTTTTCACCTCTCAGACATGTTATAAGCCTTCTCCAATCTTCTTCCTTGATTTCTATATAAAAATCACTCTCCAAAAACATACTAAACATAGATAAAAAGAAAAAGAAATATATACAAAGCATACCATGCGAATGTCTCCCAAGCGTGCTTGTTTAACGTCTCTAAGCTTGACGGTTGGTGAAGGCGCTAGTTGGAGACAAAGTGAGAACCATCCATCTTTCTTGGTCCCCAATCCTTTAAATCAACATCAAAGGCTTCTTTCATAGCCATCTTGGACATATCCATCTCATCTTGGTTCATAGCGGTAGGAAGAACGATCTTAACCTTAGAGAAACATCGAAACCCGCCATTCCAAATGGCCTTGCACTCAAGTGCTCCTTCAACTTTCTTGATAGGTGCTAGAGTGAGCTTGTTCTTGGCTTTCTCTTTTGGCTTACCCTTAGTCTTCTTGGACATCTTGGAGCTCTTACCATTGGCTCCTTTAGGCTCATTAGCCAAGGTCTCAACCATCTCATCTTCCAATTCAAACATTGAACCGATACCACTACCATCAAACATATCCAAGCTCTCCTTATAGTCACCTATCTTGGGAGCTTCTTTCACAACTTGAGTGACCTCTTCACTAGTCTATATACTCATCATTTCTTCATTACCATTCTTACTAAAGGCAACTCCACAAACACTAGCTTTGATAGGTATAATGGGGTAATAGGTGTAGGGATCCACTTCAACAAGTAAAGCTTTCATTTGGAGGAAATCTAAGTTAGCTCTGGTCGTAGCCAAGAAAGGCGTACCAAGGATTAGCGGTATCTCTCTAGAGGAATCCATCTTCATAACCATGAAGTCCGTCGGTACAACACAATTTCCTATCTTCAAAGGGTAGTTCTATAAGACTCCAAGTGGTTGCTTAGAAGTAGCATCTCCAAATGTAAGAGTGCAAGGGCTTTTCTGAAGCTCCTTGATCATTAGAAGCTTCACCAAGTCATAAGAAATCACGTTCACACTTGACCTAGAATCACATAATGCATCTTTGAATTCCAAATCACCAAGAGTGCATGGAATCGAGAATGTTCCCAGGTTAAGATTCTTCTCAAGGAGCTTTGATCTATCCCTTTCTCCTTTAGCTTGGTACTTCATCATAACATCTCTAACCTTTCCTTGGTTAGCTAACACATCCGTTATGAGGTCTCGCTCTTTAGAAATCCTCTTGTAATCATCTTCCTTTTGAAACTTAATCCCAGTTTCTTCCATATCTTTCTTGTAACTAGCTAAGATCTTCTTGACCGCTTTAGTGAAGTCCGGCCTTGGTAGATCTAGCTTAGGCTTGTGTTGCCTTTCTTCATAAGTTGGAGCTTCAATCACATGCTTCTTAGTTGTGACAACCTCATTTGGTAACTTAGTTATCTTGACAACGTTTTCCACATGTGGAAGGGTTTGTTCTTGGATAAAAACTTCTTTCTTGTCAACTTTTGTAGCTCTTTCCTCCTTAGCCTTAAATGAAAATCCCCTGTCTTTAGCCAATTTATCCACTTCCTCAAGAGTAGCATATAACCAAGAACTATAGCTAACTCTTCCACATCTTTTTCATGTTGTGGCTTATCATTTGGTTCTTGAGGAGCTCATTAGAGATAACCACGCCACAAAAGGATGTTGTCTTGCATTTGGAGTTTTCCAATGAAGTACTCATTAGAGTCTTGGAACTAGAAGCTACTTGTAACTTTATGGTCTTTACTTGAGAAGCTAAGCTTGTGATCTTGTTATCCAACTCTTGGTACATAGCATCAATCCTCTTGTCAACCGCAAAGAACCTCTCTCTAATATACTCTTGACCTTTGATTTGGCCTTCTAAAACTCTTTGAACCAAACCCTTGAGTTCTTGATCTTGTGACATGGCTAGAGTAGAGGTAGTTACTTGATATTCTAGCATGTGTTCGCCATTTATACTCAATTGGATGGTCTTATTCAGTTTATCCTCTAGTCTTTTCACATCAATCTTTACCTTAGATCTCTTTAATGTTTGGTCTTGAGCTCCACCATATCTACCATTACTTTGTGCAAGATTCTCAACAGGTTCCTCGCCATTCTCCGCGGTCAAGCTAGCAAAATCTCCATTGCTCGCCGCGTTTAAAGCAATATAATACTTCTCTTGTAATCCATGGTGGAAAATCCCAAGCAAATCTTCCATGGGTATTTCGTGATGAGGGCATACTCTAGTATAACCCATCATGCGTTCTGAAGCTTCACACAAGCTTTCACAATCTCTTTGCTCAAACCTTGCATTCTCATTTCTAAGCCTTAAAGTTCTTTGAAGAGAGAAGAACTTTGAGAAAACGTTTTTCTTACATTCATCCCAAGTGGATATAGAAGAAGACTTGATGCTTCTTTCCCATTGTGATGCTCTATCTCCAAGTGAGAAAGGGATAATAGTAATCTTAACCACATCTTCGGAGACTCCTCTTCTTTGAACGGTTAAACACAACCTATCAAAGAAGTCGATGTGCTCAATAGGGTTCTCCTCCGGCAATCCTAAGAACCTATGGCCTAGTACCAAACTTATCAAACTAGGGTTGATTTCCAAATCTTCATTAATACTTGGAGGAGGCCTAATTCCCAATCTTAACACCATTCATAGTTGGCTCATCATAATCTCTGATTTTCCTATCCCTGATTTCTGATTTGGTACCTACAAATCCAAAGAGAGACAACGAAAACCCAACAATATAGATAGATAATATATGATTTAGTATTGCAAAGATCTCAAATCCTAATGCCTAATGCAAATTTCCCCAACGGCACCAAAAACTTGATGCACTATAATTAAAACTACCACAACGTTTTAACCCTAAATGATGACCATAAGTGCATGGTAATGTCGTAAAGCATTTAGGGATTGAATCCACAAGGAAAATGATTAGGAGAATAAGAATGCAAAAAGAACTCCATAAGCTAAATTAATTCAAGTGATTGGTTTTAGTAGCAATCTAAGAAATGATGCAAGTAAACTAAATACAAAGACTAAACGAAACAAAACACTAAAAAGAAACAAAGCAAAGCATAAGTAAATGTAAAACAAGACTAGAAATGAAATTTATGAAAAGTCAACAAAGTAAGCTAGATGATCAAGATGATAAAAGTATGGACTTTGAGTAGAGATGAGTGATCAAGGGTGAAACGTATGTGATAAGTGATGCATAACAACTCAATTAAGCTATTTCCAAAGCATGAATCTATTTAGTCTAGACTAACCCACTTCCATGGTGATAATCCTTTCCTTAATCAACCATTAACACCCACTTCTATTTTGCTAATAACCAATTAAGAAACATTAATGCAAATGTTCATATTAACTTACAAATCCCCTTAAACATCAACTTCCATTGGCTAAGATGAGAAATGCATGATTAAAGTTCTCCTAGACATTTTCACAAACACCTTCTAGGCATGAAAATACCATGATCTAGATTTAAGTTAGCTACTTCTAAATCTAGCATTAAACACACTTTAATCAATGGAAATATAAATATAAACAACCTAGCATCACTAATCTAACATGAATTACCTTTAATATACTCTACCCAAGATCCATAAGATGAACTACTCACTAAAAGCATAAGTAAAAAAAAGCATAATGAAAAGACTAACAAGAAAAGATTACTAAAACATAAAAAGTAAAGCCTTTTACTCTCAAATCATTCAAGAACGCAAGAGGTTTCTTGTTTAGACAAAAGATAAAGAGATGAGATGCAAGAACTTAAGCATAAATCAAAGACATAAATTAAAAGCTCAAAGGTAAATAAAGAGTGAAACTTTTGCAAAACTCTAATCAAAACACTAAACTTTGCATAAAGACAACTAAGAACCCTTGTGGTGGTGGAAACCTGCACAGTTGAAATAGTCAATGGTCTAGGTTTGAAAGCTCTGAGATGAGAAACACTTAGCAAAGATCTCAAGAGAGTTTGTTATTAAGCTTTTGCAATAGTTTATGTGTAAAATTGCGGATCCCCTTTTTGGAGGTATCCTCTGTCTATTTATACAAGTCTAAGTCGGCCTAGGTCTATGCCTAAAGAGATAAAGTCGAATCCCTGAATCTTTGGGATTCTTTCTCTGCGTAGTCGGCGGCCGCCTTTAGTTCTTGACCTCATCCTCGTCATGGACCCAAATCCGAGAGCTTGTCTTCTGGGCCGAGTCTTGCAGTAGAGGTCGGCGTGACTTGTTACTCGTGGGCCCCCGACTCGTTCTTTCCAGTGTGGGCTTCTGAGCTCGGCCCAATCCTTGTCTTGAAGTGAAATGATCGCAACGGTCCCTCGGAGTCTAAATGACCAATATAGACGTCGCCCTGGAAAGGTGCCGATCCTAGTCCCAATCACTCTGGAGAGCCGGTCCCAGAGACAGAGTTGGTCCCTGAGATAGAGCTGGTCCCTGAGATAGAGCTGGTCAAGATAGCTGCGCGCCTACCTCTGGTACTTAGTCATTTCCTTGACGATCTCTACCGGAGTGAGATCTGACCCCAACAGTTAGCCCCCCAGCTCGGTAGTATCAATTCTGATGATGCCGAGTTAAAAGAGTTGTAGTGAAGTTTCAAGAAAATGTACTGTTTGGCCTGCGTCTGACGAGACAAGATTGTGAAACCTTGTTCTGAGGATCTGCCGACGTTACTGAGCTTTCGTGTTCATGTTTAACGCATAGCCCAGTAAAGATTTTCAATAGACTTGTGTTTCTGAATTTATGTCACAAATTTTAGAGGAACTGGTCCTGTAAAGTTTGTGGAGCTTGTTCGCGTTAAAGCTCGTAAAACTTGTTTGTCTTGCCCAACTCTCACATGTTCACGTTAATGTTGAGTTGGGCGTCATGTTTCTGTTTGGTTGCTCTATGGACTTGGTAAAGATACTGTTTTTTCCGGAAGCTGAAAATTTAATTTCCGCGGAAATTTGGAAATTTAAATTTCTTTTAGAAATCAGAATTGTTAATTTCCGCTAGAAATTAAACACTTGATTCATTTCAGAAATCGGAATTGTTCCCGCTGACTACTGAAACGTGTCATTCCAGGGTTTTGACAGAGGCACTATAAATACTCTTTCCCATTTTTTTTTCTCCACAACTTCACACACCAACAAGAAAGGTAAGATCCACTTTCTCTCTCCTCTCTTTACTTTTTGCTAGGGTTTTTGCTTTTTTTTTTTTCTTTTTGGTTTACCGCCGTCATCACCATTTCCATCTCCTACCTCCGGCGTTCGATTTTCCGGTGAGCTCTAGTCGTCGATGAGAGTGGATTCCGACGAATCTTGGACCTCTCTTCCGCTTTATCCTCGGCTTCGTTTTTGCCTTGTGACCGACGCCGCCTTTGACCACCGTTTCCGGCGAGCTCTCCCTTGTTCACATCCTCGTTGTAGACCGTTCGTCGTGTGTTTGTGCGATTCGTCGTTACTGTGGTTCGAGGCTGAGACTTGAATATCGAGAGGAGTCGTCATCCTCCAGATCTCGTCGCCGTCCAAGACCGTCATCGTCGCAGGTTTCATCTCCGGTCGTCATCTCCATTTTTTCCGGCGAGTCTTCGTTCTCCGTCTCTGCTCGTCGTCGACCTCCTCACTTTTCCCGGCGAGATCTCAGACCGGCCTTTCTCTGTGCCGACAAGTCTTCCACTGCTCCGGATCTGTCAGCCTTGTTTGAGCTTGTCGTTGAATCCGCGTTTGAAGAGATCGAGCTGCTTCTGTTTTCTTTCCGGGAAGCTTCGTTTGAGGTTGAGTCGTGAAACTCACCGTCGTCACTGCTCCGCCGGTTCTCTTGGCTTTTCGACGAGGATTCACCATCGCTAACTCACCATCTGCTAGCTTCGTCATCAATTCGAGAGGACTTTCGTTTTGGCTCGGCTTCGATCTAAGGAGACGTCACCGGAAATAGAGCTCGTCGTCGACGGCGTTACCAAAATAGACCGATCATGAGAGCTTCCTCCTCCGTTTGACCCACGTCGCGTCCTTGTCGCGGGCAAGATTCCAACTTGAGAGGACTCGGCTCCTAGTTTGATTTTGTAGAAGGAGGACCGTCGTTACAAAGAAGCCGACCATCGCTTGGTTATCCCGTGATGTCTTAGATTTGACTTAAGCCTAAACACGTCGTGAAAGCCTCACTTTGATAAGAAGCTTGCCTTTACTTGGAACGGTGATGTTACGTTTTACCGCGGTCGCGTCGGCTTGATAACTTGTTGTGAATTTCGAACTGTGACGAGGGTTCTCGGGTTTTGAGACGTGGCTTTGACACTTAAGCATTCCTGAACATTGCTTCGATGTTAACCCTACGTCATCTTTTGAAAAATTTCCACATTCCATTCCGAAGCTGAGGACAACCAGTTTGGAGAACCTGGGACCGAGCTTCGAAATAAACTGTTCTGATGCGGAGTCTAGCTCCTGACTTCGTCCTTGTAAGAATAGAGAAGCAACTCGAGTCCTGGTCTCAGATGCGAATGATGCAGTGAACGCGCAAAGTCCATCTCTTGTCGACGAACAACTTATCGATACTCATATTTTTCAGAGAAAACGCCGACGGCTGCATATGCTTTAGTTGCGCCCACTACTGTACTATCTACTGCGCCGACCACTACTGCATCTGCTTTAGCTGATCCCACTACTGCACCTGCTCTAGCTGCGCTCACTATTGCGCCTGCTCTAGATGCGCCCACTACTGCGCATGTTTTAGCTGCGCCCACTACTGCGCCTGCTCTAGCTGCATCCACTACTGCGCATGTTTTAGTTGCGCCCACTACTGCACCTGCTCTAGCTGCGCCCACTACTGCGCATGTTTTAGTTGCGCCCACTACTGCACCTGCTCTAGCTGCGCCAACGACTACTGTAGCTGTCAAGACCATAACTGTTGTTTGTGAGCGAAATTGGGAAATTCTTTGTTACCGGCGAAAATGGGGCCGAGGTGACCATGAATAGGGCCGAGGTGACCATGACTAGGACCGAGGACATCTTTGAGGAGACTAGGACCAACGAGATCATTGAGGAGACCATGACCGACGAGTCTTTGAGAAGACCATGACCGAAGAGGTTTTTGTGGAGACCAGGACAAACGAGGTCGTCTAGGAGACCAAGACTGACGAGTATTTGAGAAGATAAAGATCGACGAGGTCTTTGAGGAAAGCAGGACCCCCGAGGTCGTCTAGGAGACCAGGACTGGCGAGTCTTTGAGAAGATAAAGATCAACGAGGTTTTTGAGGAAAGCAGAACTGACGAGTCTTTGAGAAGACCAGGTGCGAGGAGGCAGCAGGGCCGACTACCACGACTACTCATGCGGGAGTCGTTGATGATGAGGGGATTGTCCCTTAGTTGCTTTGCGCGCCTGTTAGTGCTTATGTTTTAGACTTGACTTTGATTTTGCGCCTAGATGGCTTGTGTTATAAAAGGTGATAATGAATGCAACTTTTAATTTGTTTCTGTTTTTCTGATAAGTCAAGCTTTCTTGACTTTGACTTTTTAGAAAGAAAATTAATTGTGATGAATTGTATCCTTGTTGAATTCGTTTCTAGGATGCATAGTTAGTCTGGTTCAAATGACTTTGTTTTAAAAATTCAGATGAACCATCATCATGATTGATGGCATCGTTGCCGCATTTTGGTGCTCGTCATTATTAGAGATGTTAGGTCGTCGTTGACCACCCAACTTCAGAAGTGAGCATGTTACGTTGTTGCAACCAGCGTTAAGGTTTGCTGGGTTTTTCGAATGATCGTTTAGGTTTACGACCGTGTCACTCTCTGAGCACGACCGCTCCTATAACGATCATTAGTTTTGACCAACGATGTTGTTGGGTTTTTTGAATGGTCATTTGGGTTTACAAGTGTGCTTCTCTCTAAACACACCTGCTCCTATAATGAACAATTAGTTTCGACCAACGATGTTGTTGGGTTTTTTGAATGGTCATTTGGGTTACAAGTGTGCTTCTCTCTAAACACACCTGCTCCGATAATGAACCATTGGTTTTGACCAACGATGTTGTTGGGTTTTTTGAATGGTCACTTAGGTTACAAGTGTGCTTCTCTCTAAACACACCTGCTCTTATAATGAACCATTGTTATTTATATAGCGCGCTTATCCAATGGTAGATGTTATTGTAAAGATCTGCAGAAATTTTCGTGAAAGGTCGTCGCTGTGGCCAGCAACGGCGGTGGAAGGTGAGATGGTCATTTAAGTGAGACCCTGAATTATCCGTAAAGGATGTGATAAAGATAGTCGTTTTGACAAGTTTTTATAGCAGGTGTTTATTCTCATAAAGGTTTGCTACAAAGAGAGGTGGGAGTATACGAGTATACGTACCCCACTTCCCCCCCCCTTTTTTGGGAAGGGGGCAACTGAACCCATCCGAAAATGAGCTGCCTACGTACCCTTTGCAGGGATCAAGTCACCCGTAGTTCATGCTAAGTGATTGAGTGGTGGACGAATGACGGTAAGGTTGCTCAATGGAAGTACTTCTTTCTTGGTCTACCTTGTGCCGAATCGTCGTTTTGTCTTCCGCGTTTAGGCGGTTCTTCATTGATCGGTGGTTCTTCATTGATCGGTGCTACTTCAACGTCGTTTTCCTCTAATTCAAAGTCTTTGAGGTTGAAGTTATCGCCGAGTTCACCGTCTAATAGTTTTTGGGTGAGTGCCGAGCCGAGAGACTGGCAGTTTACTGTCGAGTGCCCGTGAGTGTGATGAATGTCGCACTATAACGACTCGTCGTAAGTTGAATTACCGGTCCATGCGTTAGGAAAACATCCTCCTTGGTCGTGCCCATAGTTGGGAGAATCCACCTGATGGTTGTGGGCTCCTTCATGTTGGACAAAATTTCCACTATGGGTTTTTCGCGTCTGGCTTGGCTGGTGGTCGCTGTCACTTTTCTGTTTTGACTTCCCATACTTTTTTGCGAGTTTCTTCGCTTCTTCTTCGCTTTTGGCGAAGTTCGTCGCTCGATGCAGAGCATCCTGGATAGTCGAAGGCTCGTTGAGAGACATCTCCTTCCAGAAGTCAGATTCGTGCCATATGGCTCTTTTCAGCGCTCAGAGTGCGTCCGAGTCATCTATCCCTTTCACTTGCGATACTACCAATTTGAAGCGTTTGATGAAAGTCTTGAGAGATTCGGTTGGTCCTTGGTTCATGGACCATAAATCGGCGCCAGACGTTTGAGTCTCAATGAAGATGGAGTAGTGCTTGATGAAGACCGATGTCAACTGTTTGAAAGTATCGATGGAATTACTTTCGAGCCCTTTAAACCATTTGAGAGCTGGTCCTTTGAGGTTTTCGACGAAAAGCAAGCACTGTCCGACGTCCATCTCTTGCTCTTTGAAATTTGCTCTTGTCATAGCCACACTGAATACGTTGAGGTGGTCACCTGGGTCTTCGGTTCCGTCGTAGGTCGGCACACTAATCTTGCATGGGTCTGACACTCAAGCTTTGGTGATGCGCGCCGAGAATGGAGTGTGCTGAGCCTGTTCAAGGATTAGATCGAGCTCTGGCGCCTTGCTAGTGGCACGATGCATCTGTGAGCGGATAGTTTTCAACTCAGCAGTAGTCTTGTTTAGAGAGGCTCAGAACTCGGCCATCTCGTCGTGCTGGGCTCGAATCGCAGCTTGTTTAGCTTCAGCGAACTCTGCCTGTTTCACCCATTTAACGTTTTCCTCTTCTTCAGAGATGTGTTTAGCATATCCAAGATCAATCTCGTCGTCGAAAGCGGAGAAACGTTGTTGGGTCATCCTTTGTGGGTCGGCATGCTTTATCCTCGTAGTGGTTCGCCGCGCCACTTCTTCCTTTGGGAGATCGACGTTGCGTGCAATTCTCCTCGCAGAGCCATCGTCTCCGAAGGTGGAGAACTACTGTGAAGCTACGTATCGAGGATCATCATTCCTTGCTTTGGTTGTTTCCTGCCGATCTCTCTGTCTCAGTGAAGATGGTATCATGAACGACTCTTCTAGCCAGGTCTTCGTCGTGGAAAGCGGAGAAACGTTGTTGGGTCATCCTCTGTGGGTCGGCATGTTTTATCCTCGTAGTTGTTCGCCGTGCCACTTCTTCCTCTGGGAGATCAGCGTTGCGTGCAACTCTCCTCGCAGAGCCATCGTCGCCGAAGGTGGAGAACTGCTGTGAAGCTACGTGTCGAGGATCTTCGCTTCTTGCTTTGGTTGTTCCATGCCGATCTCTCGCTGTCTCAGTGAAGATGGTATCAGGAACGAATCTTCTAGCCAGGTCCTCGTCGTCGTTGTCGAGGTATGTTGGCTCGTCACCGACTTTTGCTTTTGCTCGTCGTGCTTGGGCTAAGAGAGCGGATCGTTCGTCGTTTGCGACGGTCGATGGATTTTGCTACCGAGGTCTTCTCGACGATCCTACTGGTGTAGTGAAGTTGAGCGCCACTAGATCGATTCGTGCCGCTGGTTTTCTGAACAGACCTGGCTCGAGGGGTCGTGCGCGGACGTCTCCTCCTATCGATATGACCTCGTTGGTTATTGTCCCGTTGGCTCTGTTTTGTCGCTCGGCGCTTTTCAGCAACGCGTCTAGCGTCGTGCTCATCTTCTGCAATAACTCAGGAAGTAGCGAGCTCGCTCTCTGGGTTTCCTTCGACTTCTTGCCAGGTCGATCGGCGCGAGCTGCACTTGCTGGTGGTGGATTATCGCCAGCGGTTTGGTCCTTGTCAGTACTTCCTTCAGCCTGGATCTCGCCCTCTTCCAGATCTCTCGGCGCGACGTCTTTCGGATCAACGATACGTCATTCGTCAGTCATCGTGTTCTGGATCTCTTCGCGGTGGTTCTTCGGAGTAAGATGCTTTCAATGCCCCTCCTTCTAGCGCCAAACTGTGGTGGTGGAAACCTGCACAGTTGAAATAGTCAATGGTCTAGGTCTGAAAGCTATGAGATGAGAAACACTTAGCGAAGATCTCAAGAGAGTTTGTTATTAAGCTTTTGCAATAGTTTCTGTGTAAAATTGCGGATCCCCTTTTTGGAGGTATTCTCGGTCTATTTATACAAGTCTAAGTCGGCCTAGGTCTATGCCTAAAGAGATAAGGTCGAATCCCTGAATCTTCGGGATTATTTCTTTGCGTAGTCGGCGGCCGCCTTTAGGTCTTGACCTCGTCCTCGTCATGGGCCCAAATCCGAGAGCTTGTCTTCTGGGCCGAGTCTTGCAGTAGAGGTCGGCGTTACTTGTTACTCGTGGGCCCCCGACTCGTTCTTTCCAGTGTGGGCTTCTGAGCTCGGCCCAATCCTTGTCTTGAAGTGAAATGATCGCAACGGTCCCTCGGAGTCTAAATGACCACTATAGACGTCGTCCTGGAAAGGTGCCGATCCTAGTCCCAGTCACTCTAGAGAGCCGGTCCCAGAGACAGAGCTGGTCCCTGAGACAGAGCTGGTCAAGATAGTTGCGCGCCTACCTCTGGTACTTAGTCATTTTCTTGACGATCTCTACCGGAGTGAGATCTGACCCCAACAACCCTAAGGTTCTTCCTTTGCACATATGATAATTGAAAAGAGGCAAAAGCTTCGGGTTTTAATGTGGTTACAAGTAATTATAGGAAAAGGAAGTGTATCTGGGTCAAACTGGAAAACTGACGCAAGAGAGCACTTCTGGCCCGACCAGTGGCCTGACCTGGTGCCTGACTTCTGGCCCGACCTGGTGCCTGACTTGAGTCCGGGCAGAAAGTGCTCTGTAGCTTCTGTTTCTTGTTCTTCATCTTCTTGCTTGATTCCTTCTCTCTTTGGTTCCACCATTGATACAAGACTCCTTTTGTACCTAAAATACAAGAAATATGCATGCAAATGCAACAAAACAAGAACTTGGACTCTAGACTCAATTTATATTAAAAGAAACCGAGAAGGGAAAAAATGAATAAAACATAAGGTAAATGTCTCTAAATACTACTAAAATGCAAGCTAAGAATGGGTAAATTATACACTCATCAAATACTTAAAGTCGATCTTCCATAAGATTGCAAAAAAAAATCAAAGTGTTAATACTTAAAGCCGATCTTCAAAAAGATCCCAAAGAAAACTCAAAAGTGTTATGAAATACATAAAGTTGATCTTCCATTAGATCGCAAAGAAAACTCAAACTATTATGAATTATTAAAGCCGATCTTCCGTAAGATAGCAAAAAGAACTCTAAGGTATTATCAAATACTGAAATCTTGTAAGCAAAAAATACTTTAAAGTATTCAAAGGGATCCGAGAAACCACATCGGCAAATTAAAACCCTTGAGAAGGGCATCAATTACAAAAGTAAATTAAAACCCACAAAAGTGGGCACTATGTTCAAAAGCAACATAAAAATACGAGCCACATGAGGCTCAAACTTGATCACCATCTTGTTTATCTTGAGAAAGGAAGAACGACATGTGCTCGCTGATTCTTTCTGGAACTTGAGATGCAACATCTTGAGGAGGACCAGCAAGAGGAGGCGGCGGAGATGGAAATAAAGTATCATCGCCAAGGGAGTCGACATTAAATGATTCGACCTGGGCGAGGTACTCTTTTTCCTCTTTCATATAGTTTTCCAGAAAACCAGGAGAAAATTCATACTCGGATTCCACCATCTTCTCCAAGCTTATCCGGGTTCCACACCTGTAGCAGAGTTGTGCCTTTGCCTCTTCTTAACCATGAAGGGTAACGAGGTACGAATGTATCCTCTCTAAACGAGATGAATGTCTCGTACTTTGGGCAGAACTGCCACTAGCGACCTAATCAGCTCGGCGGCGTGCCTCGTCATGTTCTTTCCTGAGATGACGCTCTGTAAGGCTAGACTTCTCTATATCGGCTCAAAGTTTAGTCACCTCAGCAGAACCAGCCTCGAGATCTACATCTCTCTTCTTCACTTCTTCCTCTAACTTCTGCTTCTTATCCTTTAGCGTCTCAACTTGAGCCGCATAATCGCTCGCACTTTGTTGATTAGCAGCAGCAGATATCTCCCAAGTATTCGCCCGGGTCTTCTAGCGATCCAATTCCTTCCGAGCCACATACAACAATAGCACGAGCTAACAGAGACTTCATTTGTTCCTCATGCTCGCCAATCGCAGCCTCATATGCATTGATGATGAGGCCCCCTGAGTTGATTATCTACAAGGAAAGATATAAAATCATACCAAGGAAAGATATGATTCGGTCAAAAGAAGAAGGAAGTTTACGACGAACCTTAAGCAAATCCCGTGACCAATCCAAAGAGCGATCTGGCACGAAAAGGTCTTCAAGGTTTGAAGGAAACTTGACCCCGATTCCACCAATCTTCCTTATCAGCTCAGCCCCAACGTTGACTTCGACGGAAACAAGTGGTAGAACACGGTTTGTATGAGAACCCGAATCGACTGTCATGTCGGGGAGGAACCCGGATCGGCAAATTCTCTGAAAGGCCAAACACACCTTGACGAATCCTATCTCGTATCTCTTCGATACGTCTTCTCTTTGAATGAGAGGGCTCGGACGAAAGCTCTGAACCCGATCTAATTGACGGAGTGAGAGAAGAAGCACAAGGGAGAGCAAGAGGAAGTGGAGATGCAGCAGTAGTTGTCTGAACAATTCTAGACGGTGGAATCACCGGATTGTCAGAATTGACTGGAAGACAAGCAGGAGGCGTAATACCCAAACTTTGAGCAACGGATGCGTCAGACGGAGGAACTTCACAAGTCCCACCGATCTGGAAAGCCAGAATTCTCCCTACCTCGAGGCCGCCTTTAGCCTTAGCCGATATCCTCCTCTTTTCCGCCTTCTTGTCAATGGGATCGACTTTCCCTTTTCCCTTTAAACAGGAAGCATTACTAGGACCTTTTGGCTCGTTGGGCTCGCCAAAGACCGACCCCCGAGCTGACACACCATCAGTCATTTGCATATTGGCCGTATCGGTCGCAGAAGAAATCTTTTGAGAACCATCTCAGACAGCTAGGTTCTCTTCTTGATTTGGAAGAGAGATGCTCTTAGTGTTATCCTCAAAGTCTTGGATACTCACTATGGCAGACGGGTCGGTTGTAGTCTCGACACATGACATGGCAGACACCTCGAAAAGTCTCCTAGACTTCCTAGAATGGATTGGGATAGAAGGAATGTTGAACGCATGAATACCAGAAGTAGCTCCTCTCATTTGTGCGGCCCAGCACTCACTATTCCAAATATCTGAAATTAATGAACATCTAAAGCGATGTCAGACTTTGAAATCACAAGATAAAACTTAATAAAATTAAAGTAACTCGTAGAGAGTCATTACCAAGTGTGTCACGAGCACGGAAAATACGGCTGTAGGAAAGATCGTCCTAGCGGTGATTTCGTGCTCTCAATCTGTTAAGCTCTTCCCCAAAAGGCAAATCCGCAAGAGGAGGAGCCGGAGGATGAAGAACTACAAAAAAGAATACAACACGAATGTGTTAGGAAAAAGCGTTATAAGAACCGAAGTGTTACATTCATGCAAGATTTAAGAATATCTACCCATCGAAGGATTCCACCGACTATGATAAGTCGTAGTGGTGTCCCAGACCGAAGCGTCATTAATCTTCACGAATAAGTATCGGTCAAACCATTTGCCTTCATGTTGTTGTAAAAACGGCCAAGGGAATTGACCCTCCTTCATCACTGAGATATGTTCATACTTTTCGACAGAAAAGTTGATACCATGCTCGGCACCAAGCACTACAAGTGCCACGAGGTTACATACCCGACCGTGGTCATCAACGAAAAGCAGATGTTCCTGTTCTCGCAATACCTTACGAAGACATAAGGTAACGGGAACCACATGAAGCAATCCACGAACATCTGCTCGTGAAGACAAATGTAACCCGCTGGACAATCCCACGGACATTTGTGAGATCCAGGGGCCAGGAATTCTAATTCTTCCGACATAGGACACACCCTTCTCATCGAATCCAACGACTTTTCATCTGACAGCGAGGAATCTCTTGGACGACCTGTTCTGGGACGACCTGTTCTTGGACGATATGTTCTTGGCCGATTTGTTCATCTGGATATTGTTCACCATATCCATCTCCAGTACGATTACTCGTATCGACGACCAAAGTCAAAGTGTCTATATTTACACCGACTTGCTCCGAAGTGGTAGCACCAATCGATGTTAATCTTGACGACGATGCTCCATCCTCTGTCAAAAAAGAAATAGGGTCAACATTAACTGGAGAAGTCTCGGGGTTAACACCGGGACTGGTAGTCTTTTCCGAAGAAAGAAAGGAAGATAGAGATTTGGAAATCTTTGTCATGACGTATATCAAAGTCGTACGAAACGAGAGATAAACCCTAAAAATGCAGATGAGTAAAGAAAAGAGAAGAGAGAAAAGGGGGAAAGAAGATTTTACCTTATTCGGATGACGAATAAATAAGAAAAATCCAAGGGTCGAAAGATCCGGCATTTATACTCTAAGGTGTGAATACCTAGGGTAATCAATAAACCTAAGCGGCGGATGCGAGCGAACCGAGGCGTCTCTTCAGTATCCTTTCAGAACAAACGGTCCAGAGCGTGCCACGTGTAAAGGCGAAGCGACGTGTCGGGTCAAGTTCTGAGTTGGGCAAATCTTCTTTAGTACGTTTCGGTCGAGCTTACTTAAGTAATACTCGCCGAACTCGGGAGGGGGGGGACTATTTGGTGGTACTGGGTTTAGTACTCATTACCATACCCGACTCATATCCGATCCGACATGAAGCTTCTGAAAACATCTCGGAGAAATGGGCCAGCAAGGATCCATCAAGATGACTCGGCCCGTTAAGGAGCATCAGCCTACCTAGGCAAATACAAGAAAATTGGAAGACTTAACTCGGATAAAAAAAAATACTTAGAATTAGTATAACTTTCTTTTATCTTTTAGGAGATTTTTCATTTATCTTTTAAGGTTATTTCGACCGACTTTGTACTTGTATAAATACTTGATGTATTCCTCCAAATTGAGGATATCACCTTCAATAGAGAATTCTATACACATCTTCTTACGTCTATTTTTCCTTATGATTTTACGATTAAACCTAGTTCCTCTATTCTTTGAACCGATCTCGGATTGTTGCTCAATCCGGTATCACCACAAATGACTTTAAATAAATGAGTTAGTGTTTGAGATGTATGTTCCTTACCCATTTGAAGTAAATTGTAGCCTGACCTAACTGAATAATCCCCATGTTTAGTATACATTCAGGATTCTCACAGGCATTAAAGGTCATGACAACATGACCTTTGAAATATAAAAAATCTCACAACCATAAAGTCCGTTTTCATGACTTTATAAAAAACAAAAATATCAAGAGCAAAAAAGAAGTTAACAGTTAAGACTATAAAGAAGAAAAAAGTAAAGTAAAGTTTGATGGGCTTAAAGCTAACTTTAAAGACGGTAAAATCTTCTAAATTCTTCACATTCTAATCACCCCATAAGATATATGCAACCAGAGGATGTTTTGTTAGCTAAACATATAACATTATCTACACATTCTTGTTTTGATTCATATATTCGACCGTATTCTCTTGACTCTAGTTAAGTCAGGCTATTGGGTTGCTATTCATTTATTTACACAAGATGAGATAGTTGAACTGCCAAGTGGAAGTGTTGAACTCAAAACTGAGATTTGGAAATTGAATATTACTCCGAAAGTTCAGCATTTCTTATGGCGGAGTGTCATAGGTGCATTAGCTACGGCTACAAGATTACTATCAAATAATGTTTACATTGATTCAATTTGTAAAAGATGTTGTTTGGAGGATGAAACTATTAACTATGTTTTGTTTGAATGTCCACATGTGCAAGCTGTTTGATGATGTTCAAATTTTCATACTGGTAATTCCTCTTCATCTCAGTTGGAAGATAATTTAAGCAGGTTAATTCATTTGAAGAATGGCGTGAGGATTCCGATATACTCTCAACTTCTTCCGATTTATGTAATTTGGACAATATAGAAATCCTGGAATGAATTTTAATCAAAAAGCGGCATGTTCGCTATTCGCAGTTTTAATGGAGTGATGGAAAGGATTTTTTTCACAATCAGAACATGATTGCAGAGATGGAATCACAATAACATCTCAACGAAGTAGCGCTTGGGAGCCGCCACCAGAAGGTTGGATAAAAACTCAGCTTTTCTGGTAGTTTCATAACTCGTCAGATGTTTACGACAGTAGGGTGGATTGCACGAGATAGTAAAGGTAATCATATTATGTCAAGTTGTTAAAAACTTAAAACGTGTTCTTCAAGTTTAGAAGCTGAAGCATTGGGATTGCTAGATGTTTTACACTTAGCTTGGATGCAAGGATGGAGGTTTGTTGTGTGTAAGACTGGTCATTTGGAACTCTCAACTATTATTAACAAGAGGAAGGAATGTACAGAGATTGCAAACATCTTGTATAATATAAGATGGTAGATTTCACAACTAGTGTTGTCATCTTTGGAACATGTTAACCGAAAAATAAATAGTGCAACAAGTCTTCTATCCAAGAAAATTTATAAATTATATTTATATTATATTTGTTTATGTGGATGCCAGAAATCGCACAATTAGAATTGTAAGGGTTTCGAAAGAAAGCAGAGATTTCTATGTTAAGCTACGAAAGAGAAAACGATGAGCAAAGAGAAAAAGGGTTTTGTTATTGCAGTGTATTACTTTTGTGAATAAAGTTGTGGATCCCCTTCTCAAGGGATGTACAATGATATATATAATTTTCCTAAGTCGGCTAAGTCCTCCTCTAAGAGATAATATCAAGTTTCCTAAATCTTCTCAAGTTGCCTTTTCCCTAAGTCGGTCGCCGCCGAAGTGGGCTTTAAAAGTGGGCCAGGCTTTGGCATTGAGACTTCAAGCTCCTAGGATCGTTACGACGTGGCTGTTGTGTTTGTCTTCTGGAGACATTCGGGTTTGATGTTCTGAGTGTCTTTTGGAGACATTCGGCCTCGATGCCCCGAATGTCTCCGCCCCGAATGTCACTGCCCCGAATGTCTTTCGGAGACATTCAGGCTTGAAGCCCCATATGTCTTCTGGACACATTCGGGCTCGTTGTCTCAGGTGTCTTCTGGCTGAAGCCTAGCATAGGAAGTCTTCATGGCTTCTGGAGTCATTTCCGAGAAGCTTCATGACTTCATGGCTTCACGGCTTCGGGCCAGAGAAGACCTCATCTTCACTGGCGGATAAGACTTAGAGTCGAAGGAGACTTAGGGTCGGAGGAGACTTAGCTCGACTCTGAAGATGACTTAGGGGCCATACGATACCTGGACGTTAATAAGAATGGATGTCTATGAGTTATGATGTCATAACTTGAAGGCCAATGTCGAGCGGGTGAAATCCGACCCGAACAGTTAGCCCCCTGCTCGATAGTGTTAATGATAACAGTATCGAGGTAGAGATCATTGGGCGTCGATGTTGCCGTTCAAAGTTATGACATTATTGATAGCGTGATGTTGTAGGCCTGAGCCGTTAATACTGTAAGCGTTCTGCTTCAATTTTTTGAAGGTTTTAAGACTTCGTGCTCCACTTGTCGGAGTTGATAGTGTTGTTGCTGTAAACGAAAAAGTTGTTTTTTTATAAGAAAAACTCCGGAGATTTTAAGACTCCATGTTTCGACTTTCAATGTCGACGATGTCTTTGGCAACGGAAGTATGATTCCTGAAAGTGATATTGTCACTGAAGATTCCGGGACCTGCCAATGGGAAGGGGAAGAAAGAGATCCCTTATCATTCATTTTTTTTAAGATAAGATTTTGGGTTTTCCCTTTCTCTCTCTTCTTTCTCCTCCACTCATTTTCTAGAGTTTTTCTCCCTTCTTCTTCTTTATCCCGCGCCGCCGTCAACACCGTCGGACCACCAGAGCTCCGCCGCCGCTTGCCGATTTCTGGTAAGCTTCCTCCTTTGATTCATCCAAATCCCTTTGATTTCCAAAACTTTCTTCTAGATTTCAAGTGTGATGAATCCACATTAATAGAGAACAAGCCTTACTTGTGTCCATGGTTTGATTGTTGTTGATGAATCTAGCTTTGGGTTTTGTTGGATTGTTGATAATGCCTTGCATAGGATCTTGATTTTGGATGAGAAATGTGAAAACCCTTTGAATTTGATCTTTAGATGTGGTAGATGAACAAGCTTTGGTTGTTGTTGATCTTTCTTTGCAAATCATTTGTCTTTGATGTTGAGGTTGATCTTGTGTAGGTGAATTGGTTGTCAAGGAGCAAAGGAGTGTTGATGATGTTTTCGGGTTTGAACCCGACAGAACCATCGATTGCGGAGGCAACGTCGGCGAGCTTCCCGGCGAGAAACGGAGTGGTGGAGAGGACTCGTCGACCCCAGGAACGTGTACCGGCTCTCCGAAGTCCCGAATAGGGGATCCGAAGTCGTCAGCACCTTCTATTGGGTATCCAAAGCCTTTGCCTCCCGCCGACGGTGACCCGATGTCGTCCCTTCAGAAACATGGCTCCCCAACAATGGACTTCCGCCCCGATGACCCGATATGACACTCTGGTACCGACGTCCTTGCTTTGGGGATCCGATGCAGTAACTTCGGGGACGGACATCACGAATGACCGGAAGTCGCTTGGTCGTGAGGACGGACATCACGGATGACCCGAAGTCTCTGGGGAGCCATGACGTTCACTCCTTGGACATCATCTTCGTCCTCTTCCTCTCTTGACCTTGGGTCTTCGGACGTCGGAGGCGAAGATGAAGAGACATCCGTTGGAGTTGAGGTTGAGGAGGTGGAGAATACTATAAAGAAGAAGTCAAAGGTTTACCCGGATCCTCCAGGATCTTCTCTTTCGACCGTGAAGTCTCTTGATGTTCTCAGAGCTAGATGTGGGATCCCGGAAGAGATTGTGTTTGTTGTCCCTCTTCCTGTTGATAGGGCCGATAACCCGCCGCCAGGTTGCCTCACGATGTTCGAGTTTTTTGTTGAACATTGCTTTCTCAGGTTCCCGATTCCAGGCTTTCTCCTGTGCTTTCTGTCGGCGAACAACATTGCTCTTGCTCAAATCAACCCTAGAGGTATTAGGCACCTTATCGGCATCTTCGTGTTAGGTCGAGAGCTTGGCGTTGACGTTACCACTGAGCTCTTGGATTCCTTGCTCGAATTTCGGTCCCGTGGCCCGAAAAAGGATTTCAGGTATACAGTATCCAATCCAGCGAAGAGGAAGATCATTGATGGATTTCCTAGCAACGATGAGCACTTCGAGTATTGCTTTTTCTTTGCCCAGACTTTAGAGAAGTCTATCGATGCGGAGTGCATCGACCTTGATGAGACGAGATAGGGGGAAGAGGTAATTGACACTTAGCTTATTTCTCTTTCTTTTTTCTTTTTTCTTGGTTAACATGTTGTGACATATATGTCTTTTTTCTCGCAGTGAGGCCTTCATTCCCCGCCTTTTTCGAGTCTGTTGTCGAGTTAGCCCATGAGATTCTTGCGTCCGGGAAGTGTGATTGGTCGAAAACTTTCAGTAGTCAGAAGATTGAGAGAGCACTTTCCGCTAGAGTTGATCGATAGAGGCCTCTAGTTAGAGGCGCGCCGAGAGTCTCGATCCATCAGAGGTCGACAGGGGCAGCGCCGGGAGCCGGTAAATCGATGACTTTGGGTTCCCTGACGACTGTCGCGCCGAAGTTGTTGAGGACCGGAGCTGCGGCTGTCGTTGCGCCGAGGACCCTCGCGGCTTCTCCTTTGAGTCCTCCTCCTGTTCTTACTCCAAATGAGCTCGCTAAGCAAAGTAAGTTGTCGCGCAAGAGAGCTTTCTATTCCAGCAAGAAAGGGAACGGTCACGCCCGGTGAGAGTCATGTAAAGAAGCATAGAGTGGATGTCTCTTCTTCAGCTGCTGTCGAGGAGATAGTGTTGAGGCGTAGCGGGGCATCGGCTTCTGCTACCTACTTTTCCAGAATTTCGGCGTCTGGTACTATTTTCCCTCCAGCTGGAGGACTGGATCATGGAGGAGCTTACGTCACGACGACCGATAAGGCCTTCGAGGTTCGTTTCCTGCTTTCCTTACATTTTTCCCTATGACTTGAATTCTGTGTTTTGAGATTTTCTCCATTGTTTCTTTCGTTTCAGTTCTTTCTTCATCTGAACCAACTTATTGCCGATTACGATGAGGATCTCCGAAAGAAAGAGGTCGAGCTTAGTAATTCTGAGAGGACATGTAACACCCGTGAACCAATTTTGTGAAATTGGAAGGGTGTGTCGATCGACACTAGTGCGGTGTGTCGATCGACACTAGTGCGGTGTGTCGATCGACAGGCGTGTTTTTGGCTTAAGGCCGGATGTGATTCGAGTGGCTGTCGATCGACACTAGTGGTGTGTGTCGACTGACAGGGTTTTAAGTGGTCGGTTTTCTGACTCGATTTAATCGGTCGGTTTACATGTTGGTTTGGGAGAAACCCTAGGGTTTCGTATATATTCTGATTGGCCGTTTTTTTTAGAGGAAAAATGTCAGAGAATCAGAGTTATATTGTTCCCATAGAGTTTTATCGTTTCCGGTGAGTTTGTGTGTTGTGGATTCGATTGGTTTGTGAAAGGAACCATTGTTGTGCGATTCGGAGTGGAGTGGGAGGTGGATTTCGTGGCTTTTAGTGGTGATCAAGCTGATCTCGTGTCTAGTCTCAATTCCTTCCTTTTCTCTTTCGAAATCTAAGGTGAGTGCGTGACCATTGCTTTTGGGTCGATGGATCGTTAGGGTTGCGTGGTGATAGGTTAGAATGTGTTGTTTGATCTCTTGGTGGTTTTTTGTGGGTGTGATTGCTTGTTGTTGTATTGTTGTTGATGTTGTGCAGGTTTTTCGTACTGAAGCAGAGGAGGAATCGATCCAAGAGGATTATGATCGGTTTCCACGATTCTGCTAGGGGTATGTCGAACGACACACATGAGGTGTGTCGAACGACACCCCAGTATGAGGTCTGTCGAACGACACACATGAGGTGTGTCGAACGACAGCCAGTTCAGAGTGTGACGATCGACACCTAATGTAGTATCGATCGACACATATCTGATTGGGTTGTGTTGAGATATTTGTGTGTTGTGTGATATATATGTTTGTCTGAGCGGTCCATCGTGCCTGAGTGCGCAGTCGTAGATGGGATGACCGTCTTACTGAGTATTTATGATAATACTCTTGCATCTCTTTTTCCCATGTGATGCAGGTAAAGGCAAAGTGTGATCGTGGAATCATTGCAACGAAGAGGAGGATGATTTAGGGTCCTAGTTGCGTGGTTGTTTTTTTAATTTGCATTAGAACTGCCATAGGTTGTTGGTTAGTTCTGAATGATGTTTTTTGATATTGTTTGGATTGGTCTCTTTGGTTTAAAGGAATTTGAATGTTTGGTTTATTTAGTTAAGTAGTTATCCGCCGAATATTTCTGTGTGGTTTGTTTGGTCGTGGAGGATAGCATTTATGGAATGCTAGTCCGAGACCAAAGTCTAAATTGTTAAAAAAAAAAAACACGAATCGGGTTGTTTCAGGACCGATGCCTCCTTGCAGTCGAGACTGGATGAGCTTGTTGAGCGGAACAAGGTCCTTGAAGATGAAGTGCAGAACAAGAAGGATTTGGATGCCAAAGTTGAGCGTTTAAAAATAGACCGTGACAAGGACAAGGACAAGGAGATGATAGCCAAGTTGAGGAGAAGGTTGGCTTCTGCGGACACTAGAGCCGTAGAGGCTGTCGACGGGCGAAAGAGGAAGTGACTTGCGCCTTGGCGGTCAGACCAAGGAGGACATGCTAGATCTTGCGGAGGTCAATGCGAACCTTGAGTTCATCAAGGATCTTCGAGAGAAGAAGGTGACGACGAGGTCAAGCGCTTGAAGGGGCACATGCCGAGATCTATGATGCCCGGGATGTATTCAAGGAGCTCCTTTCTGATGTTGGAGGTGAGACCCCCGTTGTTCAGGAGGAGCAGGTTAGCAAGGTTGTTGGACCCACTACTGCTGAGACTTCTCTGCCAGGCCCCCCGACTGGAGTGGAAGCCGGTCTTTGAAAGAGTCGATCTTGAGGAGAGAGTAGATGAGGATGCAGCGTGACTGTTTTCTCTGTCTTTTTTTTTAGTCCTTGTTTTCAGACTTAGTCTATTTTATGACTTTTGTCTATGACTTTCTTATGATTTTTGGATGTGGTACCCCATGACTTTTGGTAATAGCGTTTGGATGGTTTGTATCCATGCTATGATTATGTTTACCTTACATTGTAGCGAATGTAGGATGATAATGACAGCATCGTTTATTTCTTGCATTTCTTGTCCAAGAATTTCGAGAGTTATGATGATTTCATAACTTCATGAATTCATGACTTCACGAATTCATGACTTCTTAACGCGAGCCAGAGAAGACTTTCTCTCCATTAGCTAAGTACAAGTTACGCTCTGCTCTTACCAACGTTGTTGTTGGGTTTGTGAATGTAGATTCACAAACCCAACAACAACGTTGGTAAGAGCAGAATAGCGAGATCACAAATGAGTCTATGCTCCTCTTCTACCAACGTTGTTGTTGGCTTTTTGAGAATGGTGGTGCTTTCTGAACACGTCTATTCATAAGCATCACACCCTTTGACTTAACCAACACGTTGTTGGGTTTTCATTCGGTGTACAAACCTAAGTAATCATTGGCAGCTGGTTTTTACCAATGGTGTTGTTGGGAACTTGAATGAACAGCCGGGGTCAAAAAGCCTAAAAACTGATCATTAGAATTTGTGAATGAACAGCCGGGGTTTAAAGCCCAGAAACTGAACATTAGAACTTATATAGCGCGCTTAGGATCCGATGATGGATTTCATTTTGTTCAAGTTCACACATTGTTACTGTGGCCAGCAGCAACGACTGTGGATTGAACTTTGCTTGAAAAAGGCTTTGAATAATCCATAGAGGATGTAACTGATGAAGTCTATGAGACTTGTGTCAAGCGTCTGACGTCTGAAGCGAAGAGTTTGGTAAAAATGGGAGTATACGAGTATACATACCCTACTTCCCCCCCCCTTTTGACGGAGGAGTGCAACTGAACTCGTCCGGAGACAAGCTGCCTACGTACCCTTTGCAAGGATCAAGTCGCCATGTAGTTCGTTAAAGCACTTACTCCCCCCCCCCCTTTTAGACGGAGGAGGGCAACTGAACTCGTCCGGAGACAACCTGCTTCGTACCCTTTTGCAGGGATCAAGTCGCCTTGTAGTTCAAGGCAAAAGCCTTAGAAGAGGACTAGTGATAGTACCTCTCAAGTGCTTCGCGTTCCACGAATGGAGTATCGGCGTGCCAGCCATGGTGGCGAGCTCATTAACGCTGGGGGGACCACGGTGATGACTTTGTAAGGTCCTTCCTAGTTAGCTCCGAGTTTGCATGCGTTCCGCTCTGCTATATTCTAGAAGACTTTGCGCAGGACTAAGTCACCATCACGGAAACGTCTTTCTCGAACTCTGGAGTTGTAGTAACGCGCGGCTGCGTTTTGATAGTTGGCGATCCTGATGAGTGCTTGATCACGCCTTTCGTTAAGGAAGTGCAATTCATCAAAGAGTAGCGAGTCGTTGAGTTCTTCGTTTTCTGGTAAGAGACGACGTCGTGGCCCAGGAGAAGTGATCTCTGATGGGATGACACATTCAGTACCATAAACAAGTGCAAAAGGAGTTTCGCTCGTTGCTCGGCGGGAGTGGTGCGGTGGGACCATATAACGCCTTCTAGCTCGTCTACCCAGCGTCCCTTTTTAGCATCTAAGATTTTCTTCAGGCCATCGAGAATTGACTTGTTGATTGCTTCTGCATGACCATTACCTTGAGGGTAACGAGGAGTAGACGTGTTAAATCGAATCTTCCACTTCGCACAAAAAGTCTCAAACCGGTTGGAGATTAATTGAGAATACGATTTTGTATGGAATTTCGTGACGACATATGATGTTCCTCTAGACGAAACTTTGAACTTGGGCGTCTTTGATACTTGCGTAATCTTCGGCTTCCACCCACTTTGAATAATAGTCTATTAGAACAAGTAATAAGCGCTTCTGCTTCGAGGAGTGCAATGGTCCAACGATGTCCATGGCCCATCTCATGAACGAATAGGGAAGAGTGACAGAGGAAAGCATCTCTGTCGGCTAATGAATCTTCGGGGCATGTCGTTGACATCTTTCACACTTTACTGAAAACTTTACGCGGTCGTTTACAATAGTAGGCCAGAAGTGGACATGTCGCTTGATCTTGATTGTCAGGGCTTTGCCACATGAGTGATTACCTCAAGACCCGTTGTGGACTTACTCCATGACTCGTCTAGCTTCCTTTCCTTTTACGCAGGTGAGTAGAGGGCCAGAGAATCTCCACCTATAGATGTTACCATCGAGCATAACGTACCGAGCGGCTTGCTTCTGTACCTTACGGGCTGCCCACTTGTTGCTAGGCAGTTTTCCATTGACAATGTAAGCACAAATTTGATCCATCCAAGGTTTGTCGCAACCGTACTCGGGTTCTTCATCTGTCTCCATTGGGACAGAAGTGTTTTGGTCATGAGGGACACGCGGGAGGTTTTCTGGCGTGAGGTTGTCGGTGTCTGGGACGTCATCGGTGTCAGAAACCTCGTCGGCGTTAGGGACCTCGTCAGTGACAGAGGCATCGGCGACTAGGGACTCATCTGTGTCACGAACCTCATCGGTACCAGGGACCTCGTCAGTGACAGAGGCGTCCACGACTGGGGCCTCATCGGTGTCAGCTGGTCTTCGTTGATCAGCCGTAGGCGCTATCACCGGCAGAGGCGTAGGCTATGTGCCTTTAGCTGCTTCTGTCATCTCAATGTCTTCGGCTCTTGTCTCAAGTGATTCAACAATGGCTTTTGCTTGCTTAGCAACTTGTGATCGGGTCGAGATGACGAGCGTCATGTCTTGTTGAATGCTTCGAAATTCGATGAACTTCACGGGGATAACTCGCTTTAAAGCTGGATCTGCAGGGGGAGCTGAAACAGAGGCAAGGTTTGCTAAAGCGTCGGCGTCAACGTTTTCCCCTCAGGAAATTCGTGTAAGTGTAAACTCTTTAAATGTCAAGGCAATGTCCTCGGCTATCTTTAAATAGGCTTCCATACGATCGTCTTTTGTTGCGTACTCGCCGCTGAACTGGCAAATAACTAGTTGTGAATCGCAGAATGCATGAACGTGCTCGATGTTAAGTCCTTGAGGGAGCCGCATGCCAGCGATAACAGCTTCATATTTTGCTTCGTTGAGACTCATCTCTTGCCAGAACGGAGACGAGCACCGAAGTGTTCCCCTTTGACAACGTGTTTTTGAATTTCGTTAAGGCTTCCTGCGCAGACTTGTTGCTAATACCTTCCACCTTTGACAACGTGTTTTTGAATTTCGTTATGAAAGATCGAAGATTTTTGGGCTCGCCTTGCTTATTGTTCCATAGTTCAGAATTGTAGATTTTCCGTTCCATGAAGATGTAATGCTGCACGAACAGCTCGGAAAGCTGGAAGAAAGTGTGAATCGAATTCTTCTCCAGTTGTAGAAGCATTAAAGGGCAGGCCCCTTGAGGCTCTCTACGAACAGCTTGCAGTAGATGATGTCTTTTTCAGCTTCCTTGAAGCTTGCTCTTCCCAAGGCCACTTCGAACTCCATTAGATGGTCTGAAGGGTATGTAGTCCCTTCATAGATTGGTAACTTGAGTCTTCCGGGATCGGAGATTTTAGTTTTCGCGATCCGCTCGTCGAAAGGCGTATTCCTTGCCTTTTCCAGTACTTGTGCGATGGCAGGAGCCTTCCCTGTTCCGTGGTGTATCTGTAATTGGGTACGCTTTAGGTCGGAGGCAACTCGCTCCATCTGAGTCTTCATCTCAGCGAGTTCTGTAGAGTAGAATTGTTTAAGCGTTCTGCGCTCTTGCTCTTTCTTGTACAGCTCCTCGCTGGAGTATCTCGCATAATCTCCATCTTAGAAGAGCCTGACGCGCTTTGAGTGTCGGGGGCACGCAGTTCTTGTCGGTCACCATCTGCTCCTTCTGGTCGCCCACGTTTCTGGGGAGCAGGTTGATCTCTGTCTGAGATCTCCACAACGCGTTCAGGAGTCATGCTGCTTCTCGTTGTTGTGGAGGTTGTGGCAAGTCGTCTGGGTTCCTCCAGTCGGTTCGAGGTGCTGAAAAGTTGAGGCGATGAGGGTCGATGCGCGCCCTAAGTCTTGTTGTGTCGGGTCTTGCGCCCTTTCTTTGCAAAAGAGCTCTCAGCTCCTTCGTGGTTGCCTCGTTGATCTTAGTTTGCTCCTTATGTTCTTTGAGGAGAGTCTCTAGCATCTTCTTGACCTTGGTTATGTCGCCCTTAGCGGTGACGTCGGTGGCAGCAGCTTCGGCAGTAGTTTGCTTCTCATGGTCGACTCTGGTGTGTGACGTAGCTTTTTGTTTGTGAGAAAGTCTCTAGTATCCCCTTAGTCGGCGCCAAATTGTGGATGCCAGAAATCGCACAATTAGATTTGTAAGAGTTTCGAGAGGAAGCAGAGATTTCTATGTTAAGCTACGAAAGAGAAAACGATGAGCAAAGAGAAAAAAGGTTTTGTTATTGCTTTGTATTGCTTTTGTGAATAAAGTTGCGGATCTCCTTCTCAACGGATGTACAATGATATATACACTTATTCTAAGTCGGCTAAGTCCTCCTCTAAGAGATAATGTCAAGTTTCCTAAATCTTCTTAAGTTGCTTTTTCCCTAAGTCGGTCGCCGCCAAAGTGGGCTTTGAAAGTGGGCCAGGCTTTGGCGTTGAGACTTCAAGCTCCTAGGATCGTTACGACGTGGCTGTTGTGTTTGTCTTCTGGAAACATTCGGGTTTGATGTTCTGAGTGTCTTGTGGAGACATTCGGCCTTGATGCCCCGAATGTCTCTGCCCCGAATGTCTTTCGGAGACATTCAGGCTTGAAGCCCCGTATGTCTTCTGGAGACATTCGGGCTCGTCGTCTCAGGTGTCTTCTGGCTGAAGCCTAGCATAGGAAGTCTTCATGGCTTCTGGAGTCATTTCCGAGAAGACTTCATCGCTTCATGACTTCATGGCTTCGGGGCAGAGAAGACCTCCTCTTCACTGGCGGATAAGACTTAGAGTCGAAGGAGACTTAGGGTCGGAGGAGACTTAGCTCGACTCTGAAGATGACTTAGGGGCCATACGATACCTGCATGTTAATAAGAATCGATGTCTATGAGTTATGATGTCATAACTTGAAGGCCAATGTCGAGCGGGTGAAATCCGACCCCAACAGTTTACATTGTCCGCCACTCTGACTTAGAGCATGTTTATCAATAAACACCAAAGACTGTCATTTAGATTAATTTAGTATTAATTGTATTAGTTATTTAATCTTTGACATTTCATAAAAAAATTGTAATTTTTGTATGTTTATTGGTGACACTCAATATGTTTTAAAAAATAAATAAAAAAATTTGAAATCATAATGCAAAAGTTGCTTGTAGCACTTGAAATCGAATAGTTTGGCCCATCCACCCCTAACACAAGACCACAAAGTAAGGTCAGCATTAACTTGATGGCGGCCATCCATATTATATTACCATTACAATATTAATAATTAAAATTCTAATCAATTTTTTTCGTCTACATTAACTAATTATAAACTGAAAAAGACGACCAATATAAGAAACTTAAAAAAAAAAATTAAAAAAAACTTTAGAAATAAAATTTAAAAATATAAAGTCACCTATTCATGTGATAATATTCAAAATAAACAAATAAAATTAACTCAATACGTATATCGATGTATCATGAAAATATATTAAAAATAGATAAATAAATGAACTATTGAAAAAAAGGAATTCCAACTTTGAAAATGCTACTGATGTTCATTAATAGGCTACCGTTAATAATATGGCAGTTTTGGATCGAATAAGGAAAATAATATATGAACTTGTGTATTATTGATAAACAAATAAAATATTGATTGAATGATTGATTTGAACACTAGTATCATGGGCTTTAATTTTTTCTGTTTAAGTTTGGCTCAGCAACCAAAAAATTACGTATAAAATTGAAAAAAAAAAAAAAACTGGGGGCAGCCCCCATATGAACAGTAGATCCACCCCTGCGTGTCAGTAGAGGAATGTATCCACGGCTCTTGAATGGATCCATGAAACTCTCATAAAAAGTGAATGTGATCAAAGTAAACAAGGTTATAACCACGAAGAAAACAACATACCACATAATCCCAACCATGACGCTCTACAAATGACTTTGCAGCTTCTTCTGAATCAAAATCAAGAGCGGAGTCTCCTACATTTGTAAAATGTCAAGGCCTTAGACAAGACATACCAATCAAGTAAATAACCAATACCATAAGATATAAGTCTATTAAGGCTGCATCTTATTGAAAAGTAAGACTCAAATTAGCGTTGCAAATATAAGGCCGGAAGTAGAAGCATCAGCACGATTCAATCTCCTCTGGTTTCGATTCAAAGAAACAATATTACTCGATCCAAAGAGAGAAGACAAAGCATTGGTGGATTGTTGTTGTTGTAGAAGTGATATATCATGGTTTTTACCCGTTTTTTACCATGATTTTATCCGGTTTTATCGAGTCTTTTCGGTGTTTTTCGAGTGTTTTAGAGTCTTTGCGGGTTTTTGTACGTGTGGAGCTTAATTGATGATTATGGAACGTTTTGGAGCATTGTGGAAAGAGGAGCTGAAGTCGTTAGAACAGATTTTTAATTGCCGTCAGTTTGGCGTGTCGATCGACAGCCCCACGAAGACCTGTCGATCGACAGCAATGTTAACACCTGTCGATCGACAGGCCTTCGCAGAAACCGACCTTATACGTTTTAAAGAAGGAAATTTGCCCACTAATGGGCCAGAAGTTGCCAGTAGACCGTCATAAAAGCCCACCACGAGTTTTACCTCTATAAATAGTTTATTTTAGGTTTTTAGATCATAACTTTAGATTTTACTTAACAAAGTTTAGAGAGAGATTTTTAGGGTTTTTTTAGGGAGACAAGTTTACTTTATTCTTTGAGATTCTTCGAACCCTATTGTTCTTATTCTTATTCTCTTTTTATATGCAGTATTATTCAGTTATGATTTGCTTTGCTTCCATGTCTGAGTAGTTTGCTTGTTAGGTTTAGGGTGGTTCGAATGGAATGATGATGAATTGTTAGGGTAAACTCACTTGTTAGGATTATTTGTTAGGTTCTTCACCTAGATTGCTTTAACTCTGGTTTAGGATTCGCGACCCTGAATTTGGATATCTTAGGTTGATAGATTGACACGAAAGTGTAATTGATTAGCCATAACTAGATCTTAGGTGAGCAAAATTACTTATTCGCAAAGAAATTTGGTTTAGGGATTTTGTGAACAAATTGGACTTGAATTTAAAGCTTGTTTAAATTGATTGAATTCGCAAAGAAATTTGGTTTTCTAGGGTTTAGACATAGTTAGTTTTCGCAACGACAGTTGGTTAATTATATTTTAGTGTTCCAAGTTCTAGAACGGTTCTTAATTAAATCTTGATTCTGTTTAACCTGCAATTCTGATTCATCCTGAGAATTACCCAAAAGCCTAGCACTTTGTTTAATTGAATTTTAAATCAACAATCTTTCCTGTTACCAATTGCTTTTGTTATTTATTTTACATTATTTTACTTAGCCGAATTTGAAGTCAATGTTCCTATCGTTTGATTTGACTCCCAGTGATTCGACCCCTACTACGACGACCTCTTAATTTGAGAGAGTAGCTCAGGGTAAATTTGAGCCTATCAAATTTTGGCGCCGTTGCCGGGGAGTCAAAATCTTCCATAGGATTTTGATTCTAGAATTCTGATTAAGTATTCTTTTTATTTTTGATTTCTTTTCTTTTATTTTTGGTGTTTCAGGGTTTATGCCTTCTAGCAGAACCAGAAGCAACAAGGATAAAGGGTTAGCAGATTTTTTCCAGAGTTGGGAATTTTGGAAAGGGAAAACAGACGACAAGCAAAGTTAGCTAAGATGGTTAATCGAGCTGTAGTAGTTTTTCGGAATGCTGAAGGAGAGAATGTTGATCGAGATGGTAATCGATACAACAATCAGGGAGACCCCATTGATGAAGCTGGTAACATCATCGAGGTTGAGGATCCGGTTGCAGTAGAACGTGCGGAGTTCGATCGTCAACGGGCTGAATGGGAGCGCCAGCGCGCTGAGCTTGAGCATTTGGCTCAGGCGAATCGTGGACCTCAGGAGGTAGTGGTTAACCAACGCACTTTGGGAGACTACTACCGTCCTGAAGAACATTATGCCAACAGGGCAGCGATTCGACCCCCTAGATTTGAGCGTAGGGATTTTGAGTTGAAGCCTGCGTACTTCTCTCTTGTGGCTCAACATCAGTTCCATGGGTACCCATCAGAGCACCCCATGGATCATCTTGAGATGTTTGAGGATCTTGCGTCGAGCATCAAGGCTAACAACGTGTCGGAAGACTACATTATGTGTAAGCTCTTCCCATTTTCTCTTACTGGAGAGGCAGCCTCTTGGCTGAAGCAGTTGGAGCCAGGCTCAGTGACTACTTGGAGAGATACCAAGAGTGCTTTCCTGAGTCACTTCTACGATGAGTCGCGCTCAGAGGATCTGCGAGCTAAGATCTCAACATTTGTTCAGAATCTGACAGAATCTTTCAAAGTTGCGTGGGAAAGGTTCAAGGGATATCAGAGAGATTGTCCTCATCACGGGTTTACTGAGGTTCAGTTGCTGGGTATATTCTATAGAGGAATGGATTGGAGACATCAGATGACTCTAGATGCTTCAAGTAATGGGAATTTCAAAACCAGGTTTCCCGCTGATTGCCTTGAGCTCATCAAGAACGTGTCTACTATCAATAGTACAAAGAAGATTGATGAGGAAAGGAGACGAGAAGCTGGTCAAACAAATGGAGCTGAGATTGCTGAGGTTAAGGCTGAGATAGATTCCGTGCATAACCTTCTGGTGAACAAGAAGTCAGTTAATTTTGCACAGGAAGTTGACACTTTCTATCAAAATGATGAGCAGGAGGATGTTAATTACATCAACCAGAATGGCTACCAAAATCAGCGGTATGGGAATCAGTCAGAGAACAAGGGATACAACAATTACAATCAGAGGAGCTCATTCTCTGGGACTCCAGGTTCTCCAAGCTATGCCCAAAAGTCGCAGTTTCAGAAACCATTTGGCAGCAGCAGCAATCAGAGGAATTACGGATCTTCATCGTATCAACCGATTCCTGCTAAGTCTTCAGAAAATGACATGAAGGGTATGCCTGAACAGCTTCTTGAGGGGCAACAAACTCAGACAGTGAACTTCAATGGGAAGATTGACGGGCTGTACACTG
The DNA here is from genome assembly GCA_900128785.1 of Arabis alpina. Lineage (NCBI taxonomy): Eukaryota > Viridiplantae > Streptophyta > Magnoliopsida > Brassicales > Brassicaceae > Arabis > Arabis alpina. Next base: position 29,283,277 of record LT669791.1, read on the forward strand.
ATCTCAATGGGAAGATTGAAGCCCTCAATATTCACATGAAGAAGTTAGGCACTCAGGTAGCTCAAACTGCTGAAAATGTGAAGAGACAAAAAGGTCATCTTCCAGGAAAGACGGATATGAACCCAAAGCACTTCTCCAACTCTATCACGTTGAAGAGTGAAGAACAAGTTATTCCAAATATTGAGAAGTGTGAAGATGAGGATTGGCTCGTGGTTCTTGAAAAAGACATGGAATTGGAGATTGCAAAGCGTCAGTCGATCAACAGGCCTTCTGCTGTCGATCGACACCAAGATCTGACGGCAATCGAAAAACAGACACTGTTGATCGACACACCATGCGGTTGTCGATCGACAGCTACAAGAAATTTCGGTACAAGTGCGAATTCATCAGCTCTGTCGATCGACAGACCTGGTGGTTGTCGATCGACAGCACCAAAAAATGCAGACGCAGAAAACCTAAAAAATCAGTCTGAAACTGCCATTGAACGTGTCTACAAGCCCAAGATTCCGTATCCAAGGAGTCTATATCCTTCATGCATCAACCAAGGCAGTGACAAAGCACCTAAGGAGAAAGGAAAACAAGTGCCAACATCATTGAGAAAGATACCAAAGTTGTTAAATCCAGGAATGTTCGTGGTTCCGTGTTCAATCAATGGTGTAGAATTGAAGGATTCTCTATGTGACACAGGAGCTAATGTGAATGTTATGTGTGAGGCTGTTGCAAAGAAGCTAGGAATTTTGGAGCTACAACCTTCAAGGACTTATATCGAGCTCATAGATAGATCGTGTACAATTTCTAAAGGCTTCATTTCTTACGTGTTGATTCAAATAGGAGATTGTCTTGTTCCTACGGACTTCTACATCATTGAAAGAAAGGATAATGTCTGTAAACCATTGGTCCTTGGTGCACAGTTCCTTGCAACAGTGGGAGCAATGGTGGATTTTCCTAATAAGTGAATCTCCTTCTCGAACATCAACAAGTCTGTCTTCTATCCTTCAGTTCTTGTCACATCGCTTCCTGTATGAGTGTCAATGTTGGAGATACGTTGGATTTTGAAGATGAGACAAAGAAGGTTCGAAACGTCCTCAAGCTGGCTCCTTCCACTCCACGTCGTGATGTCAACATTCCTGCAAATTCTAAGTGCGAAGAGTCCCCCAAGGTGAAGCACAGAAAGACCTCTAAACCATTCTCCAAGTTCAGAATTGTCATTCCTTTGGAGTTTAGAGAGAAGGGAGAGGTAGTTGTCCAAGAGATGATGGAAAATACTATGAAGCTTTTTCCTGGTATTATTCCTTGTAAGTCTGGGGGAGTGCACTTCAGAGATCCACCTTCAGCCTAAACATCATCTGCAGTCAAGCTAAAGACTGAAAACAAGCGCTTGGTGGGAGGCAACCCACTTGTAAGTTTTTCTTTTTCTTTCAGTCATTTTTCTTTCTTTGAGTCAGTTTGTTCTTTGTTTCTTTTATATTTCTCAAGATTTGTGAACCTTGTTGTTTGCGACTCTTTGCTGCGGTATTTGATGGTATTTTGTTTCAGTGATCTTCAGTTTTTCTTTAGATTTCTCCAACAACATAAGTCGTCAGAGCCAGATTTTCAGAATTTCGATGAGCCTATCGATCGACAGACCTAGTGGTTGTCGATCGACAGCCCCATGAAGCCCTGTCGATCGACACACCTAATGGTTGTCGATCGATAGGCCAGCAGAACATGTCCGAATTTCGTTCTTTTCACAAATTTTCTGACTTTTTCTTTTTCTTTTCACCAATCTCAGATTTAATAACACTGGGGACAGTGTTGTTTAAGTCTGGGGGAGGTAATTACTAACATTGTTTTCTATTTTGGAGTCAAAAATTTGTTTTTATTGAGTCAAAATGTAGGGAATAATGATCTTTCTTAGGAATAAAGCTTAGTTTTTGAAACTTTTAGCTGTTGCGATGAAGCCTTTGGATGGAACGAATTCGAAATCAGATGATAGTACAGGTTCCCCTCTTATCGCGATTTGCAGAACGAAGTAGATCAAATTCCAGACTAGCACACTTGATCTCCATTTCGCTATATTCTCTTTGATGATATCACGATAGTAAAACATTCAGGACTCCTTATTCTCTTTACCACTCTTTGTTGATCCTGAATGGCCAGCTCATTTTTAGTTGGTACCCAACCCCTAACCTTAACCTTTTGTTCAAACCTCATGCAGTCTCTTTTCCTTAGTTTTATGTGTAGGTATGTGTATAAACTCCGGAGAGAAAGAGGTCCGACGCAGTTTTTCATTCACAAAAATTGCACAGAAAAAAGAATTGGTAGGAGTACTTGAAAGAGAGCAGCAATGCTAAGCATTCCTTGGGACTTAATACACAACAATGGTAATTTTCGAGACTAATATCTTTGTAAAATCATTTTCCCCCTTAGAGTTAAAAAAAAAAAAAAAAAAAAAAAATTATTTCGAAAAATAAGTAAGGGAAAGGGAAATGATTATTTAAATAAGTCTCTAGCTTCAAAAGAAAAATCCCAAGGAATGAAGAAGTTGGATGTGGAAAGTGGAACGTGATTATATGAAGGTGTTTGGTTCCTGATAACGTTTTGGAGGAGGGAGTGCAATGTGAATGAGAAACTGTGGGCATCAACTGGACCCAACTCTCTCTTGTGATTATGCATAATGTCTGCATCCACCAAATAAAATCCGGTAACCCGAAACACTTAAGCTCCACTTAAACACAAAAGCCTTTAACATCACACCTAGCCCTTTTACTTGGTTGATATCATTGGAGAGAATTCCATCATCACTTCGATCGAGTGTGCGACAGTTAGGGGAATGTGAAACTGATGGGTTTGCAGGTTAAGATTTGAGACCCAACCTATGATGGTTGAGATTCGTGACCGCCAAAGGTATTTTGTTTATATGCAGCAAAAGAGTCAAGGAAGCGAAAACAATGTTTCAAAGGATAAGTGAGTTCTCGCCATTTTCAAACCTCGACTTCATTCTTAGTCTCTAGTTTGCTTGAGGGCAAGCAAAAGCTAAGTCTAGAAGTGATTACAAGGTCGAAATCCAAACAAGAAGTAACAAGAGCCTGAATGCTCGAATTTCAAGTTATATACGTAATCAAATGTATAATCACATCACGGACATAAATTTCTACTCGAATCCAAATCTAAAAACGATTTCCCGTAGATTTCTACAGTCAAATACATTTCATATTCCAAATCTGAAAACGATTACATCTCAGAACAAATCTAACTGAAGATTTCTATAATGAAACGAGAGCAACCAGATCGAGATCGATAAAAAAAAAGCTTTCGGATTGAGATCGAGAGAAAAGAACACAATCGCCCAGAGAGAAGAGGTTTTGAGCAAATGAGAACTGATTTTGGGTTTGGGTCTAACCAAAAAACGATGGTCCAATGAGGCTTTGACAAGTGTCTCTAATGAAACTATCAAAAGTGTCACTCCCATTATCTGTTTCATTACAAAAACTTGTTAAAATATTCATTTATATTAATTAACTCAAATGACACCCTTAAAAGGTGATGGATAATCATGTTCTTAAAAACCAATTGTATGCACCGTTTTCTGTTTTCTTTTTTAGCGTATTGTTTATTAATGATAATGTGTTACAAAGGTCTCGGAGCTACGATATACATCATATTTTACTGACTTTTAGGATTTTATTATATTCAATTTTATTAATAATAATTCAGGTGTTAGAATAAAATTGTTATTTTAGTATTTTAATTTAGGAAATTGTAGCATTTTGGGTCTTAATGAAGCAATTCAAACTCTTTTCCAGAAAATCATATTTCCTCTACCAAATGTTGTGGCCCAGATAGAGATCATACCACCGATGGATTGAGCCCAAATTCTGTTACGAGATAGAGGAGGATCTCAGCTTCACAACAAATATTCATTCGGCCAAATCCAACAGTTAGATCTCAAGATAATCATAAAATACTGAAAACTGTTCAAGCATATTCCAAGATGAAGTCGGTTTTGAGATATTCACAGGTGACCGATCAAAAACACGAGGTGAGCGATCGATCACCAACTCTCTGAAAACGACGGAAGCGTACAAATATACAGTGACCGGTCAATCACAGGAGGACCGATCGATCACCGCCTCGAGAAAAAAAGAAATATTCTGTTTTTCTCGTATATTCTCCCAAATTTCTAAGGATTTACCCTAGTTCGGCCTCACCACTATATTATGAGCAGAGAAGATATCTATCATCACATACGGCTGGTTACGAAGCTAGTTATGAAGCTATCGACAGGCATGACACTTTTACTTTTCTAAATACTTGTTCTTTCAATTTCAGTTTGTAAGAGAGAAGAAGATCTCTCCTCTTGTTATCCACTAGAGAACCTTTTCTCAACCGTATTCTTATTGTTTTTATAAGAATGATTTTTTTCCTCTTTACTATGCTTGAGTAGTTTTATTGTTGGGTTCTAGTTGACTCAATTCAAAGGGTTTTATTGGTCTGATAGATAGGATTGCATTCCATGGTGATTCCTTTACTTGTTCTTGTAGTTCTTTTGCTTAGATCTAAATTTATTGCATGTTTTAGGATTGATCACCCTGAAACTGATCTTAGATATTCATAATTGTGCTAGTCGCTCTGTTGTGATTTATGGTGATAAGATATATTAGCGAGTTTTGTGTTTGCTAGCCGCTTGATTAATAATTTATGGTTAATCTAAGATCACTTTAATCAATGGAAACTACAATATTATAAACCCAACATCATTAATCAACCATCATTCTTCCTTAATCTAATCATATCCATAATCCATAAGAAGAATAGAAGAACTACCAACATATATGAATTTTAAACATCAAAACTATAACAACTAAAGAGATAGGCATGATTAGAGATATGAAATGAATGAGTGGTGGGAGTAAAGTTTTACCCTAATAAAATCAATCTAAAACTACAAGTGCACAGCTAATCAATCGTAGTATTTAGGGGTCGAATCCACAAGGGCCAAGTGTACGCTTCAACTCAATAAAGTAGGAATCAAAGCTAAAACAGAAAGGGGTTTTTTGTTGGTTTGGAATAATGCAAAGGTTCAAATTCAATTAATTAAACATTGGGCTTAGGGAGTTCTCTAGGGTTATAGATTAATCTCTTTAGATTTTTGGGTTCAAATATGTTAACGAGTTTAAAATACTAATGTATGACTACTCTACTCTCGTAGAATTATCAACTATCCTTAGGGTGATGATCACATAACTATCGTAGGCGACCTCTCAAACTAATGATGCAATTTTCAGTACAGATTTGATATACTCACTTGACTTCACCACACAACTATCATTGGTGATGTTACCAAGCTCACTTAAAAGTAATCGACAAGGTTAAACAAGGGGTTATCAAGCAAACCTAATTGAGATCATTCTCTTGCTAGTTCTTAGATCATGCAATAATAACAACTTCAAATGAAAAACAATGATTGCCTACCCAAGGTTCAACTCTATTTATCAAGCCATAATTTTCCTCCTTTGAAACATCCCTTAACCCAACGGATCACTACTCAATCATGGACATGAAAAACAAAGCAAAAGCAAAGGAATTGATTATCAAATAATAGAGAGTTAGGGTTTAGAAAACTTTTCGAGTGGATAACAAGAAGTGAGACCTTCTTCTCCCTTTACAAAGCAATAGAAAGATGATGAGAAACAAAGTGTTTTTGAGAATTGTGGTGAGAGTCTTTGGAGTATGATAGCTTGTCAAGCTTCTAGCATGATGAAAAATGTGGCGTCTCTTCTGTTTTTATAGGTGTTCAAGATGTCTAGGGGAAATCTCAATGTAATTAGGGTAAATTCTCCAAAAAATGAAGATTTGGGCTTTTTTCGGACTTGGTGTTCGATCGTTCACCACCTGTATTCGATTGAACACCTTGAAAACGTGAATCTGGAAATTTTCCAGAGAGTTGGTGTTCGATCTAACACCTCATGTGTCCGGTCGAACAACTACTCGATGTTCTGCGCAGCTTCAGATTCAAGACTGCATGATCGGTCTTCAGTAATTTGTGAATATCTTGAGATCTAACAGTTGGATTGGGACGATATGATATGATAATTGAAGCTATGACTCACCGCTATCTTGTGTCTAAATTTGGGCTTGATCCATAGGTGTGATCTTGATTGATGGGCCGAGGAATCTGACGGTCAGAACTGACTCTCTTCAAAAGAGGCTTATTTTCTCCATTTTTCCTGTGAAGACTCAAGATCCACGAAAAACACTAAAAGAACACTTTTATCTCTAAAAATTGTATTATTATTAATAAATATAGGTAAAATAGATATTAAAAAGTAGTAAAATATGATGTATATCAATGAGAAACTTCAATAAACCATTGAAAGATTCAAGCTTTAAAGATTCAAACTTTAAACAAGAAAGAAAGTAAATCAAGATAAGAGAAATAACAAATTCTAGACAAAACTAAATGCATAAACATAAAGATAAAGATAAAGGTTGAAGAATCCTTCTCTAGGATGGAATGAACATGAAGATCATATCCAAATCATTAAGAAAAGAGTTTGGATCTAATTAAACCATCTCTAGAGGAAAGAAAACGTAGGGGTTTTAATGCTATGACAAGCTATTTATAGGAAAAGGGATGTGTACCTGGATCAAGCCGGCCCAAACCCGGTCAAATTGCAAACTGTGAGAAGAAGCAGCTTTATGAATCGAGCAGAGGAACGACCTCCCTGCTCGTTCAAATCCAGTTTTTTCGGGCAGTGAATTTTCGTCTTAGACTGCTGGACCGACCTTCAGTAAATTGACCATAACTTGCAAACCGTAACTCTAAATGAGGTGATTCCAACGCCATCGTGAAGCTAACTAAATTTTCTATTCAACCTTCAAATTTCAGATTGATCGGAGTAGTATAAGTCTTTCATCCGACATGATCTTCAAGAGGATTCGTAATGAAACTGCATTTGAGCATAGGAGAGCATGTGCGTTGTTTTTTCTTTTCCTTCCTTTGGTTATTCCTTTAATCCAAGACCTCTTTAGTTACTTTTTTTTGGGCAGCAATGAACCTTCATTACTTAAAACTCGGTTTCGGTTACAATGGCAAAAACCAAGATGAAGCTACAACAAATACACTCAATAAAAAGAGATAAAGAGACATGGGTTGAACCATGAAGTTTGGAAACAAACGAGTCAAAGGAGACGGCTCGAGCCAATTGGAAGGACTAGGATATTACCGAACAAATCCTTTTACCGTCTTTGAAAGCTGCTCGGGACTTCGTTTGAATCACCGAGGAATCAAAATTCTGTGTTTTACACTCGCTTCCCTAACACCAAGTATTATCACTAGCAGAAAAATATGATACTAACAATGGATTGGTTCCTCTAGTCCAATGGGCTAAATTAAATCTAACATACATGTCCACTAAATGAATTAATAGACATGAGCTACATTCTCAAGCCATGGAGCCTTTAGCAAGCCCAATACACAAGCAAATTGCTTCCAGCCCATCAACACAACAAAGGAAAACGATTCAGGTTCAAATCGGAGACGGAGACTGAGCATTCCGGTCATTAGAATGTTTAGGGATCTTGTGGACCACCTCCCTACACTTGATGGGTGTGGCGGTTTAGCCGGCAAAGTTGATGACCACCACCACATAGATTGTGGTGTATTAACTTTCGAGTGAGGCCAAAACGACGGAGACTTGGTTAAAAGCAATAGTCAATCCTTGAGTCCTCCACCATGGGGAATAGGATCGGGCTAATACCTATCGGAGATGGAGGAGGGGACACGGGTTGGTGTAGTGGTGGTTTAACAGATCGATGACCATAAGTGAAAGTCGATGTTCTGATTTGAAAGAATCTGGTGGATCTGGCCATTCCGGCGGTTGTGGAGGATCGTACGGTTTCGCAAGTGCATGGTCTGGTAGTTTTGAAAGGAGTGAAGTCGAGGGGACTTGCCTCGTCACCATCCAGAGATAAGCATCGAAGACTTGAGGCAAGAGACGGTTCACCGGCGGAAGAGATCCCGAGGATGGAGAGAGAAGATCATAGACTACAAGAAAACAGTCCATGAGTGACTCCCAAATTAGTGACAGATTAGTCGTAAAAGCTTCATGAGTGACTACTTTGCGACTAAAAAAGTAGTCGCAATTGTTTCGTCGCAAATATTATTAGTCGCAAATCAGTCGCACATTACAAACCAAAGTGTGACTAATTTTTGTTAGTCGTAAATAAGCGACTGATTGGTGATCTAATTAAATAGCCGTACATTTGTGACGAGTGTGTTACTACTCTGACCTTGTGACTAACTTGTGACTATTTGTGTCAGTCGTAAATTTGCGACTAATTAGTGATTATGTTTTGCGGTCTTTACTTGTGACTAATTTGTTACTAGTAGTGGTCTACGACTACTTTGTCACGATCTCTGTTAGTCGAAATTAGAGACTAATTGGATACTACTTTTGTTGGATTAAGTCACAAATTGGTCATGCAATCATGACCATGTTATTGTGTTTTTCTTATTTGTAGTTGTAAATTAGTAACAAATACATAACCAAATAAAAATAATTTTCATTTTACAATACTATTTTCATTACTAATATTTAGAATAGCTAAAGAGAAATTACTAGATTGAATAGATTGATTTACAAGAAAAGTTATGAGCCATTGATAAAGAACAAATGTTTTAAGACATTTAGACACAACAAAAGTTAGATAGTTTTAACAAAATAATATAAGCATTGCATTGTTTAGTGCAATAACAACAACTAGATATATGTTACACAAAAGAGGTTACCAAAGATGAGATAAGAGTAGGATGGTTGGGGACCTCAGTCTGCTTCCATAAGAGTTGCTACTGCGGGATCCTTCTGCTTCAGAATGGTGAGAAGCTTGTCCAAGCGAGCATCACGTCGGGCATTCTCCAAGTCTTGGTCGGCTAGCTTCTGCTGAGCAGCTTGTAGTTGTTGTTGCATGTCTGAAAATGATGAAGATGAGCTTCCACAGCTATCATCTCTCTTCCTTTTGCCTCGCTTGGATCGAAGCTGACCAAGTCCGAAAATGTTCCCTTTCTTATCCTTTACAATGCACTACAACAACAAAAAAAGTTAACAATATTGCATAAGTAACACAACACAACTCATGCAACAACCGCATAACAATTAACACAAGCAGAAGTGAATGCATGAATTCGTATTTTGTAATGATTGATGACAATGAGAGCAGATGATAAGTAGTTAAGAAAAATAATATAAAAGCGTAAACAAACATGATAATGCAATGTCAAAACCAAAATGATTCACAATCATTCTAAATCATAAACTAATCTAATCATTAACAATATTTAAAATGCTCAAAGCAAAGACGAATGATGAGAATATGTAAGAGAGCATGAGAGGGGAAAAATACCTTCAGAAACAGATCATTCTTTTGTTCAGAGGTGAGAGTTCGATCAGTGGAATCTTCAGATGCATTGTCTGAACCCTCAGCCATAAATTGGTTCATTGCTTCTGCCAGTGCCGCCTCATACAACTCCGCAACATTTTTTGCTTTCTGATCGATGAAACTCCCATCACTTGCTGTGTGTACCCTCCTAAAACTTCTCCGAATGAAACTTTCAGTTCTTTTTCCTGCAATGAGGTGGTCCACTTAGTAATAAGATAACAACAACTTGACTTACAAAGGAAGGAGGAAAGATTACCATGTCGCGTTGAAGACGCCGGTATGATTTCTGACCAGAGTTATGCTTGTGGGTGCCAAGACCGTTGCGTTAGGAGTTGTGGGAGTCTGATGCAGTTTTGCTCCTCGTATGCGCTGCTGAAGTCTTCCAGTAAAGGCACATGCTGTCCCAGAGCTCTGGATCAATCCAATAAGGCTTGGCTTTACTGGCCTTAGCTTGGCTTACTATCCCTTTGAGTCGCAAGGAAGCAATGGCATTGAATTCTTGCTTCACAAGCCCTGTTATGCCAGTCTCCCAAGTGTACAGTTGCTACACATGAGTTTAATAGTCAGTATATGTAAAAATAAGAACTAAAAATTAACAAGTAAAAGTTGAAAAACTTACAGCAAATGTTCTGAAAAACAATTCTCGTTGTTTTATAGGAGTAACGCTCCAGTTATAGTAAGCCTTATCAAACTTGCGACGCAATATCCCAGCAATGTCTCTAGTGACGGCGCCGTCGTCCTCACCAAACCTATAAACATAATGACATTGTAATGCAATCAAGGTTTAGGTAATTACAGTCGACCTATAAGACTAAACAGAGCAGTATGTAAAACCCTACTCTTTAGCAGTCTAACCTACCATATTATTCACATACATACTAAAAACTATAAGGGATACACAAACTTACCATGTTGTGTCCTTCTTGGGTATTGGATGCGGACTGAGGAGAGATAGATGTCCTCGGCCAGGCAGAGCCATGAGATTATCTAGCAATTGGTCATATTCTTGTTGCTCGGCTGGATCCACAACATGTTCCTCCACTTGTTCATTGCCTTCTTCCTCCTCACCATCAGACTCTTCACTGTCTTCATAGACCTCCTGATGTGGCAGGTCCACTTGATTCTGGTGGTGGTGAAGTTCATAGTCCCCGTGCTGGGGGTTAAGACCATCACTTGCATGTTGTTCCTCTTCACGCTGAGACTGCTGAGACTGTCGAGGGTTGAGTCAACTAGACGGTGGTTGGCGCCGGAGCAGTTGAGGAGGTTGGGTCGATGGTGGATACTGTGTCGGAATAGAAGATTGAGACCCCGACAAAGTATTCCGAGCAGAGGGAGTAGAGGAGTCTGAAGAACCTCCTCGAACGGCGCTTGTACCGTCATCGATGGAAGAACGATTAAGACCGGATCTTCTAAAACCGGATGTTGGCGTACTAACTCCAGCTTTAGGTCTCGCAATAGAACCAGAGGAGCCACCGTTTGCTGGATCTCCACCGTTGCGTTGACCGCCACTGTTGGTTTTCTCTGCAGCGGCGGCTTCAACGAGTCTTCTCTGGTCTGCGTCTGTACATCTCGCATCTGTGGCGGCGGCTTTACGACCTTTCCCAGTACCTCGTTTCTTTTTCATTTCTTAAATCGATTATAGAGAATCAAAGAGATAAAGATAAAGTGGAAGAGATTAGAGAAACTGGAAGAGAGAATCGAAGAGATAAAGAGAAATCGAGTAAGTGTACAAGAAATTTGGACAGAAATCGACAAGTTTTGTCTTGGTTTCGAGAGAGAAATCGCAGACAGAAAAAGTTAGGGTTCGACTGCAAATGAATTGGGGATTTTTTATCGAATTTATTGTTTACTCAGTAGTGACAAGTTAGTCACAGATCAGTGAGGGCCTAAAATATTGGGGGGTTAAAAACCCCGCGTCCCAAAACCCAAAAAAATTGTATTTTGGGCCAAAAATTTTAAAGCCGCGCTAAAATGTTTCATTATTCATTACTAATTAGATAGAAGTTAGTCACACATTGTGACTCATTTCCAACTAACCTAATTTAGAGACAAATCTATACCCTAAACCCTAAACATTTACAGCTCCAAAATAGAATTTTAGGAGTACCTATCACTCATTTACAAGTTTTAGAGCATAAATTTAAGTATATATGCTAAATAAGTGTGAAATGCTTAAAAATTAAAGAATCAAACACTTACACTAAATGTATATATGTTTATGATGTTATACACTTGAGGTTTTAATTGAAAAAATGTTTTCATCTAATTCCCAATGATTTTCGATTACATTTTGTTATTTATGTATGAAGACTTAGAGAAACCTACTAAAAACCATCTTTAAAGAATGAAAAACTTAAGATTTGTTCAAAAACATTAAGCAGAGTTGGTAATCAATTACTCAATAGTGACAAATTGTGACTACTTTGTGTCTAATTTTATTAAACCTACACGTTTACAACTCCATCGTCGAATATTTCTAATACAGATTATAACACTTACATTTTGAGATGTACACGATACAATTTACAATTTTGTGTAGTCACACATTGGTCACATTTGCGACTGATTTGCGACTTATTTGCAACGCTTGATTGTACCTATACCCCAAACCCTAAACATTTACAACTCCAAAATAGAATTTTAGAAGTAAGTATCACTTATTTTCAAGTTCTAGAGCATAAGTTTAAGTATACATGCTAAATAAGTGTGAAGTGCCAAAAAAATAAAGAAATCAAACACTTACACTAAATTTATATATGTTTATGATGTTATACAATTGAGGTTTTGATTGAAAAAATGTTTTCATCTAATTCCCAATTATTTTCGATTACATTTTGTTCTTTATGTATCAAGACTTAGTGGAACCTACTAAAAACCATCTTTAAACAATGAAAACTTAAGATTTGTTCAAAAACATTAAGCACAGTTGATAATCAGTTACAAGTCAGTGACAAATTGTGACTACTTTGTGTCTAATTTTATTAAACCTACACGTTTACAACTCTATCGTCGAACATTTGTAATATAGATCACAACACTTACATTTTGAGATGTACATGATACAATTTACAATTAAGTGCTGTCACAAATTAGTCACATGTGTGACTGATTTGGAACGCGTGATTTAATAGGTTTAAAAATTTATTTTTTGGGTACTCGAACCCTCGACCCCCAACTCATTGTCAGTAGTGTAATTTCATTGTACCAGTGTATTTAATCGTTTAGTTGATGGAATTAATGTTATATATTCTCATATAGAGTAACATGTGTTACAAATTAGTCACATGTGTGACTGATTTGCAACGCGTGATTTAATAGGTTTAAAAATTTGTTTTTTGGGTACTCGAACCCTCAACCCCCAACTCATTGTTAGTAGTATAATTCCATTGTACCAGTGTATTTAGGGCTTGATTGGTTCACCCGCTACCACCGCAAACGCTGCGTTTGCGGGCGGTTGCGGTTGGTAGCGTTTGACACCAATCATAAAAAACGCTTTGTATCGCTTTGTACCGCTCCGTGCCGCTCAAATTCAAAAACTACTTCCCGCGAGCGTTTGCGGTTGCGGGTGGACAATTAAAAAATAAAAAAATAAAAAATAAAATAAAATTCATTGAAAAATATATAATAAATTTGAAAATGCAAAATTTAGAGATTATAGTTATAAAATATATAAATAATTTAATATTTCTAATTAATATTCAATAACCTATCATTACATTATATTTATAGAATCTTCAAACCAAAATATCTTTATAAATGTTGATAACTAAAATACATAAATCTAATAATTTAAAATTTAACACTAATCTCTCCAAAAATAAATAATTTGTTCTTTAAAATTATAACTTTCATTCAATCAATTTTTTGAAAAAAATCATAAACATAAATATTATATAAATGGTTTTCATTACTAATTATATTAAATACATGATTTTTATATTTGCAATAATAATATGGTTTTTCATATTTTTTATAACTATATAATGGGTTTTTATTGTTAATTTATTGTTCAACCACTACAGTTTCTGCTAATCAACCAGTCATCAACATCCCGCAAACGCACCCATTTTTAATCGATGCGCCAGTCGTATAAATCGATGAGTAACTCTTCAAACCACAACCGCCCGCTTCCGCAAACTCCCGCAACCACAACCGCAACCGCTGCGGCTGAACCGGTCAGGCCCTTAATCGTTTAGTTGGTGGAATTAATGTTATATACCCTCATATAGAGTAACATGTGATACAAATTAGTCACATGTGTGACTCCTCACAAGTTTAAAATTTTGTTTTTTGGGTATTCGAACCCTCGACCCCCAACTCCTTGTCAGTAGTGTAATTCCATTGTACCAGTGTATTTAATCGTTTATTTGGTGGAATTAATGCTATATATATTCTCATATAGAGTAACATGTGTTACAAATTAGTCACATGTGTGACTGATTTGCAACTAGGTGCTTTTGAGCGAAAACAAGCGTTTTTGGATACTCGAACGATCGACCTTATACTCAATATCCGCTGTGTAAGACCATTGTGTTAGTGTGTTTAATTGGTATCAGTGTGTTAAAAATTATATATCTCTTTCATTTTGATTTTGGAGATTATATTAGTCATATGCATTAATTCAAAATAAAATAACATAAATTTGTTGGATATTTCACAATAATATAATAGAATTTTATACATATTTTCGAATATATTATAAACATTTATTTACCAACCTGAATTTTTACATGGAGCACATGGACAGTGTAACTTACCGTTACTGCTAATGGCTAAGGGTTGGTTACATGCGAAATTGATGAATTGCTCCACCCCCTCCAAAAAATCGTTAGATAGATTATTTGTTTCTGGATCGATCCTCTCATACATCCAATCTCGAGCTAAATTCCACATTTTTTTCTCTCTCAATTTTGTCTTTTTCTTTTCTTGTTCGTTTTTTTTTTGTAGTTGATGTCTGAAAATGGGGTGAGGGTTCATTGCTTTTATAGACAAAATTTAACCTCACTACTTTGTGACCACATAAAATCAGTCACAGATTTGCGACTGATTTGTCATTCTTTTGTCACGACTCAGAAAAGTAGGTGGACTACCTAACAACCGTATTTATCACGTTTTCAATTTCTCAACCGTATTATCAATAGGCCGCCATAAACAGTTGGCCGACACTTTTGTCATTTTCCCAATTTTTAAAGAAGTGGCAAAGTAGTAGCAAATTTGCGACTGTGTTTTGGTAATTGCAAATCAGTCGCAAAATTGCGACTACTTTGTGTCTAGGTTTACAGAATCGAGGATCATTCGTAGATTAGTCGCAAATGTAAGATGAAATTGCGACTGATTCTTTTAGTCGTACATTTGCGACTGTGTTGTGATAACCGTTTGGTGCGTCGCACAATCGTGGTAAATCGGTCACAAATTCGTCATTCTTTTTTGCGACTAATAAAAACAGTCACAAGTGGTAGTCACTCATGGACTGTTTTCTTGTAGTGGCTCCACCCATGAGCTGGATCTCCGGAGGATTGACGGCAACGTTCCCAGAGTGAGAAGCATGTTCTCAGATGACACGAACGACATAGGAGGCTTGCTGAGCCATGCAAAGACGGTGGTTGTCAACGGAAAAGAAAGCTCCTTGGGACTCAGGTCCGAGAGAGAGTATTAGGGCAAGCTCCTTTATTGTTTTGGTTCTTATATGACCTCTTTGGTACCTAAAATAGATAAAAATATACAAGAAATGCAAAGGAAAAGAGATTTAGGACTCTAAGACTCAATATATGGTAGATGAAGCTAAAAGTGCTAGAACATGTAAAACCTAAGCTAAATGCATCAAAATACTAACTAAAATGTGTGTGTTGAAAAGGTGTAAATTATGGACTTATCACCGCTTACATAGAATGAACAATTAAACTTGATATCTAAATAAGGTAAAATTTTACACACATATAATCTACAAATGTTGTGTAAGAAGATAAAAGGAATTGTAAATACAACATTAGATATATTGAGACCGCCCTATATGGGCCAACTCATCCGCTTCGGCGTTATGGTTGCGCTCAATATGGACAATGCAAACACCATCAAATTTCTCCATCCAATTATGAATGTTATGAATGAGATTGTCAAGTGTTGCATCCTTTATGTGATGGTTGATCAAATCGACTAGTTGGTTTGAGCTGTCTTCAAAAACGATCCTACGATAGCCTTGGCTCAAAGTGAGTTGCATAGTGTGAAGGAGGGTATAGGCTTCGGCTTCAAGCACATTCTTATTTTGAGACACAAAAGTAGAGCAACTACAAATATGATTACATTTTTAGTCGCATACAATCTTTCCCGAATCTATATGTTTACCATTTACTATTTTAAATGAATGAAGAAGTTGTTAAAAAAAGATTGGATTTGCCTCAGAAATATACTAATGTGGGGTTTTAAAGCCCAAAACTAAAATATATATATAAAAAATATATATATAAGAGTCAATCTAGGGGTTTGAATCTCCTTTATGCATATTTTGATTTTTCTTTTTTTAAAATATACAAAACAACGTAGTTTTGATTGCTTATATACGGCTGAAGATTATATTGCATATTGACTCTTACTTGAAAGATTGGTTTGTGGGTTAGTGATTTGAAGGATAAACTTTCAAACCCTAAGCAATCTGAAGGTTTATATGCTAAAAACCCAATATAATAACACATGTAATATATTGACAAAAAAAATCTACACATTGAACAACAATGGAATTTTTACAAATTTGAACGAATGACAAGAAAAACCTAATCCAATACCAACGTGAGCTTTTAAAACCCAAAACTAAAAAAAAAAGAAAAAAAGCAGTGATCCACGTCAGCGATCCGACTTTTTCCTCCGCAGAGAAGAAAAACACTTATCTAGCGTCCCCCCACAACCGTCGATACAGATATTTAATATAATCAATCCAAGGGATGTAAACGTCTACACGTCATCGATCCTCTTCGATAGACTCTTATCCAATAGAATATGATTACTCCTCCTCGTTAAATACACTTCTCTAGACGAACACTTCTCATCGTTCATTCAACACAACCCTAAATTCAATTCACAGTCTCAGCGACGACGATGGCACCGAAAGCGGGTAAGAAACCAGCAGAGAAGAAGCCAGCCGCGGCGGAGAAACCAGTGGAGGAGGAGAAGGTAGCGGAGAAAGCACCGGCGGAGAAAAAGCCCAAAGCCGGGAAAAAGCTACCGAAAGAAGCAATCGCAGGCGATAAGAAGAAGAAGCGAGTGAAGAAAAGCACTGAGACTTACAAGATCTACATTTTCAAGGTGTTGAAGCAAGTCCATCCAGACATTGGGATCTCGAGCAAAGCGATGGGGATTATGAACAGTTTCATTAACGATATCTTCGAGAAACTTGCTCAGGAGGCTTCGAAACTCGCTAGGTACAATAAGAAACCAACGATTACTTCCCGTGAGATCCAGACTGCTGTTAGACTTGTTCTCCCTGGTGAACTTGCTAAGCATGCCGTCTCTGAAGGAACTAAGGCTGTTACCAAGTTTACTAGCTCTTGAACTTGAATGAATCTTGTGTTTACTAGTATCTTGGTTTTAGTAGGGAATTTGCTTTTGTAGCTTTATGATTTGGATGTAATTGTTGTCATCTCTTTTCAAGTAGATCTCAATAATTTGTGTTTGTGATTTGGCTCAAGGTTTCATCCTTTGCTTCAATTGACAATTGTGTTGAAGAATATTGATACATGGATGATGATTATAGAAGAATAATCTTGAAAATTAATCAGGAATTGTGAATTAGTCTGTGGTTGATAAAATGTACATGTGATAAAAAAGTGATCTTTAGGAAACGATAATTGCTAAATTTCGTAAGAGATTTTTGCCAAAATACCCTGATTTGATAATTGGAATACCTTTTTCTCTTATTCTGCCAAAAATTTCCAATATTACATTTAAATAAATCTGAATAATTCAAAATCAATGATTTTAAGAATTTTTAAAAATATGAAAAATACAAAAACGGTATATAGAAAGCATAAGTATACATGTTATAAAAAAGTTTCATAAAAAATAATGATAGAAAAAACAAAAGATTACGTGTTCTGTTTAATACTATACATCTACCAGTGGTAGAATTGAAGTTCTTCTAATTATAATCCTTCTACTTAGAGTGGAATGCAGATTCTACTATTTCCACCATTTATACGAAACTCAGAATACGATATCTACCATTTATATTATTGTCTACCATGTGCAGAATATACATTCTACTTCTTTCATCTATCTCTTTGTCTATATTCTACGAAATGGTAGAAATTATGTTCTAAAAAGGTTAGTTTCAATTCCACAAATCTAAGATCTCATATAAAACAAAATTATACACTTTCCTTAATCAAAATATTTAAAAATATTTGCTAAAAACAAAAATATTTCGTAATATTAAATATTCTAAAAATAATTTTATTGTCAATTTTGTTGCTAACGAAAATATTTTGTTATTCAATTTTTTTTAAAAAAAACTGCCTAAAAAAGAAAACAATTCGTAATCAAAATATTTTTTAAAACATTTCCCTAAATCTAGATTTTGTTGATAGGAAATTATCTACTTTCTTTTTAAAAAATATTTAAAAATATTTGCTAATTATATTCTTCTCCTAATCTACTTCTTTGCGTCTCCTTCTCCACTTTGACGTATTTCATATTTTTTTGTTTTGATTCTTTTATTTGATTGTGGTTAATATGTTTCATGTTTATGTAACATGTGGTGAATGGATTTGTTCCGTCGAAAACCAATGGAGCTTTGTTGTTGATGAAGAAAAACGAGCTAGGTTACTCGCTTTGGAATCTACAACTACTCTTGAAGACCTAAAGAGTATGATTTCTGAGGACTATGATATTGTGCGACGCGATGTGAAGGCTGAATGCAGCTTCCTAGCTGATAATTTGATCAATAAGTTAGGATCTCCACCAGTATTCATCTCAAACGATCGCCAAGTAATTTTTTTTGTTGGATTCATAAAGAAGAATTCGTCTATACAATTGTGTGTAACATTTACACCAATAGTAATCAGTGAAACGAATACGGTGAGAGTTGATTTGAATAACAAGTCTGAAAATTCAGAAAAGGCTCATGGTAATATGCACCGAAAAGTCGAAGAAAATGATGGTAATGTTCACTTGAAACCCAATATCCAATTCGTTGGTGCTCATAGGGACGTTGGTGATGATAGTGATGATGACTTCATGTCGGAAAATGCACAAGGGAGTGAGAAGATTAATGTTCGTTTGTGTTTGGAGAATGCTTTTAAGAAGCATCAACGTTTCGAAAGCAAACAAGTTTTGAAGGCAACATTGGAAATGTGTGCTACGAAGTACAATTTCGACTATAAAGTTTGCAAATCTGATACTAAATTGTGGATTATATGCAGTAGGCGTCTTCGTGCAACGTGTGTCGCAGGGTCAAAGTATTTCACGATCAAGAAGTATGTGGGTAAACATACATGTGCTCCTTCAAGCAAAAGTACAATTGGGAAGACACCTTCAGCAAAAACCATTGCCAGGTTGATAATGAAGAAATATGTGGGTGTCAACGAAGGCCCTAAAGCGAATGATGTGATCCAGCTTATGCGTGTGGAGCACGGAGTCGAGCCGAGTTATTCTCTAGCATGGGATGCACGTGAGTATGCAATTAACGCGGTCAGAGGTATACACGAAAAAAGCTATGGAAAAATACCAAAATACTTGTATATGCTGAAAGCAGCAAATCCGAGCACGCATTATAATTACAAAACCGATCGCGATGGTAGATTTAAGTATCTATTTATTGCTTTTGGTCAATCTATAAGAGGCTTCCACAAAGCCATTCGGAAAGTGGTTGTTGTTGATAGTACGTTTTTGAAGAATAAGTTCAAAGGAGTTCTACTTGTCGCTACAGCTTTAGATGGTAACTCTAACCTGTATCCAATTGCATTTGAGGTTGTTGATTCACAGAATGATAGTTCATGGGATTGGTTCATGAGACAGCTAAAAGTTGTTGTTGCGGATGAGCATGGTTTGACTTTTGTGTCAGATAAACATTCTTCAATTGTTAAGGCACTTGAGAACGTTTACCCACAAGCTAGACATGGAATTTGTGTTCACCATTTGATCAGTAATGTGGTGAAATATTATCACGGAAAGGGTTTTGCTGGTATGATTTCAGACGCTTCGAAAGTGTATAGGGTTCCTGAATTTTAGGAGACGTTCACTGCTCTTTGCAATGCTAGTCCAAGCATTGGAAAATATATACTTGATGCTGACATAAGAAAATGGGCTCGTTGTTTATTTACAGGTTTGAGGTTCGACGTTAGGACCAATAACCCAGCTGAATCAATAAATGATGCATTAAGATCACCTAGAGAGTATCCGATAATACCGTTGTTAGACAACATCAAGGAAATGTTAACCCGTTGGTTTCATAAGCGCAGAACAAAGAGCTCAAAGCATATGCATCCTTTAACCATTGCAGTGGAGAAAAAGATTGAAAGAAGGATTGAGAAAGGTAAAACTTTTATTGTTTACCAGATTGACGACGACCAATTTCATGTCATTGGCGACGAGACCACCTGGAATGTGGATTTGCGCAATAGAACGTGTTGTTGTGGAAAGTACAACTTGACGAAAATTCCTTGCAGACACGCCATCAAAGCAGGATTATCTGTTGGAATGGAAATACATCCACTCACTGACGAAAAGTACACAACTGAGACATGGAGATCCTTTTATGTGGAAAGCGTTAATCCAGTAGCTGCTCAGGAGGATGCATGGCGTGTTCCATCGGACGTTGAAGTTGTCCAAATTTTACCACCTCTATCACGAAGAGCTGTCGGTAGGAAAAGAAAACGCAGATTTGAATCAGCTGAAGATATAATAAGGTCGCAAGGATCTAAGAAGAAGAGAAAGAAATGTAGTCGGTGCCATAATAAAGGCCACAACAGAGCAACATGTGATAGGCCATTGTAGAGATTGGTCAAATCCACGGTTCACCAAAACAGGTAGCTTTGCAACTCGTGTGTAGTAGCTTGTTTCATTTTCTTTGCAAAGACTGAAAGTGTTCTACTTTGTCTCGCAGATGTTTGAAAATTCAAGCAATTCAGAAAATTGGAGAAGAGGATGGAAGCTACCAATCTGATCACGTTTACATTGTTTAGTTATGTTTTAAACTCTCAAAAGCTATACTTTTGCATTTTTGTTGTCCTCCACTACGTTTTATTTTTGAATAAAAGCATGATAATTTGTTTCTAAATTTACAAGCACCCAATATTCAGGTAAACTTGGTCATTGTGAGAAAATGAGTTTGTCTTGAGTGATAACTCTTCAAGACCACAAAATAAAAAACTTAAGTTTCACTTAATCAATGCAAAGAGAAGCTACTAATGGTTCAAACTGACTAATAGGTAAAGCTAAAAGAAAGACAAAATGGTTCCCTTATTATAGACGATAGTAAATACATAGGCATCCCACCACCACGACACATCCCAAACTTCTTCATTGTTGTCTTCGTTCGCACCATACAATTTTTAAGAAAATGACAGAGTCGATATTATATATACCTTCGTAGTAAAGAACAAGTTAACATCCATAGAGCACTTGGTTACACAGCTCATATAATTACCATGAGGTCACGAGTTCAATGTCACATGGTGACTCTTTTTTTCATTTTTTTGGATTTTTCCGGAAATAGAAAATATTTTCTTTAAAAGATGTTTACGACTTCAGGATGTGTTACACTAAGTTTAGGGTATAGAAAAAAGTTTTACTCATTTTTTTGATTTTTTCCGGAATTACCAAATATATCTTTTAAAATTACTTTAGGACTTTAACATGTGTTACACTAAATTTAGGGTATAAAGAAAGGTTTTGCTCATTTTTGTTGATTTTTTGTGGAATTACCAAATATTTTTAAAAAAATTACTTAGCATGTGTTACACTAAGTTTAGGGTATAGAGAAAGGTTTTTCTCATTTTCTTGACTTTTTCCGGAAATATCAAAAATTAGTTTAGGGTATAAACCATTCATGGAAAAATGTTCAAAATACGTTTATTATTGAAAATTATTGAAAATCAAGTATTCATAGTTTAGGGTATAGACCATTCATGGAAACATGGTTTTCACATTTTTGGTAAAAGAATTGTTCAAAATCAAGTACTCATATAGACCATTCATGGAAAAAATGGTTTTCACATTTTTGGTAAAATAATTGTTCAAAATCAAGTACTCAAAAAAATGGTTTTCAACAATTTTGGAAAAGGAATTGTTCACAGCAGAATTAAGGTTTTAAAAAATGCCACAAACGTTAGAAAACAACGATATTCTACATTAATTAATCTCTACCACTTTGGGGTCAGCATGCGTAGCATGAGGTACGTAGTTAGACATACGTTCAACCAACTCAGGATCGTTCGCCGATGTGAAAAGATCGATTGCTATCTTGATACGAGCCCCCATGATGTTGGTATCGTCCAGCAGCGAGAAGTCGAGTCCAAGCATATGACACTCAACGTACTTCAAGGCATACACTCCGCAATGACATTTCTTCTTATTAAGTCCACTCGGCATTGTCACATAGATGACTTCATAAGGAGTAATGTTCATATGTTTCTAGTACACATCTGGCTGAACTGCCTTCGTAATACGCGGGATGATGACTGAGAACTCATCTACTTGCTTCAGATGCCTAGGTCCATCACAATCGAAGACCTCAATTGTTTTAAGCTTGAAACTAACGCACAAGGAGACCCAGTGGTTATTATTGATATTAAGAGGAACATAGATACATTCAACATCCACATCCCACTTACGTCATGTTCTTCCATGAGCCGGAAGATCACCGTTTCCGTAAGTTAGTAACAAACTGGACACTTTGAATGCTCTCTTGTCATCCGTGAATTCTTTGTATGCAGCCCTAATGTGGGTACAAAATGAGCAGGTCATGAAACCAACACATTCTGGTTTTCATCGTCGCAAAGATGTCTTCTCTCGTAATAAGTACATGTATGCGTCCATATGCTGAGAATGAACATTCATTCCTTAGTAATCATTTTTAAAGAATTTAGCAGAAAGTGTTTTAAAAAAAGAGAGTTATTAAGAAGCATAGTAATTACCCCGGAGAGAAGCCAGTCATGTCTTTGCATGATACAGTTGGCGAATTCATAAGTATATTATGTTGCACCAATACGTAATTCGGCGCACCTTGAACACCAAACACAATGTACGAAGAATTGTCACAAGAAATGTAAATAATGCAAAGAATGTAAGAAAAGGCATATACTCTACTTACATCTTTGTCAAAGACCATTCTTCAAATTTATCCCAATCTACTTTTTCAGAGAAAGTCAGAGGAGCATCAGGTTCGTCCCTTCCTGCTTCTGCAATCTGTACCTCGGTCCACTCAAGTCCCTTAGACTTTTTACGATATGTCCTTTTTTAGCATGTGTAGAAGTGTTGGGTGGCTGTTGGAGTGACTTCTTAGCCTTTGGAGTTGGTGTTGGATTACGACCAACAATTACCGAGGACTGAGAAAGTTGTGCCATTGTTTTCTGTATGTACTCTTGTGTACTTAATTCGAGTCCAATATCTGAAGACTGAGTTACATTAATGTCATGTAGATTCTTCAAGGACACATTAGACTGTGAATGGTCTACGGTTACAGCCTGTTAGAAAGGAAAAAACGCAACTTCTACAATTATGAAAACACACAAAACACAATATATGGGTTCAAAATACGTACCTAGACAATTACACATTTTACATAGCGGTTTTAAATACTAACATAGACAATTACACACATTTTACAATGCCAGTTTTAAATACTACTAACATGGATAGTTACACACATTTTACATAGCCGGTTGTAAATACTACTAACATGGACAGTTACACACATTTTACATAGCCGGTTGTACATAATTACATACATAGTTGGTTATAAATAATTACATACGTACTCGGGTTGTACTTCTCGTGTTTACCTTTCGTGGTGGCTCTGTACTTCTCGTGTTTACCTTTCGTGGTGGCTGCAAATGGTTCTCCACATTCGCAGTGGACGGTTTGTGATATTCGATGGTTCTCCACTCCTTCTTGATAACGTAGCTTGACGAACTTCACTTCTGATAGTGGTTATCTCACTTTCCATCTTGCACAATCGATCAAGAAGAGGATTGAAAGGGACCTTCAAAAAAAGTCTTCATTTCCTCGGTAACAGCTACTGATTTTGTTGATGCTCGTTGGCACAACAGTTTTTGCTTCCTTTCCTCTGCACCATGATCATAAAACTTGTTCCTAGCCCGCTTTGAACAAGAAGCATGTGTGTCTTGTACAGTGGGAGTAGAAACATCACCAACATCTTCATTCTCATTCTCCATCTCTACCTCCTCAACCACATTCGGATGCAAAGGCTGAGCTGCTTCTTTAACACCCCAAATATGGCCACTCCAAACTTTTCCTAAGTTAATACATCTCCGTATGTAATCAACTTGTTCATCTCTCATTTCCCCAATCCGTTTGTACTCAACACCCTCAACTACATCCATATTCCCTGTAGAAGAGATGTATGGATACAAAATACCCTACAACCAAGTTTATATAATTAAGATTACTATCAACATGATAAAGAAAGTGACAAATAAAATTATTAAACAAACAAATACTAGTGTAATTCCTCACCTCAGAACCAAAGGTAGACTCTAGTTGATTGATTTGTGGATACGATATCTTCGCAGCACCTGACTAGTTGGAACATCTAGGAAACACATCGTCACGGTCTTTATGTTTTCGGCCCAGCAAAACACCAATATCAGGAATGGCCTCCATAATCTAAATCTGCAATGCATATGAGAAGCCATGCAGAGGATAGCTCAGCGGCTGCGTTAGTCTTGCCCTCACTTTCCTAATCGACGACACTAGATGATCAAATGAGTCCAACCCCCATTGATAAGCATGTACCTTCTGAGTGTCCATCACCAGTTTGATGTAAGCGTGTGGTATATCAACCTTCTCATCATTCACAACCAATAAGCTTCCAATAACACACAAGTACACCAACCGCACTCTGTCAAACGCGTCGACTCGTGAACAATCGGTAGATGTGTTTTCTTTATATCCCGAAGACAAATAGTCTCGTTATTCCTTAGCAACCTACTCCAAAAACCATCATCATCTACCCATTCCTCAATGTCCAATTTGACCGGCTTCACATAATTGAACCCAGTGACTGCATAAAATTCTTGAAGAGAAAACCGAAGAGGCCTCCTAGCAAAGACAAACCAAAGCTCATGCAGTTTTGTAGTGTCCAGCTGCTTACACATGAAGCTGCGAATCAATTTGCCTGAGTATCGTAGAGAATGTTCATAGATGGCCAGAATATGCGTAAATACCGGATCTCGCCTCACTTCCTCGTATTCATTAGGTAGCACATTCTTCAATTTCTTCATAAGAGAGGTTTTGCAGCTGTTGTTTATCTTCACAACTTGTGGTTCTTCACTTTCCCTAAAAAATCTCTTTGAGAAATCCATATCCATACCTATAAAGAATGAAACAGAAGATTATGAGTAATATATCCAAAATGTCATATATTCAACTTAATAAAGGTCATGCACCATGGAAGAATAACAAGATCATCATATTCTATGATTGACCTATTTTATAGAGAGTTAAGACAATAAGTCTCTGCAAACAAAGCCACTAAAGGAATTAAACCGACATTGATACATACCTCAACAGAAAATCAGAGAGGAGATGGTCCAATTCGCCGAGAACAAAACACAAGATACTAGATCCACAATGTCCTAAACTTGTGAAAACCCACAAAATTTAGTTAAACTTTGGCAATTAACAAAGCAAATGAAGAACCCCAAATTCAAAGGTTACCAATTTCATCTACGATGGTTTATAAAAAACTGATTTTATGTGGAACTCGTGAATGCCATAGAAATGTGGTTTTATAGATTCAGTCAACCTCAAGACGGTCATTAGCCTTATAATTGTGGTGTGTTTTTCTTAATTTAACCAAAAAACAACCATTTATATTCAATTCGTTAGAAAGAGAAACACTGAAATGTAACTTCTGATTCAATAACATACCCAACGAAATGTAACCAATGTTGTAAACATGTGAAAATCCACACAAATTCATGTGAGAAGCGAGCCTAAACGAACATTGAACCCAAATTCATCTACTAGGGTTTATACAAAAACAGATTTTGTGTGAAAAACCATCAAATTAGCAGAAGAGTACAAGTTACTAACACATACCAAGTTTCTCTATGACAAAAGAACATACCTAATAGTTTTAAGAGGAGGAAGAATACGATGCAGAAGAAGAATTATATCTCTTTAACGGCGGAGACGACGAAGTCGAAAAACTGATTTTCGTTAAAAGATTTTTTCCTTTTAATGATAGTGATGAGATTTTTGCAAAAATATATTCAAAAGGAAAGTAAATAAATTAAAAAGGAAAGTGAATATATTAGTTATTATCTTATTTCAAAATAATTTCGTCTGAAAAAATATTTTTTGAGAAAACATTTTTTGAGAAAACATTTTACAAATTTTATTTTTACTAATGTTTAAAGGTGAAATTGGGTTTACAATTTACTAAAACCTAATGGGACAAGAATATGTATGGTAGAAGGTATTGTAACAAAGCATTTTTCAAATCATGACAATTTAGCAAAAATCCATTTCCTAATTATCCCTCCAAATTACTTGTAGATCAACGAGGGTTTTAAGATTATTAGTCCACTTCCAAGACTAAAGTAGGTTTAGTGTGTCACTAACTTGAAGTAAATTAGATTTAGTGTGTATCACTGGCCTACTTATTACAGCCACATACATTTGATTTAGTCAAACCCACAAACCTAGATTGACACTCTGATCGTCATTGTAAAAATTTCCATGACTCATTCTCAACCCTTCATTTTCCTCTGCTCTATCCCTACATTTAAACCAGATTATATTACACATAAGATTTAATTATTTTTTGTTTAGGTAGACAGAAAACGTGATTGGGGTAAAACCGTAATTTGAAAAGAGAAGTTCGTGAAACGTGCAAGCATCCTCTCTCCCACTCTTGTTCTTCCTCACACAACACAGAAATCGCACCATTCTATAGTTTTCCTTTTACATACAAACACTTAATAACCACCTATAGAAGTTTGATTCAAGATCAAATATTGATGGAGTCGTTTCTTGAGAAATTTTGTGGTCGTTGGCTAGTTCTCGTTCAAGCCACCACGTGGACAGTGGTATTGATGTTGACGGTGGCTTTTGCGTCTTTTGCTCCGGAGATGGCGTTTGTGTCTACATTGTCAAAGCCATGCGGTTCCGATGGGTTCGTGAGGATTCCGATGGGTTTTCCGGGAGAGATTGTGTGCGTGCCCTCTGAATTGGTGAAGAGATCAGCTTTCGACCTTTTTGTGCCTACCATTTTCGCTGGAGTTATGGTCGTTGCATCAGCTTCTTTTATCCGATCATGTCTTGTGTTAGATGCATAACTCTCTGAATGTTTTGATATTCTTCCAAAGTTTTTTCGGTAAGGGTCCTTAGCTCAGTGGTAGAGCAATTGATTGCAGATCAATAGGTCACCGGTTTGAACCCGGTAGGGCCCTTTTCTTTTTCTTTTTATTTTTTCTTAGAGAAATTTACTTGTAAAGGTACTTTCTTACAAATTTATTTCACCTAGAAGTACTTTCAAAATATGGTATACTTTTTTGTTGTTTTTTTACTCTTTTATCCTTTTAACCAATGATGTTCTCTCTAACTTATCTCTTAGAACAATATATTTTTCTGATAAAAAATAATAATACTAAGGAAACTAAATTAACTTTTTGGCATTTGTTTTCTCTTTCCATAAATTCTTTTTCCATCAGATGTCTTCTTCTCTCTTTCTCTTCCCATCTCTCCATAAATCTCTTTACAATTAAGTCACTCATCGTTTCAATTAGGCGATGGTGGCTCTGGTGAATTTCCCGCAGGAGAAAATTATCCAACTGAAGATCTATGGTCATGAATCATTCCTATTTTGACTCGTCATGACTTAGATTTGGCTATGCATCATCTCTCTTGTACAAGTAATCGTGGAAAGCTTGTGTGAACAAATTAGATTTACTGTATGTGATAGTGATCTCTGGATGTGAATTATGGATGATGTGGCTAAGACTTGTTGTAACTTTAGAGATTTCAATTATTTTCCTAATTTTGATGGTTTTTTTGTTTCATCATTAACTCTTATCAACATCGATTTGGAACATCAGCAAAATGATGGATATATAATACATGCTAAGGTCATTGATCTCTGTGGATGCCATAGATGAACAACTACTTGTTGAAAATCTGTTCATCCTATTGGAACACAGTTGCTTGTCCATTTTGTCTTGAACACAATTGCTTGTCCATTTTGTTAGAGAATAATTAGGACGAAAGTTGATGTGCTAATACGTGAGATTTGTGTAATATGTGATTTTGCTATGCTTAAAATTGATATGTTACACACTAAGGAATGATCACTGAAGGGAAAATTAAGTTTTGAAACAAAAACCGTCAATATATTACCATCTATCGATACATGACCATCCATACATGTCCATTCATACGTGACCATTTATATTTTTAGATTCAACCATCTATATGTGACCATCTAAATATGACCATCTATATGTAACCATCTATACTTTTGCATTCAACCATATATACATATACATACTACAGTAGAGCTTTAACCATTTGCAAAAGTTGTCTTTACCCCAATCATAGCTTTCCCTCTTTCATCTCTAGCACATTTAAGAGAAGATACTACTCAAAACTAATGTCCATGTCCGGCCATGCTTAGAGAAAATTTTAGAGTTTCCCTTTACTTGGATAATTAAGCTATTGACCAGTTATTATTATTCATAACAATATGTCCATACCAATTTATTATCCACACAAACACATACAAAAACTCATAATGATTAGTAACCAAAAGAAATGGGCTCTAACGATTCTACCAAATTAATAAGAAATAGCAATCAAAGGCTTTGAAAACAAAATTAGATAGATTTGATAGAAAAAGATAAGAGAAAATGCAAACAAAAGAAGGAGGAGAAGACAACGGAGAATAGTGGAAGACAACAATGATGAAGGAGAGAGGAAAGATGAGAGAAATAAGAGAGGTGAGAGGTAAATGTGACAATAAAAAAAGCAGATTTGATTTATTTGCTGATATACAATTACAACCATAGATCTAAACCATTTACATTAGATCAACGGTCTAGATCAATTGTATCATAACTATTCTTGTCTCTAATTAAATCTTTCTCAATTCTTGTCTCGTTGGCTGCAGGGGCATAATTGTCCAAAAAATGAACTGAAACCCTCAAAAGTACCAATAAAGTACACCATCATTCTAAAGTATCTATATTGAAATGAAAGTTTGGAAAAGTACATTTAGATGTAAGAAGCCCTTTTTCTTATTATTATTGACCGTTGATTATCTTAGATCGATGACGTGGCACACAACTTTAATAACAGAAATTTGATATCAAAGTTATGAAAAATTCAGAAAAGCAACAAAACTAGAGCCGTGAGTAATGTGGATCAATTCTGCTTTGGTTTAGAATTCTCTCCAAGTTCCAACGATACATCGGAAACAACATCAAATCAAACCCCCGGATTGAACAACACTATAATTTCAAAGCATCTCTGTGGTCAACTCTCATAATAGAATCAAAATAATAACATCATCACTCTCTAAACAGGTTCCTCATTAGGACGCTTATTTCCTATAAACTTCAAAATGCAAACAAAACGGAAGGAAAACACACCAACAATTCCATCAAATGTAGTAAACGCTTTTTTGTTGTTTTCTTCTTCTTGAAACTCAAATCAAAGTTCACTTCTTGAGAACACCAAGCCTGAGACGAAAATCTTCCTCCATGAGTGGAAGCCCTTCACGGAGCTTCACCTTTGGTTCCCAACCAAGAACCTCTTTAGCTTTGCTTATGTCTGGTTTCCTCTGCCTCGGATCATCTGGCGTGTTCTCCACCATTTTTATTTCCACGTCCGGTTTCATAAGCTCTTTAACCGTCTCAGCGAGCTCAACCATTGTGAATTCGCCTGGGTTACCTATGTTGATTGGTCCGGTTTGGTCTCCTTCCATCAGACGCATTAGACCTTCCACCTACAAAACCAAAGTTGGACTATGTGTCATTACTTATTCCTTCTAGGTTTCATTGATAACCCGCAAATCGGTTAAATGATTCCACAACCTCGCAAGTTTTTCCCTATCACATTTGTCATTCCTCTAAAGTTCATGATTACTCCAGATTAATGTTTATGCAATACCGTAATATAACCAATGAAAGAGAATGAATTGCTATGTAGAATGGACATACATACCATGTCTGAAACATAGCAAAAACTGCGGGTTTGTGTTCCCGGTTTCTGGACAGTCAGAGCTTCTCCCCTACATGATTTAGGATTAGTCTAGTATTTAACTCAAAATTTACCCGATGTATTCGAAAAAAGAAATGACAAATTCAAGAACTTGATTGAGGTTAATTTCACCTGAGAGCTTGAGCAATGAAGTTGCTCACCACACGGCCATCATCAATGTTCATACGAGGACCATATGTGTTGAATATCCTCGCAATGCGTATTTCTACAATGTCCCGGAAATAGTACTAATTAATCAGCCAGTGAGTTACATGAAAGTTTTCGAGGAAAGGGTAAAATATGAATTAATTTACCAATCCCATGTTGCCTATGGTAATCAAACATCAGAGTCTCTGCAACACGTTTTCCTTCATCATAACAGCTTCTAACACCTGCATCACATATCCCTTTGTGTTAGTTCGTTAATTTATAGCTGAGACTAATACAACTATTGTTTGTTATAAATGGCTTACCGATCGGGTTTACATTTCCCCAATAGCTCTCGGGTTGCGGGTGAACAAGAGGATCACCGTACACTTCAGATGTGGAAGTAAGCAAAATTCTTGCTCCGACTCGCTTAGCTAGTCCTAACATATTAAGTGTGCCAATCACATTGGTTTTTATAGTCTGCTAGGGTTGGACTTTAGCTTCTTTTGATATTTTTGTGTTATTTTCCTATGTTTTCTATCAATATCATGTATAACATGAATTAGTAAGTATTTTATGTTAGTATATATATTTTACATTTATTTATACATTATCATATCATATTTTCAATTATTAATTTGTTTTTAATTCTTTTTTTGAAATTCTTTCGATTTGGTATTTGATTTTAAATAAATAGTTGTTTAGTTTCTGAGAACTTATTATTTTATCTATTATTAGATAATAAATTCATCCAATCTTCAAACAAATTCTAAATATAACCAATACATTTACTTTTGTCATTTTTTCACAAAACACTAATATAATTATATAAAGTTAATTTATACATAATGTTTTTTTACGTTGTCTTAAACATTTCGAAAATAGTTTTTGTTTCTCTAGATTTTTAAAATCATTGATTCTAATATTGAATTACAGAAGCTCGTCCGAGAAAGCTTTTTTTGTAGAACTACGTACATTTTTACATAAAGATCACAAATTATTCTCGGTATACTTTGCTGTACAATTTATGAATAATGTAATCATCATTTTATACATTATATATATCAAATTTTAGATTTATTTATTTATTTTAAATTACGATATTACAACGTTTTCAATTTTTTTCTTTTCTACTTCCAAAAATTGAAGATAACATTTTGAATAAAATATTATATTCTAAAGTTTCACCTTATTTTCATATTTTAGTGTAATCATTTAATATCCTTTAGTGAAATCATACATCCTCTTTTCTTTAAAGCCTTCAGTCTCTTAACAATCGGCTAAAACTCAATTACGATACTTCAATAATTAACATCATTATTTTTTCTTTGATTATTTTTTATTAACATTTCTATTCAGCGCTTTTATATATAAATTCGTAATATTTTGATTATTTTCTAATGGCCATATAAATAAAATTAATTCATTATTGTAATTTTCAGTTCGAAAATAAATAATCAAATAATCCTAAAATATGGTTCGTATGATGCATTTATTAAACTTAACGACAAAAATTTGATTTAACTATTTACAATTTTATGTTACTTTGTTTACTTATTTTTAGTAGAACATAACTCAAGCAATGCGTGATTTTTTTGTCTTACACCAATTTATACCTTATATCTTTAAAATAATAGTATTATAACACTTTCATATTTTTCTTTCATACTTCCATAAAATTATAAATAAAATCGTATATCCTAATTTTTCATCTTATTATCTCATCCTTAATTAAATGGTTCAGTATTCTTTTAGTGAAATAATACATATTATTTATCTTTAGATCAACAACCTCTTATATTAACACGTTCATCCCTCATTGTTCAAATATGCTCATGTATTTCTTTAACGAATAGGTGTAAATGCATTCATGACAAAAAAAACCAATAGCCTCTTAACAATTTTCTGACACTCAAGATTCTTTTTCTTTGATTCTTTGATGTCGCTAATATCTTTATTCACTTTTTCTTATATGTATATTCATTTTACATATTTCCAATTTTTGAAATTGAATATATAAACTTTTATCGTTATCATAAATTCATAGTAAATACTCAAATATTAATTTCTACTTTTAGTAATTTATTGACTTATTTATTTATTTTAATTTAATTAAAAAATTAATAGCTATAAGTAACAATAAATACATAAACATGAACTAAATGAACTTAAAACTAAAATTAATTGTTAAAAATTTTTTTTTGCCTATGTGGACACCTTAGATGGAGAGAGGAGTATTATAACACTTTCATATTTTTCTTTCATACTTCCATAAAATTATAAATAAAATCGTATATCCTAATTTTTCATCTTATTATCTCATCCTTAATTAGATGGTTCAGTATTCTTTTAGTGAAATAATACATATTATTTATCTTTAGATCAACAACCTCTTATATTAACACGTTCATCCCTCATTGTTCAAATATGCTCATGTATTTCTTTAACGAATTGGTGTAAATGCATTCATGACAAAAAAAACCAATAGCCTCTTAACAATTTTCTGACACTCAAGATTCTTTTTCTTTGATTCTTTGATGTCGCTAATATCTTTATTCACTTTTTCTTATATGTATATTCATTTTACATATTTCCAATTTTTGAAATTGAATATATAAACTTTTATCGTTATCATAAATTCATAGTAAATACTCAAATATTAATTTCTACTTTTAGTAATTTATTGACTTATTTATTTATTTTTAATTTAATTAAAAAATTAATAGCTATAAGTAACAATAAATACAGAAACATGAACTAAATGAACTTAAAACTAAAATTAATTGTTAAAATTTTTTTTTTGCCTATGTGGACACCTTAGATGGAGAGAGGACTCCCTAATTATATATATGATTATGATCATAAGTCATAAGCATTATAATCAGTATTTTACGAGTTTCAATTAACAAACCTTAACGGGGTTGTATTTGTAGAAAATTGGAGATGCAGGACATGCTAAATGGTAGATTTGATCAACCTCGAGAAACAGAGGCTCAGTCACATCTGAAACATCACAAGAGTTTATTAAAAATGAGTTATCTATTTTAGTGCATTGTTTTGAATACTGTGTAATAATGAAGTTTGATTAAGAAGAAGATTATTTACTTACCATGACGAATGAGCTCAAATCTTGGATGACCAATCCATTTCTTGAGATTGTCTTTTGATCCTGTGAAGTAATTATCAGCAACAATCACTTCATTCTTTTCGTTTTGCATCAATCGATCAACTAGATGTGAACCAATAAATCCAGCTCCTCCTGTCACCAAGATCCGCATATTCGACTGCAATTTCCAAAATCATTTAACAACTCAAATCTCAGTTTTCTCTTGTTTTCCTTGTCAATAACATGCATTGTACCGAGTTTGATCACGGATCATACTAGTATAAATCCCTATGTTACATGTCCTGGTCGGTGAGACTGAGATCTACACAAAAGGTTCAATATTTTTGTTTCACTTCAAGAAACGTAAGTTTGACTTGAGCATATGGAACAAAAAGAACTCAAGACTTTACTGCATAAAAATCTTAGATGGAACAAAAAGTTTAGAGATTATTAAGGAATATTTAGAGTGAATAAACAGAATTGACCTGAAAAACTTGGAATTACGCAGAGGAGAAGGCATCGGTGGTGGCTTCGTGGTTGTTCCGTTGGAAGAGTTAGTAGCCATTTCTGCAAATTTAAATCAAATTTGAATAAAACCAATCACAGATTTATCAAGAACACACATGCATTTCACATACACAAATTAATACACGGATTAGAGAATTAATCAACCAACTGATCAGCAGTGAGAAGGTTTGATGAAATGAAAACTCTGCACGATCACTCTTCTGAATCTCGATGATACTGTAAGATCAAAATAAATCCATATTTATAATGCCTGTAAATTTCACTATAAAAGCAAAACGAAACATGAAGATGAGTCCCACAAAATTTGTTAACTACGCAAGAAAAAAAACATGGAAGAAAAAGAAAAGAAAATTCCCTACCAGAAAAATCGAATAATCAAATGAACGAATTGCACCAAACCCAATTATAATTTGGTCAGACACTAAACGTCGCTTACGAATTAAATTTTTTACTAAAAAATTAAAATCTTTTTATATCAAAAGAGAAAGAGAGATAAAAAGATAACAAAGACTCGAAAAAGATTTGACTATTCGCTAATTCTAAATTAAAGTCTTCACTGAACATATTGCCTTGGACACATTCATATAGATATGAGCCTTTGTTTTCGGTCCATTTGCCTATTCGGAGAAAAGGTCTATCCATAAACTGCATCTCTTCCAGGGATTAGTCCGGGTTCTTCTATGGGCCTGGATTTTACCGTGAGATATATATAAAAAAAGTCTAAACTGAACAACGGAGACTAAATAAATTATGGTTCTAAGGGTTTTTGAATTTTATATTCTAAAATTTGCAACTAGATTAAACAAACCAAACTTGTGGGTTAATAAATGAGTATTATATATTTACGTGAGATATGCGCGGTTGGAATCTAACCATCTTTTATATATTAAAGGATAAGCATTTTGGAATGATGTGTCAACCTCTTCTTTTTCACGCATTTTTTATTTAATTAATTAAAACTATTACTAATTCCTACTATACTCCTAGTCAAAGAGTCCAAAATAATTTAATCCCTATCCTCAAACAAAATATATTCTTTAGTCACTTACTATTACATTTACCAAACACTATTCTACTTGCTATACGTATTTCAATTACATTTAGTTTAATTGCCAAACACATGACAAACTCTAATAAATAATAAATTGCTACACATAGTTAACAAAATTTATCCAACTTTATATCTATTCTTACATAGTGTTGAAAATATTTTTAAAATAAAATTACAAAACCTAAACAAATAAAAACATTATTATATATTATTGGTTGAGTTTCTGATAAATGTGACAAAATTAAGTAATCACTACCAAAAATATGATAATCTATGGTACTATTACTAAATTATATTTGATTAGATTGATGTCGAAAGTTTTGGAAGTGAAAATAGAATCTAACAAGGTAATCAAATAATCTGAACAAGAAATATGTAAAATATGATTGACAAGTTCAATTTTTACCATCTTTTTTATTTTAATGATATGTGTTTTAGTTATAATTAATCAAATAAACCAAAAAATATAAATTTTAAAAATATAATTAGAAGATATAATGCATAATAATCGATAATATCTATTAGTTATTTCAAAAACTAAATGATACCAACTTTTTTAACATATCTACATTGAATGATACTAAATTGTGATTAAGATAACTACAAACAAAAAATTATTTAATTAACTTAATAGTTACAATTAAACCCGTGCAAGCACGAGTACAAACATATTAGTTATTTGTTATTGATTGAGCTAAACGCATTTTGCCTGTCTCACCTGTTTTAAAAGTATTATTCGAGAATGTTTTTTTTGTTTTGTCGTCGAAAATAAGTACTTTGTTTCTGCACATTAAGATTAACTGGTGACATCAATAACAAATAATACGTGTAATGGTTATGCTATCAACAATACTGGTGATCATTTTACCACTTTTTAATACTTATTTTATGTATTTTTATTAATAAAAAATTAAGTGTTAGAAATAAAAATTTATTTTTAGTATTTTTTGTGGGTTTTGAATATAATTAAGAAAAAATAGAGCATTTTGAGCTTAAAGAAAGCATTTTAAGCATTTTTCAGAAAGTCAGATTTTTTATATCAAATGTTGCGGCCCAAAATAAAATGTTCTCACCGATGGATCAAGCCCATATTTTAATAAAAGATAGAGGAGGACTTTAACTTCACAATGGATATTTAATTGCCCAGATCTAACAGTTAGATATAAATATTTTTGTAATATACTAGAAACTGTTAGAGTAAGATGCAATCACGAAGTCAGTTCCGCGAAATTCACTAGTGACCGATCAAACACCAAAGGCGACCAATCGATCACCAACCCTCTAGAATTGACTGACAAACGCATTTACATAATGACCGATCGATCACATGCTCGATAAAAAATGAAATATTTTGATTTTTCGATATCTTCTCCAAATCTTCAAAAGATTTACCCTAGTCCTACCTTACTACTATATAAAGAGAAGATCAGAGCAGAAGAGAGCAGAGAGCAGCAAAGATTACCAAAGGTTTCACCACAGTTGAAAGACAATACTTTTACTTTTAAACAGTTGTTCTTTTCATTCGGTTTGTAAAGGAGAAGAAGATCTCACCTCTTATTTTCACTTGAGAAGTTTTCTAAACCCTAGTTATTGTTTTTAATGGGTATGGATTTTTTGTTCTCAGTCATGTTTGAGTAGTTCCTTTTTTGGGTTCTAAAGGGTTAAATTCAAGGGGAAACATGGTTCGGTAGATAGGATTGTAATCTATGGAGATTGTATATCTTGTTTAGAG
This sequence comes from Arabis alpina, assembly GCA_900128785.1. NCBI lineage: Eukaryota > Viridiplantae > Streptophyta > Magnoliopsida > Brassicales > Brassicaceae > Arabis > Arabis alpina. The sequence goes on from LT669791.1 coordinate 29,319,691, forward strand.
AGTTTTTTTCATTTAGATCTCCTTTTATTGAATGTTTTATGGATTGATCACCTTGAACTGATATGTGCAAGATTGTTTTTGCGTTTCCACCGTTAGACGAGATAGTTCTCCAACATTCTTCAAATTCTCAAATCGTGCATCATTTCTTACATTATCAATATAAATTCCAAGTTAATGCTCAATAACTCCCTAGAAATAAATTAACCTAGATAGAACTCAACCAATCTCAGCAACTTTGACTTGTCAAACTCACGGAATGAATTAACTGGACTTGTGACAAAAAGAATTAACGATACACAAATAAGCAGGTCGGTTTATACCTCAGTAAATCCATCACTAAACTCTTGACTACAAATCTAGAACGATGTAAAAACAATTAACCTTATAGTGATGTAGATTGGTTATACCCGCCTTTCTTGGATTCACACAGTTTTCATCCATCATGAGCATTTTAGCATTATCTTTTTTACAAAGAGGAGAATTTTAAACCATAAGAAAATTACATCCAAACATGACATCTCATTCGAAAGGTCTTGAACTTTTCTTTAAAAAGTAATTAATAAATTATCAGTTAATCCCAGAATAACCAGCATTAGTTACATATAAAACACATAATCAAATGTAAGAAAATACTTGAGAAGCCCATATCCTTGACATTTTTAGTCATCAACTCCTTCATTTTGAACATACTCGAGAATTTGAATGACATAATGATACATCTCAACCAAACGCAACAATGTTGTATGATGAGAACTCCAACGAGTATTTCCAGGATGTGGAAGATATTTCTCTTGATTTAGTCATGTTCTAATGTTAATATCACCACTATTAATCCTTTCCTCCACTATACTCCAGTTACGTTTTAGAAGTTGTTAGTTTTGATTGTAAGAAGCTACAATCATATTCAACATCGTAGAAATCATATCAAAAAAGTTATTAGTCAATGTGTTTTTTCGCAACTGCCACCAAAACCAATTAAAGTAGATGAAAAAAAGGGACATAGTATGCTGAAATATTTCTCTGACAACCAATGATTTAAGCCCATTAAATTCACTATTCATATTACTTGTTGCATCATAACCTTGTCTTCTACATGTTTTCAAGCTCAACACATTACTAGCAAATAAGCCATCAATAGCAAATTTTAGAGTTAAAGAAGACTTTTCTTTTACTTTGGATAACTCCAAGATATTCTCTTTAACTAATCCACATTTTATCAACAAATCGGAAAACAACATAAATTTGTTCTTTGTCAAAAACAATGATAGATTTTAGTACTTCCTCTGCAAAAGAATGGACAATACTTTTTTGAATCGCTGAAGAAACCATGTGGTTATTTCCCTGAGCATTTTTTAAAATAATCTTACTTATAACATCATTTTGTTCTCCTATGTATTTCAAAAGCTCTACAAAATTTATTCTATTAGCATACTGTTTTGTCACATCATGACCAGGAAATGGTTAACTTTTGTCGTAGTGAGTACCTAAAGGCATCAACTGAAGCATTTAACTAAATGTGATACTCATTTTTCACCACAAATAGACTGACTTTGATTCATCAAATCATCACATCTCTTACCAAATTTTTTATGAAACCTATTAATTCCACTTACGTGTTCAAGTAAAGACTCATGTTTATTTCAACAAGAAAAGTCTTATGTTACAAATGCATAATTTCCACCTTTTGAGGAAAAGTTGTCATCTTAAGAATGTTATTAATTACTTGGTGTTCTTTTAATGTTTATCCACACCAAAGAGCAGACATGTTGTTTGGTGTCATATATGAAGAATTATGGCGTTATTGGTGACATCTTAGATATTTGATGGGGTGTAAGTTTTACCTTAATAAAATCAATAAGACTGCAAGAGCACAATCAATCAATCGTAGTACTTAGAGATCGAATCCACAGAGATAAAGAACTACACAATAGATTTGTAAGTTTCAAGATTCACTCAATCGAATATTGGGTGTTTTGGTAAACTAATTGCAAATAATAATAATAAAGATGTTGTAAACAATATGATTAAAACGTTGGACGTTCAAGGATTCGCAGGGATATAGGTTCGAATTATTCAAGACAAGTTATGCTAGACACTTCTTTTAAACATGAACTTAGTTGTTGTTATCTATACCGTCGTATAACAACTATAGAGCAGCAAGATTTAAGTCGGTTATCGCAATCCTTAATTTATTCAAGCTACATGCATCAGTTATCAAGCTCAATTGTTCATTCGATAAAACGCCTAGTAAACATTAAACTCACTAAATATCTTGTTCGCTAGGTCACAACGAGCGGTTAGCACACTTGTGATATCCTAGGATCAACTTCAAGGTGATCAACCCTAAAGCATGCAATAAGTAAGATCTAAGTGAAAAGAAATCGTAGACTAGATAAATAAAAGAGAGATTAAGGTTTAGAAAAGCTTCTCTAGTGGATAACAAGATGTGAGATTTTATTCTCCCTTACAACCCAATATGCTAAAGAACAAGTGTTTAGAAAAGAAAAAGTGTTTATACCTTTGGAGAGCTTTGTAACCCAAAGTTTGAGAGATGTGTTGAGAAGCTTGGAACTTGAGAGATTCTTGAGGTGTGTGTTGAAGAACGTGGCCTCCTTCCTCCTTTTATAGGTGTATGAGTCGGTTCGGGTAAATTTTTTGGAAGATTTGGAGAATATTTGATAAATCGGAATATTTTCTTTTTTCTCGAGAGGGGTGTTCGATCGTTCACCACCTGTGTTCGATCAAACACCGTGTTAATTGACTCCGCCTTGATTTCTAGAGAGTTTATGTTCGATCGTTCACCTCCTGTGTTTGATCAAACACTGTGTAAATCGAATCTCGCCTTGATTTCCAGAGAGTTGGTGTTCAATCGTTCACCTCCTGTGTTCGATCGAACACCTCTTGATGAAGTTGCACCGACTTCGTCTTCAGATAGAATCGAACAATTTCCAGTTATTTCGCGATTATCTTAAGATCCAACCGTCGGATTTGTACGTATGAATATTCTTTTTGAAGCTTAGGTCCGTCTCTATCTTGTATTTAAATTTGGGCTTGATCTAACGGTGCAATCTTGCGTTATGGGATACGACATTTGATGAATAGATTCTGTCTTTCTCTAAAAAGACTTGTTTTTTTTCATTTTGAACCGATATGGCCATCTTTGCCTGTTTAAGGGTTAAAAACACGAAAAACACTAAAAATACACTTTTATCTCTAACATTTGTGTTTTTATTAATAAATATAAGCAAAATAGATAGTAAAAGGTAGTAAAATATGACGTATATCAATATTAATATTATTTTTATACTTATTGATTTAAAATTTAAGTGTACTGCAAATGAGTCTTCAATTATATTGTAAATCGACTGTTTTTCAATGCCGGTATATATTAGGAAATAGAAATATGCTTTTTTTCCTTTTCCTAGCCATATCAAAGTTTAGGGCTTATATATATGGGTCATAAGAGTTTGTAATTCATGATTCAAACAATTAATAATAAACCCAAGATCGAAGAGTATTCATCTCAATTCACAATAAATATCACTAAGGAGTCTAGAATCAACAAAGTTTAAGAACAAAATATTTAATAAAGAATAACTCTCTTTATTTATGCTTAAGAAAATAACTCAAAACTTAAGCTCTCAATCTCTCCTTCTCAAACTCATAAGTTATGCCACAACTTGGTATCTCCTTATATACAGAAGTAACTAGGTAATTCCTAATCCTTAAATTAAGGAAAGCTTACATATTAGATAACTCCTATATATAACACTTTTCCTTATTCCTTTGATTTCCATAACTTGGTAGGATTAGGAATAGCTTATGGCTCAAGCTATCTTCAAGCTTAAGTCAACATTCTGCCCTTTAAGCTTGAAATCTTCTTTTGACACATCTTGAATCCCAATGAGATCTCTCATCTCTTTAAACTTGATTCTCCCAAGTGCTTTCGTCAAAATGTCTGTCTTTTGCTTATCTCCGAGAACATATTCAACCTTCACTTGCTCGTTCTCTACACACTCTCTAATAAAATGATACCTCTTATGAATATGCTTGCTTCGCCCATGAAACACAAGATTCTTTGTAAGAGCTATTGTGGACTTATTATCAATCTGAACAATCACTTTTCCATATGGTCTTCCGGTGACTTCTCCAAGGAGTTCTTGAAGCCAAATTGTTTGCTTAGCCGCTTCAGTGGCCGCCTTAAATTCAGCCTCACACGAAGATAGTGCTACGATCTCTTGTTTTTGGGAACACCAAGTGAATCGCTCTTCTAGTCCTTTAGATAACTTCAGACTTGATCACTATAAGAAAACACCGAATTTGTGACGCACGTTTGTGACGAAGTTTTCCGTCATAAATATTTATGACGACTTCGTAACGTATTTGTGACGCAAATTTTCACCGTCACCAAACTGTTAGAAAATTACGACAGAAAAAGCTTGTCGTATTAGCGTCACAAATTTGTGACTCTTTTGTAACCATATTGACAACGTCACACATTGGTCACGGATTTGTGACGTTTTCGGTACGTCGCTAACCAAAAAAGTGGGTGAAAACGTATTTAATACGACGTTTCAAAAAGTGTCACAGAAGCGTCGGTAATCCGTCACAAAGTTGTGACTGATATTTTGGAGTCACAAATTGCTCACAAAATCTATTGCATATATTTTGGTGGCATTGCTCTAGACATTCAACCAACCAGTCTGTGGTTCGAAAAATACCGGTGCTATTACAAAAACATGTGTTTTTCACTAAATGTTCCCAGATTTGTGACGAATTTGTGACGAATCTGTGACCACATGATTAACTCTGTGACGGATTTGTAACAGATTTGTTACTCTCTTTAATAGTATTCAAAAATCATTAGCATATTAATAATTAATGGATGTATTTTCATTATGTAAACTACTAGAAATTACTATATACATTACAATTACCACTCACAGCTTTGAAAATTCAGAATTTGTTAAATTTTGTATCAAACCCTAAATTTTAAGCATAAAATGTATGTGATTACATTATAAACTATGAGAATGATTGATTTTTTTTTAAAATCAACTTTAAAAGTTACATATAATTCTTTTTTTCTTAAACATGAAGATTGGAAATAGATGGAGTTTATTTGGTAAGGTCTATGTCAAACAATTTAGCCTCAAAATATTTAGGGTTTAGGGTTTGGAGTAGTGACTACTAAATTAGTCGCAAAGTGGTCACAGTTTTGTGACTCTTTAGTTACAAAGTTGTGACGAATATGCAACTCCCAATTTTATTTTGGAAAAATTGTGAACCAATTTCAAGTAGAACAATGTATATTTGGAAAGTACATTATTCAAAATTACCACTCACATTATATTTAACACTCACATCTATAAAAATTCAACTTTTTTGAATTTTGAACCAAATCCTAAATTGTAAACATAAAGTCCATGAAATTATATAAGTATTTAAGAATGATTGTTTTTTTTACCAAAAATGAATAAAAGAGTTAAATATAAATACATTTTTAAAATTTAAGTCCTAAACCAAAACATCAAACCCCTAAACCACAAATCAATAATAGTATATTTTCCTTTTTCCTTTTATTACTTTATACTTGCCTAATTTTTGGGTTTGATGATGCTAAAGATTATTAATAAAAATTTAAGTAAACTAATGTTACATTCTGAACTATTTAAGTAGACCGTAATTTTCAACTAATCTGGGAATATACCCTTCATTATATACTTGCATAATTTTATCAAAACATCTTTTCTATAGTTTTCCAAATAATTTGATTTTTGTTTTACATGTGCGTGAAAAAAGAATTTATTAAAGATGTTGGAAACAACATTTAACTATTTTGCACAAGTTTAAATTTTCTATTTATGTTTAAGTTTTAAAATTTAACTTATACTGAATTTCTATCCAAAATCCAAATTAACCTTGAACTATAATTTCTCATTAATAAACATCACACATACCTTTTATACCCCAAAAGACTTAATAGTTAGAGACTCATTTTAGTTTGTCAAATAAATTTTAGTGGGGAACCAAAGTTAGGACCAAAAACTTTCGGTTTCCCTCTCATCTAAATTGAGTAAAAAAATTCAAATTTTTGGCCAGACCCAAATGTAAATTTTGGCTCATGTATTATATACTATACAAAACCCAAGTTTTCCACTTAGACACATATCGCACCTCGGCAAACCTAATCCCCTTTTCGTTATGCTTCTCCCTTCTCCGATTTGTTCCACCGATTAGAGGAGGATGAACCAAATCATCCTCACATGTATCGTCCTTGAAAATACATACAAAGATTGGGGTTTGATCTGATCGGAGGAGAAGATGACTCTTGTGCAGCTAGGATAAATGGATAAGATGCTGCAGATGGATCTGATGCGTTCGGAGAAGATGACTCTTGTGCAGCTTATCATCCCTGTCGAATCCGCTCACCGCTCCATCACTTATCTCAGCGAACTCGGCCTCTTGCAGTTCCGCAACATGAGTGTTTCTACTCAGATCCGTCTTCCTCTCTTTACGAATCTCTTGCTTTCTTTTCTTTAGATCAGTGAGAAATCAGAGGTTTGATCTCCACTAATGCTACTTAGTGACTCATCTTTCAAATTTGATATTTGGATTTAGCATTAACGAATCTACTATGGGGTTTGAAATTGGAAATTGGATTTTACATTTGGATTAAGAATTAAACCATAGAGGAGGTCACGAATCCAGATTCTCTTATATATCTACAATAGCATCTCTTCTCATTCGTGGGTATTGAAAATTTGAGATCTACAATAGCATCACTTTCTTTCTTTTCATCTTCTTCCTCTCTTTTCTTCTCTCCAACCATCTTCACTTGTATCACCAGGTTTCCTTGATTTTTAATTTCCTCCTCCATCCCTCAATCCACGAAGATCTGTGAATTCATGTATGTTAAACCTCACCCCAGATTTTGTTCGATTTCATATCAGCTTTGAAGTTTTGGTGCCTAGATTTTGGATATATGGAGTTGGCGTTGTTGTATTTGAATCAGATGCGGATTGTTGAAGCACTTGCAAGCAGATGCGGTCTCAGGTCACTCATTTCTCTCTACTCGAGCTTGGGTTCTTTTCGTTTCGATATCCGTGTTTGATTTGTTTAGGTTAATTGAATGAACTATAACTCTTTCCATGATTTCTGGTTTGCAGCTGTACATGCTTTTTGATTCATCTCGTGATTGATTCTGTTTGCTCCTTTTGTTCTCACAATCTTAAATCATGAAGAATTAAGCCCTAAGCTCCTGCTAGATTTATTGACATTCGTGTTGCAGTTTTGTCTTGTTTTATCACCGGCTTAATTGTGTCAAAGCAGTGTCTAGATTTCGTGTTTGATTATTGTGTCTTAAGTTTTTGATTCTTGGCTATGATTACAATATTATCCGTGCTTCTTGATTTGAATAATGGTTATATTTTTTTGGGGTGATGATGATTAAAACTAACAGCTTTACGCCAGTTCTGCTTCAGAAAATTCTTGATAGAAGAAGCTGTAAAAAATATGAGCCCTGTTTTTGATTAGAGTATTTGTTCTGTTTGCTGCCTATGAGGAAATAATCCAATTTCGATGGGTAGTGGAGCTGAGACCCTTAACAGGGAGAACCCCTTAGCAGAAACTACAATTTCTATGAAGCTAATGGATTTTCACTGAGGCTTCTCAATTTTATTATGTTTTGTTTCTCAATCTTTAGTTTTGGTTGTGAAATTGTAGATTTTAGCTTGTGATAGAGAATCCATTCAATAATAATTTTGGTATTTCATCTCAAGAATAGTTTCAATAACCAAAAAGTTACAGAGAAATAACGAATTCATGAGACTGTTTTTCAGATGATAGGCTAGATTTACGAAGTAACTGTGTTGGTGATGATGATACTTGCTTAAAATCTACACTTTTCAATATGAGAGGAAAATCTTCTTTGAGTAGAATCTGCAAATATCCGAGCCTATGTTTATTTATTTATTTTTGTTTTGGTTTTTGGGTGGAGATTGGGTTTGGTGTGATGATTGGAAAAGTAATTCTATGGGTGTAATATAAATCATGAAGAATTCACGAAAATTGTTCCACTCATTTTTTCTACTATTTAGGAGAAAAACTATTATCAAAGTTTTTTGGTTTTTGGTTCTACTTACATTTAGTTCTCACCGTTTTAAATTGATTTAATTACTTTTGCGTTTAGGGAACAACAAAGTAAATCATCTTTTTTACTGTATTGCAGGACATAGTGGAGCTAGAGCAGCTGAGTATGAGAAGCGTCATATTTTCAACAATCTTATTTTTCATATCAAGACGGTGAGCTGGTATGACTTCTCCTTGTTTATAATTTTGTTATCTCGCTTTGTGTTTTCCAATTAACTGATTTGGCCTTAAACCATGTGTTAGGGTTTGGGACACGCAGAGAGAGAAGCTTCCTCCACATATGATTTGTATCTCAGAGACAAAATTTGTCCCTTAAACCATGTGTTAGGACTAAGGACACGGTAAGACATCTCAGATGATTTGGTCTTCGGGAATGTGTGTGTGCGTTGGTGTAGGCGCAAAATGTGCTGAGGCAAGCAGAGTGAGCCCAGTGGAACGATGATGTACTTGTTTGGTTTCATTTTCAGTGTACAATGATTGATATTTGTATGCTTTTTATGTATGATATTGGTATGCTTTTTGTACTTTTCTGCTTGTTTAATACATTGACTTGTGGTTTATTAATGTTCTTACTACTGCTTTTAATGTTTTATAGTTTGTAGAAAGCAAAAGAATTTGATAATTACTAATTAAATCAGTTATTTAAGAACAATAATCAGGTATTTAAGTACAGTATTTCCGTCACAAATTTGTGACTAATTTGCTACGGATTTATAACCTTTTTGTAACGTAAATGAGAAAAGAGAACCCATATTCGTCATACATTCGTCACTATTTTGAGACTAGTTTGTTACTACTATTAGAGTCACAAATGTATGACTCTTAAAAGTAGTCGCTAAATTACGACCACTACATAACGTTACAAATTCGTCACATATTTATGACCACTTCAGGACGTTACAAATTCGTCACATATTTGCGACGCCAAAAACATGGTCATAAAATCGTCGCAAAAATGTGACGCCTTTGCGACGTCATTAATTTGCGACGATCTATTTCCGTCACATAATCGTCACAAATCGGGTTTTTGCGACGGATTTGTGACTCTTTTGGGAGTAGCAAATGCTGTGTTTTCTTGTAGTGTGAGTCCATTGGAGTATGAACTGCATTGCAATCTCCCATTCCCGTTTCTCCCAAAATCCTTCTCGCATATCTTTCTTGTTTTAGTGTGATTCCTCCTTCGTGTTGAACCACTTCAATTCCAAGATAATAAGTCAACTTTCCAAGATCACTCATCTAAAATTTGGATGACATTTTCCTTTTGAACCCAAGTATTTGTTCAAGGTTTGATCCTGCAATAAGAAGACCGTCCACATAAACAGCCACAACAAGGAGATGTTCCTTTTCTTGCTTTCGATATAGAGAAGGTTCTTTTGAGCACTTTACAAAGTTCAATTCTCCAAGAAATTTGTTTAACTTCTCATTCCAAGCTCTAGGTGCTTGTCTCAAACCATAAAGTGTTTTATTCAACTTATATACCTTGTCTTCACTTCCTTTGGTCACAAATCCCTCCGGTTGAGTAACATAAACAACTTCCTTTAAATCACCGTGAAGGAAAGCAATTTTTACGTCTAAGTGATGTACTTCCCAACCATTTGAAGCTGCTAGAGCAATGATAAACCTAACCGTTTCAATGCGAGCTACCGGAGCAAATACCTCTTCAAAGTCTATACCATATCTTTGCACATAACCTTTTGCCACGAGTCTTGCTTTATGCTTGTTTATGCTTTGATAACACAGGTTTTAACCCAAATTAACTACTGCAAGTGCACATCAAATGTTGTAGAAATGCAGGGATCGAATCCACAAGAACCAAGTCTACACTTCAAACTCTATGAATCAAAATTAAGCTAAGATGAATTAAAAGGTGATTGTTTGCAAAAAGTAGATGATAGAAGTAAATAAAACGATGTAAACTATGAATTAAAAGCATTGGGCATTAGGGAATTCGCAGGGATTCAGGGATTTAGAAATAGATAAATTGTCAAGGAAAGCATTATGAATCATTCTAGAACTCAAATCACGAAATCAAATTAATCTACTGTCGTAGCATCAATTACTGTGTCTAACAACCTAAGATCCTAAACTGTCGTTTGAATTCAAGAGGTTAAACATGCATTAGAATCAAGTTTGATATGTTCACAAAACACCCTAACATCAGCTTTCGTTGGCTAGGGATGTTTTGCTCATATAGGTTCTTTCAGGCATTTAAACAAACACTTTTGATGCGTTAAACAACCTTAGATCAGAAACTGGGTAGCTAATCAAGTTCCAGCAATAAGAACAACCTATATGAAGAAACTAAGTTATCAGTCCCTAAATCAACATCAATTCAATCAAACCCTAAAATCCCTTTAAAACCCTAAAACCCAATTAGAAAACTACTCAGACATGATAGAAATCAAATCACGAGAAGAATTCATAGAAAACATGATGAAATTAATAAATAAGTAAAAGGGTTTATAAATCTTCTCCAAATTATCAATAAAGTTCAGAGATCTTCTCCCAAAAGCTTAGAAACTAAAAGTATGAATAGAATATAATGTGTTCTCTAAAAAATGGCTAAAAATATCATAAATATAGGTAAAATCACGAGCTGGTCGAAATCCACGACAAAACCAAGTCGGAATAGGAAAATCTGCAATTTTCTTTTTCCAGCGAACCGATCGGTTTAGGCAGATTCGCATGTCTTCACTAAAACTTGAATAACTTTTGATCGCACCGTTGGAATGTCTTCATATCACTTCCAAATGAACGATAACTCAATTTTATATCTTGAGTCAAAAGTTTAGCTCGATCCATAGGTGGAAAGTGCCTCAACGAATACCAAACTTCTGACCTTTCTGCACATTTGCTTCAATTCCTTGCTCTTTTGTCTTAGTCTCCATCCAAACGTGTTTTAACCTGAAAAGACTCTAAACATATAGAAAAGACTCGAAAATCCATTGAAAACATTGGTTAGAATGCGTCAAAAACGAAATACATCATGCTTCCATCAGAATTGCGTTTGATCTTGAAGACCCATTTTAATCCAATTGGTTTAGCTCCAACCGGAAGATCAACCAAGTCCCATGTGTTGTTCTTGATTATTGATCCGATTTCTTCTTTGCATGCTTCTCTCCACACTTTCTCTTCTTTTTCCTCATTAAAATCCACGGTTCTTCATTAATCATCACTAAGAGACGCTCACACTCAAGCTCGGCCAGTAATATGTAATCTTTTAAGTAACTTGGTTTCTTACTAGGCCTTGTTGATTTTCTCAAAGTGGATTGATTCTGACCTTGTGACTCAACGTTCTCTTCTTCTTGGTGAGGAAGTTCATCATCTTCATCAGTAACCTCATCGTTACCATCTTCTTCTTCGTTTCCCTCTATGACTTTGTCATTCTCCTCTTCATTTACACAATTGTTACCATATTCTCCAAAAACAAGTTTAAACCCTCCTGGTTCATTGACTTCTTTATCCAAATCCTTCCACTTCCAACTCTTAATCTCATCAAACACCACGTCCCTACTCACTATTACCTTTTGGCTTGTAGGATGAATTAGTCTATAAGCTTTTGTTCCCGGTTCCGTTCCAAGATGTACTAGCGTTCTTGATCTATCTTCTACCTTCTTAAGATGTGGGGTTTGTATTTTAGCATATTCAATACATCCAAACACACGCAAATGATCAACGCTAGGCTTCTTGTTTTTGAAAACTTCATATGGGGTTTGTGAAACCAAGACTCTAATCGCAACTCTATTTATAAGGTAAGTAGCATGTCTTACCGCTTCTCCCCATAAATAATTTGGTAACTTCATGTGCTTCAAATTGCTCCTAGTCATCTCCAAAAGAGTTCTATTTCTTCTTTCAACAACTCCGTTTTGTTGAGGCGAATAGGGAGTTGTTAAATGTCTTTGTATCCCGGATGCTTCACAGAAAGATTGAAATTCTTGTGATGTAAACTCACCACCTCTATCTGTTCTAAATGTTTTGATAACAACTCCTATCTCTTGCTCAACCAACGCCTTAAACTTCTTGAATTTTTCAAAGGCTTCTCTTTTGTCTTTTAAGAGGATTGAGCACATATACCGAGAATGATCATCAATAAGTACGAATATATACCTCACTCTTGCAGCGGCAGAAGGCGTAATTGGTCCACAAAGATCCCCATGAACAAGTTCGAGTTTATGTTTGGCACGATAAGAAGCTGCTTGTGGGAATGCTTGTCTTGCTTGTTTTCCAAGTAAGCATGATTCGCACGTTTCTTTCTCAACTGTGATATTAGGTATTCCGATAACCAGCTCCTTCTTCACCATTGATCTCATTGAGTCTAATCCGATGTATCCTAACCTTGCATGCCACTTTGCCGAGTCATTTAGTGTCATAAGTTGTAAACACTTTGAATCGACTATCTCCATGAGAACTTTGTATAATCGATTCTTTGATCTACTTGCCTTTGTAATCAAATTTCCATCCTTATCATGCAATGTAAGATAGTCTTCTCTCATCCTAACGTCACAACCTGACTATGTGGCTTGTCCGAGACTAATGATGTTAGACTTTAAATCCGGTATAAAGTAGACATCGGCTAAGATTCTTTTTCCTCCGTTCTTAGTGATAAAGAGAATTGAACCTTTTCCCTTTATATCTATGCGAGAGTCATCGCCGAATCTAACCTTTCATGTGATAGACTCATCAATTGTTTTAAAGTAATCGCGATTTCCAGTCATATGATTACTCGCCCCATTGTCCAAGTACCAAACATTATCTCCATCTGAACATGCTTAAAAATCCTTTGGCTTTATGTTCTTTTCATTAAGATACACCACCTCGTGCATCATCAATCCGTCAGCCTCTTCTGTATCATCATCCTTTTTTTCAAAAGTCTCTTGGAGCTTAAGCAATCTATCGGGACAATCTGATGCATAGTGGCCATTTTTGTCACATTGATAGCATGTTATTTTAGACATATCTCTTTCACCATTAAATCGTCTGCGACCTCTTCCCCTGCTATAGAAGCGTAGACCTCTGTAAGCTCCATTGTAGTCACAGTGTGGCTGAGTTGATTGAGCCTCCGTGTTAACATACATCAACTTGTTTTGGTTTTCTTGAGTTGATTCTTCTTCTTCTTCGGATATACGTTCTTCATAGGCTTTTAGACGTCCTACGATATCTTCGAAGCTTGTAGTGTTAAGGGCTAACACTTGTTCAAGCGAGGCGACCATGTGTATGTATTTTTTTCGAGGAAGGCTCTTGAGAAACTTCTTAATCAACTTCGGTTCTTCGATATTCTCTCCTAGGACAGCTGATTTTGATGATATCTCCGATAATTTTCCAGCAAAGTCATCAATTTTGTCAGAGTCCTTCCTTCATCTTGATACGATCAAATTCAGCCATCAACGTTTGTAACCTAGCTTCTTTAACCCTCTCTGCTCCTACATGTCTAGCCTTAATCGCTTCCCAAACTTTCTTTGATGTATCAAGCTCTCCAACTTGTAAGATTAGTGTCTCCGGTATTGATTGAAACAACAAAGCTATAGCCATGTTGTTCTTCTCAGCATTCGTTTCAACCATATTACCCTCTATAGCTTCCCAAACTTTATGAACTTTGAGTGCTATCTTCATCCTCATAGCCCACACCGTATAATTCGTTGTGTTGAGCATAGGGCACACGATAGAAGAAGATGGCCCTCCTCCTTCTTTAGGTTTCGTCGTTGCTACGGTAAGATCTCCCATATTTCTCTACTATATCAAAGAGTTTTTTCAATTATCTAACCAAGCTCTGATGCCAATTCTAGAATCAACAAAGTTTAAGAACAAAAGATTTAATAAAGAATAACTCTCTTTATTTATGCTTAAGAAAATAACTCAAAACTTAAGCTCTCAATCTCTCTTTCTCAAACTCATAAGTTATGCCACAACTTGGCATCTCCTTATATAGAGAAGTAACTAGGTAATTCCTAATTCTTAAAGGAAAACTTACATATTAGATAACTCCTAAATATAACACTTTTCCTTATTCCTTTGATTTCCATAACTTGGTAGGATTAGGAATAGCTTATGGCTCAAGCTATCTTCAAGCTTAAGTCAACAAGGAGAACCACCAAAATGTGTATCACTAAGGAGAACCACCATAACATTCTCGTCACAACTCGTCACAAAAGATGCAAGCCAGACAGTTCTGTTAATTCCTATAGACCATGAACAATTCTTTAACAATGATATAACTTCGTATATATTTTGGTACCCGTCTTCATTAGCTAACTATCATGGACTCTACAAACCTATAATAAATCTATAAATAAATTATCTTCTCCACACAAATCCCATAAATGAAATCGCAATCTATATAGGTTTTCTCTTGAGAGTGGTTTCATTTTAAAGATATTTACCTCACAATAGTTACTCAGCTCTCGTGATCTATGTTTTACTTGAAACTTATATATTTCATAGTTATGATCTTGTTGTAAATGGAATGTATGGTTTTTTTTTCTTTAATCCCTAAACATATATAATTATGTACATTAAAAAAATAATTCAAAACTTTCTCTCAGTCAATTTCCTTACAACTTATTTTATTGAAAAAGGTAATATTTTACTTATGAACATGTTAAATTTTGTGTTTTGCCTATTTTCTAATAATTCAAAACAAATATTTACGGAGTGATCAAATAACTATTTAAATATGTCTCACAATATGAATTGTAAAATATCAGTGCGGATAGAGTATAACAAATGTATCATTATAGAATACTAGATTAGGACCCGCATAATATGCGGGTATTAGATATTGAAATTGATAATTTATATAGTTATGACACATATAATTATATTACAAACTAAACCTGTAAAATTGTATTCTAAATTGAAATCTGTATAATATTCATATAACTTTTTTCCAATTGCATAAATAATATTTTCATATTGTATTATTTTACTTCGAACTTATTATTCGCTTGATTAAGAGAATAAAATAAACTGATGTCATATTAAAATTGGGAACGGTCTTCATGTATTATATAAAATTATAGATTTTCGTTTGCTAATTGAAAATATGATATTATATCCTTTTATTTGAGTAACAACATTTTTTTATTTGAACCTAATGACAATTATACCACTTTTTAAGCTTAATTTTTTTTTTTTTTTGTACTGTCTAGTTTTTTTAATTGTTATGAAACCTATTTTGCCTTAGTTTATTTGACTATGATGACAACTATATATTTTTTTCTCGACACTTAATTTTTTTTGTCCAATTGCATTAACTATCTTTTATCTAATTGTTATGCAGTTTTTTTGCCTTATGACTATATTTTTTTCATTAATTCCGTTTCTTTCGACTTAATTTTGTTTGTTTCCTTTTTTATTAACAATTTCTTCTGATTTTTTTATTAGTTTTTAAATTAAACTACGATTTAATTTTAAAAGTAAATAATATAATTAAGAATTTTTTTATTGACACATGTCACAATCTAAACTAACAATGATACATGTCGTAATCTCGTGAGTTGTATTTTGGTGCGCATACAACTTTATATTATAAGATTTCATACAATTTTCTTTATAAAAACATTGAAAGTACATATATTAACATATTCTATAATTATGTTGAAAAATATGTGTAAAGATTTTTGTATTCTTTGAAAAACCTTTAAAAGAATAGTTTATATAATCGTTTTAAGAACTTTGGGAAGCTTTACATAATTTTTTTTTTTTGCGAATCAGAAATAAGGTAAATATAAGGTAATGTGCCTTTTTGTTAAAGTATTAACTTTTTTTAGATTTAACACTTTTCCTATTTTAATAATTTACATTTTGGCATATATAGTTTTTGGTTTGGCTTTAAGAAATATGTTAATTAAACACTAAAAATATGTTAACGTGCCTTTTTTGTTGTTTAACTTAATGGTATCTATATTATTATTTTTAAAACAATTTACATTAGAGTTTGATTTGCCTTTTAGAAATATGTTAATGAAACAATAAGAAAATATGTTAATGTGTCTTTATTTTATTGGTTTAACATAATTGTAGTATTTTGACACATGTCATCATCTCGATCGATATTAGACACATGTCACCATCTAATGAGTTACAATTTTGAAGAACTCTCCTAAGATATTTCTATCGTTGAGGCAATGGTAACATTTACTTTTTTAATTTTGCAATGGCCAAAAGAGCCGGAATGTTACTCCGTCGGCCTTGGTTTCGCATCGAATGGCGGCCTTCCTTGCTCCTTGGCTTAGGTGAGCCGATAGCCTTAGAAGGAAGTTTTCACATATATGTATCAAGATCATTAGAGGTTTTGGAAGATAAGGACACAAAGATCATGGCGGATTTACCTCTTGATCACATATACTGGAGCAGATCTTACGGAATATGATTTTCTCCCTTGAAGACAGGATCCGTTTTGGGTAACTGTCAATCAACAAGCCATATATCCATCCCTTATTTGATTCTAGACTCCATGAATCAATCACCTTTGATTGTGCGAGATCCTTGTAATCACTCTATGCAATGGGATTTATACCACCAAGACATCTTCGAGTCCCATGCACACCTCTTTGTTTTAAGCTTCATCAAATATTTGCATCAAAAAACACAAAACTCTAAATGGCCTTCTTTGAGAAATTGATCTCCTCGGATAGAGATACCAAAAAAGAGAAACCAATCATGTGATATGCTAAAATTTACCCTGAGCTACTCTCTCAAATTAAGAGATCAATTGTAGTAAGGGGTCGAATCACTGGGAGTTAAATCAAAGAATATGATTATTGACTTCGAATTGAGCTAAGCAAAATAGGTAAAATAAAGACAAAAGCAAATTCGAAACAGGCAAAGATTGTTGATTTCTTAAAATTCAATTAAACAAAAAGCTAGGTTTTCAGGTAATTCTCAGGATGAATCAGAATTGCAGTTTAAACGAAATCAGGATTTAATTAAGAACCATTCTTGAACTTGGAACACTAAGATATAATTAACCAACTGTCGTTGCGAAAATTAACTATGCCTAAACTCTAGAAAGCCAAATTTCTTTGCGAATTCAATCAATTTAAACAAGCTTTAAATTCAAGTCCAATTTGTTCACAAAATTCCTAAACCAAATTTCTTTGCGAATAAGTAATTTTGCTCACCTAAGATCTAGTTCAGGCTAATCAATTACACTTTCGTGTCAATCTATCAACCTAAGATATCCAAATTCAGGGTCGCGAATCCTAAATCAGAGTTAAAGCAATCTAGGTGAAGAACCAAAGAGATAATCCTAACAAGTGAGTTTAACCTAACAATTCATCTTCGATCCTTTCGAATCACCCTAAACCTAACAAGCAAACTACTCAGACATGGAAGCAAAGCAAATCATAACTGAATAATACTGCATAAAGAAAAAGAATAAGAAGAAGTATACTAGGGTTCAAAGAATCTCAAGAACAAAGTAGACTTGTCTCCCTAAAAACTCTCAAAAAGCTCTCTCTAAACTTGTTCAATAAAAACTAAGATTATGATCTAAAAAACCTAAAAGTAAACTATATATAGTGCTATAACTCGTGGTGGGCTTTTCTGATGATTTCTGGTAACTTCTGACCCGAAACGAACAATTTTCCTTTCTTAAAAAGTATTCTGTAGGCTTCAGAAAAGTGGGTGTCGTTCGACAGTCACACGGTGTGTCGAACGACAGGTGACCATCGTGGGTGTCGATCGACACTCGTTGTGTGTCTCGATCGACACCAATATCTGACGGCAATTGATAATCAGTCGTAGCGACTTCAGCTCCTCTTTCCACAATGTTCCAAAATGCTCCATAATCATCAATTAAGCTCCACACGTACACAAACCTGCAAAGACTCTAAAACACTCGAAAAACGCCGAAAAGACTCGATAAAACCGGGTTAAATCATGGTAAAAAACTGGTAAAAACCATGATATATCATCAAGCTACCACCACTTGATAAGTCGCAGGTGCTCAAACAGTTTGAGCTTATCTTGGTGGGACGGGTGTTGCTTCGTGAAGTGCAGGAGCACAGTCACAAGGCATAGATCGCCTTCCTCCCTACAATTTGGAGGTTTGAAGGATGTGTTCAAGGTCTGGACATGGGAGAGGGTAAGATCCATTTTCGCTTTCAAAGGGAGGAGGATTTGTAGGTGTTGATGGCAAATCGGCCATACCACTATGACAGGTCTATGATCGCATTAGAACGGTAGGGGTCGGATTTCACCCCTATGAGATCGATATAACGACAAGGTCAATTCAGCTTCAAAGCGACATAATCAGAGCGAGCCTACAAAGGCCCAGTTGAAATCTAGGCCCAAAGTGACATTAAACTCATATGTAAAATGGGCTTAATAAGAATATGGGCCTAAATTCAATATATTGCATCATGGGCCAAACCCATTCTAATAGTTGATGTAGGTTACTTGGTGAGACTATATATAGTTCATTGTATTCACCCAGATCATTGTATTCACCCAGAAAAGGGATCACAACTTTGAGTAGAGAAAATTTCTTGTAATAACGTTTAAGTCATAACAGCAATAAAGAAAACTCTTTTTATAATCTGTCGTGTTCTAAGTGTTTTCTGAGAAATTTCTTTACAATCTGTTGTGTTCTAAGTGCTTTTGCTTCCTATAGATCTCCATCTCCTCTACAAGCCTTGATAAATCTAACTATGCAGGTTCACGCACCCACAAACGATGGGTCTCAACGGTGCGCAAAGACTTTCCGAGTACAATCCCATTCTGGGTGGTTATTACCGGCTTACCGGACTACCAACGATAGGAGGAATCGGTGCAAAGTATCGGCAAACACCTTGGCGAATGAATGGCGGTGGATGCGTCGGAACCCATTCCAAGGGTGAGGGTGATGTTAGACTGTAATTCCCCTCTCACTCTACGGAGTGAATCAGACGATGACAGGGAGTTATGTGTGCTGGATTTAAGCTACGAGAAGCTCCAATACAATTGTACTAGGTGTCTTAGAATTACTCATGAGACTCATGCGTCCCAGATTGTGTTTGCGAGCACCAGCCACTGAGAGATCTTCGCCATGAGCCTCAAAGGAGGAGGGAAGATAATGAGGTGCGGGGTCGTCAGAAGAATAACAAAGATGACAGAGGGATGGAGGTAGCCCCTCCGTGACACTCGAGAGCTAGAGTATTGCAACCAGTTGAGGCGATGGCTTCGTCTTCACGGAGGAAGCCGGTGCGGAGAGATATCCTCCATAAATTGGAAAAAACAGATGGGCGAGCCACCACCGAAGGAGTGGATCCGAAAATCATATGGTAAAACAGAAAGATCAGAGGGGAGTTTGAGGATAGTAAGTGACAAAATGATTTTGCCAAACCTGGTTATGCATAATGGGCCAGGCCCATTCTATTAGTTGACGTAGGTTACTTAGTGGGACTATATATAGTTCATTGTATTCACCCAGAAAAGGGATCACAACTTTGAGCAGAGAAACTCTCTTGTAATAACGCTTAAGTCATAACAGCAATAAATATAACTCTTTTTATAATTTGTCGTCTTCCAAGTGTTTTTTGAAAACTTTCTTTACAACATGTTGTGTTCTTAGTGCTTCCGCTTCCTAGAGATCTCCATCTCCTTTACAACCCTTGACAAATATAACTGTGCAGGTTCACTCACCCACAGTTTTGCGCCGACCAAGGGGAAGGAGAATTCTCTGACACTAAGGAATCACTACGCGCACCAGATTCAAGAAGAAAACCAGCAGCACCAGAGCATTAGAAGCAGCAGCGGCACCAACAACAGCAACAGAGGCAGCAGCAGCGAGGACTCTTCAGTGTCACCGCTAGACAACATGACCATCAACAACACGAGCAACGAGGCAGGCGACGACGCTGCGATAGCTCAAACAGCGATGGACAAGGTGAAGGACATGGTGAAGACGCTCCTCGAGAAGGCAGAAAAGGAGGACAAGTTAAACACTACCTTCAAGGGCAAGCTAAGGGTTTTCACGATAGCACGCAAGAATCGAGGACCACAAGGATCGATTGGACGTTTCAAGCCACATGCCCTCAGCTTCTCAATACCGCGCACTGCACGAAGAGCCAGAGATGACCTACCACCACCATCGCTACTGCAAACAATGGATGCTGCTCCAGAGCAAGTTCATGAAGCAACGCGTGTCAACCCACCAGCTCCCGGATCAACGCGCGTCGACCTCCGTGGGACTCACACAGAAAACCGCAACCTACCTACAGATCGGAGCCGTACGCAGACTCATTGAAGCGACACAGATGTTGAACAAGTGCAATACTTTGTTAACTAGGAAGCTAACCTATACTGGATTGAGCACGATACACACGAGCAAGAACGCAAAGCACAGTACAAGGCTCAACAGAACGAGATGTCCAAGCTTTGAGTAGAGATGGAAAGAGCCACCTCTAAGTTAAGGATCGTGCAATCCCAAGTACATCGCGTCACCAACAGAGTTCCCAAAATCGAACGTGTGCTCGAAGAGGCGCAAAACACTCCCTTCACTGAATGCAAATGTAAGACAAAAATTAGTGACCCTGGAAGGCTCAAGATCCAACCCTACGAAGGAAAAACCGACCCAAAGGATCATCTCTTGTCATTCAAAGTAGCGTTGGACAGAGCTAACTTCATAGAAGAAGAAAGAGAGGCCGAGTAGTGCAAGATATTCGTCGAACACTTCAAGGGACCTATCCTCCAATGGTTCTACAGACTGGAAAAGAACTCGATCGATGATTTTAGGCAGCTGTGCGAGATGTTCGTGAAACACTATGGAATAATCTTGGAGCAAAAGATCTTTGATGGAGATCTATGGAATATACGACAAGAAGAAGACGAGAGTCTACAGACCTTCATGGAAAAATTCAAAGCGGTACTCTCCAAGGTGGAAGAAATCAGAAATGCCTCCGCGTTGGACGCGTTAAGAAGAGCCTTATTGTGTCCCTCTCCTTTTTGTCAGGAAATGACTGCCCGGCAACCATCCAGGTCGCCCTTCATCGCTCTACAGATTTCGCCAAAAGCGAAGACGAAATCCGTGCGTCTAAAAAATCTGGAAAGTCCAAGAAGACAAACAACCTACTGCAGACCGTTAACCCTCAAGCTGCAAAAGAGAAAAAAACACTAGTTCCGGTTCCGCCCATCACGAAGGAGCTCACAACTACCAAGTAGAGCTGGAAAGCTACAACCCGTGTACAGGAGGACAAAGCACCTACGATGAAACATCTTATTGTGAATACCACTATACCTCCGGACATTCAACAACAAATTGTCCTACCTTAGGACAAAAACTTGCTTCCAAGCTCGTAGCCGGAACACTCAAAGGTGACTTTAGTCTTGAAAACTTTGAGATGGAGGAAAGCTTTGAGTAACTTGAGCTCCACAAAAACGAACTACGAGGTGACTTGATCCCTGTAAATGGTATGTAGGCAGCTTATTTTCGGATGAGTTCAGTTGCCCTCCTCTGTAAAAAGGGGGGAAGTGGGTACGTATACTCATATACTCCCATTTTTTGTAACAAACTCTACGATTCATCAAGATCAAATATTTGTTCACATTTCTCTTACATCCTTCACGGATTACTCAAGTAAAAAAAAAAAATGTCACTGCTGGTCACAGTTACGAACTTATCTGACTATTACACCCACCGCGGTATACAGCGCGCAATACAAATAAATGGATGTTCATTATCGAGCGGAGGTGTTCAAAGAGTAACGCCTACGTCACCTAAAATGATCATTCTAAACCCAGTTAACCATAACACTGGTACCATCGCAAAATGTTCATTATAGGAGCGGTTGCGTTATTGAATACAAAGCCATAAACTGAAATGTTCACTCAAAAAACCCAACTATACTTAATCGTTGGTCATTACGCTATAGCGTGGTCATTTTTTGAGCGGGCGTGTCGATAATGACTTGCCTGTAAACCAAAATGATCATCAGAAAATTCAGTTAACTCAACACTAATCTCAAACAACTTAACATGTTCACTCTTGGCAACATGGAATCGCCCGTAAGCCAAGAGGATCATTAGAAAACTCAGTTAACTCAATACTGGTCTCAAACAACATAACATGTTCACTCTTGGCAATACGGACTCGCCCGCAAACCAAGATGATCATCTACAAACCTAACTAACGCATCGCTGGTTGCAACAACACAATGTGTTCGTCTATAGAAGCAGAACGGTCAGCAACGACAGTCCCGCAAACAAGTCGACCATCGTTCAAACTTAAAACGACAACATAGTTAGAGCAAGCTTGCCATTATTGGCTCGCCTGTAAACCACAATGTGTCAGAACTCCATAAAGGCAAACTGGTCGGAACACCTCTTGAACGAACACAAGACGCGCATCGTCTCCAAATCATCATCGTCTGATTGAAGGCATAACCAAGAATCGGAAGAGTCATAAACCATCCACCTCTACCACGTCGGTTATCAACCTTTACTTTGATCAACCATCGAATCAATCTCACGCAATCAGATTTAAAGACTCTATCTCACCAAACTAACTTTGCTCGCGCATGTAAGGCTTCACTCGATTGTGACAAGGCTTCACCAAAACAACTTCGCTCGCGCACGCAAGACTTCACTTGATCGTGACAAATCATCAGCAAAACAACATTGTTCATGCACACCAGCTTGTTGTTGTATGATGATCTCTTCTCCAAAGGTTCGCCTCATCATGGAGTCACCAGCCTCGAAACGGTCTCTCACGTCACCATAGAAGATAACATTGTTTCCGCTTCACAATTGATCGAGATTCGATGCATCACCACATACAACCAACCGAAGCAGATCTACAAGTCTCTATGTAAGTCTTCTTTACCACCACGATCTCTTCTCCAAGAACACCTCGTCAGCTGCAACCAAAGTAATGCCATTAGTCGGTCTCGTCGAACTAACTCTTGGATAAAGAAACATTATCCTGCCGAGAAGAAAAGGGTCGACATCAATCTCTTCAGAATCGTCTAAGTCCGAAACAGTTTCTGAACCATTCTCGTCTTGCTTGCGATCTAGCCACAAATCCGCATAGTCAGAAGTCATTATCTTCAGTTCACTTTCTCCACTGCGATGAGAATTCAAGACTTAGTCAAACTCATGGCAAATAAGTTGATTCGGTCAAACAAGTTGATCTGGTCAAACAAGTTGATCTGGTCAAACCAGTAAAACCGGATCAGACCAGTAAAAACGAGCCAGACCAGTAAAACCGGGTCAGACTAGTCAAACCGGGTCAGACCGGTCAAACCGGATCGACCGAGTTGACTCGGTTTGACCGAATTGACTCGGTTCGATCCGATCCGCCTCGTCTTCTCCGCCCGCGATCTCTCTCCCTCCACCACGGAACCGAGCCACGAACTGTCACCTCTCCGATCCGATTGGAAGCACGAACAAGTTACCTCTCCTCTCCATATCACGAACAAGTCACCTCTCCTCTCCACGATGATATGACCATAGCTACTCTCGGCGATTGAAAAACGATCTGGAGAACGGCGGCTGCAAATCCGATATGATGGTGGCGCTGAGATGAGGACACGATGGAGCTTGAGGAAGAAGATGATGTTCACAAAAAGACAAAACAGACTACAATACAAAAAACCAGTAAAATAATTAAAAAACGTAGGAGAGAAAGAAAAGAGCAGATTTTTTACCTTTTACTCTCTAAAGGAGAGGTAAATTGGTAAAAATCGATGGGAAGGAAACAACTTATTTTTCTAGGGTTTAGGAAAAGTTTCAGAAACTTCTCAGCAGACCTTAAGGCCCATTAACCAAAGAAAGCCATCAACTTCATCAGAGTCCACTAAGTAAAAAACTAAAAACACATAAGTCCAAGAAAACACGGTGACACCACCTCGACATGGAATAACTAAAACTTCTCGAGTGTGGCGACAAAACGTTCATGCCTGGCAAACGTGCAGTCCATCATATCGATCTCAGTCTTCAGCAGCGACTACCTTGGCATCAACATTACTTGATACTACCAAGCTGGGGGGCTAACTGTAGGGGTCGGATTTCACCCCTATGAGATCAATATAATGACAAAGTCAATTCAGCTTCAAAGCGACAGAATCGGAGCGAGCCTACAAATGCCCAGTTGAAATCTAGGCCCAAAGTGACATTAAAACTATAGGTAAAATGGGCTTAATAAGAATATGGGCATAAATTCAATATATTGCTTAATGGGTCAGACCCATTCTATTAGTTGACGTAGGTTACTTAGTGGGACAATATATAGTTCATTGTATTCACCCAGAAAAGGGATCACAACTTTGAGTAGAGAAAATCTCTTGTAATAAGGTTTAAGTAATAACAGCAATAAATAGAACTCTTTTTATAATATGTCGTGTTCTAAGTGTTTTCTGAGAACTTTCTTTATAATTTGTTGTGTTCTAAGTACTTCCGCTTCCTAGAGATCTCCATCTCCTCTACAACCCTTGATAAATCTAATTGTGCAGAGACTTTCCGAGTACAATCCCGTCCTGGGTGGTTATTACCGGCTTACCAAACTACCAACAAGAGGAGGACTCGGTGCGAAGTAACGGCAAACACCTTGGCGAATGAATGGCGGTGGATGCATCGGAGCCCATTCCAAGGGTGAGGGTGATGTTAGACTGTAACTCCCCTCTCATTCTACGGAGTGAATCGGACGATGACGGGGAGTTATGTGTGCTGGATTTAAGTTACGAGAAGCTCCAACATAATTGTACTAGGTGTCTTAGAATTACCCATGAGACTCATGCGTCCCAGATCGTGTTCGGGAGCACCAGCCAGTGAGAGATCTTCGCCATGAGCCTCAAAGGAGGAGGGAAGAGAATGAGGTGCGGGATCGTCAGAAGAATGACAGAGGGAAGGAGGTAGCCCCTCCGCGACACTCGAGAGCTAGAGTATCGCAACCAGTTGAGGCGATGGCTTCGTCCTCACGGAGGAAGCCGGTGTAGAGAGATATCCTCCACAAATTGGAAAAAACAGATGGGCGAGCCACCACCGAAGGAGTGGATCCAAAAATCATATGGTAAGACAAAAATATCAGAGGAAAGTTCCAGGATAGTAAGCTGCGGAATGATTTTGCCGAACCTGGTTGCTAAGAAGGCTAAGTCACCACTCACTCCGTGGTATCGTGCCACCGTGGAAAAGGGACGGACTGCAAATCAGATTAAACTCAAGAGTGCAAAATGGGAGGCGGTGGACCAAGTTTGTGCCAGGGAAAAAGAACTACGGAGATTGGAAGAGAGCGACGACAGACTTTCGACGGCTAGGTCTTCCAAAGCCGATGTGGACTTTGACCCTAAAGGAAAAGGGGCCCGAGTTGGGCCAGAAAGCCCACAAGTCCAGCAGCTGAATGGACAAGGAGGAAGGGGACATGTAATAAATCTGGTCCCTCGGATCACTGATTTGGGCCTGAAAAATCTGGAAGTGTGTCTATAGTTTGAGCTTAGACCTACCTAACTCATTTCCCCACTTAGAGGTTTAGTGATTAAAGCCCATAAGCCGCGAAAGATCGTTCAGCGGATTAATAAATCCCTTGGAGTCAAGAAGAAGATCGACAAAAGTTCTTTTCAAGGAAGTCGTATCTGTAAACACATTTCCTTAGCTACATTGGAATCGATTCTAGAACCAACTGTTTTGGCTGATGTGTCATACCCGTCATCCTCGAAGATGGACCTAATGGAGGGGAAAACTTCGAAAGAACCTAAAGATCCGGTGGTCGATGGAGAACCACCGGAGGACGGATAATATAATCATGAGCTGGAACTGCCAGGGGGCTGGAAGCTTCTTGATAGTTGTCGATTGCGTGAATTTCGTAAAAGGTTTTTCCCGGTGATTCTCTTTCTTATGGAGACTAAGCGTGATCACCAATTTCTTCAAGATTTACAAGTGGAGTTTAGTTATGATTTTTTTTACTGTTAGTGGTGGCCTAGCCCTTCTGGCAAAGTCCGAATTTCGTATTCAAGTACTTTTTCCAATAAAAGTATTATTGATGTAATGGCTACCATTCATAGTAATAAAGTATTTCTGTCATTTGTTTACGGTGACCCTGTTATTGTAAATAGAAGTACTGTTTGGGAACGTCTAACCCGTATTAGTACTACTCGTTTCGCACCCTTGTTTATGACATGAGATTTTAATGAGATTACCGGGTATCATGAAAAAACAGGGGGCCTTAGGCGACCGGATAACTCTTTCCAAGATTTTAATTTAATGCGACAGAGTTGTGGAATGGTAGACTTCCCATACTCGGGTAACTGCCTCTCCTGGTTTGGACGCCGCGGCACAAATGTCATTCGTTGTCGGTTGGATCGCTCAATGAGAAATGAAGATTGGTATGAGCTTTCTTCACACTCGAAGATGGAATACCTTCGTTTGATGGGTTCAGATCATCTGCATGTTCTAACACATATTAAGAACAGCAGAATGGGCGGGACAAAAAATTCAGATTTGACAAGTGATGGCTCTCAAAACCAAATTCCGAAGAGGTGGTCCATTCAGGATAGGAGATTGGGCAACCAGGCTTTGAGCCAACTCTGGGTGACCGGATAGCCAACTGTCGGAAAACCATTTCTCAATGGCGCAAGCAGGACCAGATTATCGCCAAGGAGGAGATAGAGGCATTGAAGGCCCGGAGTAATGATGATGCCACCATCGAGGACACTGCGACCATACAAGAGCAGTTATGTACAGCTCTTAGAGATGAGGAAATTTACTGGCTACAAAAGAGTAGGGTTACCTGCCATCAGGAGGGAGACCAAAATACGAAGTTTTTCCAGGCTTCTACGAAGCAGCGAAGGACCCGTAACAAGATTATCGGTATTGTTAAAGAGTCAAGAGAGTTGACAAAATAGAAGGAGGAGATTGAAAAAACAGCAACATAATATTTTGCGAAAATGTTAACATCCTCGGAAATCTCTAATCAGGAAGTGTCACTGACACATATCAAGAGTTGTGTTACCTCGGAGATGAATGATGTTCTCACTCGGGCAGTCTCGGACCAGCAAATTAAAGCGGCAGTGTTTGCCATCCACCCGGAAAAGGCACCGGGACCAGATGGGATGACAGCATTATTTTACCCGAAGTTCTGGAATACTATTGGTCCTCAAGTGGTGGAGATGGTGCGCAGCTTTATGCGCATTGGAGTTCTGGACTCCGTTAGTAATGCGGTCAATATCTATTTGATTCCAAAGTCTAAGCGACCACGGTTGATGAAAGAGTTTCAGCCAATTAGCATGTGCAATGTGAGCTATAAGATCATTTCTAAGGTTCTTTGTCAGAGAATTAGGAGATTTCTACCTTCTCAGGTGTCTGAAACTCAATCCGCCTATGTGGCAGGAAGGCAGATTACGAACAACATTTTGCTAGCTTACGAAGTTTTCCATGCCCTGATGAAAAACTCGGTCGGCAAACGAGAGTGTATGGCCATTAAGACAGTTATGAGTAAAGCATATGATTAGGTGGAGTGGAGCTTTCTGGAGGTGTTGCTGTGTAAGATGGGTTTTTAGAGAAATGGATCTTGTGGATTATGACTCGTGTCAATTCGGTGTCCTATAGTATCTTACTGAATGGAGAACCAAAAAGAGCCATAACACCCTCCCGTGGCTTACGCCAGGGAGATCCTCTCTCTTCGTATTTGTTTATTCTCTGTATGGAGGTGCTCATCGCCAATATCCAAGCAGCCGAGGCGGCTGGGAGAATCTGTGGTATTAGAGTTGCCCCAACGTCTCCTTCGCTTTCCCATCTTTTGTTTATGGATGATAACCTCTTATTTTGTAAAGCAACTATGGAACGGTTTGACAATATACTCAAAGTGTTGGAGGTCTATGGGAATGCGTCAGGACAACGCATAATTTTTGACAAATCAGTAATTACGTTTGGAAAGGATGTGCCTGAGGAAAGTAGAACGGAACTTAAGATAAGGCCAAGAATCCCGACGGAGGGAGGTTCGGGGAAGTATTTAGGTATCCCTGAGCAGCTGCAAGGGTTGAAAGCGGAAGTTTTCGTCTATGTTCAGGATCGTCTGAACCAACGGATCATTGGATGGTCGGCCAAGTTTCTATCGAGAGGAGGAAAGGAGGTTATCCTAAATCAGTGGCGCAACCCCTACCAACTTATGTGATGTCCACTTTTCTTCTACCAAAGAGTTTACTTCGGAAGCTAGCAAGTGCGGTTTCTTATTTCTGGTGGAAAACAAAAGAGAATTCTAAGGAAATGCATTGGATAGCTTGGAAAAAGATGTGTCTCAGGTGGTATTAGTTTTAAGTCTATACGAAGAGTTCAACCAGGCCTTATTGGCTAAGCAGCTCTGGCGACTACACCAATACCAAAACTCTTTAGTGGCAAGAGTATTGAAAGGAAAGTACTTTCGCTACTCGAATCCTTTTGAAGCTAGAAAACATTACCGACCCTCCTATTGTTGGAGTAGTTTACTCAATGCTCAACCTCTCTTGGACAAAGGTATGAGACGTACTATAGGAACGGGCGCACAATCATATTTTTGGATAGATAAGTGAATCCTAGATGGCCATCCACGGAGAGTGCAAAGCCTGGTACAGAACCCTAATTGGCACGAACAGGTATCGAACTTTATTGATCCTCAGTCAGGGAGGTGGATGCTGGATAGGCTCCGAGCTGGTGTCAATGCTGAGGATATTCGACTAATTTTATCCATATGACCCTCCCTGCGAGGAGCAAAGGATGGTTTTTTCAGGCATTTTACAAACTCAGGTATGTATATAGTGCGATCCGGCTATGAAGTTGCCCGACAGCAGTTTGATGCCGATTTATTGTATGCCCAACAACTACTGTCGGTGGATCCGCTAAAGGAGAAAGTTTGGCAGCAGAAAACAACTAATAAGATTCGTTATTTCCTATGGTAAGCTATCTCTGGGGCAGTAGTCGTTAATGAGAGACTTGTGCATAGACATCTTCAACACGAGAGATAGTGCCCTAGATGTGGAGACATTGATGAGACATTTAATCAGGTATTGTTACATGTTCGTCGGCTAGACAAGTTTGGGCGCTGTCAAGTATTCCAAACCCCCCGACAGTTTTTCCTTTGGACAATTTATGGGGCAACATGGATTATTTGTTCTCATGGATTCCACATCGTGCATACCTAGAGAAGCACATCAATGCTTGCCATGGATCATTTGGTACCTTTGGAAGGCTCGAAATGATAAAATATTTAAGAATGTGGACAAATCACCACAAACGATCGTGGAGTTGGCCAGCAAAGAGGCAATGGAATGGTTTTTGGCTAATGAATCTTTGGGGGTGCCTTTCCAGAAAAAAGGACAAGGTATTTCGGAGGAGGACCCGTAGGCGGTGTTCCAGGGCTTCGTTGATGGTTCTTGGAAAGAGGACGAGAATACGAGTGGTGTGGGTTGAATTTTGCAGCTTCAGGATAGGACCACAGACTTATTGGGAACAAGGGGTATGTGGCGAGTTTTATCACCGTTACATGCAGAGTTATATAGCCTTCTATGGGCTATGTCAAGACTTAGCAAACAAGGATGATATTGTTCGGCGTTTCTCAGTGCCTCACAAGAGTTGGTGAGTATGGTAGCAATTCCAGAGAGTTGGCCTAGATTCCGATCAGAACTTGATGAACTTCAGGAGTTACGTATTTCTTTCCCAGACTTTACTCTTACGTATTGTCCTAGGGGAAAGAATGAAAAAACATACTTTCTCGCGAAGAATGATCGTCTCTGCAAATTGGTTTTTTCTTATGTTTGCACTTCTTCTGCATTAGTTCAATGATGTTCATGTATTTTTGTAATCAACAGGTATAAATGCATTCGTGACAAAAAAAAAAACAAAAAAAAACAAAAAACAAATATCATTATATAATATTAGATAAGTTAGTTCTTCAAGTAGCTTTCTAAAAATAAAAGCTAAAACATTTATTGGGAATATAGAATAGTGGTCTAATATTTGGTTCATAAATTTGCAAGGATTGAATCATAATTTCTAAAAAACAATAATATATATTGATTTCTCTTAAGATTTGCACGGTTAACAAAATTTCTTGAGAAAAAGTTACTTAAAATAGTGATATATGAAAGCATTTAGTCACTTTAAAAATATATATTGGGGATAAAATAATTTCAGTTGAGCTGGCAAATCACTTTTAGCTACATAGCATTTTGAAGTTCTTCATTTTTTTGGTGGAGTTTACCACCTATGCAAAGGTCTCATGCATGTGTGGGCATGACCCTACACTAGCTCATACCTACTAGGGCATGACCCACTAGTGGATCAAGTTTCCTAGAAAAAGAAAATTGGGCCCAACAGATCCATGTAGTTCATTATCCATTCGGGACCCGAGGACAGGTAAGAAGGCCATTACGAAGTATAAGAATTCTGAATTTAGGTATATAGCGTTAGCCTCCTTATCAGGAGACTGAGTGTAAATAATCTGATCTTATTACGCCAATATTTATTTTCCCTTTCTTTTGGTATTTGAATTTCAGGTCAACGAGTGAAAATTCTTTTAATCATACATACAATAGGGTAAAAACAGAAGATTCATGCTATGGATAATGATTAAAACACGTTATAATGAACCCGTGAAGCACCCCAGCATCAAACTAGGCGTAACATAGGTGGAACAAGTGGATTCCAAAGATAGGTGGGACTGAGGAAAAGCACTAAACAGGATCGTACCTATCCAAACCCAAGTATCCAAACCCAAGGCGAATAAGGAAAATGGTATCTGGTATACAAACTCGGGCAGATAAATCTCTATAAATACACCACTATATGCTCTATAGTGAGGGGCTTTGATTTTTTTTACTATATCTTTATACGTAAAGAACTATATTCTAAGAGTGATATGCGCTAAATGATCAATGCTAAATGTCAATGCTCAAATAGTACTATGAGTTCTAAAACCTCAGTCAACTAACCACAAGTGCATGGTGCAATCAATGTAGTAATCAAGGGTCATTCTTCCATAAGGAAAAGTTGTATAAACAATCGGAATGCAAGAAACTAATGAAGCTAGGTGAATGCAATTTCAAGTGTGGATTTCAATTTTACTAAATGTAAATGATGATATGAAATGATGCAATAAATAAAATGCAATAGCTTAAACAAACTGAAACACTAACATGAAACAAAACAATGCATAAGTAAGGGTAAAACAAGATTAAAATGTAATTTTAGAAAAGTCAACAAAAAGTCAACGAAAGTCAATGCAAAAGTTAACAAACTTAACAAAGATGATCTATATGATAAAAACATGAATCCTGAGTAAAGATGATAGATTTGGGTTGAAAAAATTGAAGATAGTGGTGAACAACAACTAAAGATAGCCAATTTCAAAGCATGAATAATCTATACTAATCCATTTCCATGGTACTAATCCATTTCTTAATCAATAATTAACACAAACTTTCATTTTGCTAAAGCCTAATCAAGAATCATTAATGAACATGTTCATATTAGCTTACAAAACTCCTTAGACATCAACTTCCATTGGCTAAGATGAGAAATGCATGATTAGAGTCTCCTAGACATTCTCACAAACACTTTCCGGGCATGAAAATACCATGATCTAGATTTGAGGTAATTACTTCCTAATCTAGCATTAAAATCTCTCTAATCAATGAAATATGAATGACTAACAACTTAGCATCACTAATCTCATATCAATCAACCCTAATCTTCTTTACTTAAGATCCATTAAGATAACTACTCACTAATCATATCTAGAACAGCTAAAGCATGAATATAAAGATGCATAATGAAAAGACTTAAAGAAATTAAAAAGAAAACTTTGCTAAATCATAAAAAGTGAAGTCTTTCCACCTCAAATCATTCAAGAACACATTAAGTTTAGAGTTTACACTATAAATAAGAAGAGAGGGAAAAAGTTTAGGGTTTTAATGTGAATACAAGTATTTACAGGAAAAGACAAAGTGTACTAGGGTCAGCCCAGGACAAACCGGGTAAAACCCAGTCAAACTGGAAAACTGATGCAGGAGACCGCTTTGTGCCCGACCAGATCGGGCCAGTGAGGATCAGAAGCTGTTTTCGAGCTAAGCTCGTCTTATGGCCCGACCTGATGCCCGGCCAATGTCCCAGCGGAAAGTGCTCTGCAGCTCCTGTTTCTTGTTCTTCATCTACTTGCTTGATTCCTTCTTCCTTTGGTTCTACCATTGATCCAAGACTCCTTTTGTACCTAAAATACAAGAAATAGCATGCAAATGCAACCAAGAACTTGGACTCTAGACTCAATCGATACTAAAAGGAACCGAAAAGGAAAAGAAAACGAAAAGAAAACGAGTAAAACCTAAGCTAAATGTCTCAAAATACTACAAAAAAATGCATGCTAAGAAAGAGTGAATTACACACTTATCAACTCCCCCGAACTTGCCTTTTACTCGCCCTCGAGCAAACAAAGAGAACAAAACCGATGGTGAGGTTTGAAAACAAGAAAAATAAAACAATAGATTCAAACAAAGCATTCAACACCATCACCTAAGATAATACAATGATATCGCTAAGCGCTTTAACGCTCATCAATCTTCCCGCAATCTATCGGTACTCCAATGTTTTGCCTTTAGACTAAAAATGATCAAGCATTCACATACCATACTATCCACCAATTCTTTAACATTCATTAAGGATTAATGCATAATCTTACTTATGAACTATCAAACAATGTTCAAGGCTAGGTAAAAGAGGGCTAAGATGCAAAAGATATGGCAGTTATTTAAACGTTTTTAGGTGACTCACACTAAGAAAAAAGTAATGCAAAACATCATGTAAAAGCTAGGAAGAAATAGAACAACATATGCATACAAATAAGTACTTCCATTCTACCCAACCCATAATGATTTCAAACTCCTAAATTCTACCCATGAGCTTGCAAACTCTTCTTTATTTTGGTGATCTAACCCTCTTTGAATCTTTCTTTAGACTTTTTAGCTTACTCTAGGGGGTTTCTTTACTTGCTAGACTATTTTCTTTACTCATCCTTTCCTCTATGATTTCTTTTTATACATTTCTACTAGCCCTTTGGGATCTAGCTTATAGAGGGGATTTCTTTTTCACAATCAAACACTAGAGTCTTTTCTTTTTAATGATATAACACAATATTCCCCTAGAGTAGCTCAGTTTCTTTTCTTTCTTTGGCTTTTTTCATTTCAAACTCATAAACTCTTTCTTTTGCTCACCAAACTCTCACCAAACCCAACCCATAAGAACAACAAATCATAATCTATTACTAGTCTTAAAATGAGGCTAGCTCTAAATGAAAGCACTTCTTTGTCGTTTCCATCATTAAAGATTTTACTTTTGTATGCATTTTCAAAGAGGCCTCACTCAAGAAAATACATGTAGGTTTCAAATAAGGGTTAAGGTAATGCAAGATAAGGGAAACCATCCTCATTCACATTAGATGTCGTGAATCGGGAAGACCATTTGGACTAGCAAAGGGTAAAAGAAAGTCCAAATGTATATATAGTTACTTTGAACAAGCATATCAAGTCTCTAAGCAAGAAATTAAAGTCTATATTAGGTTCACATTGATGGAATCGGCTTCAAGTCTAATGTGCTTCAACCTAATCACGAGTTTCGAGCGAAGAGATCAAGATGTAAAGAAGAAGGTTTCTTGTAATTCACTTAGCAATATCTAGCATTATCCTAAGGATCATATTGAATGGAGATCAAGGTATGGACCTTTGACTAAGGAAGATTATGAGGAAGATGAGCTTTACTTAGAAGGATTAGCCAACCTATTGAAGAGATGAATGTTATTGTGAAGAAGGAACATTCAAGAAGGATTGAGATGGTTAGAAAAAGAGCTATGGAAATCAAGATGCAAAGAAGAAGGTTTGACTAATTCAACCTAATCACGAGTTTCGAGCGAAGAGATCAAGATGCAAAGAAAAAGGTTTCTTGTAATTCACTTAGCAATATCTAGCATTATCCTAAGGATCATATTGAATGGAGATCAAGGTATGGACCTTTGACTAAGGAAGATTATGAGGAAGATGAGCTTTACTTAGAAGGATTAGCCAACCTATTGAAGAGATGAATGTTATTGTGAAGAAGGAACACTCAAGAAGGATTTAGTTGGTTAGAAAAAGAGCTATGGAAACTCCGAGCTATGAAGATAGGCAACACAAGCCTAAGCTAGAGCTTCCAAGACTGGATTTCACTAAAGCGGTTAAGAAGATCTTAGCTAGCTACAAGAAGGGTATGGAGGATATTGGTATTAAGTTTCAAAGGAAGATGACTACAAGCGGATTGCTAAAGAGCGAGATCTTATTACGGATGTGTTAGCTAACCAAGGAAAGGTTGGAGAGGTTATGATGAAGTATCAAGCTAAAGGGGAAAGGGATAAACCAAGAACCCTATAGAAGAAGCTCAATCCTGGAAAGTTTACGATTGCTTGCACGCTTGGAGACTTGGAGATCAATGATGCGTTGTGTGACTCCGGATCTAATGTTAACGTCATTTATCGCGAGATGATGGATCATTTGGGAATCACTAAGCTCAAGAAGACCCCATGCTCTCTCATCTTTGGAGATGCAACATGCAAGCAACCACTTGGAGTCATTGAAGATTATCCTTTGAAGATCGGTAATTGTATTATACCGACGAATATTATGGTTATAGAACTGAAGATGGCTAAGTCGCTCCCGCTTATACTTAGTACGCATTTCTTGGCTACCACCGGAGCTAGTCTAGACTTTCTCCACATGAAAGCTCTATTGCTGAATGTGGATCCTCACACTTACTATGATATTGAGCCCATTGAAGTTGGTATTTGTGGTATGGTCTCTAGTGAAGATGTTAAAGAAGAAATGATGAGTCTAGATACTAGTGAAGATATCAAGAAGATTGTGAAAGCTAGATGATTACAAAGAGAGTTTAGATATGTTTGATGGTGGCGGTATTGGATCGATTTTTGAAATGATTGAAGAGACGTCTATGGCTATAGCTAACGAGCCTAATGGAGCCGATGGTAAGAGCTCTGAGATTTCCAAAGAAAAGGTTAGAGATAAGCTCATACTTGAGCCTATAAAGAGAATCGGTGAGGAACTTGAGTGCAAAGCCGTTTGGAATGGCGAGCTTGGAAGTTTCTACAAAGCTGAGATTGTTTTCCCCACCGGTATGAACCGAGAAGAGATTGACAAGAGTAAGAAGGCAATGAAGGAAGCCTTTGACATTGATTTGGAGGATTGGGAACCAAGCAAGATTGATGGTTCTCCATTGATCTCCAACTAGCGCCTTTATCAACCGTCAAGCTTAGAGACGTAAAACAAGCGCACTTGGGAGGCATTCCCATGGTATCCTTTGTACATATATCTAATGCTTTTTATTTCTGTTTAGTATGTTTTTGGAGATTGATTTTGGTGTAGGACTCAAGGAAGATGATTGGAGAAGCATTGAATCAAGTTAGGAAGGTGAAAAAAGCCAAGAAACTCGAAGGAAGGTAAGGATTGACCAAACAGGTCGGTCCCCTGGCCGATCCATACGAGGCTCCAAACGGGAAAAACCCCTGCCTGATTTTTGGCCTATGGAGCGACCAACTGGTGTTGGGGTCGCATTTCACCCGCTGAATTTCGACGTTCAAAGTTATGATAAGCAACGAGCATGTTTCAACAAGCAGAGATAATATAGCCCTTAAGTCATTTCACCTACAAGAAAGGGTGAAGACCTCTTGAAAACCCCCTAAGTCATTTTACCTACAAGAAAGGGTGAAGACCTCTTGAAAAAACCCAGAGGCATTTTATGGTGTCAACAGAACGAGTATCATTACTCTTGAAATTCTTATGATCTATCAAAGACAAAGCATGAAACGCAATCGAAACAAAGTCACAGACAAAACATCATAGAAATCAAAGCACCGCTACAATGCGAAGTAAACATAATCATAGCATGGATACAAACCATCCAACGCTATCTCCGAAGATCATAGGTAATCACGTCCGAAAATCATAAAATCATAAAACAAGCTAAGTCTGAAAAACAAGAAAAAGGAGATCAGTCCTCAGCATCCTCATCGTCATCTGTTACCTCGACGTCGTCCTTGTCTGACACCTCGACGTCGTCGTCAACAGCGACGCTGGCCTCAGCAGTGCCAGCAGAAACCACAGGGATATCAAGTACTCTCTGGACACTAGCAAGAAGATCCGCGAACACACCATGAGCATCGTAGATCGGATGACGCCGCCCGCGCAGCTCCTTAACCTCCGTCGGGAGGTCTGGCGGGTCCGACCCCTGAAGAAGGCCAATGAACTCCAAGTTTGCGTCAATCTCAGTGAGGTTCAACATGTCGTTCTGGGCCTCCCGCCAATCTCTGCAAGTAACCTAGCAACCTCGCTAGTCCTCTCCGTAAAACTGCGAGCCATCTCATCTCTGGCCTCAGCAATGGCGTCATTAATCCTAGAGCGCTGAAGATCACTAGCAGAGCTAAGCTCACCCCTCAGCTGAACTACCTCACCCTCGACCTTGGTACACCTCAACTTAAGCTTCGCTAGATTATCATCATAGTCCTTCTTAACCTTTTGCAAAACGAGTGCGTCACGCTCAAGAGCCTCGTTCCACTCGACGGTCTCGTCCAGCCTCGACTGAAGAACGCCATTGGCTTCCTTGGCTGCGCCAAATTCGCTGTCCCTAGAGCAAACGTCCTCATCATAATTACTAACCAGACGGTCGAAGAAGAGGGAAAGCTACAAAAAAATATATGATATAGAAACATGCTAAGGCATAAAAAGGGTGAAGGGAAAGAATGCTATAAGAAGGGATCAAACCTCAGAGGCTTTTGACTTCACTACTAAGTAAGCCTCGTCACGAAGTAGCCCACCGACACGGCACGCTGAAGTCCCTCTGCCTCTTCGAAGGGGTCTCGCGATGAACGCCCTTTCCTTTACCACTGGAGATACGGGCTCTCTCCGCTGACAGTCTACAAAACTCCGCAACCTTGCCTGAAGAAGGAGGAGGAAGAAGGGTCTTCGACGCCGAAGGCCTTGACAGCCTCACTCGCACCGACGGATCCGTCGGGGACGAGGTCATCGGTGCCACCACCCTCGAAGCGCTGGAGCCCGATGATCTTTTGGTCTTCGCTGCTACCTCGAGTGCAACCTGCTCACGAAAAGACATCCTCGCCAAGCCTCGTCCAAGAATCTTCCCCGGAAGGATCTCAGCAGAAAGTGCCCTCTCAATCCTCCTCCGGCTGAACGACTTCCTCCAGTTGCCATTCCCAGAGGAAAGCTCGATGTGCGTGGCAGCGACAAACTCCTCCGAGACTTCAGACAACGATGGCTTCACTGCAAAAAAAACAACAACAAAAAATCACTAAGTGTTGGTTACCTCTTCTTTCCCATCTCGTCTTGACAAGATCGATGCAGTCCACCTCGACGGTCCTCTCGGAAATCTCAACAAAGAAGAAACGATCCTCGAAGTGGTCATCCTTGCTTGGGAACCCGGCAATGAGCGCCATCCCTGACGACTTGGTAACAGTATGCTTGAGCTCTTCGCTTCGACCACGAACCCTAAAATCCGTCAAGTAGGACAAGTGCTCGGTGCTGATGACAATGCCACACTCTCTGCTCAACACATAGATACCAAGGAGATGTCTAATACCCCTAGGGTTAATCTGAGCAAGGCAGACACCATGAACCGCTAGAAAGCGCATGAGGAAGCGAGGCAGTGGAAACCAAAGTAGGCACTGGTCGAAGTAGTTCTCGTACAGAGTCATGTATCCTGAGGGCGTCAGCTCTGTCAGCAGGAGTAGGAGCAAGTAACAAAATCTCCTCTGAGATCCCACATTTCTTTCGGAGACGCTTCAAACACTTCTCATCCGAAAGAGACGACCCAGGAGAGTCAGGACGAACCTTGACCCTCGCCTTCTTCTTAACCCTCTTAGCTTTCCTCGTTTGCTCAACCTCGACGAACGTATTCTCATCGTCGCTCTCAGCACTGGAAGCTCACGAATCAAATGAAGAGGAATAGTACGATGCATCAGCACGGCCAGGTGGAAGCTCAGAGTCCTCATCGTTCAGGGGAATCATGCCCATCAACGCGACGCCTCGTTGAGTCGTCCCTATCGGGTCATCGGTATCGAGCCTCGAGAGGATCGGGTCGTCATATTTCCGATGAGTCAGCCTCATCGGACCCTCATCCATGACGGTGTTCCTCATCGGGTCATCGGTACTATGGCTCGTGAAAACGTCGGCTCTTTGGCTAAGGGTCACATCGGGGTATACCACGTCTTCGGTCGAGGAAGTCTTCGGATCAACACTTACCCGCGGGCTCATCGGCCCCACAAGACGTATCGCCGACCTTGGGTCATAAGCCGTCAACTATCTCGTCTCGGCCTCGGTACCCAACGTGACACCGATGTGTCTACCCGACGAGGACGGTTGGTCGAATCCATGGTGAATACCCGAAGACAAGCCTTTGAAATTTCGAAGCGTGACGCTCGTCGGTTCGACGACATCGGCACCATCAAGGGTCTCGAGTCCATGACGGACGAACGTTACGTTGGGCTCATGACCGAGGGGTTCAAGGTCGAGGGCCTCATCAACATCTTGATCTTCCATAACTTCAAACTTCACCTACATCAAGACCAAACCAAAGATTAAAATCGAGGATCTTCTTTCATCTTCAACAACTTCAAGAACATCAAAGCTTTCTCATCCTCAAGCAATCAAACATCGAAAATTCAAGAGAGTCCAACAAATCTACTCAAAGCTAAAACTTGATCCATCAACAAATCAAAGCTCATGCCCAAACCCGAAGCTAGATTCATGAAGCAATTAACAAATTCGAGGCTTATTCATGGATCTAACAACTTGTTCTTCATGGGAAAAACTAGATCTACAACACTTGAATAGAAAGCTTTGGAAATCAAGAGGAAAGAGAAGGAAACCTACCAAAAGGTCTTCGGGGGTGAGGATCACGGCGACGGTCAGTGGAATTTTCCGTCGGTGGCAACCGGAAAATAAGCTGACGGCGTCGGTGGGAGAAGAGAAGAAGAAAATGAGAAAAGAAAAACCCTAGAAAAAATGAGTGGAGGAGAAAAGAAACCTTATCCTTTCAAAAAAAAAAAAAAGTAAAAAGTCTTCTCTTTCCCTCTACGGGTCCCGAAATCTTCAGGAAGATTTTTATTCTCGGAATTCATTTTTCCCGTTGCGAAAAACATCTTTGACATCAACAAACGCAACGCGGAATCTTAAAAACTCTAGAGAACAAAAAAAAAAAAAAAAAATTTGCAGCACGCGAAGAATGAAGTCTTTAAATCTTCAGCAAGGTCTTAAAATCCTTAGTACAAATTCATTGTCAACATCAAACGCTGTCGGCTCTCGCAAGCAGAACAGGAAGTCTTAAAACCTTCGAAGAACGAAAAGTAACGCTTACAGTGTTAATAAACACTAAAGGCTCAAGCCAACAGCATCACGCTAACAACAGCATCATAACTTTGAACAGCTAAACTTTAACACCCAATGTTCATAAACTCGATACTATTATCACTAGCACTACCGAGCTGGGGGGGTAACTGTTGGGGTCGGATTTAACCCGCTGAACTTCGACGTTCAAAGTTATGATAAGCAACGAGCATGTTTCAACAAGTAGAGATAATATGTCCCCTAAGTCATTTCACCTACAAGAAAGGGTGAAGACCTCTTGAAAAACCCCTAAGTCATTTTACCTACAAGAAAGGGTGAAGACCTCGTTAATTCCCTAAGTCCCCTGAACCTTCTACCTGGTGAAGGAACCTTTGAAGCTATCTTCACCTCGGGAGAAGTCATGAATGTAGCGTCAGAGAGGTCACAAAACCAACAGAAGGCGCTGCAGAGGCCAAAGCTGCCTGGCACCGATGTCACTGAGAAGTGACACCAATGACAGGCAGTGGCACCGATGTCACTGCCCAGTGACACCGATGTGCCTGGCCTCATCGGTGTCCAAGCAGCTGACATCGGTCCCCAGGCCAATCCCATCGGGTTCAGGAGCTTCGTCGCCTGTCAGAACATCAACGAAGGTTCCAAAAGGTTTGACACGTTAAAGCCCAGTAACGAGGCCCACGTAGGCTCAATCGACATAGGGGAAAAAGGCAATCCGCGAGGGTTTAGGAAAAAGGCTTAGCCGACTTAGGGGGTTATATATAGGAACGCAAAAACACTTGTAAAGGATTCATTCACAATTTTTATCATACAAGCAATACAAAGCAATTACAAACCCTAATTTCTCTTTGCTCATCATTGTTCTTCATAGCTTATCTTCAGAAATCTCTGCTTCCTTTCGAAACCCTTACAAATTTAATTGTGCAATTTCCGGCATCCACAACTGGTCGGTCTACCTGGTCGATCCATACGGGCTCTCTAACTGCCAAGTTTGACTTTTTCTCTGCGCGTTGACTCGGTCCAATTTTAGTCTAAACCAGTTTATTCCAAGTGTTTTCAATCAATATTGAATGGTTTGGTCCTTAAAAATCATATTTCAAAGACCCTTCTCTTTCAAATTCAAATTATTTTGAATCTTTTAAAGATTTTTTAGCATCTCTCTCTCTGAATTTATTCTTTCACTAAAGAGGATTTCAAAATCTTTCAAAATCAAGATCACTTTTCTCTCTCAAACTTTGAAAGAACTTTGAATTCACCATTTCTTTTGGATCTCCTCTACCATACTCTTTGATTATAACAAGGTATTCTCTCTTTCCTTTGCTCATTTCAATTATTCTTGAAACTCATGGATGCATACATGAGAATCTTGTGAAATCTACTATCATTGAGTTGTGAATTGAGCTACTTTGTGGTTTAATATGAGTTATAATTGTTTGGGAAGTTGATTTCATATGCAAATATGGACTATTGATGGTTGAATTTGAGTTCATATCACTTTAAGAGTTCTTGAATGTTAGAAATGCTTTAAATTTAAAATCTTTGGATGAAATTGAGTTTATTTATGAGTTTTGCTAATCAATTATTGCAATTAAACCTTGTTGGTACCTAGTAATCACTAGAATTTTGAAAATTTATCAAGTTCAAGGTTTGAGCTTTGATAAATAGGTTTATTAAAGAATGGAAAAGTTAGAATTTGTTCAAATATGAGTAGAATGGTCATTGAGTATTGCTTGTTACATTAATTGATCCATTGTCTAGTCTTATATGATGCCTATTGTTTATGAATCTTTGATAATTGGCTAGACAAGTTGTGCTTTGATTGGAAAAATGGTTCTTATTTGGGAACATTTCTTTGTAAGATCAATCTAGCAACAATGACTACTAGATTTAAGAAGTTCGTGTGAAGTGTTGACGAGATTCGAATTGGTATCTTGAGCTAAGAGACGTATGAGGCTACAAGATTTGCGTGTCCATTGTTTTTGGCTAGGAGTGGAATCAAGGACAAGGTCGATGAGCTTTTAGGAAGAATGCATTTGAGTGGCCTATCGTCAATGAGCTACGCTACTTATCTCGAGCTTACCATGCAATTCTTAGCCACAATGGTGTGCAAGTTCGATGATCGTCTAGGCACTTACCTCATTTGTTTCAAAATAGACGGATAGAAGTATATGGTCACGTTTAGGGATTTTTGCAACATTTACGGATTTCCACCGGGGAAACATCAGAGTTCCACAAGGAAACTCTATTATGGTGTAATGTAGCACTCGAGGAGAGCTACACGGCCGTCTCTAATCGAATCACGAGAGTCAATAATCCCACGGTTCGATATGTTCTTCACTTATTGGCTAACACTTTCAACGCAAGAGGAAACGATGATTTCCCAACATATGACGACCTCAAGCTACTCTACATGGGAATTCATTCTGCTTTAAATGATTTTGATGGTCAACCTATGGAGATGGACCACGATTACTATGGATGTGAGCTTGGCGCGATGTTCTTCGCCAAATTGAAGAAGTTTCGGTTTTGCTTGACAACTACGGCTACACCACGCATATGTTTTGGCGGCATACTCACTCCATTGTTCTTACAATTGGGAATCGATCTCAATGATTTTGAGCCTTTACAGGGAAGACCATTGATTGATGTTCAATATTTGGTTGAGAAGGAGA
Organism: Arabis alpina; assembly: GCA_900128785.1. Lineage (NCBI taxonomy): Eukaryota > Viridiplantae > Streptophyta > Magnoliopsida > Brassicales > Brassicaceae > Arabis > Arabis alpina. The sequence continues at coordinate 29,361,839 of LT669791.1, forward strand.
CATTAGGAGGACCATTTGGGTTAGGACACTATGTTTACCGGTTCTTCGATGACGATGGCGAGCCACTTTGTTGCTACCTTCCATTACCACCAAAGTTTGGAAGAATTTCAAGCAACCGTGCCCTCCGATTCAATCTATCTCGCAGCCTAACCTTCACTTCACCTCCACTTGACAACCATTGATTCCAAGGTACCACTCTATCCATTGTATATACCATTTCATTTATGCATCTTTAGTTTCATTTTCTATTTTCTTCCTTCTTCGGTTTGCTTCTTCATCGAGACGATGAGAAGTAAGTCCGGGGGAGGGCATTGCTAATGCTCATTTTAGTTGTTTTGTTTTCCTTTTATCATATTTTGAGTCTCATTACATGCATTGCATTGTACATATGAGAAAAGTTTGAAAAATCCTAAAAAAATTTAAATTTTTTGAAAAAATAAAAAATATTTTCATTTTTCATATAGTTGCATTTCATACATTTGTATGCTCATTTAAGTCGCATTGAACATATTTTAAATTGTTTTTGAGGTTTATGTCTTAGCATTCAATATGGTCTTTAGGATAATGCTAGATATTGCTAAGTGAATTATATAAATCTCTTCTTTGCATCTTGATGTCTTCGCTCGAAACTCGTGATTAGGTTGAAGCATATTAGACATGAAACCAATCCTATCAACTTGAACCTAATATTGACTTTAATTTTTTGCTTAGAGACTTGATATGCTTGTTCAACGTAACCATATACACATTTGGACTTTTTTTATCCCTTTTTACCACTCTTTGCTAGTCCAAATGGCCTTTCCGATCCACAACATCTAATGTGAATGAGGATGGTTCTCCCTACCTTGCATAACCTTGACCTATCTTTTAAACCTACATGTATTTTTTTGAGTGAGGCCTCCTTTTTGAAAATGCATACGCAAGTAAAATCTTGAAAGATGGGAACGACAAAGAAGTGTTTTCATTTTAGAGCTAGTCTCGTTTTAAGACTAGTAATAGCTTAGGATTTGTTTCTCAAATGGGTTGGGTTTGGTGAGTGTTTTGGTGAGGAAAAGAAAGAGTGTGTTGAGTTTAAACGAAAGGAAAGCCAAAGAAAGAAAAGGAGTTGAGCTACTCTAGGAAAGGTTGTTGTTGTTTAAAGTTTAAAGAAAGATTCTAGTGTTTGATAATGAATAGAAATCCCCTCTATAAGCTAGAACCCAAAAGGGCTAGTAGAAAAAGTATAAAAGGAAAACCATAGAGGAAAGGATAAAAGTAAAAGAAACAGTCTAGCAAGTAAAGAAACCACCTAGAGTAAGCTAAAAAGTTTGAAGAAAGATTTAAAAGGCTTAGATCACCAAAGGGAAAGAGAGTTTGCAAAACCGTGGGTAGAATTTAGGAGTTTTAAATCATATGGGTTGGGTAGAATGGAAGCACTAATTTGTATGCATCAATTGTTCCATTTCTTCCTTGCTTTTACATGATGTTTTGCATTACTTTTCCTTGAGTGTGAGTCACCTAAAAACGTTTTCAAAACCGCCTTGTCTTTCGCATTTTAACCTTCTTTTACCGAGCCTTGAACATTGTTTGATAGTTGATAAGCAAGACCATGCATTAATCCTTAATGAATGTTAAAGAATTGGTGGATAGAAAGGTATGTGAATGCTTGATCATTGAGTCTAGAGGCAAAAGATTAAAGTAGCGATAGATTGCGAGAAGATTGATTGAGTTTAAAGCGTTTAGCTATAGCTTTGTATTATCTTAGGTGATGGTGTTGAATGCTTTGTTTGAATCTCTTTGTTTTATTTTCTTTGTTTTCAAACCTCTCCATCGGTTTGCCCTCTTTGTTTGCTCAAAGGCGAGCAAAAGGCAAGTCCGGGGGAGTTGATGAGTGCATAAATTGCCCTTTCTTAGCATGCATTTTAGTTATATTTTGAGGCATTTAGCTTAGGTTTTTACATGTTTTAATGCATAATTCGTTTATTTTAGATTTTATCGAGTTTAGAGTCCAAGTTCTTCTTTTCTTGCATTTGCATCATTGCATGCATATTTTGTCCATTTTAGGTACAAATGGAGCTTTGGATCAATTGTGGAACAAGTGGAGAGAAGAATCAAGATTGAAGAATGAAGAACAAGAAATTGAAGATGGAGAAGACCTATGGATCGGCCAAAAGTCGGTCACTTGGTTGATCCATAGGACGTCCCGAAGCTCCAAAAAAGCCAGCCCGAAAATCAGCTCGTGGACCGACCAGTTGGTCGATTCTCTGGTTGGTCCACAATGTCTCTCCTGCGTTGATTTTGCAGTTGACCGGGTTTGACCCGGTTTGACCCAGGTTGATCCGGGTACATTTTTATTTCCCTATAAATACTCTTCTTATGATCAAAAACCCTAAACTTTAGCCTCTCTTCTATTATCATTTGTGTAAAACCTAAAACCTTTGTGTTTTTGATGATTTGAGGTTAAAGTCTTCACCTTTTATGTTCTAGCAAAGTTTAATCTTGTTTATTTACTTTAAGCTTTTCATTATGCCTCATTTAATTCATGTTTTTTGTGTTTTAGTTATAATTAGTGAGTAGATTCCTTAATGGATCTTTGGTAGGGAAGATTAAGGTTGATTCAAGCTATATTAGTGATGCTAGGTTGTTAGTCTTTCATATTTCATTGATTAAAGAGCTCTTAATGCTATACGAGGAAGTAATTACCCCAAATCTAGATCATTGTCTTTTCATGCCCAGAAGGTGTTTGTGGAAATGTCAAGATGAACTTTCATCATGCTTTGCTCATCTTAGTCAATGAAAGTTGATGTCTAAGGAGTTTAGTAAGCTTTTATAAACATATTCTTAATGATTCTTGGTTAATCTTTAACAAGATGGAAGTTTGTGTTAGATTTTGATTAAGAAATAGATTAGTACCATGGAAGTGGGTTAATCTAGATTAAATGGATTCATGCTTTGAAAATAGCTATCTTTAGTTGTTGTGCTTCACTAGCTTAACTTGTTTCAACCTAAATCAATCACCTTTACTCAAGATCCATGCTTTAATCTCATTGTTATTCAAGTTTAATTTTTGTTGACTTTCCTATTGACTTTTGTTGACTTTTCATAAATTGCATTTTAATCTTGTTATGCATTGCTTTTCTTTATTTTAGTATTCTACATTGTTTAAGTTATTGCATTCTACTTATTGCATCATTTCATTTAGTCATATACACTTAGTAAAAGCAAAATCACACTTTGAAATTGGATTCACCTAGCTTCATTAGTTTTTTGCATTCCAATTGCTAAACAATCATTAATCCTTGTGGAAGAATGATCCTTGATATCTAGGTTGAACATTCATTTGCATTGTTCATCTCTACTTTTCACGCTATCAAACCCAGTCAAACTGGAAAACTGACGCAGGAGACCGCTTCGTGCCCGACCATAAGCTGTTTTTTAGCTACGCTCGTCTTCTGGCCCGACCTGACGCCCGACCAATGCCCCGGCAGAAAGTGCTCTGCAGCTCCTGTTTCTTGTTCTTCATCTACTTGTTTGATTCCTTTTTCCATTGGTTCCACCATTGATTCAAGACTCCGTTTGTACCTAAAATACAAGAAATATGCCTGCAAATGCAACAAAACAAGAACTTTGACTTTAGACTCAATCTATACTAAAAGGAACCGAAAAGGAAAAGAAACGAGTAAAACCTAAGCTAAATGTCTCAAAGTACTACTGAAATGCATGCTAAGAAAGGTAAATTACACACTTATCAAAGAGCGAGAGACCATTACTTCCGGATCAACACTTATAGTCTTGATCCTCTTATCTTCTGACTGGTAAGTTACAATAATACTCCACCAAAATCTTTTTTCTTCTTCTTCTTCTTCTTCTCCTGTTCCAATTAGTCTTTTGACTGCAACCTTTCTCTATCTCTTTTTTCCTATTTTCTTACTCCATCCTCTCTCTCATCACTAAGTGTCTTACCGAAAGAGTTGATACTTTGTGGATCCACCTTCCTTTCATATCCGAAGTCATTATTTTTACACTCTTGTTTTCCGACTATTCTTCCCATGACTCTTCATGACTCATTGTGGTGTTTCTCTCTCTTCTCCCTTTTTTTCCTCTATATGACTTGAGCGTCAAAGAGTCGTTGGAAAACACCCCTAATATTACCATTTCTATAATCGTGTTTTATGTGGTCTTCACGTGTTTTTTCACTATGCCGGAGAGATTTTCCCTAGTGGTTGTTTCGAAGGATACACAATCCTCTGAAATAGATTGTATTAAATAGCAAATTATTGAGTATTTTGTATTTAAAGTTTAAAGATTTAGGATTTTATAACAAATAGTGGATGTAGTTTAGTGGTTAGAATTCCACGTTGTGGCCGTGGAGACCTGGGCTCGAATCCCAGCAGCCACAATTTTTTTTATTTCCTTTTAATTCATTTGTATGCACTTTATTCTTCACACAATTTGTATTGGTATTTTATCTTATATAATATAGTAAAAAAAATTCTAAATTAAACTTTTAGAGGCTGCCACGTGACATCTATTTTTTTACACATATCCCACTTTTTAATATCAAAATAACTTTAAGTTTGTACTTATGTAATATATAATATTTATTTTGATTTGAATCCCCTAAATATTATTATGGAGGTGATTTTTACAAAAGTGCGTGTGTGTCTTCTTCTCCTTCAAAGTTAGGCAAAATAAAAGTCATATCATATGTGACATGGCTAATTAAATCATTGACTAATTCATTAACTAATTCTATTTACCCCATTAACTTAAATAAAGAATGTGGGCCAATACTTACAATTTGTAATTCTTAAACCTAATTCTATGTCCAATTAACTTACTAGCCCATTTCATGGCAAATTTGAATCATAACTAAATCTTTTATTAAATTTTCTATAGTAGTTTTATATTTATTTACATAAATAAATATAAATCAATTTTAATCAATGCTTCATAATATTTTCGTTTGTAACTTAAAAAATGTATAAGATTAATTTTTGTCACCACAAAGTTTTAAAACAATTTTTATATAAATATATTTTCACATAAGCTTATAATAAGACTTACTAAGATTTTACTATGTCAAATTTAAATATGCATAATTTAATGATTTAGAAAAAGATATTTCTATTCTGAAAACTCAACAATACTTAATAAATTAATATTCAATTATAAACAAATACGTATAAAAATAATGATCATTTATTCTATTGATCATTCAGATATTCATTTATTTATCCTTTGATCATGCATGCTCTATTTTCTATGGTATACAAGAAAATGTCGTTATTACATAATATTTGACTATAAGGAAATTCAAGAGGACTAGAGATTAGTTTTACACTTTAATTGCTAATAAATACCTAAAGCTATAAAGTTTGATGAAGTTTCACAATTAATGAGTGATTTTTATAATCCCTAAATAATTTTATTTTCCATGTTTGCATTACTTATCTTAAATATGTTTTTTGAAGGTAAAAATTCATTACCTGTTTTTAGATTCAATTAAAACCGATTTACTATACGAGTTAATCCAAAATCTATAACAAAGATTTTAATTTTTTTTTTAAAATTCAACGTTACTATATAGTCCAATTAAAAAAGGGTTAATTAGCTCAATAGTACATTTTGGGTAACAAATTAGAGATCTAACATGCTTTTAAAGGAAATTAGGTGAGTAACATAGAGAAATTATTAGTGGACGGTTTTGCCCATATTAAATATTTTTATTATTGTTGGTAAAAAAAATCTTTAAACATATTTTATTCCTAAATCTGAAAAAAGGTTAATTAGCTGAATATTACTTTTGAGAGCGATAATTAGGTAAGTAACAAGTCTAAATACATATTTAAGTCAATAGCAGAGAGAAATAAAAATATGAAAAAATTGTCCTTACAACTATAATTAAGGTAACTATGAAAAACAAAAAGAAATCTAAAAATCTTCACTTGATATTATCTCATAAATATTGCTCCTTTAAAAAAGGCAGATCCGGATCTGCTGAAAAATAAAAAGAGTTGGGTGAGATAAAGCAAATATGTTGTATTAGTTAACTATTTTCAAAACTACATATTGATCTGAAAACGTAGTTGACTATATCCCCATCACACTATTTTATAATTATCTAAAAACTTAATTAACTATTTTAAAAAAAAAAATTTATCAGTCATAAAACATAGTTAACTATTCATATCATAGGTATAAAAACATAGTTAACTATTTTCATATCATATATATATATATATATACTTTATTGATTTTATGACATAGTTAGACTACATAAAAATGTTGTGCTGAAAGTAGTCTAACTATGTCATAAAAATGTAGTCTAACTATGTCATAAAATCAATGTCTGCATCCACCAAATAAAATCCGGTAACCCTAAACACTCTTTAGCTCCACTTAAAACACAAAAGCCTTTTACATCACACCTAGCCCTTTTACTTGGTTGATATCATTGGAGAGAATTCCATCATCACTTCGATCGAGTGTGCGACAGTTAGGAGAATGTGAAACTGATGGGTTTGCAGGTTAAGATTTGAGGCCCAACCTATGATGGTTGAGATTCGTGACCGCCAAAGGTACTTTGTTTACATGCAGCGAAAGAGTCAAGAAAGCGAAAGCAATGTTCCCAAAGATAAGTAAGTTCTCGCGATTTTCAAACCTCGACTTCAGTTTTAGTCTCTAGTTTGCTTGAGGGCAAGCAAAAGCTAAGTCTGGGGGAGTTGATATATCATGGTTTTTACCGGTTTTCGACCATGATATAAGCCCTTTTATCGAGTCTTTTCATTGTATTTCGAGTCTTTTTAGTGTCTTAACAGGTTATTGCACGTGAGGAGCTTATATGGTGAATACGGTGCATTTTGGAACGTAAACAAGGTTGGAGCCGGATTTTGCAAGAAAAGAAGCTGATATGAAGCAGCCTGTCGATCGACAGCCCAAAGAAGGACGATCGATCGACAGCTACACTACAGCCTGTCGATCGACAGACACAAGGACGATCGATCGACAGGTGCTCGCAGAGACCGACCTAAAGAAGGAAAATTGTTCCTTTTCGGGCCAGAAGTTACCAATAAACCGTCATAAAAGCCCACCACGAGTTTTACCTCTATAAATAGTTTATTTTAGGTTTTTAGATCAAGACTTAGATTTTACTTAACAAAGTTTAGAGAGAGATTTTTAGGGTTTTTAAGGAGACAAGTTTACTTTATACTTTGAGACTCTTCGAACCCTATTGTTCTTATTCTTATTCTCTTTCTTTATGCAGTATTATTCAGTTATGATTTGCTTTGCTGCCATGTCTGAGTAGTTTGCTTGTTAGGTTTAGGGTGATTCGAATGGAATGAAGATGAATTGTTAGGGTAAACTCACTTGTTAGGATTATCTGTTAGGTTCTTCACCTAGATTGCTTTAACTCTGGTTTAGGATTCGCGACCCTGAATTTGGATATCTTAGGTTGATAGATTGACACGAAAGTGTAATTGATTAGCCAGAACTAGATCTTAGGTGAGCAAAATTACTTATTCGCAAAGAAATTTGGTTTAGGGATTTTGTGAACAAATTGGACTTGAATTTAAAGCTTGTTTAAATTGATTGAATTCGCAAAGAAATTTGGTTTTCTAGGGTTTAGACATAGTTAGTTTTCGCAACGACAGTTGGTTAATTATATTTTAGTGTTCCAAGTTCTAGAACGGTTCTTAATTAAATCCTAACTTTGTTAGAACTACAATTCTGATTCATCCTGAGAATTACCCAAAAGCCTAGCTCTTTGTTTAATTGAATTTGAAATCAACCATCTTTCCTGTTACCAATTGCTTTTGCTATTTATTTTATATTATTTTACTTAGCCGAATTTGAAGTCAATATTCCTATCGTTTGATTTGACTCCCAGTGATTCGACCCCTACGACGACGACCTCTTAATTTGAGAGAGTAGCTCAGGGTAAATTTGAGCCTATCAAATTTTGGCGCCGTTGCCGGGGAGTCAAAATCTTCCATAGGATTTTGATTCTAGAATTCTGACTAAGTTTTCTTTTTACTTTTGATTTCGTTTTTTTTTTATTTTTGGTGTTTCAGGTTTATGCCTTCTAGCAGAACCAGAAGCAACAAGGATAAAGAGTTAGCAGATTTTGTTCCAGAGTTGGGAATTTTGGAAAGGGAAAACAGACGACAAGCAAAGTTAGCTAAGATGGTTAATCGAGCTGTAGTAGTTTTTCGGAATGCTGAAGGAGAGAATGTTGATCGAGATGGTAATCGATACAACAATCAGGGAGACCCCATTGATGAAGCTGGTAATATCATCGAGTTTGAGGATCCGATTGCAGCAGAGCGTGCTGAGCTAGATCGTCAAAGGGTTGAGTTAGAGCGCCGGCGCGCAGAGATTGAGCATCTGGCTCAGGCGAATCGCGGACCTCAGGGGGCAGTAGTTAACCAACGCACTTTGGGAGACTACTACCGTCCTGAAGAACATTACGCCAACAGGGCAGCGATTCGACCTCCTAGATTTGAGCGGAGGGATTTTGAGTTGAAGCCTGCGTACTTCTCTCTTGTAGCTCAACATCAGTTCCATGGGCACCCATCAGAGCACCCCATGGATCATCTTGAGATGTTTGAGGATCTTGCGTCTAGCATCAAGGCTAACAACGTGTCGGAAGACTACATTATGTGTAAGCTCTTCCCATTTTCTCTTGCTGGAGAGGCAGCCTCTTGGCTGAAGCAGTTGGAGCCAGGCTCACTGACTACTTGGAGAGATACCAAGAGTGCTTTCCTGAGTCACTTCTACGATGAGTCGCGCTCAGAGGATCTACGGGCTAAAATCCAAACATTCGCTCAGAATATGACAGAATCTTTCAAGGCTGCATGGGAAAGGTTCAAGGGATATCAGAGAGATTGTCCTCATCACGGATTTACAGAAGTTCAGCTGCTGGGTATCTTCTACAGAGGTGTGGATTGGAAGCATCAGATGGCTTTAGATGCTGCGAGTAATGGGAATTTCAAGACCAGATTCCCAACTGATTGCCTTGAGCTCATCAAGAACGTGTCTACTAGCAATAGTACAAAGAAGATTGATGAGGAAAGGAGACGAGGAGCCGGTCAAACAAATGGAGCTGAGATTGTTGAGGAAGATGTTAATTACATCAACCAGAATGGCTACCAGAGTCAGCGGTATGGGAATCAGTCAGAGAACAAGGGATACAACAATTACAATCAGAGGAACTACGGATCTTCATCGTATCAACTGATTCCCTCTAAATCTTCAGAAAGTGACGTGAAGAGGATGTTCGAACAGCTTCTTGAGGGGCAACAAACCCTAACGGTACATCTCAATGGGAAGATTGACAGTCTCTACACTGATCTTAATGGAAAAATAGAAGCCATCAACATTCACTTGAAGAAGCTTGATACTCAGGTTGCTCAGACTGCTGAAAATGTAAAGAGACAAGAAGGTTGTCTTCCAGGGAAATCTGACATGAACCCAAAGCATTTCTCCAACTCAATCACGTTAAAGAGTGAAGAACAATTGTTTCCAACTGTTGAGAAGTGCGAAGATGAAGCCTTGCTCGTGGTTCCTGAAGAAAATTTTAATTTTGAGATTTCGGAGGGCCTGTCGATCGACAGACCTGGTGGTTGTCGATCGACAGCTACAGAAAATTTCTGTACGAACTCGAGTTCAGCAGCCCTGTCGATCGACACACCTGAAGCCTGTCGATCGACAGCCCCGAAAAATGCAGAAACTCTTGAATGTCAGTCTGAAACCGCCATTGAACGTGTCTACAAGCCCAAGGTTCCGTACCCAAGGAATCTGTACCCTTCATGCACCAACCAAGGCAGTGACAAAGCACCTCGAGAGGAAAAGAAACAAGCTCCAACATCATTGAGGAAGCTGCCAAAGTTGTTGAATCCAGGGATGTTTGTGGTTCCTTGTTCGATCAATGGTGTAGAATTGAAGGATTCTTTATGCGACACAGGAGCCAATGTGAATGTTATGTGTGAGGCTGTTGCAAAGAAGCTAGGAATCTTGGAGTTACAACCTTCGAGGACTTATATCGAGCTCATAGATAGATCATTTACAATTTCTAAAGGCTTCATTCCTGACGTGTCAATTCAAATAGGAGATTGTCTTGTTCCTACGGACTTCTACATCATTGAGAGAAAGGATGATATCTGTAAACCATTGGTTCTTGGTGCACAGTTCCTTGCAACAGTGGGAGCAATGGTGGATTTTCCTAATAAGCGGATCTCCTTCTCGAACATCAACAAGAATGTCTTCTATCCTTCGGTTCTTGTCACATCAGCTTCCTGTATGAGTGTCAATGTTGGAGATACGCTGGGTTTTGAAAATGAGACGAAGAAGGTTCAAACCGTTCTCAAGTTGGCTCCTCCCATTCCACGCCGTGATGACAACATTCCAGCAAATCTCAAGACCAAAGAGTTCCCCAAGGTGAAGCGCAGGAAGACCTCTAAACCATTCTCCAAGTTCAAAATTGTCATTCCTTTGGAGTTGAGGGAGAAGGGAGAGGTAGTTGTCCAAGAGATGTTGGACAATACTATGAAGCTCTTTCCTGGTATTGTTCCTTGCAAGTCTGGGGGAGTGCACTTCAGAGATCCACCTCCAGCTTGAACATCATCCGCAGTCAAGCTAATGACTGAAAACAAGCGCTTGGTGGGAGGCAACCCACCTGTAAGTTTTTCTTTTCTTTTGAGTCATTCTTCTTTCTTTGAGTCAGTTTGTTCTTTGTTTCCTTTTAATTTTTAGGATTTGTGAACATTGTTGTTTGCGACTCTTTGCTGTGGTATTTGATGGTATTTTGTTTCAGTGATCTTCAGTTTTTCGTTAGATTTCTCCAACAACATCAGTCGTCAAAGCCAAGTTTTCAGAATTTCCGAGAGCCTGTCGATCGACACACCTGATGGTTGTCGATCGACAACCCCAATAAAGACCTGTCGTTCGACACACCTAATGGTTATCGATCGACAGGCCAGCAGAACAGGTCCGAATTTCATTCTTTTCACAAATTTTCTGACTTTTTCTTTTTCTTTTCACCAATCTCAGATTTAATAACACTGGGGACAGTGTTGTTTAAGTCTGGGGGAGGTAGTTACTAACATTGTTTTCTATTTTTGAGTCAAAAATTTGTTTTTATTGAGTCAAAATGTAGGGAATAATGATCTTTCTTAGGAATAAAGCTTAGTTTTTGAAACTTTTAGCTGTTGCGATGAAGCCTTTGGATGGAACGAATTCGAAATCAGATGATAGTACAGGTTCCCCTCTTATCGCAATTTGCAGAACGAAGTAGATCAAACTCCAGACTAGCACACTTGATCTCCATTTCGCTATATTCTCTTTGATGATATCACGACAATAAAACATTCAGGACTCCTTATTCTCTTTACCACTCTTTGTTGATCCTGAATGGCCAGCTCATTTTTAGTTGGTACCCAACCCCTAACCTTAACCTTTTGTTCAAACCTCATGCAGTCTTTTTTCCTTAGTTTTATGTGCAGGCATGTGTATAAACTCCGGAGAGAAAGAGGTCTGACGCAGTTTTTCATTCACAAAAATTGCACGGAAAAAGGATTTGGTAGGAGTACTTGAAAGAGAGCAGCAATGCTAAGCATTCTTTGGGACTTAATACACAACAATGGTAATTTTCGAGACTAATATCTTTGTAAAATCATTTCCCCCCTTAGAGTCTTGGAAAAAAAAAAAAAAAAAAAAAAAAAAAAAAAAATCTTTTATTTCGGAAAATAAGTAAGGGAAAGGGAAATGATTATTTAAATAAGTCTCTAGCTTCAAAAGAAAATCCCAAGGAATGAAGAAGTTGGATGTGGAAAGTGGAACATGATTATATGAAGGTGTTTGGTTCCTAATAACGTTTTGGAGGAGGGAGTGCAATGTGAATGAGAAACTGTGGGCATCAACTGGACCCGACTCTCTCTTGTGATTATGCATAATGTCTGCATCCACCAAATAAAATCCGGTAACCCTAAACACTCTTTAGCTCCACTTAAATCACAAAAGCCTTTTACATCACACCTAGCCCTTTTACTTGGTTGATATCATTGGAGAGAATTCCATCATCACTTCGATCGAGTGTGCGACAGTTAGGAGAATGTGAAACTGATGGGTTTGCAGGTTAAGATTTGAGGCCCAACCTATGATGGTTGAGATTCGTGACCGCCAAAGGTACTTTGTTTACATGCAGCGAAAGAGTCAAGAAAGCGAAAGCAATGTTCCCAAAGATAAGTAAGTTCTCGCGATTTTCAAACCTCGACTTCAGTTTTAGTCTCTAGTTTGCTTGAGGGCAAGCAAAAGCTAAGTCTGGGGGAGTTGATATATCATGGTTTTTACCGGTTTTCGACCATGATATAAGCCCTTTTATCGAGTCTTTTCATTGTATTTCGAGTCTTTTTAGTGTCTTAACAGGTTATTGCACGTGAGGAGCTTATATGGTGAATACGGTGCATTTTGGAACGTAAACAAGGTTGGAGCCGGATTTTGCAAGAAAAGAAGCTGATATGAAGCAGCCTGTCGATCGACAGCCCAAAGAAGGACGATCGATCGACAGCTACACTACAGCCTGTCGATCGACAGACACAAGGACGATCGATCGACAGGTGCTCGCAGAGACCGACCTAAAGAAGGAAAATTGTTCCTTTTCGGGCCAGAAGTTACCAATAAACCGTCATAAAAGCCCACCACGAGTTTTACCTCTATAAATAGTTTATTTTAGGTTTTTAGATCAAGACTTAGATTTTACTTAACAAAGTTTAGAGAGAGATTTTTAGGGTTTTTAGGGAGACAAGTTTACTTTATACTTTGAGACTCTTCGAACCCTATTGTTCTTATTCTCTTTCTTTATGCAGTATTATTCAGTTATGATTTGCTTTGCTGCCATGTCTGAGTAGTTTGCTTGTTAGGTTTAGGGTGATTCGAATGGAATGAAGATGAATTGTTAGGGTAAACTCACTTGTTAGGATTATCTGTTAGGTTCTTCACCTAGATTGCTTTAACTCTGGTTTAGGATTCGCGACCCTGAATTTGGATATCTTAGGTTGATAGATTGACACGAAAGTGTAATTGATTAGCCAGAACTAGATCTTAGGTGAGCAAAATTACTTATTCGCAAAGAAATTTGGTTTAGGGATTTTGTGAACAAATTGGACTTGAATTTAAAGCTTGTTTAAATTGATTGAATTCGCAAAGAAATTTGGTTTTCTAGGGTTTAGACATAGTTAGTTTTCGCAACGACAGTTGGTTAATTATATTTTAGTGTTCCAAGTTCTAGAACGGTTCTTAATTAAATCCTAACTTTGTTAGAACTACAATTCTGATTCATCCTGAGAATTACCCAAAAGCCTAGCTCTTTGTTTAATTGAATTTGAAATCAACCATCTTTCCTGTTACCAATTGCTTTTGCTATTTATTTTATATTATTTTACTTAGCCGAATTTGAAGTCAATATTCCTATCGTTTGATTTGACTCCCAGTGATTCGACCCCTACTACGACGACCTCTTAATTTGAGAGAGTAGCTCAGGGTAAATTTGAGTCTATCAATACAAAAAACATATATGTTGTAATAATTATCTATTTAATAATATAGTTGACTATTTTTGAAACCACATATGATATTGATTTCATAATATAGTTAACTATTTTCAAAAATAGTTTACCAATTTAAAAGCTTAGTTAACTATTTTCATAGAATAGTCTACTCTACTGATTTTATAACATAGTTTACTATATAAAAATATTGTTGTAATAGTTACTTATTTAACATTGCTGACTACTGATTTCATAACATAATCAGCTACTATTTTCATAACATAGTTGATTATTGGTTTCATAACATAGTTGACTACATAACGTGGTAGCCTATTATATTTTGCATAATGAAAACGAATCTTATATAGTATTTTAAGATTCCACTAAGTTAAAGCTTTGACAAGTTGTCATGTGTCACTTTTGATGTTGGCAATTAATGTTCATTTTCATATTTAGAACCTAATTTTTACTTAATTATAAAATTTACTCTTCTAGAAGTTAGAATTTTTGTATTGATTTTTTAAAAGAAAATGTGATATCAATTTTTATTTAAAGTAAACATTTAATATCAAGTTATCTTCATGAATTAAATGAAAATATGTAAAGCCATATTCTAAAAGATATTCTTTTTTTTACAATATCTTTTCACAAATACGTTAATTTTTTCTTATTACTCTATAACTAAATTAAAAAAAATGTTGTAAGATGTTCTAATATGTTTCTATTCACGATATGTGCCATAGTATCACTATATAATTTTTTTTATCATGTTTATATTTATTTATATATATATATATATCAGTATTTTAATAATATGATAGATTTTTATATATTTTAAAATAATTCACATAATGTAGCTCAAAATTATTGTTTAATTTTTAGTTTTAACTTCACTAAAATTATAAATTGTGAGCATAAATCTTAAACATCACTTAATTAGCTACATTATATATATAGAGAAACAATGTTCTATACTTTTTAATAGATACTTTGTCATAATATATTTCAACAATGTTTCATTCTTAATTTGTTTTCTACAAATAATATTGTAAATATCCAATAAATAATTTGCTACAAATATTTAGTCTCTGAACCTAGATAATTATTTACTATAAACACCAAATTTCTATAATATTAAATATAAAATTAGTCAAGAAGTTAACTGAAACGACCCGACCCGTTTTTTTAACAATAAACCCTTGGTCTCGGATTAGCATTCCCATAAATGTTATCCTCAACAACCAAGCAACATGCACAGACAACCAGCGGATAACACATACAATTAAACCAGACATCAATTCGCATAAAATAACTAAACCAGTTCAACACAATTCCACAAAACTAGCAACCTAACCAGGTTCTAAAACAGAAAGGAAATAACAACAACACACAACACGAAACCGAGACCCTAGATCATCATCCTCCTCATAGCCACGATCCCACGGTCACACTTTACCTTTACCTGCATCACATGGCAAAAAGAGATGCGTGAGTATTATCATAAATACTCAGTGAGGCGGTCATCCCATCTACTCGGCCAATTACCAAGGTAAATGAAACACCAGGCAAACACACAACACAACAAACAATAAGCAAAACAAAATCACATGAGTGTCGATTGACACCACCTCGCAGTGACGCTAGGATCGAGCCATCTCCTCTCTGGCTCGATTCTAAGCCTGCGGAAACACGATCACCTGCAATAAAATGTCAACAAATACACAAACGATTGCACCACACAAACATCTCAATCAATCAATAATCCTACTATCAATCAACCTAACACCAGGAATCCTAATATTCCATCCACTTGGGACCATGGTCACGCACTCACCTTAGCCTAATAGTTGCCTCAGACCTCAACCTCTGGCAACTCTCCTCCTTTGCCTGATGAACAAGGCAAACCAAACCAGTCGGTTAACCCAAAAAGAAATAGTCGGTTAAACCAACCAACCAAACCAATCTGGTTAACTAAACCAATCTGGTTAACTAAACCAAACCAATCCGGTTAACTAAACCAAACCAAACCAAATTAAACCAAAGCAGTTAACTAACCAAACCAAACCAATCTGGTTAACTAAACCAAACCAATTGGAGGTTCTCCTAAACCGGATTAGGGTTTTCTTAAAAAAACAGAAACGACACGCCGACTTCGAATGCACACTGAGAACGGAGATTACCTCAGAATAATGATCGGAAACCTGATCTGGAATCGTGAGACCGAGACCTTTCCAACGATATGCAGATCGTTTCCTAACTCCTTCTGGTTCGACGGTAAAACACCCAAGAAGTAGACTGATCGCAGATCCAATTCTGCACGAACCTCTCTCGGTAAAACAACAATAAATCTCAGAATACTCATCCAAAAGACAATCCGATTTCGCCTAAAGCTAGATATAAGAGTGGAGAACTTACCCTAAAAGTTTCACTCCAATCCAGACAGATTAGAAAGTCCGATCCTCTGTTCTTCTAAAACGCGTCAGAACTGACTTCATCCCATTCTTTTCTACAAACACCAAAACGAATTCTCTTCTCTTCTCTTCCAATCTTTCATCCTCTATCACGTTTTTCTGCCCAAAAGGGAGGCTGCTCCCTCTTATAAACGAGCCCTAGGGTTCCCTTAACCCAAACAAGCTAAACCGGACAATTAAAATTAAACCATTCGGTCCAATTCAATTCCCTTCTCTAAATTGTTTTGGTTCACGGGCGTCACATTAACAATTCTTGTATATTATACCATGTTAAGTTATAAATCCACGCAACGCGTGGATATACCCTTAAAAACCAAAAATGTCATAATCATTACAACTTAATGAAAATACAAAAATCCACAACCAAAAACCTCACCACACACGGTGATCACAACACAAAAACTAAAACTGGAAACCACAAAGAAAAACGAATTCACTCTTCTGCTTGCTTCTCGAACCACTTCTTGAACTTCGTTTTCATCTTTGCCTCTGGTTCCCAAGTCTCCTCCTGAATACCGTCACAGTCCCACAAGACTCTCAACAACGGCACTCTCTTCCGGCGCAGAACCTTGATACTTCTCTCAAGAATCCTAACCGGCCTCATCCCAACAGTCAGATTTGGCTGAAGATCCGCAGGAATCGTCACTGCTACCTCCTCAGAAGCATGCAAACATCTCCTGAGTTTCGAAACGTGAAACACATCATGGAATTTCTCCATAATCGTAGGCAGCTCCAACCGATAAGCAACTGGTCCCACACGTTCCACAACCCGGAACGGACCCATATACCTCGTACTCAGCTTATCCTCGGATATGGACCTGTTCAGACCCCGCATCATCGCCATCTTGAGATACACTCGATCTCCGACTGCAAACTCCAACTCTTTCCTTCTCCTATCGGCATAACTCTTCTACCGATCCTGAGCTTCTTTCATGTTCAGCTTCACAACACAGATCTTCTCCGTCGTCTCCTGAACAAAATCAGCCCCAAATATGCTCCTCTCCCCCACTTGGGTAAAACATAGCGGAGTACGACATGGCCTCCCATACAACGCCTCAAAAGGAGCCATTCTGATACTCGCCTGAAAACTGTTGTTATATGCGGACTCCACCAAACTCAAGTGATCCGCCCAATGACCCCAATCTAGCACGCACATCCTTAACAGATCTTCCAGTGTCTGAATTGTCCTTTCGGACTGCCCATCCGTCTGCGGATGATTAGCTGTACTCATGTGCATCTTATTGCCCATCTCAGCCTGAAAAGCTCTCCAGAACACTGACGCAAACCTCGGATCTCGATCCGACACAAAACTCGCTGGCACTCCATGCAACCTCACAATCTCCTTCACATACTTCTTAGCCAGGACCTCCGCTCCGTTTGTCTTCTTAATGGCCAGAAAATGTGCTGACTTAGTCAGACGATCCACAATCACCCTAATCGCGTCATAGGTCCGAGAAACCGGCAACCCTACCACGAAATCCATAGTGATCATGTCCCACTTCCACTCTGGGATGGGTAAACTCTGCAATAAGCCACTAGGAACTTGGTGCTCAGCCTTCACCAACTGACACACATTGCAAGCTGCAACCCAATCTGCCACATCTCTCTTCATCCCAACCCAATGATAATACCGTTTCAAATCCCGATACATCTTAGTCGCTCCCGGATGAATTGAAAACTTACTTGCATGAGCTTCTCTCAGAATTTCCTGCCTCAAGTCCTCATCCTTGGGAACACAGACTCGTCCATGCACCAAGATAGTCCCGTTAGCAGAAACCTGATATTCAGAACCAGCAGCCTTAGAGAGATCTAACAACACCGGATCCTTCTCCTGAGCTACTCGGATCCTGCTCAACAGATCTGCCTGATCCGCCGCCGCTAACTCCAACGGTTCCTCTGAAGTAACACATAACCTCAAAGTACTCCACTCGCTCACAAGCGCTTCCACATCCTGCTCCTGAGATGAGTCATACCTTCTCCGACTAAGAGCATCCGCCCCTAGCTAAGTTCACCGCGATAGTAAACTAAAGGTAAAACTCAATCTTCTACAACTTCTCCTATCACTTCCGCCTCCTAAACCAAAGACCACCGAAAAGGAACCTACTCCACTAACCACTTGGTCATGGAATGAGCCGTACTCCCAAGGCCTTTTGATGCAACTCCTGAAATAACCTGCCCACCGAGAACTACTACACTTAGTCTCATTCCTCGGTCTAGGCAAAATCTCAGCTCGATTGCATCTTAACTGGATCCACAGAAACTCCCCTGCAGAAACAGTAAGACCCTGAAAACCCTTTTTCACTTGACAGAAACTGCACTTGCTCAACCTAGCAACCAGCTCCTACTCTTGCAACTTCCCCAAAACTCTCCTCAAATAAACCTCAAGTTCCTCCAGACTCTTCGAATACACCAAGATGACATCGATAAAGTTAATCGCGAACTCATTCAGATACCACTGAAAGGCTTCGCTCATCAACCTCATAAATGCAGCTGGTGCACTCGTCAACCCGACAAACACCTTTACTAACTCCACCCTACTCATGACTCGTCAAGAAAGCCGTTTTCCTGACAACCACCTCATCAATAGAATCTGGTGTTAACCGGATGCCAAGTCATCCTTGAAGAACCAAGTAGCCCCTCACAATTGATCTAACAACTTATCCATTCTCGGAAGACGAAACTTGTTCTTCATAGTGACTCGGTTAAGCCTTCGATAATCGAAGCACAACCGGAAATTACCACAATTCCTCAACACCACACACCGGTTCTCCACACGGTGAAGTACTCAACAAATCCTCTAGCCGCCTCATCGGCTCTTACAACACTGCTGGAGTCATCCGGTAAGGTGCCTTAGATAACAGCGTCGTCCCGGGTTCCAACTCAATCGTGAAAGGATCCGACCGCGATGACGGCAATCCTTGCAACGACCGAAAGATATCCTCACACTCCTGGACAACCCGAATATCCCTCACTGCAACCTCACCTACAGACTCTACCAGCAAAACAGTCTCCGAGTAAGCCTCGCAACCTCTCAGTCATAGCCTCAGCCTGCACCCAAGAGTTCACGAGACTCTCAGAAGTCGGTTTCACTCCCTGACAAACCAACCTTCTCCTACTACGCTCCAACACAACACGACTCCGGTGACACTCCAGATGAACTCTGTACACCGGATGCAATCATACAGTTCAACTAGACTGTACACCAAGTCCGCTGTCATCCACTTACCAGTCACTAGAAACTCCACGCCTCTCGCCCGGCCATGAGTAACTAGAAACTTCCCTTCCGCAACCATTACCGGTCCAACCCGCTCACTAGCGCCACTCCGAAGAGATGAAGCAATCATGCTCCATAATCGAACAACCCGTGGAATTCACCACTGCCCACTTCAAAGGTCTCCACACAACTCCCATGTGCTAAGAAACATAACAATCTCGCCAACTATGACCCATGCTTCCGCACCCGAAGCATCCCGGCCATTCTACCTCAAACTGGAAGTATCCTCCCACTTCCTTTTCTGCCCCTGCACAGGCTTGCCGCCCTGCCAGGTATCACCTGTTGAGACTTAATAGACTGAACAACTGGGCTAACCACCACAGCCTGCTCTCTCGAGTCTCAACAATGCCTCCTGCAGTCTCAACCAACTATGCTCTCACAGCATACACGGACACTCCGCACCATGTCCTCAATCTAATCAAAGTCCTCTCAAGAACCTCTTATCTCGGGCCTCTTCGCCCTCCATGCTCCTACCAGCATGAACCAACCCAACCCATGAGCTGATTAACTCCAAAACATACCCACGAACTGATCTCTCTCACAGATCTAGTTCCAAAAACCTCGTCTCTAAACGACTTGCAGCCTCTCGAGGAAAGAACTTGGCACCACACTATGCCTAAAAGTCCGCCCAGGCCAACACTGCCTGAACCCTCTTCGCTGCAACACGCCACTCGCAAAGAATCCTACACCAATTCTCTTGCACCTGTTCCCTTATCCGCAGATAAGACGGAACCCTACCAACATCCGCAGCCCTCAGCCGCACCTCTGCCACTCGTGGCATCACCGGAGCCTAACTCGTACCGCACTCGGTAACCGCTCCAAAAACTGCTGAAGCCAATCCGCCAAACGATCCACTCGACACTGAGCCCACCCGCGGGCGCATCCGCACTACCAACCTCACGAGGACCCACACCGGCCCCCGGCAGCCAACCTAGGACCACTCTGCCCCCACCAGCCCTCACACTGGCGCTCACACTTGGCTGCACGCTGGCAGCCTAAATGGCGCTCAAGCCGTCATGAAGCGTCTACAGATCACTCTCAGCCACTCGCGCAACACTCTGAGCCGCCCTCCCGGCCAACTCCCTCACTAGTGCCCGCCACAACACCTACTGCAACAGATCTGTCAGCCGATCAACTCGTCACCTAGACTCCTCCTGCGGGCGCACCCGAACAGCGAGCGAATCCAGCACTAGCTCAAGTACCAGCCCTGGCCCAACAGCCCTCACACCGGCTCTCACACAGGCACTCCCACTGGCACTCGCACTAATACTCAGACCCTCTTGATACGTCTACGGATCTGTCACAGTCTCAACGTGGAACCCTGAGCCGCATCCCAGCCGACTCACTCACTGGTCCCCGACCACAATCCTGACCTCCACAGTCACCCCGGCCCCCACGGCCACATTCTCTAGTGCCTCTAGCTAACACCATGCACTACTACAGTACAGAAGCTAAACACTAAAGAATAACAATAAAACACACTTACCGTGGAATCTCTTTGAAGGCTCGAAGGAAGATGATCTAGAACCCCCAAACTCACAGAATTGTAATTTTACCAAATTCAATCCTAGCAGTTCTAGCCCGTCCTAAAACCGTAAGGGCTCTGAGACCCTAGATCATCATCCTCCTCATAGCCACGATCCCACGGTCACACTTTACCTTTACCTGCATCACATGGCAAAAAGAGATGCGTGAGTATTATCATAAATACTCAGTGAGGCGGTCATCCCATCTACTCGGCCAATTACCAAGGTAAATGAAACACCAGGCAAACACACAACACAACAAACAATAAGCAAAACAAAATCACATGAGTGTCGATTGACACCACCTCGCAGTGACGCTAGGATCGAGCCATCTCCTCTCTGGCTCGATTCTAAGCCTGCGGAAACACGATCACCTGCAATAAAATGTCAACAAATACACAGAAACGATTGCACCACACAAACATCTCAATCAATCAATAATCCTACTATCACTACAAGAAAACAGGTAATTAGTGACGCCTATTTGTGACTGATTTTGCCGTCACAAATTTTGCGACTACTTTGCAACGCGTTTGCTACTCATTAGCGACATCTAAAACAATAGTCACAGAAACGTCACTAATTTGCGACTACTCAAACATGTTGCAGAGTAGTCGCACATTAATGACGTTTCTGTGACTAACATAACGCGCGTCGCAAATTTGCAACACCCGTGTGACACCAACAATAGTCACTAATATATGTCGCAAACTAGTCACTAATCTGTGACGCTTTTGTGACGAATTCGGGGCGTGGCAAAAGCGTGGGAAATGAGTCACTCCAGCTATGTCGGTAACCATGTCGGCAAGGAAATAAAGTAGGTGACACGTGAAAAATAAGGGCGTTAGCTTGCCCACCTACTTATATAGGTTGTCACAAATACGTCGCAAAAGAGTGAGACAAGAGTCACAAAAGAGTGACAATGGCGTCACAAATTTGTGACTCCGAAATTACGTTGCAAAGTAGTGGCAAATATTTACCTATATATATGAGTGCATCGGTTGGTATGTTCCTCATTCAGTCCGATCAACCAAAAAAAAAATTCTTAAAAAAAAAAAACAAATTTTCAAGAAAAAAATCATGTGGAACTCATCTAGAGATTGGATGTACAGAAGGATCGATCCGCAGACGTATAATATCTCGACCGAATTTTTGGAAGGAGTGAAGGAGTTTGTGAATTTCGCAAGTATCCAGGAGTTGGCTATCAGCAGCAACGGTAAGACTTGTTTTTCTTGTGCGAAATGTAAAAATGGGGGTAGTGTGAAACCTATTAGAAAAGTTTCAAATCATTTGCATCAAAATGGGTTTATGGAGGATTATTATGTGTGGACCGAACATGGGGAAGATTATAATGTAGTTGGGGCAGGACCTACTAGTAGCAATTACGTAAATGATGATTTTATTAGTGGTAATGAACCAATTAATTATAGTGGTGAGGATGTTTACGCTGGAATGGTGCATGATGCATTTCATGGTTCTACGCCATTAAATGATTATCATCATGATGAACATGGTCATAGTGGAAATGATCATGTTTATGAAGAACCTACCCATGAGGCGAAACAATTCTACGACTTGTTAGAAGCTGCAAACACCCCATTATATGATGGTTGCCAAGAAGGTCATTCACAATTATCATTAGCTGCTAGGTTCATGAACAACAAGGCAGACCACAATTCATCTGAAAATTGCATAGATTCATGGGCAAAAACATTTACAGAGTATTTACCACAGCCTAATAAGGCGACTGGTTCATACTACGAGACGGAAAAGTTAATGCGAAAACTAGGCCTGCCGTATCATACATTTGATGTATGCATAGATAATTGTATGCTCTTCTGGAAAGAAGATTCGGTGTTGGAGCATTGTAGGTTTTGTGGAAAACCAAGATACAAGGAAAGTCAAGGACGGAAAAAAATACCGTACAGCAAGATGTGGTATCTACCAATCGCTGACAGACTAAAGAGGATGTACCAATCAACAAAGACGGCATCATCGATGAGGTGGCATGCTGAGCATGAGTCAGAACACGGAGTAATGTGTCATCCATCAGATGCGGCAGAGTGGAAAAATTTCAATCAAAAGTATCCAAGTTTTGCGGAGGAAACGCGAAATGTTTATCTGGGATTATGTACAGACGGTTTCAACCCATTTGGAATGTCAAAAAACCACTCGTTATGGCCTATAATCCTGACACCCTATAATTTACCCCTGGGTATGTGCATGGGAAGAGAGTATTTGTTTCTTACCGTTTTGAACTCGGGACCAAATCATCCAAGAGCCAGTCTAGATGTTTTCCTCCAACCCCTGATTGAAGAGTTAAAAGAGTTATGGTGTAACGGAGTTGAGGCGTATGATGTGTCATTGAAGCAAAACTTCAACCTTAAAGTTGTTTTGTTGTGGACGATAAGTGATTTTCCGGCATATGGGATGTTATCAGGATGGACGACGCATGGGAAATTATCATGTCCGGTTTGTATGGATGACACAAATGCATTTCAATTGAAGGCTGGGAGGAAGACTTGTTGGTTTGACTGTCACCGAAGATTTTTGCCTGCACAACATCCTTTACGGAAGAACAAAGTTAACTTTTTGAAGGGGAAGACGGTAATGAACGAGGACCCACCAACATTTTTAACTGGAGAACAGGTTCTCCGCCGTATCCGGTATGCGAAGGCGCCAAGAACATCTGATTGTGGTGGAAATGGACATCATATCAAACCGGTCGGCTATGGAGATTGGCATAACTGGCATAAAGAAAGCATTTTTTGGGAGCTACCGTACTGGTGTGACCTTGATCTACGACACTGTCTTGATGTGATGCACATCGAGAAGAATTTTTTCGATAACATCATGTATACCCTTATGAATGTTAAAGATAGATCAAAAGACACTGTCAAAGCACGACTAGATCTTGAAAAATTGTGTGCCCGGAAAGAATTGCATGTTGATGATCATGGCAATGCCCCATTCCCAATTTGGAGATTGAGTTCAAAAGCAAAAGATGTCTTACTACAATGGGTGAAAAATGAGGTTAAATTTCCAGATGGGTACGTAGCTGACTTAGCAAGTTGTGCAGATATTAGTGGAGGAAAATTTTCTGGAATGAAAAGTCACGACTGCCATGTCTTTATGGAACGCTTACTTCCGTTTGTATTTGCAGAACTGCTCCCTCCAAAAGTGCACCAAGCATTATCAGGTATATAGATATATATAAAAATTATCATTTCATCATGTTATTATTTAGCTTTTTAAATAATACTTATATATACATCGATTATTTGTAGGAATTGGAGCATTTTTCCGTGATCTAAGCAGCAGGTCGTTGGATATAAGTCGTGTCCTACTTTTGAAGGAGAACATTGTGATGATACTTTGTAACTTGGAAAAAATCTTTTCGCCTTCTTTTTTTGATGTGATGGAGCACCTACCCATACACTTGCCATACGAAGCCGAGCTTGGTGGTCCTGTGCAATATAGGTGGATGTACCCGTTTGAAAGGTTTTTTAAACATTTGAAAGGCAAAGCGAAGAACAAAAGATATCCAGCTGGATCGATCGTTGAATCGTACATTAATGATGAGATTTCTTATTTCTCACAACACTACTTCGCCCCTCATATTCCTACAGCTAGCAAAAGAAGGTAATTAATAGTCATGTTATTTAGAAGCGTGCATGTTTGTTGCTTTTTTAAAAGCAAGAAGAATTGTTATTAATTATTGGTAAATTCATTATGCAGGGCAAGTCGGTACGATGAAGGTGAAGTACCTATCTACGACTGTGAAGTACCAGATATATTTACTGAAGTAGGTCGTCCTAGTGGAATATGTACAGAATCTTGGTTAACGGAGAATGATTACAAGTACGCACATTCATACGTTTTGCGTAATTGCTCATATTTCCGACCGCTTGAAAGGTAACTTAACTGGTAGGATCATTATTAAATTAAATATATGAATTGTTAATATTTTTTACCAAGTTATTCATAATCAAGTGTTTCGTAAAACATACAGTTTGGTGGATGCACAAATTCGAATTGACAATCCTCGACTTACTGATGTTGAAGTCATAGCAAAAAGAGATGATGAATTTCATATATGGGTCCGCCAATATGTATGTATCAATCATAACTTGTTTCGCTCGTAAATATATTGTTTCGCTCAACGCAGTGATATTTTAACCCTTCTATGTGTATATAGGTTGAAGCAATGAAAAGTAAAGAAAATTTTCCCATGTGGGTTCGCGATATAGCAAACGGGCCTGAAGGCAAGATTAGGTCATGGCCTATGTATTTTACAAGGGGGTATTTGTTTCATACAAAAGCCTATGGAAAAAACAAAAAAACAATGAATTATGGGATTTGTGTGCGAGGAAAAAATTATTCTGAAGAGGCTAGCGAGGATGATTTTTATGGGACCATTAGGAAATTTTTTGAGATCCAATATCCAGGATATTTGAATTTGAAAATTGTTCTTTTCTACTGCAAATGGCATGACCCTACACCCGGGAAAGGAACTCGAACGAGCGCGGGAGGCATTATCGACGTGCTACAATCCGGAAAATATATAGCAAACTCATACGATCCATATGTATTAGGTATGAATGATCTCATCACATACAAGACAGTATACATTATTGTTCTTCTATTTTCTTATAATGGAACTAATTTTAATTATATTGCAGCGTCTCAAGCAGATCAAGTATGTTTTTTGCCATACCCAAATCCTAAACGTCCTCGAAAAGTTTGGCTATCAGTATTAAAAGTTAATCCAAGGAATCGTGTTGAAGGAAAATTTAAGGACAATGAGCTTGTGATTTTGCAACAAACTGAGGATGATGCAGTAACGGAGACGGTCGAAGACATCAACGTTGATGGTCTAGTTGATGGAAATCATCCAATTGAGTACATCGATTTTGAAATTGCTGATTGCGATCCAATGGATGAATTTCGATGTAATTTATCATCTTCAGAAGAAGACGTAGACGAGAACGAAGATGAAGAAATTTAAATCACAATTTAGATATAGTAGTAATGTATGTTGTAATTGTGTGGAAAAAAAATTGTTAGAATTTAAAATTCGGGAGTGTGTATATATATTTGTTAGTCAGAGAATCAAACAGATGCCTTCAGTGGCCCAACGGTATCGCATCTTATTAGTACTTCCTATACACCCGAGTTCGAGCATCAGTACAACCACATTTTTTTAAAATGTTCGTGAGCGTGTATATATATATTTCTTACTCTGGTAAGGAAACGAATGCCTTCAATGGTCCAGTGGTTTCGCATCTCTCTTAAACTTCCGGTAGACCCGAGTTCGACCCAGGTACAACAACATTTTTTTTAAAGTGTCACGAAAATGTTAATTGTATCACGTGCTATATACCTTTTATTCTGATAAACAAACGAATGCCTTCAGTGGCCCAATGGTTTCGTATCTCATTTACACCCTGCAGACCCGAGTTCGAGCCCAGGTGTAACCACAATTTTTTATTTTTCCTTTTTAGAGTTGTCACTAAGTAGTTGCAAATGTGTCGCTCATTTGCAACGAATATGTGACTCTTTAGAGTTTGAGATTATCGGTTGTCAGATTAAAAAATGTGTTACACATTCGTCACGCTTGCGTCGCAAAAGAGTGACACTTTAGGGACGCCTTTCCAACTACTTCTTAGAATTTTGCAAAATTATACAACATTGTTGAATTACATACAGTATATTATCCTATATTTACATTTTCGTAACACACAATAGTCATAACAAGTCTGAAAATAAAGAAATTACATAGTCAAGTGGAAATTTTTGATTGTAGGTAAAGTCATAAGGAGTTTTAATGAAATTTTAGGTAAAGTGTGTGATATTCTTTAGATAAAATTTATTAGTACTAATATCATGCTAAAAAGTTAATTAAATAGATAAGAATACATCAGAACTTCAATTAGAAATTCGAAAAGATCAATCTATAAGTAAAAAATGTTTAGGGTTTAGGGTATGGGTCTTTTTCGTCGCAAATGTGTCATAAAAGCGTCACAAATAAGTGACTACTTAGCCACGCATTTTTGGCTCCAAACGAAAAAAAATTTGGTTAGAACCCGGGAAAATTTGGGCCTTTTACGCGGGCTAGTCTGGCCCACAAACAAAATATTAGCGACGCTTTAGCGACGCTTTAGTGACTCCAGACGGAGATATTTAAACAAAAAATCCCCAAATTAGAAACCCTAATCCCCAAATCGACTCTTTCTCTCTCTCGCTCTCTCCGTCTCTCGAATTTTCCGGCGATTCTCTGTCGAATCGATCTCTCTCTCGATCATTTGTCATCTCTGTTTCTCTACTCTTTTTCCTCGATTCTTCATCTCTCTCTCTCAAACATACAGCCTGTTTTTCTCTCGATTCTCTGTCGACTCGATTCTGCGTCGGTTCGTCATCTCTCTCTCTCGATCATTTGTCATCTCTTTTTTTCTCTATTCTCTGTCGAATCCATCAGAAAACCTAAACGATTCCATCAGAAAACCCTAAACAAACCTTTCTCTAATCTCTGTTCTTCATCTCTCTCTATCAAACATACAGTCTGTTTTTCTCTCGATTCTCTGTCGAATCGAACAGAATCTTAATCGATTCTGCGTCGGTTCGTCATCTCTCCCTCTCTCGATCATTTGTCATCTCTTTTTCTCTCTCGATTCTCTGTCCATTCCATCAGAAAACCTAATCGGTTCCATCAGGAAACCCTAAACAAACCTTTCTCTAATCTCTGTTCTTCATCTCTTTCTCTCTATATCCTGTCTCTCTTTCTCTCGATTCGACGAATCGAAATGGTTGTTACGAGTAGAGGAGGTCGCGGAGGTTCTCACGGGCGAGGTCGTGGAGGTACACAAGGGCGAGGCCGCGGTAAACAAACCGTCGGTTCAGGTTCTCGTGTGAAACCAGCCGTCGGTCGTACTGGTGGTGTGAGCGGACCCAGTGGTCCTAGTGGTGCTCTCACTAAACGCACCAAAGTAGCTCCTGGTGGTGTGAAACGAACCGGTGGTGATGCTTCAACATCACGTGCACCACCACCTGTCAGTAGGCGAGAGGGTAAAGGTAGAGGCGGCGGTCTTGATATGCTTGCAGCGGTTATTGAAGATGCTACAACTACAAGTCAACCAGAGATAGACATCGCCGGAGAGGTTCCTGTCAGACAGAGCGGTCAAACACCACCGCAGCGAGTTAGGTCAACCGGTGGTGGTTCTTCTTATTCCTCCAACCCCACTGGTCGTTCTCCACCCGTCGTGAGTAAATCTCATGACTCTCAGGCAACCGTCTCTGTTTCTCGAACCAAGTCTGTTCCTCATCAGTTCGGAGATACGACTAATAGGCTTTCGTTTGCTCAACTAACGTCTCGAGCTACATCCGGTGACCACCTCTCTAACCTCAACCTGCATGAGCAACCACGGCACCAATCCTCTCAGTCTCGCCACATAGAAGAAGAGTTTGAGAATGAAGATGAGGAAGATGAGGAAGAAGAGGAAGATGCGGATGATTTCGGAGATGGTGAACCAAACCAAGTTGAAGAATTCGATGGTTATCATGAACCAGAAGGGCTAGACGACGAACAGCTCTTGGAAAACGTCTTGGCTCTTCCAGGAAGACAACGACTACCCCTCCTCAGTGAGGTTCCTATCCGAGATAGCTTCTGGTAAGTTTTCTTTGTATTTCTCTTCTGGTTTAGCTAACTGGTTTAGCTAACTACTTTGTATTTCTCTTGAACCATTGTATTTGCCTTTGTGTAAGTGTGTATGTTTGTGTGATGTGCTAGGTTTACTCGGAACAATGGAATATTGACCCGTTGCATTGCTGGGATCTTTCGTCGCAAGTTCGATGGCCCATACTACAGTTGGAGTGTCACTCCAATAGTTAAACAAGAACTATATTTCCGAACGTTTGCGGTAATGTTTCACTCTCTTCCTTCTCTCTGTTTTCAGTTTTTTTACATGTTTTATTCAAATTTTAACTGAGGTTTTCTACTGTGTAGCGGAAATACAACTGGGATATAGGGATCACGGAGCTTGTTAGAGCTAACTTCAACAGGATTGCTACGAAACGGATGCGAGGAATAGTGAGTCAGGTTAGGAGGAAGGGTGTTAGGCCAATTTGGATTGGTACCAAGCTTTGGGCACATATGTGCAACTATTGGAAAACTCCTGAGGCAATCACTAAGAGCAACACTGCTTCAAACTCCCGTACCTCTACTCGTGGTGGACTTGGGATCTACAAACACGTCTCTGGCCAAACATCTCACTTGACTGTGGAGCAACAAATGGTAATACTTTAATCTTTTTGTATTCTGTACTTAATTAATTACCTTTTTGCTCACTTCTATTTCTACAGGAGCAAGAACTAGGGAGACCTGTCTCATTTGGAGAAGTCTTTGTCAGGACGCATACAGCGGCGGATGGAACGTTTGTCGATCTAAAAGCGAAGCAAATCTCTGATGCGTATGAGAGGCGACTGGCAGAGGTTCTGGAACAAGACCCAGGCGCTGGAGCAGAAGACCCTGACTTAGCCTCTGACCTTTCCACTCACCACAACCTCACCGTTGACGAGAAGAATCAGCTTTTCCTTAAGGTTAGCAATCCTTTCTCTCCTGGTTTTCTCTCCTGCTTTCTTTTTCTGTTGGTGTATTTATTTCTGTTGAGAATGAGGATTTATGATTGTTGTTGCAGTGTACTGAGTTCGATCAAAAAGGCAACCCTTTTGGCATTGGTGGTTTGTCTCAGACCTTCAACAAAGGGAAAAGGAAGGTACAATATGCAACCTCATCTTCTGCTGCGGTTAACCTAGAAGAGCTCCAGGAAGAGATGAAATCTGCTCGTCAGAAGATAGATGAACACGATGAGGAGATTAGGCGACGTGATGAGGAGAACAAGAAGCGAGATGAGGAGAACCAAAAGCGTAATGAGGAGAATAGGCGACGTGACGCTGAACTGCTTGAGCTAAGGCAAAGTCAGTCACGGGTCTCTGAAATGGAGAAGCTCCTCTCCTTTTTGAAGAAAGATGATCCGCGAATCGCTGCATACCTCGACGCTGCAAATGATGATACCAACACTTGAAAGGTTTCTTTCTTTTGTTTCTCAAACTCTCTACCTTCTCTAAACAATGAACTTACTTAACTTTTTCTAATGTTTAATTAACGGCCTATGTAATGTTATCTATAATTATCTACTTTGCTTTTTGTGTCTTATGTAATGCAAACCTTTATGTGATGTTTCTTTCTACAATTTCAGCTTTACTTTTTAATTTGGTTCTGGTTTGGAATTTGTTAGCACAGATTTAGGTTGTTCTTCACTTCCAGTTTAGTAGCAAATTTGCAACACATAACTGACCAACAATAGTTAAAGAGAGACAAAGTTGTGGCTAATTAGTGACACTTTAGTGACACTTTAGTGACTCTTTAGTCACTCCTGGTTCTAAGAGTTGCTAAACCGTCGCTAATTTGTGACTCCTTACTCACTCTTTAGTGACTATACACAGTCGTTTCCGACAACAAAAGTAGTCTCAGATGCGTCGCATATGTACGACGACGTAATCGTTACAAAATAGTCGCCATTTAACGACTGAAAAATCAGTCACTAAGCCGTCGTAAATAAAGATGTCACTCATTCGTCGCTAATTAGCCACAACTGATTAGTCTCAAAAACGTCGCAACTTTGAGACACCCGTCATGTGTCACTGATTGGTCGCTAATTAGCGACTACCTAAAAGCGTCACAAAGTAGTCACAAATTTACGACAACTTCTAAGTGTCATAAATGCGTCGCTAATTTCCCACGCTTTCGCAACGCTAAAAATTAGCGACGAAGATTTTGCGACGCCGGAATTATGTCACAAAGTAGTGGCTAATCACTCTTTTGTGACGCTTTTGTGACGCTTTTCGGCGTCGCTAATGATCTGTTTTCTTGTAGTGTATCAATCAACCTAACACCAGAAATCCTAATATTCCATCCACTTGGGACCATGGTCACGCACTCACCTTAACCTAATAGTTGCCTCAGACCTCAACCTCTGGCAACTCTCCTCCTTTTCCTGATGAACAAGGCAAACCAAACCAGTCGGTTAACCCAAAAAGAAATAGTCGGTTAAACCAACCAACCAAACCAATCTGGTTAACTAAACCAAACCAATCCGGTTAACTAAACCAAACCAAACCAAATTAAACCAAAGCAGTTAACTAACCAAACCAAACCAATCTGGTTAACTAAACCAAACCAATTGGAGGTTCTCCTAAACCGGATTAGGGTTTTCTTAAAAAAACAGAAACGACACGCCGACTTCGAATTCACACTGAGAACGGATATTACCTCAGAATAATGATCGGAAACCTGATCTGGAATCGTGAGACCGAGACCTTTCCAACGATATGCAGATCGTTTCCTAACTCCTTCTGGTTCGACGGGAAAACACCCACGAAGTAGACTGATCGCAGATCCAATTCTGCACGAACCTCTCTCGGTAAAACAACAATAAATCTCAGAATACTCATCCAAAAGACAATCCGATTTCGCCTAAAGCTAGATATAAGAGTGGAGAACTTACCCTAAAAGTTTCACTCCAATCCAGACAGATTAGAAAGTCCGATCCTCTGTTCTTCTAAAACGCGTCAGAACTGACTTCATCCCATTCTTTTCTACAAACACCAAAACGAATTCTCTTCTCTTCTCTTCCAATCTTTCAGCCTCTATCACGTTTTTCTGCCCAAAAGGGAGGTTTCTCCCTCTTATAAACGAGCCCTAGGGTTCCCTTAACCCAAACAAGCTAAACCGGACAATTAAAATTAAACCATTCGGTCCAATTCAATTCTCTTCTCTAAATTGTTTTGGTTCACGGGCGTCACATTAACAATTCTTGTATATTATACCATGTTAAGTTATAAATCCACGCAACGCGTGGACATACCCTAGTAATATATATAATGGACTATTATTAGAAACATAGTTACATTTTATAGTTTGCATAATGAAAAAGAATAGTATACGTAGGTAACTATTATCATTACATGTTATATTGATTCCAGAATATAGTTAACTATAATGATCTCCAGCGGAGGCTCAGTTATACCAGGAGAGAGTACGACAATTGAAATTTTAACGAATGATAAAATTATCATCTTAATCCTTGATTTGAGATTGTTTTATATGTGGTAATGATATAAGATAAAATGATTAATTTTGTGGATCATCAAAGAAAGACGAGATCGATTATGGTGTTTATGTATAGAATAAGTAAACAATGATGGAAGAAGAAAGAGAATAGGAAGAAGAAAGAGAGGGAGAAGAAGACGTGAAAAGAGAAGAGGGAGGAGAAAGAGAAAAGAAAAGAGGCGTGGAAAAAAACAGAATGAATTAGGATTTTCCTTTTTTTTTGTTAATTTTAATTTATGTTTTTTAATTTTTTCTAAATAGAAATTGTAAACAAATAAAGGTAATATAGTCATTTTGTCTCATCTCAATGTTATACAACTAATTATTTTTTAGTAGCTGTTAGACTCCTAATTATGGGTCAAAAACAAATATTCATGTCAATTTCCCTTAAAAAAATTGTGAAACAAAAAACGAGATGATACAGTAAAACAAAAAAAAATGAAGAAAATGTAGAAAATTTTGGAAAAGAAAAAAAATAAAAAAAAATATATCAAATAATTTGTTCTGGACTCTAAAATATAAAAAATGTTATTTATAATGAAGCATGATACAGATAAAATATTTCATAAAAGATAGTAAATTCATATTTTAAAAAATACAGTAAATATCAAACAATATACTTATACTATTAAATTGTTTTCAATTTGTTGTTAAATATTTATCTCGGCATATAACGCGGGAAGTCACCTAGTGTATCTTTATATATACAGTAGCCATTACATATTTATTACGATCACTAAATATTTAATGATCACTTATCTACTATATGAAAGTTGAATAGCACTCTTGACACATCACCAATTCTAATTTATGTAAACATACCAAGTGTAATTACATTTTCACAACCGCGT
This sequence comes from Arabis alpina, assembly GCA_900128785.1. Taxonomy (NCBI): domain Eukaryota; kingdom Viridiplantae; phylum Streptophyta; class Magnoliopsida; order Brassicales; family Brassicaceae; genus Arabis; species Arabis alpina. The sequence continues at coordinate 29,394,654 of LT669791.1, forward strand.
CTTCTCACATTCAATTTTCATCGGCTCATCTTCTCATCTAGGGTTAATGGTCAGTCATCGGTGCTTTGAACAAAACAAAACTCACTCATGGGTGAGAAAATCTCGTTAATTTCTGTTAAGAAAAAACATATCGCCGTCTCTGCATTTTCTCTTCTTCAACTACGTTTTTTTACCACAAACAGATCCACATTCCTGCTACCAAAGATTTCTCTTCGACCGTATTGCTTCATAGCCTCGCGTAGGCCTGGGCATTCGGTATTCGGGTCGGGTCCAGGTTCGGGTCCTAACGGGTATAGGTTCCATCGGGTATACTAAAAACATACCATACAGGTTCCTGTAAGACACAAGTTCGGGTCCAGGTTCCAACTTATTAAACCTTTTAAATATCCAAATTTTACAAGTTCTTTCTAGATATAGATTCGAGTCTAGGTTTTGTGATGTATTTATACCCAAAATCTAAACAAAAATCTGTAACTTGAACCTGTAAAATGCATTTGAAACACAAACAAACCAATAAGACAACAATCATATAGTATGAACTAATTTAAGAATACAATTATCAATCGAAATTTGTCAATGTATAAAACTATATCAATGTAACCAAAGGAATTAGAGAAACGAATAAGAGTCAATGACGAATCACGAATCGAAACAGATCATTTAGACAGATGAACAACGGAACAAGAATCAATGACGAATCACGAATCAATCGAAGCAAGATTAGAAAGAGAATGATGATGACTGTAGATCAAACTCAAGATGCCTCTGATAAAAGAGACGAGTGTGGTCGAGCTCGAGAAGGATTTGCAAAAATCGAGCTTGAAATTTTAGGGATTACATTCGTTTGAGGAATCGATGTTTTGGTGTTGGTATTGGAAAGTCGAACCCGTAACAACAAATAAAAGTAAAACATTTAACTCACTTGTAAAGGTTCTTTTTATCAGTATTATGACAATATTATAAATAAAATTATCGAAAACAATATCAATAAAATCTATTTTATCATAATCTTTGGTAGATTTGACCTACTAGGCTTAGGCATACAGGTTCAAATTCGGGTACAGGTTCGGGTCCAAACGGGTACAGGTTCTATCGGATCTACTAAAAACATACCCATACAGGTTCCTCTAAAATTTCGGGTCGGGTCCAGGTTCGGGTCTTACAGGTTCGGGTACACAGGTTCAGGTTATTTTGCCCAGGCCTCGCGCAACCCCGTAAGAAGTTGTTAAGTCGCTAACATGAGCAATGAGCGCTGGAATCAGAAAAGACATAATCCATGACGCTGCTTTATCTATTCGTTTATCGTCGACTCCACAAGGTTATCTTCTTGAACGATTCTAATTTTCTCTAAATTATATTGTTCTCAGTTTCAGCCTTGAAACCTTACGATTTGACACTCGATTCTCTGTCCGACGGGGGACATGTAAGAGACATCGTCTTTGCGTCTATGGTCTCCTCCTGTTTTATTTAATTTTCTGGTTTTTGTGTGTTTTGAGATTCAATTTCAACGGACTAGACACTCTTAGGAAGGGTTTTGTGTTCATTTTCGTTGTGACTCTTCGGAATTAGATATCTTTATCTATATGAAAAGACTGCACACTTGTAAAATTAAATACTTGTAGAGATTGTACACCATGGTGGAGAGGTAGACTAGAGATATTTGGAAATCCCACAGAGATGGCTATTTTGTCTTGGACATATAAGGTATCAAAGTTACCTTGGTCTGTCTTTCACATATTTTTAAAAAATGTATGGGCAATATATTTAACAAGCTATTGTTGAACTATGATATTTGATACCATCATGTTGTAGTCTGCTATCATCCATGCTGTCCATTTCAATTCGGAGAAAAAACATGGAGGTCTTGTTGTGCTTCAAGTAATTTCTTAATCCTTTATCCATTTTTAAATTAGGGAATTAGTAAAGTGTTATGTAGGCACTGCATAAGTGGTTGCTTCAGCACATAGTTATGTTCAGCTGATTATTAAGTGATTATACTCTTGAACATCTTCTCATTACCATTCACTGCAAGATGCTTATGAAACTCTAAAAATATTAGTTGAAGCTGACTAAGAGTATATTAATTCATTGCAAGGTGCTTATGAAGTTTCATTCATTGGAAGGAAGCAACCGAGATAATTATGCCTAGCTGTACACAATATATGGACACCGATGGTACTATGTAGCCCATTGACAACCACAAGGTGAGGTGGTGGTGCAAAACTAATTGGAACAACAATATTTGTATGATATTGGTTTTAGAGAATAAATTAGGTGAAGGGATTGCTATATATATAAAAAAAAAATTAGTACAGTTTGATTTGAACGACACACTCTTTAAGCTTAGGAAGACTAAAGTCACTAAACATTCGCGGTTCGCCCATACTACGCCTCTCATCTCAAATTTGAAATCATCCGTGTTTGGAAAAAAATTCAGAGGAATTTTTGCTATTCATGCCTTGGCAAAAAATAACTTGATATGAATTGTTCTTGCATGAAGAACACATGAGCCGAACAAAATTCCTAAAGAACAGGAGGACTTGGAAAACTGGATTTCACTAGAAGATTAATTGACTTTGCTTGCTACCATGGGTTTGTTTTGTGTGTTCATTATGTGACGATTTTTCTTTTCTTTCAAAGATTTTGATTTCTCATGCTCTTGTTGTTTTGGTTTATATTTACTCTATATAGGATCCGTTTCTCCCCTGGTTTTAGAGAAGCAGTGAGAACTTTCACCAATGCTTGTGTTAAGGTGCTCATAGCCTCTTTGAACTTTACAATAGTTGTTTATAGATGATTACCTGGAATGATTGTGCTCCTCTTTTTCTATTTGCTGCTGCTATATTTTCGAGTATTAGCTTATGCAACATCTATAACAGCAGTGAATGTTGTAATGATATGATGCATGATCATCAGTTCATGATATAGCTGCTCAGTCTATCTGTAACTTTAACAAATGAAATATTTGTGTTGTCTAGGTACGAATGGTGATTGGAGACGATTTTAGAAAAGCAAAAGCAATTGCTTGGGAGTGTGGTATAGTTGCTTCCGATGCAGAAGTAACATTAAAGAGAAAGTGTTACGCAAGCTATCAGAAAAAGAGAGTACAAGAATGAAGAGACAACGGTGTGATAGTTAAACAGTTAAGGACCATGTGACCTTATAGCTGCAATTTCAAATATTAACTTGGGAAAATGTAGTCTCTCCCAAGCTCTTACTTATTCAAGCATTACGGAAAAGTGGAGATTTAATCCCTCCCATCAATATTTTGGATTTTGCATTTTAAATTGGTGACAATATTTTCTTATCTTCTTATATTATAGTAAAAAAAGTACTTTCCTTTTAAAACTAATAGCGCATGATTATATATATATATCGTGATGAAAATTTGCAAACGAAGGTTAGAATGTTATTTGGCTCAAAACTTGAATTTGCATTATTTGGTCTGAACCCCAAATTTTATATTTGCCTAATTCAATTTGGAATAAATTACCAATGCTACAAGCGATGAGAACTGAGAAGTATGAACTAAAGTCTCCAACTTCAGCTCACATATATATATGGTTATCAGCTTACAAGACATTTTCAAAAAAAGTAATAGTAATACTAAAACAAAGAAAAACACATAAAATGCAAATCTGAAAGCAATGAAATTTAAATATTTGAGAAACTTAGTATATATAGAGAAATATTTTCTCTCTCCTTTAGACACATCATCTCCACATCATTACCACATCATATTTTTACAAGAGTTTTTATAGTTTTAAATTAAATACACATATTAATTATATATTTGGTTAACATTATGAGAAGAATATGAAAAATTATCATTGATATTGTCAATTGACATTAACATGCTAACATTAATATGAAAAGTATTCATATTCTAAATTAAAACAAAAATAGTAAAAACCAATATGAATATAATTTACTTTAAAAAATTGTAAATTAGAATAAATTATATTGTAATCTCCTTTATATAAAAGGGAAAGAATTGGAGAGCTCTTAGAGCATCCACATCACCGTAAATGCTGAATTTTCTGAGCCTATAAAACATCCACATCATCAAAATGAAGTTCTCTTATTTGATGCCACGTCAACAGTTTTTTCTTCGATTCGGTAAACAAATTCACATACACGATACTTTGATTTCATACAAAACCCAAACCCAATTTAATTAAGCCCAACATAGAAACCTAACGATTCAGATTTCGAGCGTCGTCTTCCTCCCCTGGAACTAAGAACGATTCGCTTACCAAACACCGTTACCACTTATCTTATCATTACTCACGATTCCTCTTACAAGCTCTTAAAAATTCTACCACTGTTACAACTTCATCATCTTTCTTCATTGTCCAACTCATTATCATTCAATGGTTATAATAGCCACTACCTCTCATTCAAGACCTCGCACTTCGTTCCTTATAAAACCAAACTCAACACATAGACCTCCTTCCAATTACACCAAAAGCCTACGGAACCTAAACATGGCATCCAAAACTATTCACCACTTCGATCCAGCCACAAACTTTTAGCAGTGTCGAGAAAATTGAAGCCCAATTATATAACAAAGAAATCTAATCCCGGCGGCTAATTCACTTCTCGGAATCCTGAAATTTAGAAAAAGGCTCATGGTACCATGGGCGTTGAACTACTTCTCATCGATTCAAAGGTATGTCTAGCACAAACCTTCCTATATACGCTTTCAAATCATAACCATAACTGATAATTAGCTACTCTGTTACGAAAGCTTACCATTTGAACGATTTCATGGTCAAACCCTGCAACTTATGTATGACCTTACACTTTTCGCTTCCTTGATTTGCTTTTGAACCACAATATGAATCACCATTTGAGGTTATTGGTTATACAGTTGTTTGAGCCTTTATCATTTTTGATTTTCAAAATTCTGTAATTACATCTAAGTTCTAACATATCTCATCTCACTACAGTGTTTATTGGGTAGCCATTTCTTAACATATCTATAGCATGTAGGTAATGGTTGTTGTTGGGCTCACCTACGTGTCTATACTAGAATAATGAATGGGTGTCATAGTTTTTTGGTAATGCAACATTTCCTTTGAAGATAGGTTTTCTATATTTGAAGAGCTTCATTCTGGTTGATCAACACAAGGCTCATTCTTTCTCTAATCCTCTAAGAAATTTCGTCTATTTTTTTTCCCTTTTAGGTTCTCGGTGTCAATATGGTTCTTAAACAGTTAAGATTAGTTTGTTCTTGTTAGGGAATTATACTAAAGATAGAAATTTCATATCTCCAACTCTGATTTGTGTTTGGGTTGATAGTTAATTGACGTCCAACCAAAACCTACATTCTTGGATTTGATGCAGATACTTAGGGCAACCGAGTACTGAAAATCTTATGCATTTGAGTACTGAAAATTTTGAAAGACAAGGAGGAGACAAAAGGTTCGTTTATTCTTCTCCAACCATGTATTCTCATTTCATAATCAAATATGAAGTTGGAAAGTCTCTTTACTTTTGATCGTCTATTCAATTTAATGGCATGACGAATCTCCTCCTTTTTAGTTTTTTTAGTTCATAGTTGTTGAATATTGAAGCTTTTTCCTATCGAGACTTGCACTTTTTAAGCTACATTGTTTTATTTCTCATTTGTTTCTATTACAATAAGTTACCTATTTCAGTACTCCAGTTTCCTGATTTTATTTTTGAATGGTTAATCTTGATGGACAAAGACAATTAGCTACTTGAGCTAAAGATTGTTAGATTTGCAATGGACCATCATCGGCAAGCTAGATGAGGTAAAATTCCATTTTTACAAATTATTTTTACAACGAGTTTACACAAGTTTTAGAATATAATTTGCATTTACAAAAAAATCCATTAGTGGTACTATAATTTCTCACAAGTTTTCGATATGCGATACACGTAGGGGACTAAACTAAAAGTTACGTTTTTCGTAGGAGGGATATCATAAATAAAGTTATTGTTGAAAGGTATAAGCTTTGTGGATTGTATTAGATTTTCCTAAAAGTTTGAGCCTCGGATTTTCAAAAGTGGTGAAAGGGAAATTTTTTGTAGGTGTTTAAATTTGGTCCCGTTTAAATTCAAAATCAGGTACGTATATATAGTTCATGTTTGATGGTTATTTTAGCTTTGAAATTATGATTCATATCAGCGTCTGATATGGCAATTTTTTTACGCCTCACACATCTTTTTAAAATTGCGCATTTACTTACATCATGCAAGTCTTTTACTCCTCACAATCTCTTTAATATATACCAGATTTGTAACAGCTTGCAACATCAAATTACTTTGGAAAACAAAAGCAGTGATTGTTCACTCGAGCTAAAGATCAACTTTCCACCAAAAACGTGAAAGGAGTCGGCACACAAGGGTGTCTGAAGTAGTGGTAGGTGGAGAAGAAGAGAACGTCAAGACAGGAAAATAGGTGTGAAGTTTCTGGTATTATTTGATTACTACCTTATGTTCATATACTCTTGGCTATGATCTCTATAACAATGAAGTAAGGAGTATGTGTACTATTATTTTTGGTCTTCTATTGTTAATCAAATGGTTTTGTGTATAAAATGTACTATCTCACACTTGAGACTTCTATTTCTTCTATAATTGTGTTCCGTATGTTCATTTTATCCGGCTAATTTCTTGCTTCTGAATTTAATCACATTGATCTTTTAGAAGATTCAAGTTTCATTATAAAATTCATAACCCAGTTACTTTTAATATTTGGTGGTTTCATTCTGTTTAGATGATATGTCTTCAATGCTAAATATAAAAAAATCACAACTGTTCGATTACATGGTCATTTTAGAATCATGTTAGTAAGGTAATAAAATATCCAAAATGAAAATGAAAACAAGTATAAAAATACAATGCAAATCAATAAATTCATCACAAAACCCGCACGTAGTGCGGGAGAAGCCCCTAGTCTCTATATATAAAGAAATATTTTCTCTCTTCTCCTTTAGACACATCATCTCCACATCATAACCACATCATATTTTTACTAGAGTTTTTATAATTTTAAATTTAATACACATATTGATTATTCATTTTGTTTTAACATTATCAGAAGAATATGAAAAGTTATCATTTATATTGTAAATTGACATTAACATGCTAAAAATAATATGAAAATTTATTATTTGTATTCTAAATTAAAAACCAATATGAATATAATTTACTTTAAAAAACTTGTAAATTAGAACAAATTATATTGTAATTATTATAAAAAACTTAAATGTCAAAAAAAACCTAGCAACTAAGCAAATAAGTTGATCTAGAACCAAAGTCATAAAAAAATATAAGTTTGTAAGTTTAACATCTAATAAAAGGAATACGAAAAAAAATAAAAGAATAATTGCAATTATACATAAATAAATAGAAAAAGAGAATAAGAAAAAACACTTTTTAATAAATAGATAAAAAAATTTACACAAAAGTATAGCGTAAATTTAAAAATTAAAATCGCTATATTCTGTTGTTCTTATTTTAAACCAAAAAACAAACTTTAAATGTAAATATAAGAAGAGAAGAAAATCAAAGTTCTATGTTATTAATTAGATGCAAAAATATATTAGATAAATCAAACTGTTCTAATCTAATAAAATTTTAAACAAAATTTCGTGCAAGTCATGTTCTAGTTCTAGTATAATTGTATATTGATATTTTGGTATAACAGATTAAGTAGACTGCCTTTATTATAGTTATTAAAGCAAAAACAAAAAGAGAAAACAAAAATAAAAATAAAAGGGTAAACCAAAAAGAAAAGAAAAAACGTTTCCTTCTGTCACACGCCATCTGTTATTAATGGGAGATACATTTTTTGGGGGTAAAATAGGAAATACATTATTTGTACAAAGAACGTATTTTGCAGGAGATCTCATGCAAGTTAACGTGGCTTGAAGGATTTTCCGACTGCACAACCTCTTTAACAATCTCCTCAATCTCTATTGCCTCTTTCCCCATTCTCTCCACACAAAACCCTAATGCACTCAAACTCAACACAACCTCGCTCTTGTCCACTTTATGCTCTTCTCCTTCTTCTTCCACACGGAATATTCCATCCATGACTCCTCTGCAATGCTGGAGATACGTTTCTAATATCTTCTCAGGCTCAGTCGCGGGGCCAGAGAAACTAGGGTTTGGTGTCTTCCCCAGCTCAATGTCCCATGAGATGTCGTTCTTAATGAGGGCCTTTTCGAGGGCATCCAGTGATTTGAGAAGAGTGATTTCCTCGAATGATTTGGCTAGAAGACCTATGCTCTCTGTTAGACTCTTGAGATCTTTGTCTACATCGCTTAGAATCTCCTTGCATTGTGATGATTTTGCTTTTCCTTGTTCTCCTAGAAACCCTATCGCGTGACCACTGAATTGCAATAGATCAGCCATTTTAGACAATGACTTGAACAGCTTTTCATAGCAAGTCACGTTGAAAGGTGAAAACCAGAAACTTGGCTCTGCTTGTGCTTCTTCCGTGAACTTCTTGAGCTTATTCAGATGACTTTTCAACTTCTTTTGACTCTCCATTATCTCCGCTTTACTCGCTTTAGCTCCAAACAAGCTTGCACACTCGTACAAAGCATGGAAGCTTCTAGAGAGCTCAAGTTTCGCTACGTTAGCTGCTCTCGTGGGTTGAAAGATAAGCTCCACCATGATCGAGCAAGACAACCCAATAAAAGTCTCGATGATTCTATCAATCGCAAATTCGCTTGGCTGCCCGAAATTCTTCCTTCCTAGAATCAAAACGGCCCCTATGGCCGCTGATATCCCTCCTGCTTGTCCATACATCCGGCTCTTGCTCAACAAGCTAGAGAAGATAAACCATGGAAGCAAAGAAAGAAACCTAACCGGCAAAAACCTTTGAAACACAAAACAACCCATCACTCCGTACACTGTCCCTATCACTGTCCCTTGTGCCTTCACATTCCCCACTTTAAACGTGGCCTCTCTCGCCGCCGCGAAGCTGATCGCTACGGGTAAACCAGCCCAATACCCGTTTGGCTTACTATACACCGACCCTAGCAAAATAGCTAAACCTAATGAAAGGGATAATTTTAAAGCTGGCATAACCCTTTTTCTGTCCCAATCACTTATCCAAGACCTACTTTTGGAGTTGGCCGGGCCCTTGACTTTGTTCTCCTCTGGTTTAGCCATTGAGATGGTTTCAAGAAGCCTGAGACAGAACAAGAAGAAGTAAAAGGGCAAATCTTGAGGTGTTCCTGGGATTTCCTGAAGTGTTTGGAGGCACTCATCGGGTTGCTCTGGATCGGTTTCTGGGGTTACCGATGGTTGCGGACTGTTGTTAACTCGTCTGATCGAGAGAATCACACGTTCTTGAATGTTCTTGAGGCCATCTTTTACTTCTCCAGGCAGTAAGCTCGCGGGAATAAGATATTTGCTAGCTAAGACCATTTCCATTCCTCTAAGAGCAATCTCCATGCTTTGTAGTTTATCTCCTTTCTTGTTGTCGTTCACATTTTGCCATCTCCAAAGCTTAAATGGAAGCCTCTCCCATTTCATGCTTGGCTATATATATATACAAAAAATTCCAATATTAATATTATATCTTTTTCTGTAAAAATAATATTTATATATAAGGAATATTTACTTACTTGATAGCGTTTGATGGTTTGATAAAGCTTGGAGGAAGAACGAGCCAACTCTCGAGCCTGTGAGACTGAAGCCATTGCTGAGGTGGCATCCTCGGCGCAAAAAGCTTTCATGTATAACTTCACTCTCGTCGTTACATTTTGACCAATCTCTTTGCTGCTTTGTTTCACCTGCCAATATATATTAAATATATTTTAAAATAATTTCACTTTTTTATTTTTCTTAATAATATGAGAGAATCCAATACCATTGCCAATAGGTTGTTTAAATTACTACCACTATACATGAAGAAGCTTACTATTAACGAAGATAACTAGTTTATGATATTAATGGATGTTCGATCGAGTTATAGTAATTAATCATAAAGGGAATCAAAATTTATGTGATGCGACACAGCTTGTTCGCAATATTGGGAAGAATTAAGACAAAATTCAGGTGGTGGTTTATGACATAAGAAATATATTTGTATATAGTAATGTGGTACGGAATAAAGTTTGCAACACACTTTAAAAGCCCACGTCAACATGTTGTGTGACTGTAGTACCAAGTCCACCTATTTACTGTAACAGGTTATATATTATCTACTTTTATGCTCGTTGATTACTTTAGTTGTTTGTTCCTCAATTTAATTCGAACATGTATAGGTCTATAAAAAAACTAATAAATTACCAAAAATGGGAATAGTATGTATGTAACGTTTTCACAATCGTAAAAGCAGAGAACAGGATCTGAAGGGATTGATTTGGAACATTTGTATGGGACCCCCAATTCATGAGGACCCCGATGTTTAGAAAAAAAAATACTTATATATACATTTATATAAAAATTACAATGAAAATAACAAAATTTTGTAGGAAATCTTATAAAAATATTGTGTAGGTTCCAAATCATTACATACAAAATATTTTATACAAGTATATGATAAAAATAGAAGAAAATAATATTTTTGTTCATAACTATCTTGTTTTTTGAAAAAACGGTTTTATAAAAGAAAAACACTTTTGTTCATAACTTTTATCTTATACTATTAAATAAATTTATAAAAATTCGATGTTAATTTTTGTATATGGCCCCATAACTCCAAGATCCGGTTCTGCGTAAAAGTTAGAAATATTTTTCACTTTAAATAAATTTTCTTCCCATCCGAGATAATAAACCATACACATAGATCTAAGTCGTTTATTTGCTTTTGTAATAAAGTGTGCTATTACGTTAGTCGCGAGTTATGCTACTATGTAGAGAGAGTGACATGCGTCATGCGTGTCCATATACGTAACTAAGAAAAGATCGGGTATTTGTGCGTGTATATATAGAGAGAAAAATAGTACCTCGCAAGTAGCCAAGCGAGGGAGTGGGACGACAAGTGCGAGAACACAAGCTATAACACCAAGCGCGGTGCTGGCTGCAACTTGAAGAGGATGCATGAGTGGCTCAGTCTCTGCTCCTTTTATATACGCAATAACGTAAATAAGAACGATCTGGCCAAGCGCGATTCGCTTAGCCACCAAGTGGGTCGAACTGTTAGGTAGCACCACCACGAACGCTGCTAGAGTCGCGGCAAGAGCAGTGGTTGCAGCCGAAAGACGGGCTGGTCCTATAAGCCGTAAGGTGAGGATCGCAGGTCCCACGCTCTGACACGTTGCGTATAGCGCTAGCCAGCATGCACGCAGGGTGTCACCCAGTGTGGCATCATTGATTATGAGAATGACTGTGACGTAAGAAAAGGCCGGGAAACCCACGTGGCGGAGGATCCACTCGGGACCGTAAAGTGTAGCGGAGCCAACGATTGTGCATGCTAGAGCTGTACGGAACGCTGAGGCTAGGCACGAGCGCCACATGGCTCGACCTCTCTCTGTCATTTGCATTATATATAGAGAGAGCCAATACAAAATTTAAAGGAAGGAAAAGGTTAGGCTTGGGAGCTAGTTCGTTGTTTGTGTTGTGTAAGAATCTATACGATTTGAAGTGTAAAAATGAAATTAGAAGAATATGGAATAATGAGAGAGAGGTGTGTGACGATGAAGGGGCTTATAAAGATGCATTGATTTGATGAGTGGATGAGTGCTCTAAGAGGGACGTGGAAGTACACCAAGTGGGTTCCACGTACGAAAATTAATGGATTATTATGTAATAAAATTAACTTTTATCTTTCGATTAATCAATTTAAATTCAAATGATACGGCATAGTGGCTATATACTAATAAGAATATTTTGTGCCTATTTTATGTGTTCTTTGTCTCTCTACCGATCTACTATACGGCTCAAACATACTAAAAAGGAGTAAGAGTTTTATAGTATTTGACACAGCGGTCTTAAATCACGTTTTCAACAGAAAGTAAAATAATTGTTTTCGTATCTAATGAGGATTTAGAGTTTCATTATTGGAGTTCATATAATAAATTGATCTAGATGCACTAATGAACTAGTACAAATTGTACAAGCCTAGTCTTAGGGTTTTAGGTCTGATTGCTAATTCGCATTTTTGAAAATGATGGTGTGGTAACAAAAAAAAAGAATGGTTAAAAGATGTGTGTTATATTCCTCAAAATCAAACTTAAAATGGAAAAAGAGGGTAGTACGTAAACACCACAGAATTACCAAATAGATTTTGGTCTAGTAGTTTTTTAGGGTCTAACTGGTGTAAGTTTCTTTGTGGAATGTTGAGGAATCTAGGAATGTTGTGCTATTGTTACCATTTGAAGTTGAGGAATTTGGGTAAGTTCTAAACTTTAGACTAAAAACAAAACTTGTGGAATTGTGCTAGAAAACAATTCTTGCTAAATAATGTATTTGTCTTTTAGTTCATTTTCATTTTTATGGTTTTTTAATAAATTATTAATACTATATATAAGTTTTGCAAGTTATTTATTAGCTTGTATATTAGTAATTAATGTTTTTAAATGGTTAAATTTTGTGGTAAAATAAAAGATGAAATTATTAAAGAATTTTTTTATGTTGTTAAATATAGTGTTCATATTATAAATAAAATAATTAGCACTTTTTTTTCTTTTCTATGTTTGATTAATTACTAATATTATAAATAACTACATTTAATTTTTTTTTACTAATTTTAGTAGTTAATCATAAAAAATACTTGTCATTTTGCCAAACATATAAGTTGGGTTTAGGAGATAATTCATTCAAAGATTATTGTTTTTGTAAAATGTAATACATTTTACAAAAAAATATTTAATTTTGATAAACACAGTTTTAATTACTATTTTTATAAGTTTAATTAATATATCTATTTTCAAAAATTCCACTATATTCCGCAAGATTCAGCTGTTACCATTTGAATTTAAAGTTATTTCACTAAATTTCGCAAAAAGTTACTAAAAATTCCGCCAGATTCCGCAATTCCACCAGATTTCGCAGTTACCACTTACACTCTTAGTGTGTTAAAAATTACTAATTCAAATCTATTTGAAAAGAATAGTTTTCGCGCTAGGACAATATTATTAATTGATAATACTAACACTGAGGGAGATTATTGGTCAAATGCTTAAAACTGTTCTCTAACTATGAAAGAAATATAATCGAATTTTTTTGAATAATATAAAACTTTAAAAAATTATGAATGGTTGATTTTTAAAAAATATCAGTCCAACATATTAAATTTGTAGAGTCTCAACCTATGTTGCATTGAAACTCAGGTGGGTTTCCCATCTTGGAAATCAAAACTCTAGGAAACATTATGAAAATGCATTTAACAGAAATTTTAATTTCAAAAGCGGCAGAAACATTTGATTCCGTTTTGGTAACGTGACACAAACGCATTTTTTGGAAATCTCAATTTTGGAACAAGACATAAAGGTTCGATTTTTTCTTGGAAACACGACCAAAAACTTGTCTTTTAACGTAATAATTTAATAGTTTGTAAATGTAGGGATATATTTAGTATTTTTATAAGTAAAAACAACAAAATTATAGAAGAGCTTATGTAGATTAAAAACAATAAAACTATTATAATTTTGGCTTTTGTTAAACTATTTAATATTTACATATATAATTCATGTTATTCAAATTCTTTTTAGTTATCGTTTCAAGACGTATCTGATTTCTAATTTTTTTTAACCGCTTCACGTTTCGTTTTCACGTATCTATTTCCGCTTTCATGCAGCCTAGGTCTGGACACTACATAAATGGTACTCGGGTGTAGAGGATGTGTCGCTAGCTAGCCTAAGGTAGGCTTCTTTGCTTTAGTTTCAGGCTATTGGATGAATGAGTTTTCAGTAGCGGATTTGGAACTTTGTTGATTGTTTAAATTGCTTCTCTTTCTTAGGCTTCCAAATTGCTTATAGCATGGAGAAATTAGAAAATATATCGCTACTTTTTCGGGACTTGATTTTTTACGATAACTATCGCAATTGTGTACCTCCGTAACGATTGTATTTCGGTCCATGTTTTTAATCCTTTTTTGCCAGTTGACCATGTTTTTATAGGCGTAATTTTTTTGTTCCAACAAAATTTGTAAACCTTTTTTTTCCAACTGATTATATTGACTAAAACCACAACGGAGGCCCAATAATTACAAACCCACACTCAGCCCATCGATATTGGCATAAACAAGCCCAAAGCACCAATGAGACCCCAAAAATGATAGCACAGCCTAATCCTAAAGATCAAACCTGAAAACTATACAAGAGATTCAAAAACTATAGCCTAAGAACTTAATCCCACTGCTTCCACTTGAAATAAGGCCTGCAACCACAAAGGATAACCTCGAGCAACATAAGACTAAAAACGTTGCTCCAATGTGACATTTTGTGCTATTCGGAATGCGGCCATATTGTTCTTATGTTCTTCACTTTCACACCTCCAATTCTCCACACCTTTTAACACTTCCACTAGCTCAAGAGCATACGCTTTGAAGTTAGGCCACGCTTGAGGTCTGATGAGGGCTCCAAAGATCTCTGTATCTTGAGCTGCAAAGATAACCTTATCCAACCGATGGCTTTTAATGCACTCAACTGCCCAGATCAAAATTTTGAGAAGAAAATTGTATCTTGAGAGCTCAGGATCAAAAGCTTTCCGGCTATGGAGAATCACTTGTCCCAAGGAGTCTCTCAGAACCCACGCACCCCCACCAAACTCTTTGTTTTTGTTCCAAGAAAGACCAATGTTGCACTTTAACCATCCAAATGGAGGCGGTGTCCACGAGCTAGGCTTTGTAGGAGCCAAGTTCTGACTCCTTTCTTCCTCCTTTCCCTTAACCTTCTGAGCCATGAACCAATCCTCTGCCTCCTCTCATACCTTCTGCATCAACACAGTTGCTTGGTAATGATTACCTTAAAAAAAGAGCAAGTTTCTATTTATCCAAATCCTCCACACAATCCACGGAATAGATTTTCTAATATGTATAGGGATACTCAAATTCCGCTTTATCCCTAGAACATAAGAGATGTTCATGTAAATGGACTCCGGATGAAACCCCTCCTTTGGCCTCGGGACATTTGATACAGGCCACATTTGTCTCGCTGGAGTACAAGCAAACAACACATGATTTGTTGTCTCTCCTTCCATACCACACAATTGGCACCGGCTATCCACTTTAACTCCTCTCTTTCCTAAGCAATCCACCACTGGTATGGCATTCTTCACCGCTTTCCACATGAAGTTTCTGGTTTTTAAAGGAGCTTGCAAGTCCCATATTTGGGTCAAAAGACAATGGTCTTTATTGGCCCACCAATAAAGGAAGGCAAGGCCTCAGCTTCACGAATCAGACATTGATGCTTATCCTTATTGGCCCACCAGTACCCACTTTGCACCATGTAATCTCCACTTTTGGTGTGGTTCCAAACCCAATAATCCTTTTGAGAGGCTATTGGTTTCTTTTTCAACATCAACACTACGCCCCTTTGGTAAAAGAGATCCTCCAACACCTCTACTCTCCACTTTCCACTCTGTTTGTTGATGAGATCATTGACTTTTAGCTCCAGGTCAACGAAGATGTTTTCATCAAGGGAATTCTCAGTCTGTCATCCTCCAGCCAGGGATCACACCACACTCTAATAGAAGCCCCATCTCCAATGAGCTTTGTCATTCCTGATTTCAACATATTTCTCCCCCACATTATACTTCTCCATGCGAATGAAGGTCTTGTTCCAACCTCAGCTTCCAGAAAATCTTCTTGACTGAAATATCTGCTCTTCACAAACCTTGCACACAAACTAGATGGAAACTGCAATATTCGCCAAGCTTGTTTAGCTAATAAGGCTTGATTGAAGCATTCTAAGTCTCTGAACCTTAGTCCACCATTCTCCTTGGATAAACAGAGCTTTTCCCAACTTATCCAGTGTATCTTCTGCTTCTCCTCCACTGAAATCCACTAGAAATCTGCCATCGCACTCGTTAAAGCCGCCACAGTGGTCTTTGAGAGTTTGAATATGGACATGGCATATACTAACATTGCTAACCCCACTGCTTTTAGCATAATCTCTTTCCCTCCCATAGACAAGGTCTTTGCAAACCACACCGCCATCCTAGCCTTGAGCTTTTCTTTGATATAATCTAACATCTCCACCTTGGAACCACTGAAGCACTCAGGGAGCCCCAAATAGGTTCCCATTTCTCCCTCATTCTGAATTCCCAGGGATAGTTGGATCCTTAACTTAAGGCTAGGCTCTATTTTTGCCCCAAAAGAGATGGCAGACTTCTCTGGATTCACCTTTTGCCCCGTTGCTACCTCATACAAACTCATAATCTTATTGAGCTCCTCACTTTGAGCAACTTCTGCCTTGCAAATAAACAAGCTATCATCAGCAAAAAGTAGATGATGAATGGATGGTCCATTCTCAGATAATTAGATTCCACTTATCTTCCCTTCTGCCTCAGCTTGAACCAAAAGATGGGATAACCCTTCAATGTAGAGGACAAAGAGAAAAGGTGGTAAGGGGTCACCTTGTCTCAGTCCTCTTTGAGGCACAATTAATCCCCTTGCCTGATCATCAATAAGCACAGAGAAAGTAGCTGTGGACACACAAACCATGATCCACTGAATCCACCTGTCATGGAACCCCAAGGCATGTAGCAATGCTTTCAAATAACTCCACTCCACTCTATCGTAGGCTTTGGACATATCTGATTTTATCGCCATAAACTCCTGAGACACCATGGGATGCGTTCAGACTATGTATAATCTCATGTGCAATCAAGATGTTATCTGAAATGAGTCTCTCTGCGACAAAGGCAGATTGAGTAGGGGAAACAATATCTGCCATGAAAGGTTGCAGTCTTTTTACCAAGATTTTAGAGATGGCTTTGTAAGTAACTGAGCAGAGGCTGATAGGTCGCAGATCACTCATCTTTGTAGCATTTGGTTTCTTGGGGATAAGGCATAAATGAGTATAATTCCACTCAGCTGGCATGGTCCCTTCCTAAAAAAACCTCATTATCTCCACACACAGTTGCTCTCCAGTTATCTCCCAATACTGCTGAAAAAAGACTCCAGTCATTCCATCCGGTCCAAGAGCTTTCGTTTCCTTTACAGAAAAGACAACCTCCTTGATTTCTTCTTTTGTTATCTCCTTAATCAGCACTTGGTTCATTGACTCCGTCACCCTCGATTGAAAACCAGTGAATATCCCTTCGAAGCTTTGAACAGAGGAGGAGGAAAAAAGTTTATTGAAGTACTTTAGGACCACCTCTGCTATGGAAGCTTCTGAGTGTTGTAAATGACCATCATCATCTTCCAACTTCTCAATATTCTTTTTAGCCCTAGTAGCTTTCACTGACGCATGGAAATATTTGGTATTACCGTCTCCTTCTTTTGCCCATTTCTCTCTACTCTTCTGGCTCAAAAAAGTTTATTCTTCTCTATAGGCACCACAAAGGTCTTTTTTGATCTTGTTTTGCAGCTGGAAGTCTGGTCTCATTGCTGACTGTTCCAGCTCAAGAGCTTTCTGTAACCAATGATGTTATCTTTTGAGTTTGTGTTTTTGTTTCTCTTCCAAAAACTTAAGGCTTTTCTACATCTTCTAATACGATCAGCTATTGAGTTTCTATCACAATGACCCACTGAGTTCCAAGCCTTCTCAATACATTCTTTTACCCTTGGTTTGTAAAGCAGTCTTTTGTCAAACCTGAATTGACCGCGGTAAGAATCTTGAGAAGAGAGTATGTTAATCAACACCGGTCTATGATCCAACCCTCTCTTCTCCAAAAAGGCCTGGTTTGTCACATGGAACATTGTGTACCATTCCTTGTTCCCAAAACCCCTATCAAGCTTGCATTGGATATACTTTTTGTACCTCATGCCTCCCCAAGTAAAACCATTTCCATGGCTTGGCATTTCCACCATCTGACATGCTTGGATCATGTTCACAAAATTCTCAAAGTTGTAATCTTCTTTAGTAATGCCTCCTATCTTCTCACCCATATGTAACAAATCACTAAAGTCACCCATCAAACACCAAGCTTCCTTCCTTTGAATCCCGATTCTAGTAATTCTTTCCCACACTTTTGGTCTAAACTTTACTACTGGATCACCATATATACAAGTCACAAAAAAGGAAAAACCATTAAACCGAAAATGACAATCTATGAAATTTTTACAGAAATCCAAGACCTTCACCTCCACTGAGCTTTTCCAGAACAGAGCCAACCCTCCACTGTACCCCACATGATCCACAGTAAACACCCTATCATACCCCAACCATACCTGAAGATCAACCAATACATTCCTCTTATGTTTTGTTTCCATCAAGAACAAGACTTCTGGAAAATGTTTGTGACGCATCTTTTTTAGTCTTTGCATTGTCAGTCCTTGTGCACGGCCCAAACCCTGACAATTCCAGCTGAGAAGGCTCATTAAATGGTGGACGGTCCCTCATTTGGGAGCACCTCTTTGTTGCTAACACTAGCTTGTTTATCCATCTTGTTCCTTTCTGTACCACTCTCTGTTTATCTTTGTGAGCTTCCGTCTCCTTCTCTCCAGCTTCTCCATCAGCTTTCCTTTTCACACTTTTACTCACCTCCTTGCCTTTCTTCTTTCCAGAGGAGGTCACCCCACCTAAGCTGTTGTCTCCACTAGCTTTTTGTCTCATGTTGTTCATATGGACGTCTCCTCTGGCTTCTCCTCTAGCATCAAAAGAGCCGGATCTGTAATCCGTTGAACAGTTACTAAGAGAGTGGAAGTGGTCAGAGTAAGACCCCTTCCCCTCAAAATCAGTTTGGACCCCCTCCAACAGAGCCTTTCTTGAGTTTGTTGTGCCACTTGCAATTGCTTCGTGTAGGATTTTCCTCTGGGGAACAACATTGCGCTCTCTCCTTTCTTCTACTTCCATGTTTTGGTAACCAAAAACAATACCTTTCCCCTTGTCCAAATCCGCAGACACTAAGGGCTTAGGTTCCAAATTCAGACAGCTTTTACTCATAGATGGATTGTTTAGGATTTAATTGACCGATTTCTTCGCCCTTTCCCTCTTAATGAGAATATTCTCCCCCAAGGGAGATAGCAGGTACAACCTTATCCCATCAAGAACATCTTCAGCTATCCGCAGTTTTCCAGTAGTTGGATTGACCCCCACCTGGTCTTCTTTTAACACCTCAAAAAGAGGATCCTCCGGCTTCAGATACAGCTCCGCAGGCTGCTTCACTTTTGGTTCTCCATTCAACCCCCTTATCTCTTCCAATAACAGCGGACACTTCTCCTTATCGTGTGTAAGCCTCTGACATATATAACATCTTTTTTGAAAATTTTCAAAATCATACCACACCTTTGTTTGTCCGCCTGATGGTAGGTTAACCGTCTTTGCCCTCATCACCGGCATCGACACATCGAAATTCACTTTTACCCTCACATACTCATTCCTCTGTGGTCTCAACGGATCAAAAGCCACCTCCACCACTTTACCAGCAAAACCTCCCAGGTCCCTTATCGAACTCACTGTCTTATGATTAATCGGTATATTCCTAAGCTGGATCCAGACCGGAATATACTGTAGATAATCCACTGGGGGATTCTCGACCCAGCGTTCTAAGACCAGTCCCCATTGATTGAAAGTTTGAGGACCTTTAAGAACAACCGCCTCCAAATCCTTGGCTTCTTGGAATATGAACTGGAATCTTTCCGCAGACAGAGCCACGCCACGGACCTTGTCAACCAAAAACCACTTGTGAGGCATATCCAACACCAGATCAGAGACTCTTTGACAATCTGGATTCAGGATACGACCTATCAAGCTCAAACAACTTTCCACCGCGGAGCTATATTCCGGAGCATCCGGAAGATCGTAAGGAACCTCCACATCTTGTAACCTTAGTTTCATCATCACCTTATCAATGCTTGACGACATCCCCTCTTATTATCAAGCCAAAAACTCACCACAAAAGACTTCAAACGAGAATTCCAGCTACCACCGCCACTCTCACACTAAGAACCCTAGCCTCAGAAACCCTTTTCCGTTGAACAGTACACAATTTCCCTCCCAACCACACACAAAACCCAAGGATAAGACTCGGAAACTTAGAAAAGCAAACTCTCTCTTTCAAACAACGACTCCTAAGCCCAAAAAAGGGATTTTGTGTTATTCTTCAGCTATTTGGTCCAATCTATAAAATTTGTAAACCTTACCTTTTCATTTTCATTAATGATATATAAAAAATTCTACAAAAAAAGAAATTCAAACTCTGAACTATATGTAAATTATTTTTTATATGTAAAATGTTATACGTATTTGATGTTTTCGAATTTTCGGAAGTTCTCATGCAATCGTTAGAAATACATCAATATCCCGCGGACTGGTTCGTACACTTTAAATTTATTTGTTAACAATTTACATGTTATACTTATTTATCATTTTTCTATGATATAAAAAAATTTAATATAGTAAACGAAAATACTTTACAGATATTATATTTTACATGCATTCAAAAAATTTAATAGGATTACCCAGAAAAATACAATAGGCACGCACATACGTGTTTAATAGTTTTACTATTGGTACATTCGGTTAATCTAGATATTTGTTTACAATATTACGTAATGTAATCTGAAATCATACCAAAATATATGTATGCCAATGGCCTTTTTCGCCATATAACTTGCGTACTCTTTTGTTTCTCAATACATACCTTATCTTACACATTATAATTCGTTCCGACGAGAGAATTAAATAAAACCAAACTTGAAGAAAAACAAGAGAAAGGTAAGATATACAACTAGAATAGCCTGAGAAAAGATAGTCAATGAGGGTAGAAAGCAAATTCAGATTCAAATCCGTACCGCTCTTGTTTCACACCAAGTTTCAAACAAACTTTTTAAAAAGGTAAATCAAATTTTCAAAAAAAAAAAACTTTAAAAGGTACACTTGCACATCTTTTACTTTTCTACATTTCTTCGCTATTTAGTATCTGGTAAATTCCGTACAGCTGTTATCTCTTAACCAGAGAAAAAACAATAGCATGTAGATACAATTACATAATTACGAGTATGCCACTAATTTAAGTTGCGATTGATCAATTTTAAACCCTTTAACTAAATCTAATATAAAGATCCGTTAACAAGAAGATTTCAATGAATAAAATTCTCAACTAAAAATTTAATGAAAAGTTTCCTTAATTAAAAATCATTCATTCTTTTTTTCTTTTTAATTATCAGGAGATTCGGGACCGAAATCCGTAATCCTCTCAGGCCTGAAACCACAATATGTAATATTATCGTCTCAGCACTACTCGAACCAGCGACCTCTACGCTTTGCCTAGATCTTTAGCAGTTGAGTTATTGACTCTTGGTATAATCATTCATTCTAGTAATGTCAAAATACTAAACAATTACTACTAAATTGATGTCTAAATCACTAAAATCGTGTTTCCAATGTTGTATTTAACGCATAGAATGATAAAAAGAATACAACTACACAAGCTCTCTCTCGAATGATCATTTTCATCTTGTAATTCTCGTCCATCGCGAATTTATATGTTATATACATTTTTTTAAACATAGTGCTAAGAGTTTTTCCATTAAAATATTTTAATTGTAGGATTTATAATTTATTCATGGATTTTAAGTTGGTTATAACATGCTTTCGATGTTGGTTTTAGACAAACATTGCATTCTGAAAATGTAACAGCTACTGCTTCAGATATAACCTAGAACTACTGCAGGATATGAATACTACTACTTTATATTTGAATAAGTAATGGGAACACACAACACACGAATTCCTCTTTCCATAAAATAATATTAGATCAATTGTTGAATAAACTTACAAGTTTCACTCACCACGCTGATCTTAGCCTCACTTGTTTTCAAGATCTACACATGATCTGAAAACCTCTCTCTACCTCTTACTGAATCAGATTTCATGTAAACCTTATTCCTCTACTAAGAAATAATCTCTCTAAGTGTTCAACCTTGCACAAATGCACGAACACCTCTATTTATACAAAATAGGAAAACGGCTAAACCTAGCCTTGCTCTCTACTCCTCAAAAATCTTCATATCTTTTTGGAGATATTCTCTCTTGCCTTATTCCCATATTTTTTGCGAAGGATGAGGCAAGTCTTCAAGCCATCCTTGATCCTCACGAAAGATCTCCTCCAGTTCTGCTACGTCGTCTTGGGCTCATCTCAGTTTGCTTTAAACACCTAGCCCAACCCATCTCCTTAAGCCCATGTAGCTTAAGTATCAATTCCTCAGCTTTGCATCATATCATGAAGTACTTCGTACTGCTTCAGGAACCTGCTTCAAACAGCTGCATCTTCAATCTCCCCCTTTTTTTAACTTGGCGTGTCTCTCAAGCACCTGCAATGATGAGACAACAACACAACCAAAACACAACCAAAACGGATTCCAATAACCTGAATAATACTCAAACATAAAGTACGAGTTATTACATTCATCCATCATACCATAAGAGGGTTCAACCATAATTCAAATAAGTCTTTGATATTAAAACAAAAACAAAAACACCCTTGAACTCCCCTGAAATCCTAGCAGACATGACCCGAATCCAAAACAAAAACCAAACAACATATTCAGCTATGCTCCCCCGCAAAACAATGCTACTTTTAGCCATTTTCATCATCCTGTTTTCCCCCTGCTTGTGAGCACACAAATTAAAAACACCCAAAGATAATCAATAGAACAAAGATAATGATGTAACAAAGGAGAAATTGTACCTCCAAGAGCGCCGACAAGATTCTTAGCCACTTTGGTGAGAACCTCTTGGCTTTTGAGAACCTGATCCAGAGCAATATGAAGAAGCTCCAGACTCGCAGTCTTCAGAGACAACCGAATCAGACCAAGATCACCAAGGTTCAGCACTATCCAATCCGGATCAGCAGCAACTCTAACACCACCAACATCGCCTGAACCAGACGCTCCCACTGTCGATGAGGATGGTCTCTCGCGTTTCAAAGCTTTCTTGGCTTTCTTCTGAGGTCTTTCAACATCCACGACTTACTCAACCACATTCTTACCATTGCGACTCTCTTTTTGTAAGGCTTTGGCTTGATTCCAGCAGCTAATTCATTATCAGAAGGAATCTGACACTGAGCCTTAATCATACCACAAATCAAATGAGGAAACACGAGCTTTCTTCTGTCATCTTTCTGAAATTTTCTGAGTCATATGATCTGCTTGTATGCCATGAGCCCAAAATCCACATGGATACCATGAGCCATTTTGAACAGTATTCGAGCTCTTCGTCCAACCACATGACACCGATTTGTAGTAGGGTACCAGTTGTAACCCGCAAGATGAAGTAAGTACGAGAACTTAGATGGCAAATTCATAGCAAGTAATTTGGTGTGTTATGTGCCTCGCAACAAAAACTCAGAAACAACCTCTTTGCTAACTTAATCAGCTTCCATTTCAGATTTCCTTTCAGCCTTAGTTAATTCAGAAAGACCCATAAACTTGTTGATAAGTCTAGGGGACAAATCAAAGGAATGTCCTCGCACCAACACAGTAACTCTTTGCTCAGTGGTTCCAAGCACCCTAGTCGAAACTACATCTCCCAGATTAGCGTAAAACTCAGACAGAAGAGAGCGTACAAATGGACACTCTGGTGTAACCGTTGAGTTTAATCCTGGATTTTGCTGCTCTTGAGATGAACATGTCAGTTGGATAAGAGACACGAAGCTTCTTGACCAAAAAATTGCCATCAAAATCAGTATCGGATTCAGTTTCTGAATCGGATTAACTTTTCGAAACTAATTCAGTTTCCGATGGAGAGTCCTCAACATAAATTCCCTTCCCTTTATCTTTTTCTGACACCAATTTAGGGGGAATTGAGCTTTCGGTCTCCTCATCGAACCCTTCCTCTCTAGTGGTCATCTCTTGGATACTCACATCATCCTAACTATCTTCATCGACAAACTCGTGGTCACTTGGCTCGACTGCAAGGTGCTTGGCCCGAGCCAATCGTGCTAGATCCGATGCCGCTCCAATTGGAACCAGATCTGGTCCGCCGTCTTCGTCGTGGTCATCGATTAGCTGAGGAGCATACAAACTTGTGGTTGCATGCGACCTTCGCCGGCACCAAAGAGCTTGAGACCCGTGGTGAGTTATTGCCATTTAAGTAGTTGCCTCTTGATTGAAGTAGGGTTTTGAAACAATAGAGGGGCACGATTATTTCTTCCCTCTCTCCTTAGTCCCCTTTTTATACCCAGTTTCATCTATTGGACTTGGGCTGACAATAATAACCAGGCCCATTTGGTGATTTTGTTTCTCAGCCCATTCCCTCTTCCGCTTTCGATACTTAGAGATAAATTCAGGATTCCTATAGAACACTGCAACACTTTATTCATCACACATAATCAGTTAACCTTAGATCAAAAGCAACACAACCACATTGGATTTCAAAACATAATGGGAATTTTAAACTTGCATTGATTTCACATATGAACCTCTTTGACAATTGGCTTTTGAAAACACTTTTAAACATACTTTTAAGATACCTTTTTCCTTCATTGTGATGCAACACAAACTAACCCAGGACGTACTTCATACGTATACATTCAGCTCTTTCAGATTCATAACGCTTGGTCATCATTGACTCCAGTGGCTAGCTTTCACACTATCACATCTTTATTTTGCTCTTAATTAGTTTTCAACCTTCGGTCATCATGCGAGAGCAGCTGGTATACTTCAGACATAGAGTTTCTTTGATTTGAATACTCACCTTGTCTTACCATCAGATTCCTTATGTGCTTGTCGTTCTTTTTATGAACATCTTGAGTTTTAGCTCATCTACTACTCATTGGAATCCGCATGGACAAGGTTGCCTTTTGCTTTGGAGATCTTTTTCTCCATTAATTGCTTTTTCACTTGATTTGTTAACAAATGAGACAGCTCCATCACTTGACTTCTCAAGAACTGCCTTTTGGTTAACCACTCTTCAGCTCATTAGTTCTCTTCTTCATGTGCTCGTTGTGCTAATATCTAAGTAAGACGATATGATAGGTAGCTCTTTTCCACTGATGTTTCTGACTCCAAGGAAAATCTAAGCCTTGTGTATACGCTGAGTCAGTACCTGTATCAGTTCTGCATGCTTCACAAACACATCATATTCCACACATACCAATAAAGTTTCTTATCGTGATAAAACGTTTAAGTTCCAAGGGTTTTGTAAATAGATCACCCAATTGTAAATCAGTATCAATATGTTTAACCACTACCTGTTTCTCCTCCATTATGCTCTGAATATAATGGTGTTGGACGTTGATACGCTTTGTTATAAAGGACTGAACCAGATTCATTTCAGTGTTTGACAAACTCTTGTCGTTGCAGTGAACCATCAAGACTCCTGAGTCCATCTCATAGTCCTTGGATATGCGATCCATCTTCACACACTGTTGAAGACACTTTGCCAGTGCTACACATTCTGCTTCACTTGTTGAAGTATGTGGCATAATGTCTTGCTTACTCATCCATGAGACTAGTCTATCACCGAGGAGGAAGCAACAACCAATTGAACCGTTATGATCCTTCAATGTCCCTGACCAATTAGCTCCACAGTAGCTTACAAACTTCCGGTTTGGTCCCTTTGAATACCAAAGTCCCAGATTCACCGTTCCTTGAACATACCTGAAGATCCTTCTAACTGCTTCAAGATGTGACTGTTTTGGATTGGCTTTGTATCTTGCACACATCGCTAAACTAGCACATAGGTCGGGTCTGCTTCAGTGAGATGATTCAAAATTTTAGTCATGCATTGATACAACTCAGAATCTGCACTCTCCCCTTCATTGACAGCCCACAACTTTTTAGTTGTATCCATGGGTGTCTTGGCAATTATGCATTGACTCATACCAAATAGTGTGAGAAGATTCTCAGCATACGTAATTTGGGATATGAATATCCCGTCTTCTGATTGAGAGATTTCCAACCCCATAATGTGCTTCAATTCACCTCCCATGCTTACATCGAACTTCTCAATCAAACTCCTTATATCTTGTTCCACACGCACTTGAGATGTTCCTCCAATAATCAAGTTGTCAACATACACCTTTATTATGAGCACCTCACCTTCGAGATGCCTAATAAACAGATTCTTGTCTTCACTACCTCTTGAATAACCTCGTTCAGTCAAGAAATGAAGTAACCATGATACTTGCTTCAGACCAAGCTGACTTTCCTCTAGTATGAGAACATCGAGCATACTTCCCTTAGCTTTCATCTGATAGACTTTTATCCTTAAGAATGCTGCCATTCCAAAGAAAAACCGTGTAGATTCAAGTTCAGCCATAATTGGATACATGCTCATACCTTTAGCTTCGTTCAGATCTTACTTATCCTGAACTACACACCGCGCCTTGCTTTGGACGGTGGATCCATTTTCACTGACCTTCGTTTTGCTCATCCACATAGTTATTAACATCTCTTCTTCTGGTATGGAAACAAGTTCCCATTCATCATTCGACAATTTGCTTCAATTCCGTCTTCATGGCTTGGAGCCACATCTCATCACCAAGATCTTGGTGATGATTTTCCAGATCTAAGATGGAAACAAAGCACTTAAACGTAAACCTTGTTGATTGTTTGTTCCCTCTCATGCATCCTTGAAATTCCTTTCTTGACCTGAGACCTTGTTCTGAACTCAGTCTGTCACCTGAATCAGTCTGTCCATATGACCAACCATTGCTTCAAACCTTCTTTGCCACATGTGGGTCTCTTCCCTCAATCACTGAGTATCTCGATACCTCCATCGTACCAGTATAATTAGGCGAGTCGTTCCATACATAGCATTTATCATCTGACTGAACTCCTCTCAAGACGGTTACACCATGTGTGTCAATGGCTTTGCACTCTTTGCTGGTGAAGCTCACCATGAGTCCCTCATCACAAAGTTAACCAATACTAATAAGATTAGCTGTCAATCCCTGCACTAAATGAACACCCATTAGTTCAGGTAATCGAAGTTTACGAGTTTTTCCTTTACCTTTAACCGCGCCACTTTTACCATCACCAAATGTGACTTTTCCTATGTTGAGTGGCTTGATAGACTACAAGTTGCTCATGGTTCCAGTCATATGACGTGAGCATCCACTATCAAAGTACCATTGTGCGGTGTCCTCTTGATCCTCAGACAAGACTGCCATGTTACACCTGAACTTGTTTGCTGATGTTCTTCCGGCAGACCCTCCTAAGGCATTTCGTGAGCCACGAGATAGTATGTCTTCCTTCTTCACCTAGATCTGATTATGTTTACCATTCCATTGATAGCTTGCACGACGCATGAGTCTCTCAACATTATCCCAGAACTTGTAGCAATTCACCTTTATGTGACCCACCCTTTTGTAGTAGTAGCACTCCTTTCGCACCATGTTATTCCCATACCGATTAGACTGTTATTGATCTCCTGAACTGGTCTTAACTTCCCTTGTCTTTGTCACATATTGTCCAACGCCTAGTGGTTCCAAGACGGTGTTTTTCGTCCGCCTATAGGACAAAATTTCATCCAACTTCTTGGTACCAACAAACATGCGAACCTTCTTGTATTGTAATTCAAGATGGGATCGAAGTTGTTTTGAGATTTCTTTTTCCTCACGAAACTCCTTCTCTATCACGACTGCCTTATTGGCAAGAGCTAATTTCTCCTTTATAAGCTTGACACTTTCTTGGCTAAGCTTCTTTTCAGTGCTTATCTCGATTTTATATTCATCAATCACTACTTCAAGTCGTTGCTTCTCCTTAGTTAAAGCTAGATTCTCTACTCTCAACTTGATAAAAGCTTCACGAACCTCCTTGTAGCTTTCAGCAAGCATAATTTCACAATCTCCATCCGACTCAGATCCAGAGTCGTTATCTTCTTCTTCTTCTTCAATGATTCCAAGGAAGGCAACAAAATTGTTCAAGACTTCTTTATCTTCACTTTCTTCCTCTGAATATTCTTCAGCAAACATTGCTCTTCCTCCTCTCTTCTTTTGGTCATTCACACACTCTTGCTGAGTGTGTCATATCCCTTTGCACTCAAGACATTAAATGTCCTTCCTTTTGGATGTAGGACAGTCAGTTCTGATATGCCCATAACCTTTACATTCATAGCATTGGACTTCAAATTTTCTGGAGTTTCTGTCTACTTCAAGTCTCCTTGTTGGCTCAAATCTCCTCTCGGTTTGTCCTCTCTCAACTCTTCTTAATGCCCGATCGAATTTTATGATCAAGAGGCTCATGGGGTCTTCACTGCTAGACCTTTGTTCCTTTGTATCACATGACATCAATGCCATGTTCTTAGTCATTTTGAATTCAGAGTCAGCACAATCCAGCTCCATCCCGTGAGCCTGAAGCATTCCTACAACTTCTCCAAAACTGAGCTCTTCAATGTTTTGAGACACATTAAGTGCTGATTTGTATGCCATGAACTTGCTTGGAAGAGATCTTAGGAACTTCTTTACCAATTTCTGATCCTTGTACTTCTTTCCCAATGTTGAAGCTTCTTGTGCAAGTGACTTGAGCTTCGAGCTAAAGTCTGCAGTCGACTCATGTTCTTCCATCCTTAGATTCTCGAATCTTGAGGCTATCATGTCTCTCCTTGAGTTCTGCACTTTCGTTGTTCCCTCAAAATGAGTCTGAAGCAGATTTCATGCTTCCTTTGCAGTTTCACACCCTTGAATTAACTCAAAGATTTTCCTGGACATACTGCAATGAATTGCTGATAAAGCACGTGAGTTGAACTTAGCTTACTTTTGCTCCTCTTCAGTCCAGGTCTCCTCTGTTTTCAGTGTCCTGACACCTTCTGCACTAACATGCACAGGAGCCATCAGAACAGCTTTCCAGGCCAACACATCAATACTCCCATCACCTTCATTCGTGACTTCCAAAACCCATAGTTTCTTGCATCTAGTATCAACTTCGAGTTGGTAACAGGCTCTTGGTAGCTTTCCATTTTCTCCACAAGATCTCACCTGCAATAACACGAGCAAGCGCCCGCTCAAATACCAAATGAAAATGTAACAGCTACTGCTTCAGATATAACCTCGAACTACTGCAGGATATGGACACTACTACTTCAGATGTGAATAAGTAATGGGAACACACAACACACAAATTCCTCTTTCCATAAAATAATACTAGATCAATTGTTGAATAAACTTACAAGCTTCACTCACCACGTTGATCCTAGCCTCACTTGTTTTCAAGAACACATGATCTAAAAACCTCTCTCTACATCTTAGCACTGAATCAGATTTCTTGTAAACCTTATTCTTCTACTAAGAAATAATCTCTCTAAGTGTTCAACCTTGCACAAATGCACGAACACCTCTATTTATACAAAATAGGGAAACGGCTAAACCTAGCTTTGCTCTCTACTCCTCAAAGATCTTCATATCTTTTTGGAGATATTCTCTCTTGCCTTATTCCCATATTTTTTTGCTAAGGATAAGGCAAGTCTTCAAGCCATCCTTGATCCTCACGAAAGATCTCCTCCAGCTCTGCTACGTCGTCTTGGGCTCGTCTCAGTTTGCTTAAAACACCTAGTCCAACCCATCTCCTTAAGCCCATGTAGCTTAAGTATCAATTCCTCAGCTTTTCATCATATCCTGAAGTACTTCGTACTACTTCAAACAGCTGCATCTTCAATCTCCCCCTTTTTTAACTTGGCGTGTCTCTCAAGCACATGCAGTAATGAGACAACAACACAACCACAACACAACCAAAACGGATTCCAATAACCTGAATAATACTCAAACATAAAGTACGTGTTATTACATTCATCCATCATACCATAAGAGGGTTCAACCATAATTCAAATAAGTCTTTGAAATTTAAAAAAAAAACAAAAACACCCTTGAACTCCCCTGAAATCCTAGCAGACATGACCTGAATCCAAAACAAAAACCAAACAACAGATTCAGCTATGCTCCCCCGCAAAACAATGCTACTCTTAGCCACTTTCATCATCATGTTTTCCCCCTATTTGTGAGAACACAAGTTAAAAACACCCAAAGATAATCAATAGAATAAAGATAATGATGTAACCGATAGACATGTATTTTTTTACCAAACCATATTTCATAATATCAATTTTTTTTGTTTTTGAATTAAATGTCAAATTAAATTCAAACCAAAAACTTTTTTTTACATCTGATGCTATAGAGTTTGTAGACTAATCGAAATTAAATTTTATGATTTAGCTATTAAATAAAAAAAGACCATTAACATAAACAAAACCACTCTCCCATGGCTCCTTCCATTCTTGTGTCTTTCTCACCACATATTCTCCATTATCTCATCCCAATTGGTTGTGTATTTCTGCTTCAATATATTTTGGGTCAGATTTTTCCAAACGTCCTCTAAAACCTGACACGCAAAGTAGAGGTGATTTCTGATTTCGATTTTATTTTGACAAAGAACATACAAGCCATTAGCATCTGCATTCCACTTTACATCCTCTCTCCCGTGGCCAAACGGTTATCACAATATCAATTTAATAACAATTGTTTAGTATTTTGACATTATAATAGAATAAGTGGATTTTTCATTAATGAAACTTTATTTGAGAGTTTTTTCTATTAAGTTTCTAGTTGACGGGTTTTACATTAATAATTTATTTGAGGGAATTTTACATTAAAAATTTAGTTGATGGATTTTATTTCATTAAAGACCTTAGATAAACCTCATTTCATTAATTAAACCAAATAAGCAATTGTGGGTTTATGTATACATTGATCTTAGATTTAAACCAAGCCTAAACCAACTATTCTAATTAATTTATTTACACTGGTGCATAGAATGCCAGTTCACAAAGACTATTTACAAGAAAGACTCTTATGTACAAGACTCAAACATAGCTACATGTCTATCCAATCATTAATCCTTGAATAGGTTCTTGAATACCACAAGAGAATTCATTAAACCAAATACGACACTAAATACTCTTAATTAGAAAACTAACATTGAGTAAGTTGAACTTAAATTGTGGAATGTATAAAACTTTAAAGAAGAGTCAAAGAACTACCCAAGTATATATTTCCTATTCCAACAATGTTCATAAGAATTGCATTTGGTGAAGTGGAGGTGGGGGAAAATGCCAATTTGGACCCAAACAGTTTGCGTTTTGTTATTTTCGACCTGAAGTTTTGCATATGGCTAATTTAAACATGAACTCTAATAAATTCAAATCTTATACATGAACTAATATGTTTTGTGCCGAATTGTAAATTGACCAAGATTCTATTAGTTAACATTAACGAAATATTGACTAAAACGACATGCGGGTTAGCTGGCTCGGTTTCGTTGGCGCAAAACGACGTCGTTTTGTAGTTTTAGTAAAATGATGTCGTTTTTATTTAGAGAAAAGTTCAAATCGAATCCTTAATTCGATAAATATCGAAATGAAAACGACGTCATTTTATCGAATTAAAGATTCGATTTCAAGTTTTTTCTAAATAAAAACAACATCATTTTACTAAAAAAACGAAACAACGTCATTTTGAACCAACGAAACCGGACCAGCTAACATATATGTCGTTTTAGTCAATATTCCGTTAATGTTGACTAACGGAATCTTAGTCAAGGTACAATTCGACACAAAACATATTAGTTCCTTCTCGTGTATGCGCCTTTATTTCTATTTTCATGTATAAGATTTGAATTTATTTGGAATTCAAGTTTAAATTAGCCATATGCAAAAGTTTAGGTCGAAAAGAACACAATGAGAATTGTTTTTGGATTTAAATTGGCCATTTTCCCGTGACGGTGGTATTAGGAAGAGATTTAAAATATTAAAATATGGAAAATTGTAAAATCAAGACACATTGAAATGTGTTTTGTCCCACAATACCTTTAAAGGAACAAGCTTGTCCCACTAAGATTTCAATGTTTTTCAATACAAAATTACCCCATAATTTTGTTCAATATATATTGTTTTTGTATTTTAAAAATTAAATAAGGAAATCTTTAATTACAATGATTTTAAAAAAATATTTAAGGAAACTGCAAGATATGGAGAATATTAGATCATAGATTTAGGGGATTTTTTATTAATTTTTAAAATTATTTATGGAAAAACGAATTTAAAATATTAATTAAATGAATTTAAATCATTTATTATAACTGATTTCCAGAAAACATTTTCTACGGTAGTAGTAGACTGTAGATAAAATGGAAGAAATTATCTTCTGTTATTGATAGACGACATAAGAAGTGTTAGAATCTGTGTTCTAAAATTTGTAGATCGAAATATAATTAGGAGAAGATCTATTCTACCGCAATGTAGAAGATAGACAATCTAACAGAAAGTTTTGACCAAAAAAAAAAAAAAGACAATCTAACAGAATATAAAGTCTTTTACCAGGCCGTAGAAAATAGCCGTAGAATGTCGATTCTAGAAGCCGTAGACGAAAACTATATCATTAATTTTAACCATAGTTTTAAAGTTATTTTTTTATATATAGAGATGACTACTAGTGATGTATTGTTAATTTTTAGATTTTTTAAAATTTAAAAAACAATGTATTTCTAATATTTTATATTTTCTTTAAGGGAAATTTTGGTAAAAAATGACAAAATACTTTAAAGGTATATTGTGATAAAAAAATTTCAATGTGGCATAATTTTGCAAATTCCCCTAAAATAATACCAGTTCTCAAAAACTCTTTTTACAAGACTCTTATGTACAAGACTCAAAGACAGACAATTCTATATACATGAATAGTGTTCAATTCAGATTTCAATTTAGTTTTGGTTTGTTTTTTTTAGTTTTCTGTTCATGATAAATATATATCATATTGAAACCGTATTTTCTTTGATTTGGTTCATATGCTCGGTTTCATAGATATGATTTAAATTAGAATAATTAGCATCTATCTTTTATATAAAAATAAAAATTAATCTCTTAATAGGATAATTTAAATTTCACCTCGAAATGTTGATAAAGAGGTACGATTTGAATACCAAACTCTATAGTTACCATTACGATCTGGGGTTAATTCAAAATGTTGATTTTAAATATGCTACTTTTAGAGACTAAAATTATATAGTTACGTATGAACAATTACATATAATTACGCATGCCACTAGTTTTTAAACTTTTTATTTTAAACTTTCTCTTTGGCTTAAGAGTCTTTTCAGAAGTTGAAGCCACTTCTTTTCTAGTTCGAACTTCTTGAATCAAAACCATTTCTTTTAACAGATAAATTAGAATAAGTAACCAAGAGCCGATAGCTTAACTGGTAAAGATCCTAGGTAAAGCTTAGAGGTCGCTGGTTTGAGTGGCGCTTGAGACGAAACTAATATTACATGTTGTGGTTTCAGGTCTGAGGGGATTACGGACTTTGGTCCCGAACCTTCTAGTAATTAAAAAAAAAAAATTAGAATAAGTAAAGTCTATTTATAGCATAATTTAAAATGAACATGATTATGAGTTAATAAGCGGCGAAAATCAACCGCAAAGAGAGCCGACCACTCTCTAAACGCGTGCATGCTAGCATATGAGCTTTGGTCGCCTTCAAATCTTCATCAAAGTTTAAGATCTCACCATTATCCTCTTCGTTTACTCCTCTAGTTTTATTAATATTACTTTTTAAACTATTATACTAAATAAGCAGTTCCATTTTTCATCATAAAGGCAAAATTATAAGCAAGGAGAAAAGCCAACCTAACATTGTTTGTCGAATTACAGAATAATAGTGATTACAATAGAAGAGCCTCAAAGTGGATGGTATCTCATGTACTATCTAGTGATTTTGGTTCATTATTCATCTCCCACAGGCGTATATTAATTTACTTACTCTTACCTATTTTGAAAGTAATCATAAACCAAAAACAAAGAAATCGTATAATATCTATTATATGTAATAACAATAATATATAGGTATGTAGCTGATGTCATTGATTATAATATTCAGAAATTCCAAAATCCTTTACTCTATTCACAAAGTGGATTTCCTCTAGATTTCCACTTACATTATGCTTGGTCCTAATTGTACTGAAATTTACTTATAAGATATTTCACCCTCTTTTTTGTTCCTTGAGAAGGAGGAAGGGTCAAGTGGGAAGTTGCGAATCCTTATTTGAAATTTGGTTAGTGCATCTAGTTAGTTAAAGCTAACCATTCTATAATCTTCTTTACTATCAATTACCTTTTCTAATATAAATCATAAATGAAGAGACATCTGTACCAAGATAATCTCATATCTCTCTTTTTGGATTTAGGTCTGCCGATTGGTAGCTAGAATTGTAAACGGTTATAGAATAGTAAAAAGATGTAAGAAATAACCGTAAGAAAAAAGTTTTACAAACAAAGCTCAAAGCTGAATGTGACAGTTTTAATACAAAAATTGGTATCATTTTTATGATTGATAATTATAAAAGCGGTATACCAATCAAAGCCAATCGTAAATATTAGGATCTGTTTCATAGAAATTTCTTACACCCTTCTCTCTTCGCACCCTATTATTCATTGGGCTCATTTATCATTTCTCATGCAAACATAAGAGATTTATATTCACGGCTAACTATTATTTATGAGTACTTGTTTTCTATAAATTGAAATTAAAATTAAAATCTGCATACAGAAGTAAAAGATAAAAGAACATTTTGTTTTGTTTATATCAAAGAGACAAGAACTTTATAAATATATATTTCATGTCCAAAATTGGATGGCGTAATCAAAATTCATGATGCCCATAATGCTCGCAATGCTTATGACGATGTTCGTTAACGTGACAACCCCACTCAAATGAAGGTCACTAATTAAGTTGCTAACAATCCACACTAAACGCTTTGTGGTATCAAAAGTTTAAAATATTAGGTTTCTGTAGATATAATTACAAACAACTCACATCAATGTAGGCCCTTTTTATTCTTTTAATTTTTTGTTATTTTCTAGTAATCATTTCTCCTAAAAATAGATTAAAAGAGAGACCAAACATTTAGTAAGTTTAAGTGGGATATAAATAACAGAAATTTACAAGTCTTACAATGATGTACAAGTAAAACAGGCCTTTAAAATGTACACTTTTTTTATAGTTCTAAAAAAGTTAGTTCCTGGGGATATATGCTTATTGAGATATGGTCTTATAAGTAAGAAATTTCCTATTTTGCATTTTGTTCAGAATAACACCTCCTGTCAAGATACTTTTCTAAACTCGTTAAGGAACCTATTTTGCCCTCAGTTTGTGATTTTGTTTTGTTCTTATAGTAATAAATAAAAACATGTTCACGAATAGTGAGCAAATTTGAGGGAAGTGTTATATAGCAAAAATATCTGACGTTCCGCAAATTCTTGAGATTGGGTGACATTTTGGTTCGAAATTCCTTAGCTATAAAATAACTATTCACAACATACGCAAGACAATTAAGCCATCATATTCCACGTCAATAGCCTTAAAATTCAGCTGTGCAAAATTTTTTAGTTTCTTAAGTATGAACAAATTAATCTTGATCTCTCAGATCCTCTAAATATGTTTTTTCAATTCAACTATGCTGCTGTCATTAAAAGATCTTCTGGTTTTCAAAACTCGCAAATCCTCTGTGAAATATTTTTGGTCTCTTTGCTTTGGACCACTGAAAATTTTCGTTCGACAAAAGTTCATCCGAAAGAGAGCCCAAACATGTTCTTTACTTATCCTCAATCCATCACATATTGGTGAGCTCTATCGTTACCTCGTTTTTATTTTAATTTTGTTTTACCTTGATATCAACAATAGATCATTGTTTAAAATACGTTCTACGAGGGCCACACAATTGCTCTTATTTTGTTTTTGTTAACGACATATGTGTATATTTTAAGATGGATAGTTTAGTTATTTAACTTGCATAGAAAATTAGGTTAATCCCTGTATAAATAACACATAAAACCTTTTATACGTTTCTTTGGTTAATGACATGGTATCAATTTTTTAGGTAAAAACATACAAATCGTTTAGCTAATTATCGATCCTAAGCTATTATTGATCTATGATTCTTTTTCTCTCTTTCGTTTGACCTTATCTAATTCGATTACCCTATCGTTTTAGATCTTCTTTTCCACATCATGGAGGATACTAATAAGTTTGTTGTTGTTCACACAAAGACTCGACGAACTATCGATCCCTATGATCCTTCTTTTGGTGATAATCCTGGAAGCGTCATCTCTCAGCCTCCTCTTCGTGGCCCCAATTACGACGAATGAGCCATGAAGAAATTCGGATTTGTCGATAGAACTATACCTCAACCGGCTGCCGATTCCGAAGATCTTGAGGTTTGGTGGGCAAATAATGTTATGGTTATCTCTTGGTTGAAGTTAACGATTGATGCAAATCTTTGTACTTCTTTGACTAGTCATGAGATTGCTCGTGACTTGTGGGTTCATATTCAACGACGTTTCATAATTCGTAACGGGCAGTGTGTTCAACGGCTTAAGACTGAGCTTGCAGTTAGTCGTGCAGCTGCTCCTGCAGCAGTTCCTGTAGCATTTCCACTTGCTTCAGCTCATGCTACCATTACTGAAGCAGATCGGATGGGTATTACTGAACTAAGTGATACACAGTTGCACACTCTGGTCACGTTACTCAATGAACGTGAACGCACAACTCCTCCTCATCTAACTAGTATGATCTCTTTCTCTTCTTGGATTATAGATACATGTGCATCTAATAACATGACCGGTTATATGATGTCGTTTGCTACGGTTTGTGATATGTCACTGGTTCCTATAAAACTACCAGATGGTCGTTTTACTACATCTACTAAGCAGGGAGTTGTTGAGTTTGGTTCTGATTTGAGTCTTCAAAATGTGTTCTTTGTCGATGGCTTGCAATGCCATTTAATTTTAGTCTCTCAGTTGAACCGTGATCGAGCGTGTGTTTTCCAGATCACTGATAAACTGTGTATTATCCAGGACCGCATTACGAAGACTCTGATTGGAGCGGGTGAAGAGCAGCTTGGGCTGTATTTCTTTATAAGCATGGATGTTCCAACAACGATGAATGTGTCCACGAAGACATCTTTAGATAGTTGACATCAACATTTGGGACATCCGGTGACTAAAGGTCTTGATTTTTTACATATTCCTAAGTTTAATGGTTGTAGTACTTTTGATTCAAAGAAGTGTGAGGTCTGTATACGCGCAAAACAGTCTCATGTTTCTTTTCCACTCAATTTGAATAAAACTACAATTTTTTTTTAAGTTGTGCATTGTGATCTTTGGGGACCGTATCGAACTCCGGCTTTATGTGTTTCACGTTATTTTTTGATAATCGTAGATGATTATTCTCTAGCTCTGTGGATTTACTTGTTACCGGATAAAACACAAGCACCAACGAGTTTAAAGAATTTATCGCCATGGTTCAGCGAAAATTTGGAAAACAAGTGAAGACAATTCGTTATAACAACGACACTGAATTCACTTGCTTGAAAGTTTTCTTTCGTGAACATGGCATCATACACGAGACATCTTGTGTTGGAACACCACAACAAAATGGTAGAGTTGAGAGAAAGCATCACCATATACTTAATGTTGATCGAGCTCTTCATTTTTAAGCTTTTCTCCCTCTTGAATTTTGGGGTCAATGTATTTTAGCAGTTGGGTATAGCATCAACCGTACTCCAGCGGCTCCTCTTGGTGGTAAAACACCATTTGAGATGTTATATCATCGATCACCTGTGGAAGCCGGAAGTCGCACAATTAGATTTGTAAGGGTTTCGAGAGCAAGCAGAGATTTCTGAAGATAAGGTATGAAGAACAATGATGAGCAGAGAGAAATTAAGGTTTGTAATTGCTTTGTATTACCTTTGTGATAAAAATTGTGAATGTATCTTTACAAGTGTTTGTACATCGATATATATAGCCCCCTAAGTCGGCTAAGCCTTTCCCTAAAAGATAATGTCAACCTTTTCCTAAACCTTCGCCGATTTCCTTTTCCCCCTATGTCGGTCGAGCCAATGTGGGCTTCGTTACTGGGCTTTAACGTGTTGAACCTTCTGAAACCTTCGTTGATGTTCTGACGGGTGACGAAGCACCTGAAGCCGATGGGAATGGCCTGGGCACCGATGTCAGCTGCCTGGACACCGATGAGGCCATGCACTTCGGTGTCACTGCCTGTCATCGGTGTCACTGCTCAGTGACATCGGTGCCAAACAGCATTGGCCTCTGCAGCGCCTCATGTTGGTTCTGTGACCTTTCCGACGCTGCATTCATGACTTCTCCTGGGGTGAAGATAACTTCGAAGGTTCCTTCACCAGGTAGAAGGTTCAAGGGACTTAAGGGATTAAGGAGGTTTTTCCCCTTTTTGTAGGTAAAATGACTTAGGGGTTTTCAAGAGGTCTTCACCCTTTCTTGTAGGTGAAATGACTTAGGGGTTTTCAAGAGGCCTTCACCCTTTCTTGTAGGTGAAATGACTTAGGGGTTTTCAAGAGGCCTTCACCCTTTCTTGTAGGTGAAATGACTTAGGGGTTTTCAAGAGGTCTTCACCCTTTCTTGTAGGTGAAATGACTTAGGGGTTTTCAAGAGGCCTTCACCCTTTCTTGTAGGTGAAATGACTTAGGGGTTTTCAAGAGGCCTTCACCCTTTCTTGTAGGTGAAATGACTTAGGGGTTTTCAAGAGGTCTTCACCCTTTCTTGTAGGTGAAATGACTTAGGGGTTTTTAAGAGGCCTTCACCCTTTCTTTTAGGTGAAGTGACTTAGGGGCCACATTATCTTTCCCTGTCGAAATATGTTCGTTGCCTATCATAACTTTGAACGTCGAAGTTCAGCGGGTGAAATCCGACCCCAACAGTTAGCCCCCCAGCTCGGTAGTGTTAGTGATAATAGTTTCGAGTTAAGGACCATTGGGTGTTGAAGTTAGCTGTTCAAAGTTATGATCTTGTTGTTAGCGTGATGCTATAGGCTTGAGTCTTTAGTGTTGATAACACTATAAACATTATTTTTCGTTCTTCGAAGGTCTCAAGACTTCGCGCTTCACTTGTCAAAGCTGATGATGAAGATTTTAAGACTTCATGTTTTTTTTGGTGAAGATTTTTAGACTTCGCGCTTCGCTTGTCGAACCTGATGGTGAAGATTTTAAGACTTCATGTTTTTGTGAAGATTTTAAGACTTCGCGCTCCACTTGTAGAAGCTTTGTCAACGTAGAAGACTCCTCATGGGCGGAGAAGACTTCGCCTCGCAGACGGAGAAGACTTTGTCTCGCAGGAGGAGAAGACTTAGGATCACCTTTGTCAGTGGAGAAGACTTTGCCTCGCAGGCGGAGAAGGCTTTGTCTCGCAGGCGGAGAAGGCTTTGTATCGCAGGCGGAGAAGACTTCACCTCGCAGGTGGAGAAGACTTCGTCTCGCGGGCGGATAAGTCTTTGTCTCGTAGGCGGAGAAGACTTCTCGTTTTTGGTTGTGAAAGGCCCTTGTCTTAAGTCTTGGTTTTCGTTTGATGAATGTGGAAGATCCATGACTTAGACCTTTGTATTGACTTGATGTAGGTAGAATTGAAGTTTGAGGACCTAAAGATTTCATCTTGAGCTTGTTGTTGCAGACCGAACACCCGACGTCGTCGCTCACCGAGTACTCGATGACCACCGATGCTGACGACCCAAAGGGCAACGGCACCGATGACTTGAAGACTTCGACCGGTCCCGATGTGGATCCGCCGTCTTGGCTCGCGTTCGGTGAAGACCCGAGGCCTCAC
Source organism: Arabis alpina (assembly GCA_900128785.1). Taxonomy (NCBI): domain Eukaryota; kingdom Viridiplantae; phylum Streptophyta; class Magnoliopsida; order Brassicales; family Brassicaceae; genus Arabis; species Arabis alpina. The sequence continues at coordinate 29,434,313 of LT669791.1, forward strand.
CTTAACTCCACCGAAGGGTCGAGCATTGTCACCGAGGTCATTGGTTCATGATGCCGATCACTGGCCCCGACGACCCGAGTGTCAGCGAGGTGCCCATGTCGTCGGTGTTAGCATCCATCGATGTCTTTGTTCGGGCCACGAACCCGATGTGTTGGTGGTCCGAGATGGTAGTACCGAGGACTTGACCTCGAGACCGAAGACCCGATGCTACCTCTTGGCTATGTCGATGCATCGTTATCGTCGCTTTCGTCTTTCTACTTTGACTTCCGAGCTTCTAGCGTTGAGAGAGATGATGAAGATGTCGAGGCAAACGACGACGACGTCGAGGCAAACGACGATGATGTTGTCGAGACAGACAATGACGTTGAGGCAGACTAATGATACTCGTCGTGGATGTATAAGGATTTCAAGAGTAATGATACTCGCTTTATTGACTAAGTCTTTAGTACAGGTTTAGAGGTCGTTTACACTTGAAACGCCTTTGGCTGTTTGTACCAACCTTGTTGTTGGGTTTGTGATTGTAGAGTAGCAAAATCGCAAGTGCGCTTGTGCTCCTTTCCTACCAACGCTTGTTGTTGGGTTTCCGTTTTTACCAACGCTTGTTGTTGGGTTTCCGTTTTTACCAACGTTGTTGTTGGGTTCGTGATTGTAGGGTAGCAAAATCGCAAATGCGTTTACGCTCCTCTTCTACCAACGTTGTTGTTGGATTTTGTAGAATGGCGGTGCTTTCCGAACACGTCTGTTCAGAAGCGATCACACCTTTTGACTTGACCAACATGTTGTTGGATTTTCTGATTGATAATTCGGTGTATAAACCTAAGTAATCATTGACAGCTGCTTTTTACCAACGGTGCTGTTGGGTTTTTGAATGAACGTCCAAGGTCAAAAGCCAAGGAACTGAACATTAGAATCAGCCGGAGTCAAAAGCCTAGAAACTAACGTTGTAATTTATATAGCGCGCTAAGGATCTGATGATGGATGTCAATGTGTTTATGTTCACACATTGTTGTTGTGGCCTGCAGCAACGATAGTGAATTGAACTTGCTAAAAAAGGCTTCGAATAATCCATAGAGGATGTAGCTGATGACATTGCTTGAACAAGGCTTTGAATAATCCATAAAGGATGTAACAGATAAAGTCCATGAGACTTGTGTCACGTGAATCCTGAGAAGGATGTAGACAAAGTTCTCGAGACTTGTCTAATAAATCCAGAAAATGATTTTTGATGTTTTCCATCATGGTGGAAGTAAAGGATGGGAGTATATGAGTATATGTACCCCACTCCCCCCCTTTTTTACGGAGGAGGGCAACTGAACTCGTCCGGAGACAAGCTGCCTACGTACCCTTTGCAGGGGTCAAGTCGCCTCGTAGTTCGTTTCAGAGGCCTCAAGAGGTACTAATGGCAGTACCCTTCGAGTGCCTTGCAAACCATTAGGGAGTGGTGTGGTGGGTTGGTCGGTGACGCAGGTTCGCGGTGGTGACAGGCTGTAGACCTTGCTACTTGCAGACGCATTGGCTCTGCTTTTTCAGTAGCTTCTGCGAGCTGTAACTGCTATAGAAGGTCGGTCAAACCTTTGACATGTTCGGAGCTGGTCCTTGTTCTCTTTCGTGATTCTTGAGGTGAAGATTCATCTTTCTTTTTCTCGGTGTTCCTTAGCTTGTGCTCTGCCATGAAACATATACAAGACTCCTTATGGTTACCCCATATCGTTTTTATGCCGATGGGTGTTGGGAATTTGAGGCATAAGTGGTATATTGAAGGCACAGCTCTCATTAGGTTGAGCCAAGGAGTTCCCATGATCATGTTGTAGATTGTTGGATGATCGAAGACGGTGAAGTCGACCATCTTCTTAACGTTGCCAGCTTGGACGGGAAGGCGAATTGTTTCCATCGTCATGGATGTCTCGCCAGAGAAGCCTGTTATGGGTTTAGGCCTCCCTTTGATTGTGGATAGATCAATCTTCATTCGCTCGAGTGTTTTCTTGAAGATGACATCCACCAAGCTCCCTGTATAATTAAGAACGCGAGCGACGTTGAAGTCGTAAACAGTCAAGTTGATTACCAGGGGATCGTTGTGTGGTTGATCGAGGCCCTCAGTGTCTTTCTCGTCGAAGGTGATAGGGTCGCTGGAAAGCCTTGGCTTTGCAGGTGCTATTATGTTCGTGCAGACGTCAGCGCGTCGCTGATATGCTTCGATTGCATTGACGTCGTCAGCACAGTATTGCGATCCCCCCCATTATCATGTTGATACTCTCATATAGGTCTTTGTTTTCAACATCGTCATCGCGACGTTGACGTCTGGGGTTCTCCTCGGGCTGTTCGGTGTTAGCAAGAGTTTTCTCCTCAGGCTTGAAGTCTGACAGGCTGACGTTGCCTTTCAAAGTGCCTTCAGTCAGTTTAGCTATGAGTTGCTGCCCCAACTCCCGACACTTTGCAGTTGAGTGTCCATTTACCTTGTGGAAGTCGCAGTATAGCTCTTCGTCGTACTCCTTCGGTTCTTCGTAACCTGATGACTCCACTTGGTAGTTATGGACCCCTCTGGATCCTCCTTCGTATTGGATGTAGGTGGGATTCGCAACGTGAGCTGGTTCACTTGCCTGTTTCGCATTCCCACCATTCCTAGCGTGGACTTCTTCTTCGGTTCGAGCAAAGTCAGCAGCACGGTGGAGGGCGTCTTGGATCTTTGTTGGCGTGTTGAGACTCATCTCTTGCCAGAATAGAAACAGACACCGAAGTGCTCCTCGTAAGGCCTCTAGTGCTGACTTGTTGCTCATACCTTCAACCTTTAACAGCGTGTTCTTGAACCTTGTCATGAACGACCGAAGACTCTCGGTCTCGCCTTGCTTGTTATTCCATAGTTCGGAGTCGTAGATTTTCCGTTCCATGAAGATGTTGTAATGCTGCACGAACAGCTCGGAAAGTTGGAGGAAAATGTGAACTAAATTCTTCTTCAGCTTGTAGAACCATTGAAGGGCAGGTCCCTTGAGGCTTTCTACGAACAGCTTGCAGTAGACAATATCTTTTTTGGCTTCCCTGAAGTTTGCTCTCCCCAATGCCACTTTGAATTCCATCAGATGATCCGAAGGGTCTGCAGTTCCTTCGTAAATTGGTAACTTGATCCTTCCGGGATCGGACATTTTCGTCCTTGCGATTTGTTCGTCGAAAGGCGTGTTCCTTGCCTTTTCTAGTACATGAGCGATGGCAGGTACCTTCCCTGTTTCGTGGTGTATCTGCGATTGGGTACGCTTCAGATCAGAGGTTACCCGATCCATCTGAGCCTTTACTGCAGCGAGCTCTGCAGCGTAAGATCGTTTAAATGCTCTACGATCTTGCTCCTTCTTGTACCGCTCTTCGCTAGAGTAGTTGGTGTACTCGGAGGTGTTTTTCACAACCTCTGTTTTGGAAGAGCCTGACGCGCTTTGAGTGTCGGAGGCGCGTGGTTCTTGTCGGCTGCCTTCTGCACCTTCCGCTCGTGTACGCTTCGTGGGGGCTGGTTCTTCTCCAACGGAGATATCCACGTTCGGGAGACTTGTCCCTTTCTCGATGCGGCGGTGGTGGTGGTAGGTCCTCTGGGTTTCCCCGAGTGGTACGAGGTACGGAGAAGTCGAGGTATTGAGGGTCGACGCGCGCCCTAAGTCTTAACGAAAGAGCTTTCAGTTCCTTCAAAGTTGCCTCAATGATCTTGGCTTGCTTCTTCTGCTCGGTGAGGAAGGTCTCTAGCATCTTCTTCACCTCGGTTATGTCACCTTGAGCAGGGGCTTTGGTCGCAGTAGCCTCGACCGAAGGTTCTTTCTCCTTGTTGTTTCTGCGAGACGTGTTTTCTTCGCCGCTCACCATCTTTGATTGTAGCTTTTTTGTGTAAGAAATTCTCTAGTTCCCCTTAGTCGGCGCCAAATTGTGGAAGCCGGAAATCGCACAATTAGATTTGTAAGGGTTTCGAGAGGAAGCAAAGATTTCTGAAGATAAGCTATGAAGAACAATGATGAGCAGAGAGAAATTAGGGTTTGTAATTGCTTTGTATTGCCTTTGTGATAAAAATTGTGAATGTATCTTTACAAGTGTTTGTACATCGATATATATAGCCCCCTAAGTCGGCTAAGCCTTTCCCTAAAAGATAATGTCAACCTTTTCTTAAACCTTCGTGGATTGCCTGTTTCCCCTATGTCGGTCGAGCCTATGTGGGCTTCGTTACTGGGCTTTAACGCGTTGAAACTTCTGAAACCTTCGTTGATGTTCTGACGGGCGACGAAGCACCTGAAGCCGATGGGAGTGGCCTGGGCACCGATGTCAGCTGCCTGGACACCGATGAGGCCAGGCACTTCGGGTGTCACTGGGTAGTGACATCGGTGCCACTGCCTGTCATCGGTGTCACTGCTCAGTGACATCGGTGCCAGGCAACATTGGCCTCTGCAGCGCCTCATGTTGGTTCTTTGACCTTTTCGACGCTGCATTCATGACTTCTCCTGTGGTGAAGATAGCTTCGAAGGTTCCTTCACCATGTAGAAGGTTCAAGGGACTTAGGAGATTAAGGATGTCTTTCCCCTTTTTGTAGGTAAAATAACTTAGGGGTTTTCAAGAGGTCTTCACCCTTTCTTGTAGGTGAAATGACTTAGGGGTTTTCAAGAAACCTTCACCCTTTCTTGTAGGTGAAATGACTTAGGGGTTTTCAAGAGGCCTTCACCCTTTCTTGTAGGTGAAATGACTAGGGGTTTTCAAGAGACCTTCACCCTTTCTTGTAGGTGAAATGACTTAGGGGTTTTCAAGAGGCCTTCACCCTTTCTTGTAGGTGAAGTGACTTAGGGGCCACATTATCTTTTCCTGTCGAAATATGCTCGTTGCCTATCATAACTTTGAACGTCGAAGTTCAGCGGGTGAAATCCGACCCCAACATCACCTCCATTATTTCATCTTCGTGTCTTTGGGTGTTTGTGTTACATTCATAGCCAACGTCGTGGTGGAGATAAGTTTGCTTCCCGAAGCAACAAGTCGATCTTTTTGGGATATCATTTTGGGAAAAAGGATTGGAGAGTGTATAATCTGGAAACAAAGAAGATTTATGTCTCTCGTGATGTCATATTTTGAGAAGATCAGTTTCGGTTTTCCACTTTTGAATTCTGGTATTTGTGATCGTACTCCTTCCCTTCCATCAGTTTCGCTATCCTCATGGTCGTTATATGAAGATGATTGTGCTCCTGTTGTTGTTCACAAACCTGTTGTGACGTCTGAATCAGTTGACCCTACTACAGCCAACCCAGATACTGCTTCAGCAACTGCTACAACAGAACCTGCAACTCCTGTTTTAGCAACTGCAACAACAGAACCTGCGACGCCTACTCCATGGATTCTCCATTGCACAATACTTCTTTAGTAGTGGATATTGATCCAATCCCAACGAATGTGTCTGCCCCCAATGATTTTGGTCGAGGAAAGCGTCAACCTCAGCCTCCTGCTAAGCTTGCTGATTATGTATTGAATACTACCTCAGCTTTTATCAATCATGCTAGCGTTAACTCTGGTGATTCTTGTTTATATCTTATTGACAAGTATTTATCCACCTCTCGTTTTTCAGCATCACATCGTGCGTATCTCCATGCGATTTCCAGCGTTACTTTGCCAAAATATTATCCCCAAGTCGTCCATGATGATCATTTTCGTAAGGCTATGCGGTTTGAGATTGATGCTTTAGATGAAAATCAGACTTGGACTCTTGTCACGATTCCTCTGAGGAATAAATTGGTAGTCATTGGGTTTATACCATTAAATACAACTCTGATGGTACCATTGAACGGTATAAAGTTCACTTAGTGGCTCTTGGCAACAAACAAATTGAAGGAGAAGGTTATTCTGAAATATTTGCTCATGTAGTAAAGATGTCAACAGTACGAAATTGTCTTGAGGTTAGTGTTGCTAAGAATTGGGAAGTCCATCAGATGGATGTTCATAACGCATTCCTTCACGATGATTTAGAAGAAGAGGTTTACATGAAACCTCCTCCAAGATTTTGCACCAACGATCCATCTCAAGTTTGTCTCCTTCATAAATCCCTTTATGGTCTGAATCAGTCGCCTCGATGTTGGTTTGCCAAGCTTTTTGAAGCATTATTATCTTATGGATGCACTCAGTGTCTCAAGGGTTATTCTTTATTCACCTACAATCGTGATAATGCTCAGCTTTATGTGCTTATCTATGTCGACGACTTAGTCATCTTGGGCAGTTCGTGTGAACTAATTACTACATTCAAAAGGTATTTGAGTTCATGTTTTCGGACGAAAGATCTTGGTGTAATGAAGTATTTCTTAGGGACTGAAGTTGCACGGTCCCTCTGGTATGTATCTTTGTCAACGAAAATATGCTCTTGATATCATCTTTGAAGTTGGTCTTCTTGAAGCTCGTCTCGTTGCCTTTCCCTTGGATCAGAATCATCGCTTAGCACTCGATAAAAGTACTGATTTTTCCGACCCAAAATGCTATCGACGCTTAGGTGGTAGACTAATATATCTTGCTGTGACTAGCCCCGACCTTTCCTATGCTATTCATGTCTTGACGCAGTTCATGCAAAAGCCGAAGACTGCTCATTGGGAAGCTGCACTTCTTCAAGAATAATCTGGGACAAAGTATTGTTCTTCGCGCACATAAGTCTTGGGCATTAACAGCATGATGCGATTCTGATTTGTCTGGGTGTCCGCTTACTCGACATTCTCTTACTGGTTATATTATCCAACTTGGTAATTCTCCCATCTCTTGGAAGACAAAGAAGCAAGAGATTGTTTCTTGTTCCTTGGCTGAGGCCGAATATTGTGCTATGCAGTACACTATTCGTGAACTTAAATGGATCAAAAATCTTCTTCTTGCTCTTGGCGTTGATCACTCTGCTCCGATTTCTCTATTCTGTGATAACCAAGTTGCATTACATATTGCTTCAAATTCAGTGTTTCATGAGCGAACTAAACATGTTGAGAATGATTGTCATTTTTTCGTGATGCTCTAAAGGATGGACTCATTTGTGCCCTGCGTTTGAATCATATTGTTCTAGCCTAGTGGATATCGTCCAACATCCAGAGGAGTGGCATGCGTTTTCAATTTTCTCAGTGAAGATCAAGAGCTTACAAGATCGTCTATCCAACTTCTCATTAATCCTTAATTCCATGTTCTATTAATCTGAAGGCGAACTGTCTGGCCCGTTCAGCAAGATCAAGAGCTTGTAATTTTTCTTATGTAAGCAACACCCCCATCGACTTGGATTTCCAACTCGGGTGGTATCTTCTAATTAATAGTTAGGTTGAAAAAAAAAACATATCTCTATAAACTAAGTCGGCGGATTAAAAAATATCCCCATAATCCAAGCCGTCGGAGTAAAGAATATCTCTATAATCCCCGAGCCACGCAATTACTCTATATATAGTTTTTTTTTTGATAAAATGCTCTATATATAGTTCATTGGTCTTATAATAGTTCTTGTATATAATTATGTATTAAATGAAATGAAGAAAAAAAATGAAATGAAAAACCATGTGTCGATTAAAGAGAAATTTAAAGAATACATAAATCAATTTTCTCAGTGAAGTTCAGGAGCTTACAAGATCGTCTACTCAACTTCTCATTAATCCTTAATTCCATGTTCTATTAATCTGAAGCGGACTGTCTGGCCCGTTCAGCAAGATCAAGAGCTTGTAATTTTTCTTATGTAAGCAACACCCCACCAACTTGGATTTCCAACTCGGATGGTATCTTCTAATTAATAGTTAGGTTGGAAAAAAAACATATCTCTATAAACTAAGTCGGTGGATTAAAAGATATCCCCATAATCCAAGCAGCCGAAGTAAAGAATATCTCCATAATCTCTGAGCCACGCAATTACTCTATATATAGTTTTTTTTTTATAAGATGCTTTATATATAGTTCATTGGTCTTATAATAGATCTTGTATATAACTATGTATTAATTGAAATGAAGACAAAAAATGAAATGAAAAACCATGTGTCGATTGAAGAGAAATTTAAGGAATATATAAATTAATTTAACCAATTAAAACAATCTATTATAAATTTTTATTAATTTTTTTAATATAATATCATCCCTTTTCAAAAACGCGGCCGTGTAGGCACTGTATTTACGCTCAGTGGAGCTGTCCCGTGGGGATTAAGGTAAAATCAGGGAATTAATCGGAAATTACAAAAAAAAAACTTGAAATCTCGATTTTTGGTTAAAAATGGAATATATGATGTTAGATATACTATTTTAAGACTAAATCAGTTGAAAACAAGTTCAAATTTAGTAAAAAAACGAGTTAAGAAGTGATTGACAGCCATAGTCAGGGTTTGAGAGAAAAACAGATTCTTGTGAAGAAGATGAAGTGAAAAATTACAATTTTTCCCTTTACTGAAAGTAAAAAGAAAAAGTAAAAAAATAGCGTATTGGACGTGTCGAACCCTCACCCTCTCATTATATTAGCAAGAAGTTAACCATCTGAATTGTTATCAAACTTAACAAATCATTCCCAAATATTTTATTTAAACAGCATAGTTAATAATTTTAATTTAATAAATATTATTTGATAAATACTTGAAAACTAGGTCTCGATTAATCCCCGTTTAATCTCCCATTTTTTCATTAGTCGCTAGGCTCAGGTCAACCGTCCTATTAACGCCTAGCACGTTTTTGAACATGGATATCACCAATACATATTTTACATTTTCTGTATAACGTTAATGAAATTAAAAGTGAGAGAGTATTTTACAGTAAGATATACTAATTTATAGCCAAATAACCGAAAATAAATAAATTAATAGCCAATTAAACATAAGTTCATGGAACAATTATCGGATCTGATTTTTCTGGTTATGTTGCGAGTGAGTCGATTAATCAATGGAAAGAGTTGTGCTGGAGATACTTGAATAGTGGTGTGTCATTGCGAATTAGTTTCTTACAACTAATTATTTTATTTTCTTTTCTTTTTTTTGGACGACAACAAACTTTTTCATTATCTTAACCATTAGAGTTGATTACACCGGTATTAGATGCATTTCTTGCAAAAGTCTTAACATCTAAGGTTGCTAATGATAAATTGAAACGAAAGATGAAACAAAAGACGATAGATTCATGGGTTAACCCATGTAGTTTGGAAACAACTATCAAGCCTAAAGAGGAGGCTCGATCCAAGTGTACGACTTCGGAATTTACCGAGTAAGACCTTAAGCAATCTTCAACTTCATGTGATAATGCCGATTTGTTTTCAACAGATCCTGGTTTTATACTCAAACATAGCAACTTCTACCAACAATGTCGATGGAACTATGACCTTAACTAGGGAACCTAGACATTGTAGCCTAAACAAGGGCTTCAAGTCCATTAGGGAACCAACATAGAAAAAGTATCGAAATGGGCCGAGCCCCCTAAACCAACTACACAACCCAATACAGAACAATTGGACGAGAGTTTTACAGGGTTGTATCGACAAAGGTGCTTGCGGTTTGCCGGTGGCAAAGGACAGAGTTTCTTCGACGGGATGTGAGGTGGTGGAGGAGCACTCAACAAATCATGTGGATATGGAGTCTCCGGCAGAAGCGGTGGATCCACAATCACTTCGAAGGACAAGCACATCGAGGATAGGGAAACGCATGCATGAAGTTCGAGATGCTTCAGATTCAGAACTAGCATCGCCGATTTCCTCACTTGAAAAGCCAGATCTGCGTCGCATATCGAAGAGAGGCTAGTCACGGCGGAGATCTCATGGCTCTGTGTTTCGTAAGGGCATCTCCAACCCTACACCAAATCTCATTTTTGGTGTAAAATGCTCTCCAACCCAACACCATTTTCAACACCAACACCATTTTGGTCCTTCATCTTTTAAGCTTTTTTAAAATATATCGTTTTATTTATAAAAATAAGACGGACATGAACACGAAAGGTTATCTTCCAGGGAAGACGGACATGAACCCAAAGCATTTCTTCAATTCTATCACATTGAAGAGTGAAGAACAAGTGATTTCAGCTATTGAGAAGTGTGAAGATGAGGATTGGCTCGTGGTTCTTGAAGAAGACATGAAATTGGAGATTGCAAAGCGCCTGGCGATCGACAGTCCTCTTGTTGTCGATCGACACCAAGATCTGACGGCAATTTCGAAACAAACATTGTCGATCGACACACATAGTGAGTGTCGATCGAAAGCCACGGGAAATTTATGTATGAACACGAATTCATCAGCACTGTCGATCGACACACCTGATGAGTGTCGATCGACAGCACCGAAAAACGCATAAAATTTCAAAAATCAGTTTGAAATCGCCGACAAACGTGTCTACAAGCCCAAGATTCCGTACCCAAAGAGTTTAAACCCTTCGTCTATCAACCAGGACAGTGACAAATCACCTAAGGAGAAAGGGAAACAAGCTCCAACATCATTGAGGAAGCTACCAAAATTGTTAAATCCAGGAATGTTCGTTATTCCGTGCTCAATCAAAGGTGTAGACTTGAAAGATTCTCTTTGTGACACAGGAGCTAATGTGAACGTCATGTCTGAGACTATTGCTAAGAAGCTAGGGATTTTGGAGTTACAACCTTCAAAGGCATATATCGAGCTTATAGATAGATCGTGTACAATTTCAAAAGGCTTCATTCCTGACGTGTTGCTTCAAATAGGAGATTGTCTTGTTCCTATGGACTTTTACATCATTGAGACCAGGGATGACAGCTGTAAACCATTGGTTCTTGGTGCACAGTTCCTTGCAACAGTGGGAGCAATGGTGGATTTTCCTAATAAGCGAATCTCCTTCTCGAACATCAACAAGAATGTCTTCTATCCTTCAGTTCTTGTCACATCGACTTCTTGTATGAGCATTAATGTTGGAGATGATACGAAGAAGGTTCAAAACGTCCTTAAGTTGGCTTTTTTCACTCCACGTCATGATGTCAACATTCCAGCAAGTTCCAAGTGCAAAAAGACCCCCAAAGTGAAGCGCAAAAGGACTAAACCATTCTCTAAGTTCATAATTGTCATTCCTTTGGAGTTGAGAGAGAAGGAAGAGGTAGTTGTCCAAGGGATGCTGAACAATACTATGAAGCTCTTTCCTGGTTTGTTCCTTGGAAGTTTGGGGGAGTGCACTTCAGAGATCCACCTCCAGCCTGAACATCATCCGCAGTCAAGCTAATGACTGAAAACAAGCGCTTGGTGTGAGGCAACCCACCTGTAAGTCTTTTTCTTTTCCTTTGAGTCATTTTTCTTTCTTTGAGTCAGTCTGTTATTTGCTTCCGTTTGATTTTCAGATTTGTGACACGTTTTATCTTATGACTATGTGTTGTGCTATTTGATCGTGTTTCGTTTGAGTGATTTACAGTGTCCTTTTAGACTGCTCAAACGACAGACGCCATAACAGCCTCTCGATCGACACACACTGTGCCTGTCGATCGACAGCCCCATGTAGAACCTGTCGATCGACACACATTGTGACTGTCGATCGACAACTATACAGTACAGGTCCAAGTTTCTCGTTTTCACAAATTTTTCCGTCATTTTCTTTTCCTTCTCACCGATCTCAGATTTAATAACACTGGAGACAGTGTTGTTTAAGTCTGGGGGAGATAGTTGCTAACATTGTTTTCTATTTTGGAGTCAAAATTAGGTTTTTATTGAGTCAAAATGTAGGGAACAACGATCTTTCCTAAGAACAAAGCTTAGTTTTTACGACTTTTAGCTGTCGCGACGAAGCCTTTGGATGGAGCGAATTCGAAACCAGATGATAGTACAGGTTCCCCTCTTATCGCGACTTGCGGAACGAAGTACTCCAAACTCCAGACTAATACACTTGATCTCCATTTCGCTATATTCTCTTTGATGATATCACGACAGTAATCGATCCAACATTCATGACTCCTTATTCTCTTTACCACTCTTTGTTGATCCTGAATGGCCAACTCATTTTTAGTTGGTACCCAACCCCTAACCTTAACCTTTTGTCCAAGCCTCATGCGATTTCTTTCCCTTTTGTTTTATGTTCAGGCATGTGTATAAACACCGGAGAGAAAAATGTCCGACGCAGTTTTTCATTCACAAAATTGCACAGGATGAGGATTTGGTTGGAGTACTTTACAAAGAGCAATGATGCTAAGCATTCCTTGGGATTTCATGCACAATAATGGTAATTTTCGAGACTAACATCTTTATAAGATCATTTCCCCCCTTAACTCAAAAAAAAAAAAAAAAATTATTTCAAAAATCTAGTAAGGGAAAGGGAAATGATCATTTTTATAAGTTTCTACCTTCTACAAAAATCCCAAGGAATGGAGAGGATGGATGTGGATAGTGGAACGTGTTAATATATGATGGTGTTTGGTTCCTCATAACGTTTTGGAGGAGGGAGTGCAATGTGAATGAGAAACTGTGGGCATCAACTAAAGCAGATTCTCTCTTGCATTTATGCATAATGTCTGCATCCACCAAATAAAATCCGGTAACCCTAAACACTTTTAGCTTCACTTAAACACCAAAAGCTTTTTAACATCATACATAGCCTTTTACTTGGTTGATATCATTAGAGAGAATTCCATCATCACTTTGATCAAGTGTGCGACAGTTAGGAGAATGTGAAACTGACGGGTTTGCAGGTTAAGGTTTGAGGCCCAACTTATGATGGTTGAGATTCGTTACTGCCAAAGGTACTTTGTTTATATGCAGCAAAAGAGTCAAGGAAGCGAAAGCAATGTTCCCAAGGATAAGTAAGTTCTCGCGATTTTCAAACCTCGACTTCATTCTTAGTCTCTAGTTTGCTTGAGGACAAGCAAAAGCTAAGTCTGGGGGAGTTAATATATCATGGTTTTTACCAGTTTTTAACCATGATTTAACCCGGTTTTATCGAGTCTTTTCGGTGTTTTTCGAGTGTTTTAGAGTCTTTGCAGGTTTGTGTACGTGTGGAGCTTAATTGATGATTATGGAGCATTTTGGAACATTGTGGAAAGAGGAGCTGAAGTCACTCGGACGAATTTTCAATTGCCGTCAGATAATTGTGTCGATCGACACACACAACGACTGTCGATCGACACACACAACGACTGTCGATCGACACACACAACGACTGTCGATCGACACCCACGAAGATCACCTGTCGTTCGACACACCATGTGGCTGTCGAACGACAACCACTTTTCAGAAGCCGACATAATACGTTTTAAGAAAGGAAAATTATCCGTTTCGGGCCAGTAGTTACCAGAAATCATCAGGAAAGCCCATTACGAGTTATAGCACTATATATAGTTTACTTTTAGGTTTTTAGATCAAAAACTTTAGATTATATTGAGCAGATTTTAGAGAGAGAGCTTTTTGAGAGATTTTAGGGAGACAAGTCTACTTTGTTCTTGAGTTTCTTCGAACCCTCTGTATCTCTTCTTTATTCTTTTTCTTTATGCAGAATTATTCAACTATGATTTGCTTTGCTTCCATGTCTGAGTAGTTTACTTGTTAGGTTTAGGGTGATTCGAATGGATTGATGATGAATTGTTAGGTTAAACTCACTTGTTAGGATTATCTTCTTGGTTCTTCACCTATATTGCTTTAAATCTGATTTAGGATTCGCGACCCTGAATTTGGATATCTTAGGTTGATAGATTGACACGAAAGTGTAATTGATTAGCCTGAACTAGATCTTAGGTGAGCAAAATTACTTATTCGCAAAGAAATTTGGTTTATGAATTTTGTGAACAAATTGGACTTGAATTTAAAGCTTGTTTAAATTGATTGAATTCGCAAAGAAATTTGGTTTTCTAGGGTTTAGGCATAGTTAGTTTTCGCAACGAAAGGTTAATTATATCTTAGTGTTCCAAGTTCTAGAACGGTTCGTAATTAAATCCTGATTTTGTTTAATCTGCAATTCTGATTCATCCTGAGAATTACCTGAAAACCTAGCTTTCGTTTAAATTGAATCTTAAGAAAACAACAATCTTTCTCTATTTCAAATTGCTTTTGTCTTTATTTTACTTTATTTCGCTTAGCTCGATTCGAAGTCAACAATCCTATTGTTTGATTTAACTCCCAGTGATTTGACTCCTTACTACAATTGATCTCTTAATTTGAGAGAGTAGCTCAGGGTAAATTTGAGCATATCATTCACTATCTCTTGGATAACTACCTCTTCTTTCTCTCTCAACTCTGAAGGAATGACAATTCTGAACTTGGAGAATGGGGTTGAGGTCTTTTTGCGCTTGCCTTTGGGGGTCTCTTTGCACTTGGAACTTACTGGATTGTTGACTTCATGATGTGTAGTGGAAGGAGCAATCTTGAGGACGTTTTGAACCTTCTTCGTCTCATCTCCAACATTAACGCTCATACAAGAACTCTGTGTAACAAGAACTGAAGGATAGAAGACATTCTTGTTGATGTTCGAGAAGGAGATTCGCTTATTAGGAAAATCCACCATTGCTCCAGCTGTTGCAAGGAACTGTGCACCAAGAACCAATGGTTTACAGCTGTTATCCTTTGTCTCAATGATGTAAAAGTTTGTAGGAACAAGACAATCTCCTATTTGAAGCAACACGTCAGAAATGAAGCCTTTTGAAATTGTAGAAAATCTATCTATAAGCTCGATATATGTCTATGAATGTTGTAACTCCAAAATCCCTAGCTTCTTTGCAACAGCCTCATACATGACGTTCACATTAGCTCATGTGTCACATAGAGAATCCTTTAATTCTACACCTTTGATTGAGCACAGAACAACGAACATCACTGGATTCAACAACTTTGGTAGCTTCCTCAATGATGTTGGAGCTTGTTTCCCTTTATCCTTAAGTGCTTTGTCACTGCCATGGTTGATAGGTGAAGGGTATAAGCTCCTTGGATGCGGAATCTTGGGCTTGTAGACACATTCGAAGACGATTACAGACTGATTTTTCAAGTTTTCTACGTTTATAAGTGGTGTCGATCGACACTCCCCAGTGGTGCCGATCGACACTCTCTGTTTCAAAATTGCCGTCAAATATTGGTGTCGATCGACAACAAGAATGTGTCGATCGTTGCACAGCCCACAATTTCAAGTTTTCTTCAAGAACCACGGGCCAATCCTCATCTTGACACTTCTCAAAAGTTGGAATCACTTGTTCTTCACTCTTCAATGTTATAGAATTTGAGAAGTGCCTTGGGTTCATATCCGTTTTTCCTGGAAGATAACCTTCTTGCCTCTTCACTGATTCTGCAGTCTGAGCAACCTGAGTATCCAACTTCTTCATATGGATGTTGATAGCCTCAATCTTCCCATTCAAATCAGTGTAGAGACTGTCCATCTTCCCATTGAGGTTCACTGTCAACTTTTGATGTTCTTCTAGAATTTGTTCCAGCATAGCTTTCGTGTCGCTTTCAGAAGACTTAGCAGGTATTGGTTGATAAGATGAAGATCCATACCTTTTTTGGTTGCTGCTGCCATATGGCTTCTGATAAACACCCTTCTGATACTGAGATCTCTGACCATAGATAGGAAAACTAGGATTCCGTGAGAATGAGCTCCTCTGATTGTAACTATTGTACCCCTTGTTCTCTGACTAATTCCCAAACCTCTGATTCGGGTACCCATTCTGGTTGATGTAGTTGACATTTTCTTGTTCTATATCCTCATCCTAAAAGAATGTGTCAACGTCATGAGCAAAATGAACTGCTTTCTTCCCCACCAAAAGGTTGTGAACAGAATCAATATTTGCCTTCACCTCAGCAATATCAATACCACTTGTAATACCTCCTTCTCTTCTTCTCTCCTCGTCAATCTTCTTCATGTTGTTGCTCGAAGCCACATTCTTGGTAAGCATGAGACAGTCAGCTGGAAATCTAGTCTTGAAATCCCCATTACTGGCGGAATCCAAAGTCATCTGATGCCTCCAATCTACACCTTTGAAAAAGATGCCCAACAGCTGAATCTTTGTAAAACCGTGGTGAGGACAGTCTCTCTGGTTAGCCCTCGAAACGTTCCCATGAAGCCTTGAAGGCTTCGGTTGGCCCATGAGCGAATGTTGAGATATTAGCGTGCAAATCCTCTGAACGCGACTCATCATAGAAGTGGTTCAGAAAAGTATTCTTGGTGTCATTCCAAGTCGTCAATGAGCCTGGCTCCAACTGTTTCAGCCAAGAGGCTGCCTCTCCAGCAAGAGAGTAGGGGAAGAGCTTACATAGGATGTAGTCTTCAGATACATCATTAGCCTTGATGCTTGACGCAAGATCCTCGAACCGTTCAAGATGGTCCATGGGATGCTAGGTTGGGTGTCCATGGAATTGATGTTGATCCACCAAAGAGAAGTATGTGGGCTTCAACTAAAAATCTCTCCTACGAAATCTAGGATGCCGAATCGCTGCCATGTTGGCATAGTACTCTTCAGGACAATTGTAATCTCCTAAAGTGCGTCGGTTCACTACAACATCCTGAACTTGACGATTCGCCTGACCCTGACGCTCTAGCTTAGCTCGCTAAAGCTCTAACTCAGCTTGTTGACGATCTAACTCAGCACGCTCCATTACTACTGTTTCGTCAACCTGCTCTATCTCCACGAGAGCGTTACCAGCTTCATCGAGTCTTCTCCTTGCTCGTTGTATCTATTTCCTTCTCTATCAATCAGCTGACCCTCAGTATTCGGAATCAAAACAACAGTGTGATTAACTATCTTAGCTTTCTTTGCCTGTTTCCTGCTTTCCCGTTCTAAAACTCTTAATTCAGAAACGAAATCTGCTAGCTTTTGATCTTTGTTGCTTCTGGTTTTACAAGAATGCATACACCTGAAACACCAAAAACAAAAGAGAAGAAATCGAACATTAGTAACAAAATAAATGCTTAGTCAAAATTCTAGAATCAAAATCCTATGGGTGATTTTGACTCCCCGGCAACGGCGCCAAAATTTGATATGCTCAAATTTAACTCTGAGCTAGACTCTCTCAAATTAAGAGGTCGTCGTAGTAGGGGTCGAATCACTGGGAGTCAAATCAAACGATAGGATCTATGACTTCAAATCAATCTAAGTGAATAATGTAATGTAAATACAATGACAATTCGAAACACAGAAAGATTGTTGTTTTCTTAAGATTCAATTAAACAAAAAACTAGGTTTTCAGAAAATTCTCAAGATGAATCAAAATTGTAGATTAAAAGATGTCAGGATTTAATTAAGAAACGTTCTCGAACTTGAAACATTAAGATATAATTAACCAACTTCCGTTGTGAAAACTAACTATGCCTAAACTCTAGAAAGCCAAATTCCTTTGCGAATTCAATCAATTTAAACAAGCATTAAGTTCAAGTTCCAATTTGTTAACAAAATCCCTAAACCAATTTCTTTTGCGGATAGGAGATTTTGCTCATCTAAGATCTAATTCAAGTTAACCAATTACACTTCCATGTCAATTTATCAACCTAGGATATCAATTTAGGGTCGCAAATCCTAATTCAGAGTTAAAGCAATCTAGATGAAGAACCAATTTCATAATCCTAACAAGTGATATGAATCTAAAATTCATCATCGATCCTTTCGAATAACCCTAAGCCTAACAAGAGAACTAATCAGACACGGATACAAAACAAATCATGACTGAATAATACTGCATATAGAGAGATAGAGAAAGTGAAACAAAGAGTTCGAAGAATCTCAAGAACGAAGTAGACCTGTCTCCCAAACACTCTCAAAAACTCTCTCTCAATTTGTTCAATAGAAACTAAGGTAAAGAACTAAAAACCTAAAAGAGAAGTATAAATAATGTTCTGAAATCGTGGTGGGCTTTTTCTGATAAATTCAGGAAATTTTTGGGGCAAAAAGGCAGTTCTTCAAAACTTTAAAAATCACTTCGTCGGCTTTTGAAAAGTGTGTGTCGATCGACACTCATTGAGTGTGTTGATCGACACATGTATCTGACGGCAATTCAAAATCCGTCCTAGCAACTTTAGTTTCTCTTTCCACAATGCTCCAAAATGCTCAATAATCACCAATTAAGCTCCACATGTACAATAATCTGCAAAGACTCGCAAAACGATGAAAAGACTCGATAAAAGGATTTATATCATGGTCGGAAAAAACCGGCGAAAACCATAATATATCATTACACACCACTCTGACAAAGGCAGTGGGTTTACACGATCGATTGCTCACCCACGGTTCGGTTTCACAAGGTGGAGAGAGAGAGCCATGGGAGGGGAAACGTGTTTGATTCTTCAAAAAACCAGGGGAGATGGGACTTCGATTGATTGTGGGCGATGTCCCAAGCGTGAGAAGCATGGTTTCTCAGGCGAGGAAGACGACAGAGAAAGAGATTCGTGAAGCCATCGCAAACACGATGGTTGTTGGTGGCGGCTGCGTCTTGGGTCTCGGGCCCTAGAGATAAATTGAAAGCCGAAAGGCTAAAGTATTCGCATTTCATAGTTTCTTAATGCATAATATATCATTAGACGATGAATGTTTTTAAAATTACGTTTATGTATAATATGAGTTTTTCAAATTTCTCTAATAAAAGTTACCATTTAGTTTGTTATTAGTTTGATTGGTTTAATTTTTGTAATATGGATAAAATTTATATTTGTTTAAATTATAAGAATAATTGGAAAATTTATTTAAAAAGAATTATTTAAAAAAGTATTTTAGTATTTGTTAAAAAATATTTGTCAATTTAAAAAACGTTTTCTATTTTTAAATACAATTTTTTTCTATATAGAATACATTTTAATAAATTTATATTTTAAAAGTGTATTTTTCAAACACAAAATTAAAAGAGGGTAATTTTTAAAATTTTAAATTTAAAGAGAGTATTTTCCAAATTTCTTCTTATATGTATGGGGGAGAGCATTTTTAGATTTAAAAATTAAACATCGAAAAATGTGTTAATTTTATTATAAATGTCTATTTTATAAGTAAAATATCAAAAAAAATGTCTTGTAAAAATCTCTTATAACTTTTCAACTGGTTAAATTAAAAATGTGGCAGTAACAAATGTGAAAAATATAATACAACAGAAATTGAGGAATACAATAAACTATCTGGCAATAAGTTTAAAATGCGAGTACATGAGATAATGCGAAGTCACAAGTCGATGGTGTGATCTTTGTGAAAGCCTATCAATTTGCCTGTATCAGCTCAGTGCCGTATCTATTCCGACTTCGAAAGGTCAGCTTACGTCTCACCGCGTCCTATTATAAAAATATTACAAACAAATAAGTGGAATCCCTAAAATTTAAAACTTAAATAGACCTAATAAATAAATAATTTTTATAATTGAGGCTCAAATGTTTTTGTGGACCAATTGCATGCGCTCGTATGACTTTTGGAACATGAGGAAACAGGAAGACCGGATGACGCACTTCACGGTCCGCACAACATACCACTTGTTTCCACTTTCTTATCTCTCTCCTCTCTTTTTTTCTCTTTTTTTTTGTTAGGTCAAATTTTTCGTCATATCAAAGCTTCCAACAAATCTATTTTAATTTTGTAAGTGTTCTCTTTATAGTATGTTATGGAACAACAATCTGTACCTCATGTTCTAGTACGTTTTAAGGGATAACAAAATCTTCTAAGACTTCCAATCTGATCTGAAATATGTCTTTTCAGATTAGGTAAAGATAGAGTCCCCAGTTAACAAGAAAAAAGGAAAAAAAAAAAGATAGAAGCCCGTGCATGCAATAATAGAATATACGTATACGTAAACATTATAAATTATAAACTAATACGTTTTAGTGTAAAAGCTATAACTTTTTCTTACAATTTGATTGGAAATTCCTAACTGGATTACACCGCAAGGAGCAATTAGACCAGCTTGTGTTAACGAAAAACAAATCCTAAATGGACAACAGCTTACTCATATAAATATGTAATATATAATAAGTCTGATCGGTAATGAAAGCGGTACAAGTTTTTCAGCTGTAAGTTGGAGCGGTAAGCTTTATAACATAGTGCAAAGTTGTACAAATAAAATTGTACAATAAAGTTGAGTGTAACACTGTTACTAAAGTTTTTGTATACTTTTTGTGATTGGTAAAATCTAAAGCATTATAAATTATAAAATGACAGAACATTTATCAAATGCATTACCAATATGAGCCAATATACTTACATACTATTCAAAATTAGTCGTGTTATGCCGCGGTCGAAATACCATTTGGATCCGTGAAAATATGATTTTGCCTAAACTCGAGGCAATATGGTAAATGTTAAGATTTGGGATAAACATTATGAAACACGACAATATAATACAAAAATTAGCTCGATTAAATTACTATTTAATGTTTTCAATTGTGTGTTTTTCATTTAACAAAGTAAACGTAATTTCGCTAGTTCGAATGGCGCTTAGGACGAAATTAATATTACATGTTATGGTTTCGGATCTATGAGGATTACGGGCTTCGGCCCCGAACCACCTGATAATTTTAAAAAAAAAAAGTAAATGTAATTTGTATATGTGGACAAGTATGTGTAACATGTTTTTGTCTTGTGAACATTTAGTTTATATCGCATATGGGATTATAATTTAGTTTTTGATAGACAAAATATCTTCGTGCACCCAGAAACAGAGGAGAGTTAGGAAGTCGCTGATGCCTTCTCCCATTTCTCTATCTCCAAATCCAGTATAATTTTTATTTCCTTAATTTGTCCATAATTTGTTGTCGTTAGATTCAAATATTCATTAAACTTTGCGTGATAAGTATTTACTTTAATACGCCCCTATTTACCAAATGAAGATGAATTAGTTGGTCCTATAAATTTTTGTGTGTTTGTTCATTCTTTACAAAATATTTCAAGAAGATAAAGAGATGAGAATCCTAAAATTTTTGGTATAGCTCTCTCTCTTTTCTGTTGCAACTCGCAAAGGACACACATTCTCTATATCACTGGGCCTTGTCTACAGTTTTCATGGGCCTAGCCCACACAATTCTTCGACCATAACTCAAAACCGAAAATCAATCGCATGTGTGTACTCAAAAGGCTCCAAGATACCGTTTTACTATTTCTCCAAAGTAAAATATAATTTGTTTGATAATATGATTATGGACTCTATAATTTTGGCAAATAATTTTTTTTACCAATTGGTCAATGCAGAAAAAAAAGAAATATTTCGAAAATAGTACGTACCAATTGTTTTTTTTTAAAAGACATTATTATATATATATAAATTTTTGGTCATATATGATACATTATTAATAGATATTTTCTTAGTTTATTATCATATGAAAAATACTAATTTAATTATCTACAGTATTAAAAATTAAAATGAAAATTTTAACTGACGACTCTACGACAAATAATATTATTCGTAACACAAAAATTTACGATAAACGATTTTACATGCATCACATTTAAAATAAATTTGTTTAACGTTAATATATCAAACAACGACGAATGAATCTATCTGCAGCACGGTTAAAAATTTAATAATTTATTTTTATTAATTTTGTATCATCCGCATTATCTAGAAATCAAACTCAATATTTGGTATTTTCTAAATATTATTAGAGAGGTGGTTCTTAAAAGAAAGCTTATGTGTCATTCTCATATTCATCCTCACAAAAAATGTGGTTTGAATGTGACATGGCAAAACTCTTTCATTTTTTTCATATTTAGCCTCATAATCAATATGATTTATCACTTTTAACAAATACAATTTTTCCTTATTTTAAAAAATTTGAATTGATGTTACTAAAATTTTGGATTAAACACACATTTTTAAATTTTTAAAATAAATTAAAAACAAGTAATATTTTCTCATAAAAATATCATAAAGGTTAAGTAAATACATTTTGATTTAAATATCTTTTATATATTATCTGGGGGAATATAATTAATCTCCATGAGATTATAAAAGTTAGGTAAATATATTTTACATATTATATAATCTTTCTTTTCATAAAAGTTAGGTAAATATATTTAGATTAAAAAAAAATATGTATATATATATAAAAGACTACTCCAGTTTTTACATATGTGCATTAATTATGTTAGTTAATTCATTGTACTGTCTATTTACTATTCAGAGTTTTTTATTTATATTATACATTTCAATCAAATTATAAATTACAATTTTTAATTTAACTATATGTCTACATATATAAATAATAAAATGGTAAAACTATACTTTTTAATAATTATGTTATTAATAATAAAAGCATCGAAAATAATGTCTATAATTTCTATAATTTTAATTTAAAAATATAATATAAATAATTTACCAGGTATGGCGCGGAAAAACCATCTAGTAAAATATTAAACTAAAATAGTTTCTAAAAACATATTATATAAATATAATTTTGTTACTATTTTTAATTTTTTTATATCTTTTGCTACTGTTAAATGTGGGATTAAAAAGTGCATGACATCAACTATTAATATAGTTTACATGAGGAAAAAATATACATACATAAAAACTCCTTACATAATGGGAATTATATAAGTTAGAAGGTTTTGTTTAAAATAGATTTGTTTAGGTATTTATGTTTGTTAGAGAATATAGAAGACGCAACTTAACTTATAATAATCCGCTGAAAATACTCTTCTGAAATACAAATTGTAGGAATAAAGAAGTTTTTAAGTTTATGACTTTTAGGAAAATATTCAAAGTTCGCTCTAATATTTTCTCTCCCAAGCCTGACACCCGACGAGTCATCGCACATCCTTCTCACTTCGCTCTAATTTATTAATATAGTTTAGGTATTGTTCTTTTTGGCTCCGCCATAGCTTTCTTCCACTAACCATTTAAAAAAAATTAACCGCTATACCAATTAGTTTTTCATGACATATTCCAACAAAACTTATACACTACAAAAAAAAGGAATAAACGGTATCACCTAAGTTGTATCAATAAATTAAGTGATACTATTTTAAATTATTTATTAAAGAAATGATACAAAATATCTAACTTAACATCAATTATTTATTGGCTTCTTTTAACATTGGTTTGATAAAATTGATACAAATCTAATGTATTTTGCATCATTTAGAAAAAACACAGATACATAAATATGAATTTATATCAACTAAATAAATATGGTAATTACTACTTCATATTACTACTTCATATTGACATCACTTTAAAAACAGTACAAAATTTACAGCAATTAAAAACTGATAGTAACTTAAAATCTAAATAAGTATTATTTAGATTTCGTTTTTTTTTATTCATTATGCACTAAAAGTGTGTGTTGATTTTGTCCCCACATCGACAAACTGAACATGGGGATGAAGACAAAATAATTTATGAATAGTATAGAAGCTTGGATGAATAGTATATGGTAATTTATGATTTTGTTCTTGAAAAGCACATGGGGATCTTTCAGTTTTACTTTTAATCTTGTTTTTAGTATAGAAGCTTGCCATCAAAGAAGCTGATATAATACTTTAACTCGGTCAATATACATGATACAAAAGTTAGGATCTTATTATATAAAATTTGATGTGTCAAATATAATAATTAACAAGATTATGATATGTGTAAATCGGTCGATAAGATTTTAACAGGTGTGATTTTATTTTAATTAAATTAATTAATATATTTCAAAATATTCTTATCCTATTTAAATTAGGTTTTGACATGCTATCTTATTCTTATTTTAATTAAATTAAATCACATATTTCAAAAAAATTCTAATACTATTTAAAATTGGTTTACTTTTTACCAATGTTCAAGAAAGCGCTAGGTGCTAATCGGACGGCGATTCAACGCCTAATGCCTAGAATGCTTAATCGGAGCTTACGCGATTTTTTGGACGGTCTAAACGTTTTACAATAAATCATAATATTATATATATAGCCAAATATATAAAATATCATGATTTATAAATAATAAATTTAAATTATATTTATTATCATCATTTTATAGCATAATATATAGAACTTTATAATTTATAAAAAAATAAAAAAATTATAAATTTATTATTATAATACTTTTAATATTTTAGGCGGCATAAGCGGTAATCTCAACGGTTTATGGAGGTCTAGCGCCTAGGCGCCGCCTAAGCGAATGCCTAGAGCGCTTTTTAGAACACTATTTTTTACTATTTAACAAATAAAGATATTATTACTCTAAAACAGATAAATCTTTTTGACATTTAGACAAATATTCGTATGCATAGACAAAGTCTATTTAAACTTTATCAATACAATAAAAACATCAATTATATACATTAGAAAAGTTAAATAAAAAAAAAGTGTTTATCATCGTATTATGGGGGAATTGCTTGGTTTGACCCATAATTTGATTTTAACTACATGGGTAACCCACATATCTCATGTTTGTGAAAACTATCCCAAAGGGGTAGTGAAATTACAACTACAACCTTTATGACCAAAAAAAAAAACGCATGTCATAATAACTGTTTTAACCCTAGAGAAGTCTGTTACGTAGTGTAGAAGTCTACTCGTAGACTTCCACACGAAATCCAATGCGTAGACTCTATATAAAGTCTACTTTGTAGTTCAGTAGACTTCCTTGGAAAGTCTACTCTATAATTATATTTCAAATTTAAATTTATAAATTAACAAAAAATATTTTGATAAACAATTCTGGTTGATGACCAAACTATAAATAATTGTGAAGTATGAAAAATATAATTGCATAAAAATTCACAAATTAAACCTACAAAGACAAATTATGTCTACTTTGTGGTATAGTAGACTTCTCTAGAAGTCTACTATATAATTATATTTCAAATTTAAATTTATAAATTAACAAAAAATATTTTGATAAAAAATTTTGGTTGATGACCAAACTATAAATAATTTTGAAGTATGAAAAATAAAATTTCACAAATTAAACTTACAAAGACAAATTAGGTTATGAATGAATACATACTATACTAAACAAAGAGTTACCAAACAAGGTACTTCATAACCATTTGTTTAAATATTGATGTGGTGATATGTTGGTAGTTTAATGTTTGATATTTATAGGTTTTATGAGTTTATTTACGGTTGTAGTTGTTTAGTTTGAGGAACTAGATTATTATTTATGGTTTAGGGTTTAAGGTTTAGTGTTTGAATGGTTTAGGGTTTCGTTTTATAAACCGTAGTGTAGGATTTTACTTTTTAAGTTGAATTAACTAGAAGATGATGTAAAATTTTGACAAGGTTTTCATCATTTGGCGTAATTGGCCGAGTTACGAGTATGAAATATGGGTAACAATGTGGCATTTATAGGTTGCAAACATGTTTTTACACTTAGGGTTAGATTTAGGGTTTATCATTTGTATCTTTAAAATATCAAATTTGCATAAAAGTGTTAACTTGTGAATATATTAAACTTTTTGACCGTTTTGTATAAGTTTTTATTTGGACTTTTGAATAATCATTGAAAATAGTCAATTTACGTTATCGGATAGTAGACTTCATTAGTAGTCGACTCAAACTAGTAGACTTCTGATAGAGTCTACTTCGAGTTTAGGATTTCGTTGAAATTATAGTAGACTTCATTAGTTGTCTACTCAAATAAGTAGACTTCTAATAGAGTCTACTTTAAGTTTAGGGTTTCGTGGAAAGTTTAGGGTTTAGCAGACTACAAAAGAAGTCTACCGAACCGGATTTTTAACCTAACCGGATCTTTAACCTACCCGGATTTTTAACCTAACCGGATTTTTTGTACCCCATATATAAAAGAAACTTAGAGAATTAACCTAATTTCGTTAAACAAAAATCATAATCTCTCTCTCTCTAAAAACGGCGTTCTTCTTCTCTCATTCAGATCTACTTTTCTTTTTTCAGATCTGCACACGACCAATCTCTTTTTCGGATTGGTTTCATTTGTTTACGGGTTTCTCGTCTATGAATCAGTTACTTCTTCGGATCCGGGTTATGGTAATTCATCTTCTTCTTCGAGTTCAGATATTCATCAATTTCCTTATTGTTCTTTAAATGCGGCAATTTCTATAAGTTTTCAGGCTCGATGTATATCAGAAGTGAAAGCCAATACAGAGTACACCAACTTTCTCACTAGAACCAAGAAAATGAGGTTAATTCGTGTTTCATCGTTTGATCTCGATTGTCTTCTACATAATCAGGGAGATACTAAAAGCTTCTTTTTGGTTTGTTCACCTTTTAGGGTTCATCTTCTCTGCTTGTCATCTGGTGGATCTGAGCTGCTGTGTGAGGGTTTTGTTCCCTCATCCTAAGGTAATATGGGACCTTGCATCTTGCCTTTTTGCTCAGTGTCACACCGTTCACAAAAGTGCGGGTCACAAACAAGGCCCATTTCTCCTCTTTATTGATTGATTTCCGGAGGTCGATTGTGTCTTGGTTCTAAGATTTTGTGTTTCATCGTTTTGATTCAATCTTCTTGTTGGGATCTAGTCATTGCTGAATCGATTGGGGTTTAGTGTTTGAGAGGTTTCATCACCTATTTGTGTTATGTATTCATCTAATTGTTTTGTAAAATTAAACATAGAAGATTGCGGTTAGATTGAAATTACGGTATGAGTTCTTAGATTTGTTAACTAATAGTAACCTTTGGAGACTCAAGGGACTTGGTGTTTTGGAGTTGTGTTTTAACATCTCATTTTTGTTTGTCCTAGATCATTTTTCAAAATGGACAGAAGCGAGGTAGGTTGAGCATTGGAGAACATGTACTATGGATAACATTAACAGGTTTGTTGCTCCTTTTTTTTTAAGTCTCAGAGTTGTGTTGTGCTATTTAAAAGAAACCTTGTTTCGGAGGCAATTAAACAATGAGATTGCCTTTTTATTTTGTCTTTTTCACATTTTCCTCTTATCAAGTCTTGCAATTTCATCATCTTTGTGAATTATATGTTTTGATTTTTGTAACAGATTGAGGATCTTCTTCCGAGCTTAGAAGAACAAGGAGTGCCTCAAGTTTATCCCAAATATTCAAATGTTGGTATGTCATTCTTCTAAGCTGAATTATACTCAAATGCAAATGCTTCTAAGATTCTAGAGTGATACGGATCGTTTATGTAACAATTGTGCTTCATTTCCAAAATTTGATAAAGGAATTCTTCATGTTCTAATAACTTTGTTCATTTTCTCTTATTCTTTTGTTGTTTTATTAGGGAGTTTTCTTGAGTAAGAGGATATCTTGCAAATGTTCTTGAAAGACATGGAAGAAACTGGAGATTTCATTTAGTTTCCACAGCAGATAGGCATAGGTATTTAACAGAAAAAATCAAGTAGATATCCAACAAAAAACGATCATTTTCATGCGTTCTTAAGATAATTTTGAATTGATTTAATGGTTATCTTTTCTTATGGCGGATTGTGGAAGAAAGCAAATATGATACTTCCTGTCCTTTAAGGAAACTCATTCTTCCTTTCTACTCCTTCACATTGTTCCTTTATTCCTCTTTGCAGAATCCAGATGCATATAAGGCTACATGGAAGTTACTCAAGGTATTTAAGCAACTTTAAGATTCTACTAAAAACTTGACGCTCTCTCACATCTCAACAAAGTTCTTTATGGTTTCTTTATTCGTTGAACACTGTCTTTTACTGGTTATTTTGATTTTTGTTTGTTGCGATGGTTAGTTAAATTGATCTTTTAGCTGGATTTCCTTCATGAAACTTGACGAATTCTCCTTCTGTGTTTCTTTCTTCTCTTTTTTTTTTGGCAACAAGTGATTTTCATTCAAAGACTAAAGGTTTACATGATCCGAGAGGACCTTCAATTGAAAAGAGTAAAAGAAAGATGGGATATGTGATTGAATTTTTGCAGGGAGTGTATGTGGTTGGAGCAAGGAAATCTGGTGTGACTGCTCTTTCTCCAAGGGGTTGTCTTCCAGCTGCAAGAACCCTTTTCAGTTCCCATGAAAAAGGATGTGTTTCAAGACGCATACATATGCTCAACAATTTAACAAGAAGCTTAACGCAGCTATTTTAGTTCTAAGATTGTTGTCTTATGTAATCTCTGTTTTTTATCAAACCCTTGAATCATACATTTGATTTCCCTTTGAATTATGTATATGGTTTGAATGGGAAAATGATATAGATATGATGTCCGACCAAATATGTCAGGATCATGTAAACAAAACAAAAAGCTAACAGTCGGCAAAGAGACTAGTTATAGAGGTAAAAAGAATGGATTTCTCTTAAATTTGACCTTGGTAACAAGGTTCTAACAAGGAACATAGAAGTGTGGAAATATTAGACCAAAAAGATATCCGAAATTTTTAGACTTTGTCACTTGTTATATGAAAGACCACAAATATAACAAGAAAAGAGTACGTTAATCAACAACACATAACACATATACCATGCGCTCTACTTAAAAAATCTAACTTCTAAAATGCATAAAATTTTCCTAAAACCTTTTATCAAAACCCATACTTAGAAAAAATTAGGTCGTTAGATTTATAGAAATTAGTTGAATATAATTATAGAAATTAGATGTTAAGATTTAGACATGTAATTGTAAAAACATAAATAAAATATCAATATATATTATTTTAAAATGCATTTGTATTAAAAAAATTACGAGTAGACTTCACCTACCGTCTATTCATAGACTTCTATCTGAAATCTACTAATATAAGCTCAGTAGTAGTCAAACAAGAAAATTGATATTTGTCATAAATATTGCATTTAAATATGTCCAACTGGTACAGAAGGAAACAGAATGGATAACACACAAGTGAGGACAAGAAAATCTCAAAAATTTATTATAAATAAGTTTTAAATGGATTTCTAAAAAACTTAAAAATACAGACTTCATACGCAGTCTACTCATAGACTTCAACGGTAGTCTACTGAACTGTGAAAAAACTAATTAATCAGAAATAAATGGTTTCATTACAGCTGAAGATGTCAAACTAGTACATAAAAACAACAATAATATAACACACATTTGAAACCAATAAAATCTTAAAATTTCGTTATACATAATTTTAAAATAATGTTTTACTAAAAACATAAATACAGACTTCCCATGCCGTCTACTAGTACACTCTTGAAGAAGTCTACCGTGAAATGATAATTACTATTCAAACAAGAAAATTGATTTACACCATAAATATTGCATTTAAATATCTCAAACCCATACAGAAGATCACATATTAGAAAACACACATGTGAGAGCAAGAAAATCTTGAAAATGTATTATATATAAGCTATAAATTCGTTTTTAAAAAACGTAAA
The DNA here is from genome assembly GCA_900128785.1 of Arabis alpina. Taxonomy (NCBI): domain Eukaryota; kingdom Viridiplantae; phylum Streptophyta; class Magnoliopsida; order Brassicales; family Brassicaceae; genus Arabis; species Arabis alpina. The sequence goes on from LT669791.1 coordinate 29,463,378, forward strand.
AACGCAGACTTCACCAGCAGTCTGCGTCAGAAGACTGCGTTTAACGTTCACTAGTAGACTTCCGTAGAAATCTATCGAATGGGTTAGTTTTTGCAATTACGGCAAAACCCAGTAGACTTCTAACGGAAGTCTTCTTGCGTAGTAGACCCTAATTGAAGTCTACCGAGGTTATTTTTGCATTTGACTAAAATGTTGACTTTTAATAGTAGACTTCTCTAGAAGTCTGCTGTAAAAATAGGTTATATTTGCAATTTAACTTTTTCAGTAGACTTCCGCGGTAGACTTCTAATACCATAAATATCTAGCAGACATCCAACGGAAGTCTACGCACCTTAGTAGACTGCCGGTTGAAGTCTACTGGAACAGTAGAGGTTACATTTGCAATTGACTTATTTTTGACTTTTTGAGTAGACTCTAAAAGAAGTCTACTTAAAAAACATGTTAGTTTTGTGTTTGACCAAATATCGAATTAATTAACGAGTAGACTTCCCCAGAAGTCTGCTGAAAATTCAATTTGCAACAGACTTCTGGGGAAGTCTACTCTAAATATTTTTAAAAAGTCAATGTTCGAAATTTTGGTCAATCGCAAAACTAACCTCACCGCATAGAGTAGACTTTAAATAGCGTCTACTCAAAAAAGTCAACAAAAAGTCAATTGCAAAAAATAACCTAAACGTAGTCGAGCAGACTCTGAGGGAAGTCTGCTAGTAGAATCGCGTACAGAGTCTGCTAAAAAAAGTCAACATTTTGGTCAAATGCGAAACTAACCCATTTTATAAGTAGACTTCCCGTGCAGTCTACTGATTTTTTTTTTGTCAAAGGAGAATAAATGAGCACAAGCAGACTTCTATGAGAAGTCTACATAAAAAATCTGAAAAAAGTCAATTGTAAATCTAACCTCTCGTTGACCAGCAGACGTCCGACGAAGTCTACTCTTCTGAACCAGATCGGAAAATACGGTTTTTAGCTCCGTTTCGCCGTAGATCCCTGTTTTTAGCTCGTTTAAACACACAAAATCCCTACTCTAACTGTTTATTACGAAGCCCAGACATTATCTAGCAAAAACCACGAAAATTCAAGAGATTGTGAGTGAGAGAATTTTTCAAATGCTCATTTACATAGTGTTTTGGATGAAATTGGAGATGAAATGGTAGTTGATGAAGTTATAAGTTGGTTTGTGATGTATTTATGCACGAAAATCAGATGGAGATGCATTGAAGAGCTTCAATTTGGTTGTTCATGGTGGTTGTGAAACTTGATGGCGATGGCATTTTCGTAAATAAGTTGATATAATTGGGTGTTTGTCTGTGAAATCAAATGTCTGATTTTCAAAAAAAAAAAAAAAATTCAGATATAATGGCATTTCCGTAAATAAGTTGAATGTTTTGATTTTTTTGAAAACAATTTGATGAGAAAGAAAATGTGGTATAATTTTGTAATTGACTTCAAATTTTGGGTTATTTTGGAAACCACCCCTCGTATTATAGTACGTCTTATTAGAAATGAGAGACGGATAATTTATAAAAAATAATGAGTGTATAGGAATGGACTCACGTAATGAGTCTTAATGTATTACTAATTATTTGAATAATATAAAACTATAATTTGATTTTGTTTTAACGCATGAAACTACTATTCAAAGCTTTTTGAATCCTTAAATTCTTGCAAAATTTGGGAATCAATTACGAGAAATTTTTTTTATTGAAATTTGCAACTAAAAGTTTTATTGAAAATTTCAAGTTTCTGAACAAAATTTGAATAGCGAAATAGTAAAATTAAATATTTTTGAAAAGACGTGATCGAATTTAATTGAAATCAAATTAGACAAAAAAATCAAGATAAAAAAGTACTGTTAAATTTATTTAATATTAAGATTTTATATTTTGTTTATTTTCATGAGTGATTTAATTTTTCTATTTGTTTCGTATTTGATTTTTCATGGGTTATAAAATATTTATTTCCACAAACCCGCATATATGCTTGATGCGTCAAAACATTATCAAACATAATAATTAACAAGATATTAACACGTGTCAACCGGTCGATAAGAGTTTGGTACGTGTTATTTTATTTGATTTAAATTAAATCACATATTTCAAATGAAATTAATTTTATTTAAATTAGGTTCTCACACATGTTATTTTATTTTAACTAAATTAATTCACATATTTCAATATTTTCCTAATCCTATTTAAATGAAGTTTACTTTTTACTATTTTACAAATAAAGTATTATTAATTTCTTTAATCCTATTTAAATTAGGTTTAGTTTTTATTATTTTACAAAAAAAATTATAATTAATCTAAAATAGATAAATCTTTTGATATATAGATAAATCGTCGCATGCAAAACCAAATTTTATTTAAATTAAAAATACTTTTACACATTTACATTATATTAGAATATTCTACTGAGAAAAATTACCTTACTTTTTGTATTATATTCTTTTATTTAGAATAAAAAAATAGAATTGATAGATACAAATATATAATTTTTTATCATCAAAAGAAAACTTCAATTATTCAACATTAGACAAGTTAAATAAAAAAATCGTATTGTAAGATGTATTATTAGAAAGTGAGAGACGAAACTTATAACGCCCTGACCGCCTTTCCTGTGGGCCCCAAGCCCACACTCGGCTGCCGGGCCGAGACTCATCCGACGATCGGTGCATCGGGAGGCTTGAAATGTATGTTTACTGACCATGCAATCACCACGCGATCTTTCTACGTGTTTTGGCGTCACTCGCACGATACTCCCTGTAGATCACCCCTCATGAAATTGCTCCAGCTCAAGCACACTTGACTCTGGAGTTCTCTCATGATGAGTGACCGAAAAGATAAGTGTACTTTGGGGACATAGGTAGCCAAATCAATTCTTTTGAGTCTCTCTGCATGCACCACATATTCTCAGAAATGCACCATGCATTTCCAGAATATGGGGTGTTACAATCACCCCCCTCTCACAGCGCGCAACGTCCTCGTTGCATACCAAGATCGTCACCCTGACAGTGTTATACCCACACTTGTTAAAGTTCGGATCTGATACCACTTATAACACCCCGACAGCCTTGCCTATGGGCTCCAAGCTCACTCTCGGCCCGCGGGCCGAGACTCATCCAATGGTCGGCGTTAGTCAGGGAGGCTTGAAATGCGTGTTTACTGACCTTGCAATCACCACACGATCTTTTTCCTGTGTTTTGGCCTCACTCGCACGATACTGGAAATTACTTCCCATTAGATCACCCATCATGAAATTACTCCAGCTCAAGCACACTTAACTCTGAAGTTCTCTCATGATGTGTGACCGAAAAGATAAGTGCACTTTGGTGACATAGGTAGTCAAATCAGTTCTTTTAAGTTTCTCCGCATGCACCACATATTCTCATAAATGCACCATGCATTTCTAGATATGGGGTGTTACAATACTTTAAAAGAAAAATAATGAGCTTATACAAAAAGAACTTTATATTAGTTGATGAAAAGGTTATGGTATTTTTATTTTATTTTAAATAAGAGTTTTAATGTATATGTAACAATCCACCGACTTGAGTTTCCAATTCGGAAGGTTTTTTCTTATTAATAGTTAGGTTGAAAAAAAGAGTCTTAATGTATTACTAATTATTTGAATAATATCTAACTACAATTTTTTTTTTTTACGCGATGTCTTGCTTCAAGCTTCCCAAGGATGTATGCAAGAAGCTTACAAGTGCTATGATTGAATTCTGGTGGAGTAGTGGTGACTCAAAATCCAAGATATCATGGGTTGCGTGGCAAAAATTATGCTTTCGTTTTTTAGAACATAAATTATGCTCCGCAAGCAATTCTAGACAAAGCGTAAGAGGACGCTAAGTTGTGGCTACACATTAATAATCCACCTGCAGCAAGGGCTGGGATTGTCCCGCTAAACCCTCATGATTTATTCTTCCTCTCACGTTTGGTCTAAACCAGAACCGGGATCAATCAAGTGGAACATTGGAGCAGATTGGTGTGCAATAAGCAAAGACGGTGGTGTATCCTGGATAGCCCGCGACTTCAATGGCAAACCCCTGTTTTATAGCCAGAGATCATATGCTACTCTGAGCTCCCAACTTGAGACTGAACTATGGGGTTTTATATGGACAATCGAGGCTGCAAAGAATCTCAATGTCCGCCGTGTTAGCTTTGAATCCCATTTCACTCAAGTGCGAGAAGCTCTCCTCAATCCTCACAATTTCCCTAGGTATAGCGAGCTCATGGACCGTATCATGCTTATGCTCCAATACTTTGATAACTGGAGTTTTGCTTATACGCCTAGATCTTGTAACCACATCGCTCAATCCGTGGCAACGAGTGTTATTTCAGAGGGACGTCACCAATATTATATTGCAAGAGATGACCCTCTTTGGTTAGATCATTTGATCAAACTCGATGTTGTTTAAAGGAGTTTGGCCGACGACATATATCAATATATCTCTGTGTAAGACAATCTCTATGGCGTTGCTATGGTTTGCTCCCTGAATCAAGCTGAAGAGGTTGCCTCTGTTTTTTAGTTTCTACTTGGTGCCTACTGGCAATGTCGTTCTATCTTTTTCCTTTTGACTTTTTGGGTTTCTAAAGCCCATGTTTCCAACTTTTTCAATATAATGAATCATTCAGCGTTAAAAAAAAAGATTCTTGCAAATTTGGGAATTAATTATGTGAAAAAACTCTTATTGAAATTTGTAATTTTAGTTTGCAATTAAAAATATGAGATTCAATTCATTAAGGTTTTCGAAAAATAAATATATGAGTGAGTAGCTACATAAATAAAAATAAACATATTTCAATAAGGAATAGGAAAAAACTAAATATTTGAAAATATGTAAAATTTTAATTCTAAATAAAATCTTATATTAAAAAGAGTTAAAAAAAAATGGTGAACTTTTCAATCTGCGGTTTTCACATTTGGTGGTATATGATTTTTCACGGGTTATAAAATTGAAAAGACAAATAAAAGAAAGTAATGCAACAAAATTTTGAAAAATTAGAGTAGTGAAATAGTAAGAATTAAATTACTTCAAACATGAATTAAAAGAAACTAATTATTTTGAAAAGATGTGAACAAATTTAATTGGAAATCAAATCAAACCAAATAAATCAAGATAAAAATGAAAGTTTTAAATTATTTAATATCAAAGTTTTCGACTTGGTTTACATTCATAATTGAATGAATATTTTATTTCGTATTTGACTTTTCACGGTTGCTAAATAATTTTGTTACCGTAAATCTACATGTATACGGGTCCTTTACCTTGTCATTTATAAACATTGACACTAAACTTAGCATCACTTGTTATAATAGTTATAACTATTATTTTTTTTGCAACTGATACATAATGACATCAATTACAATAATGACATCATTTTTTTGCAATCGATTAAAAATATGTGCATGACTAATTTATGAGTGACTTTTTTTAAGTGATGGAAAATGCATTTACATCAATTATAAGTATTGCAAATATTTAAAAATAAATGATACAATTTCTCCATTTTTGTAGTGATATATAAACTCAAAACTACATTCAAATCATTATAAAACTAATTCCCGTTTAATTCAAATAATTTTTATTTAATTGAATAGCTGCTAGACCCAGCTCAACCATCTGAGTAGTGCTAGCAATATATCGAACATTGATAATACCATATGACATTAAAAAACATTCTGGCTCTCACATTTTCAAACTAGATAGTGGTAAGTACCTAGGGCAGTAGGGAAGAAGGTAAAATAAGAAGAAAAAAAAACTTAAAATAAAAGGCATTAGACGAGAGAATCTTTCACGTGACTATGCAGCTTTTTGTTGTATCGAGTCTGCTCTGCTTTATGCTTAAAGTAGTCTTGTGATTTATGAAGTACTAACAATAATTTTTCTCTATTGAAAATTTTCTCACTAAATAGCCACTGGCCCACTGCACAATTCAGATATCTGTTTTTTTTTTCATTTGAAATTTGCGCTTAACTTGTGAGAGAACAAGACACTGCGTTCGCCTGCATGCCTCGAATAAAACCATGTACCTTTTTTGTTTTATACTTATCGAGTAGACATAAATATCGATACTCAAAAATCATTCTTCAAAAAAGCATTTTATTGTGGTGGAGAAAGAAAATCATTTTCTTGTGTTGGAGACGAAAACAGTTTAATTACCATTCTAATTTTAACTTTCTTATCAAATTTCTATGAGTTTAGAGATTCGAAAATAAAAAAGTTACTTAAACGGAAAGCAATTTGATATATCATGGTTTTTACCCGTTTTTGACCATGATTTAACCCGGTTTTATCGAGTCTTTTCGGTGTTTTTCGAGTGTTTTAGAGTCTTTGCAGGTTTTTGTACGTGTGGAGCTTAATTGATGATTATGAAACGTTTTGGAGCATTGTGGAAAGAGGAGCTGAAGTCGTTAGAACGGATTTTCAATTGCCGTCAGTTTGGCGTGTCGATCGACAGCCCCACGAAGACCTGTCGATCGACAGCAATGTTAACACCTGTCGATCGACATACACATAGGCGATCGATCGACAGGCCTTCGCAGAAACCGACCTAAATACGTTTTAAAGAAGGAAATTCGCCAGTTAATGGGCCGAAAGCTGCAATAGACCGTCATAAAAGCTCACCACGAGTTTTACCTTTATAAATAGTTTATTTTAGGTTTTTAGATCATAACTTCAGATTTTATAACACAAAGTTTAGAGAGAGATTTTTAGGGTTTTTAGGGAGACAAGTTTACTTTATACTTTGAGATTCTTCGAACCCTATTGTTCTTATTCTTATTCTCTTTCTTTATGCATTATTATTCAGCTATGATTTGCTTTGCTGCCATGTCTGAGTAGTTTGCTTGTTAGGTTTAGGGTAGTTCGAATGGAATGATGATGAATTGTTAGGGTAAACTCACTTGTTAGGATTATCTGTTAGGTTCTTCACCTAGATTGCTTTAACTCTGGTTTAGGATTCGCGACCCTGAATTTGAATATCTTAGGTTGATAGATTGACACGAAAGTGTAATTGATTAGCCAGAACTAGATCTTAGGTGAGCAAAATTACTTATTCGCAAAGAAATTTGGTTTAGGGATTTTGTGAACAAATTGGACTTGAATTTAAAGTTTGTTTAAATTGATTGAATTCGCAAAGAAATTTGGTTTTCTAGGGTTTAGACATAGTTAGTTTTCGCAACGACAGTTGGTTAATTATATTTTAGTGTTCCAAGTTCTAGAACGGTTCTTAATTAAATCCTGATTCTGTTTAACCTGCAATTCTGATTCATCCTGAGAATTGCCCAAAAGCCTAACTCTTTATTTAATTGAATTTGAAATCAACCATCTTTCCTGTTACCAATTGAATTTGCTATTTATTTCATATTATTTTACTTAGCCGAATTTGAAGTCAATATTCCTATCGTTTGATTTGACTCCCAGTGATTCGACCCCTACTACGACGACCTCTTAATTTGAGAGAGTAGCTCAGGGTAAATGTGAGCATATCAAATTTTGGCGCCGTTGCCGGGGAGTCAACATCTTCCATAGGATTTTGATTATAGAATTTTGACTAAGTTTTTATTTTCGTTTTTACGCGTTTTTCTTTTAATTTTGTGTGTTTCAGGTGTATGGCTAATCGCAGAACCAGAAGCGACAATAATCAGGAGCTAGTCAAGCTAATGACTATAAACAAGCGCTTTGTGGGAGGCAACCCACTAGTAAGTCTAATTATTTAGGATTTTTCTTCAATTTTCGGATTTTGGCAACCAAAAAAAAAAATTCTAACTTTTTATTTTTCTTTTATTTCACCAATTTCAGGCTTGATTAACACTGGAGATAGTGTTGTTTAAATGTGGGGGAGGTAGTTGTTAACATTGTTTTCTATTTTGGAGTCAAAATTTTGTTTTTATTGAGTCAAAATGTAGGGAATAATGATCTTTCTTAGGAATAAAGCTTAATTTTTGAAACTTTTAGCTGTTGCGATGAAGCCTTTGGATGGAACGAATTCGAAATCAGATGATAGTACAGGTTCCCCTCTTATCGCGATTTGCAGAACGAAGTAGATCAAATTCCAGACTAGCACACTTGATCTCCATTTCGCTATATTCTCTTTGATGATATCACGACAGTAAAACATTCATGACTCCTTATTCTCTTTACCACTCTTTGTTGATCTTGAATGACCAGCTCATTTTTAGTTGGTACCCAACCCCTAACCTTAACCTTTTGTTCAAACCTCATGCAGTCTCTTTTCCTTAGTTTTATGTGCAGGCATGTGTATAAACTCCGGAGAGAAAGAGGTCCGACGCAGTTTTTCATTCACAAAAATTGCACAGAAAAAGGAATTGGTAGGAGTACTTGAAAGAGAGCAGCAATGCTAAGCATTCCTTGGGAATTAATACACAACAATGGTAATTTTTGAGACTAATATCTTTGTAAAATCATTTCCCCCCTTAGAGTCTTGAAAAAAAAAAAAAAAAAAAATTATTTTCTTTCGAAAAATAAGTAAGGGAAAGGGAAATGATTATTTAAATAAGTCTCTAGCTTCAAAAAAAATCCCAAGGAATGAGAAGGTTGGATGTGGAAAGTGGAACATGTTATGGTATGGAGGTGTTTGGTTCCTGATAACGTTTTGGAGGAGGGAGTGCAATGTGAATGAGAAACTGTGGGCATCAACTGGACCCGACTCTCTCTTGTGATTATGCATAATCTCTGCATCCACCAAATAAAATCCGGTAACCCTAAACACTCTTTAGCTCCACTTAAACACAAAAGCCTTTAACATCACACCTAGCCCTTTTACTTGGTTGGTATCATTGGAGAGAATTCCATCATCACTTCGATTAAGTGTGCGACAGTTAGGAGGATGTGAAACTGATGAGTTTGCAGGTTAAGATTTGAGGCCCAACCTATGATGGTTGAGATTCGGGACCGCCAAAGGTACTTTGTTTATATGCAGCAAAAGAGTCAAGGAAACAAAAGCAATGTTCCCAAAGATAAGTGAGTTCTCGCGATTTTCAAACCTCGACTTCAGTTTTGGTCTCTAGTTTGCTTGAGGGCAAGCAAAAGCTAAGTCTGGGGGAGTTGATATATCATGGTTTTTACCCGTTTTTGACCATGATTTAACCCGGTTTTATCGAGTCTTTTCGGTGTTTTTTGAGTGTTTTAGAGTCTTTGCAGGTTTTTGTACGTGTGGAGATTAATTGATGATTATGGAACGTTTTGGAGCATTGTGGAAAGAGGAGCTGAAGTCGTTAGAACGGATTTTCAATTGCCGTCAGTTTGGCGTGTCGATCGACAGCCCCACGAAGACCTGTCCATCGACAACAATGTTAACACCTGTCGATCGACATACACATAGGCGATCGATCGACAGGCCTTCGCAGAATCTGACCTAAATACGTTTTAAAGAAAGAAATTCGTCAGTTAATGGGCCGAAAGCTGCAATAGACCGTCATAAAAGCTCACCACGAGTTTTACCTCTATAAATAGTTTATTTTAGGTTTTTAGATCATAACTTCAGATTTTATAACACAGTTTAGAGAGAGATTTTTAGGGTTTTTAGGGAGACAAGTTTACTTTATACTTTGAGATTCTTCGAACCCTATTGTTCTTATTCATATTCTCTTTCTTTATGCATTATTATTCAGCTATGATTTGCTTTGCTGCCATGTCTGAGTAGTTTGCTTGTTAGGTTTAGGGTAGTTCGAATGGAATGATGATGAATTGTTAGGGTAAACTCACTTGTTAGGATTATCTGTTAGGTTCTTCACCTAGATTGCTTTAACTCTGGTTTAGGATTCGCGACCCTGAATTTGGATATCTTAGGTTGATAGATTGACACGAAAGTGTAATTGATTAGCCAGAACTAGATCTTAGGTGAGAAAAATTACTTATTCGCAAAGAAATTTGGTTTAGGGATTTTGTGAACAAATTGGACTTGAATTTAAAGCTTGTTTAAATTGATTGAATTCGCAAATAAATTTGGTTTTCTAGGGTTTAGACATAGTTATTTTTCGCAACGACAATTAATTAATTATATTTTAGTGTTCCAAGTTCTAGAACAGTTCTTAATTAAATTTTGATTCTGTTTAACCTGCAATTCTGATTCATCCTGAGAATTGCCCAAAAGCCTAACTCTTTATTTAATTGAATTTGAAATCAACCATCTTTCCTGTTACCAATTGAATTTGCTATTTATTTCATATTATTTTACTTAGCCGAATTTGAAGTCAATATTCCTATCGTTTGATTTGACTCCCAGTGATTCGACCCCTACTACGACGACCTCTTAATTTGAGAGAGTAGCTCAGGGTAAATTAAATTTGAGCATATCAAATTTTTTCAAGATGCTACATAATTTCAATATACTTGGACAACATAATTGAACGACTACATAATAAAACTGGGAAATCGCAAACTAAACCAATCAAGACCAGAAGACTAAACCAAGCAGAAGGATCGGTACAAGATTACAATGATAACCCTAGAACATAACATTACATTAGTGACAGAAAATGACTTTGAGCTCTCTAGGAGAAGAACAGTCATGCATAAGCGAAGGACTATCATGAGCAAAAGTCATAGTCGATGGACACGCGTGCTTAAAGAACAGAGAGTGGCTCGAAGCTCGACACGTATGGGGACTGTTGTAGTGGTTCCGACAACACAACTCGTCTGTACGGAACGCCTCACACCCACTCTTACAAGCCACCACGTGTCCACCGTGTCCTGACCGGAGCTGAAGATGAGCTGGACACGTTTTCAAGAGGTCTTCACGGCAACCGACGACGGGGCAGACTCCACGGCCTTCGTGAGGAGTCACAGTCATCGGAACGTTAAAGCCGTCGACGAGAGAGACACCGTAGGAGGATAAATCTAGATGTGCACCGTGGTGAATATCAAATTGAGCAAGGGAAGCAGGAGTTGCGCCGCCGAGACCGTTGCATTGGAGGCGGTTGCCACAGTCTCCGGTGACGCATGAGAATTTGCCGTCGTGGTGGTAGCAGCCAGTTCGAGCCCAGATGCGACCGGACCAGTGGGTGGTTGGAGCGTAGAAAGAGCGGTGGTTGTTGGTGTTGAGAGCGAAGCCACCATTCTCGAGGACGGGGTGGCCGGCGTTGGGCTGAATGGCTGGCCAAACGGTGAAGGGACAGTGGTTGACGATGGTGAAGATGAGACGTCCGGTGTCTGCTGCGGCGGCGAAGGAGAGGAGGAGGAGGAGGGAGAAGCCGGCGAGAGGAAGAGAGGTTTTAGCCATTTCTGTTTTTTTTTTTGTTTGCTTTTTGGTAAAACTATTTGTGTGAAAGATGTGACATTGCGACGTGTGTTTATATAAAGCTAAAGTATAAGTTTATGGTGTCGGAGTGACGAAAATACCCTTGGGATGTTTTTGGGTAGTTAGGCAAAGCTTTTTAGCATGCGGGTTAAAGGAGAATGAAGGAAAATTAGTTAGGGAATGTTGTAGTAAAGAAGAGAAAGAAAGAATTGTGTTGTGTATTATTTCATGATAAGTACAAGGTATTTATAGGGTCCAATACTCGAAGAGGAACTAGGGTTTAAGATATTCTAGAACATGAGCCTCTAATGGGCATCCACTAAATGGTTTATAACACTCCCCCTTGGATGTCATTAGAGTAAAAATAATCCTAATACGCATAAGATGTTGCCTCATTAAAACCTTACCAGGAAAACTCAATTGGGACAAAACCATGGTTAAAGTAAAAGAGTGCAACGCGCTTTTACTCCCCCTGATGAGTGCATAACTTGAGATTTTCTTGATGCTGCAAACTTGTTTCTTGAAAATAGTAGTTGGAAGTGTCTTGAAAATAAATCTGCCAAAGTTTCGCTTGAACAACCTTTAGAACATGTACATCGCCATTCTTCTGCAACTCATTGTCTTCTAGATGGTTCATCTCGATCATTCTCTTTGTTTCTCTCATTATCATTAATGTATGATATTCTTATGAGAGATTGATAGACTTTCATATATCATTATAATGATAATATTCCTCTATAAGTGTCTATCATATGCGTGTTCTTTGATGTATCGTTAAAAACATTTTCATAGAAAACCCTATGGGATAAAAACTATGTAAGGGAAAAATAGTACATCCACGCATTATGTTTCTCCCCCTCGGAGACATCTTCTTCAGAAGATGAATTCCGATCATATATGCTGTCTCTTTTGAATTATCATAATCATAGCCTTAATGAACAAACTCAAATGATTTTCATATGATATCTCATATTATTGGACTTTTGGTCCATAACATCATTTCCTTATAGAAGATCATATTTTGATCTATTTGAACTTAAGGCCTGAATCTCATATATGTACAATTTTCTATAACATTTCTCTTATACATAATATTCATGCTCTTCTTGTAAAAGCTATTATATTTGACTTTCCCTTTTGTCAAACACATATTTCAATCATGAAATAAATCATTGAATTGCTCTAATCTCATTATATGAATGATACTTCATGACCAAATACATATGAACATTTTCTGTAATATCCTCTAAGGATCTTTTAAGTTAACATCTTTTTCGCTAGATATTCAACTTAAGATATGTGAAGATAATTTTATCTTTCCAAGATTATTTTCCCAAATCTTTTCTTCGGATATTTCACTATATAAAGATCTTTTCAGGAGTTATAATGATGTTCAATCATCAACATACATCATAACAAATTCTTTTCCAAATTTCGTTAAGAATGTATAAACTCTTAAAATCCAAAATGAGTTTGCTTCTAGCAATTGAAATCCTTCTGGGATCTTTTATCATATATTATTATCATCAACCTGCTTATGATAACTCTGCCAGAGTTTCGATGATTTTCAAATAAGAATCACTTTATCAAAATCTTTTGATAAGTCTACATGGGTAAACATTTACATGATTATACCCATGTTACATCTTTCATTCGATCGACTAAAATTTCCCAGGAACATAATTAATCCTACAGGGATATATCCTTCATGGATTTTCATATAAATTTCATTATCCAATGGGTTGTATAAATAAGATAGGGACTATATCCATTAAATATAAATCAAGCCATTCTTTTTCTTGCCATATTGATAAAGAACTTGAAAGTAGTTGCATCCACCACATGAGAGTAAATCTCTTCATAATAAGTTCAAGATCTTGTGAAATTTTCACTATTCTTTCACACAAAGACTTGTTTATCTTCCACTGGTTTTACACTTATGGTGCATGGACTACTAGTCCAAAATTCTCTACAAGAGATTATAATTATAAGTCTATTTCTTCCTTTCCATCTTGGCCAATCATTACTTTGTGTACACTTTTAAATAGACTTTTTGGATCCTCTTTTTCATAATATCAACTGCTTTCTCAGTGCATGCAAAAATATTACGACGTCGATTTTGCTTTTCGATTCCATTTTATTTATGACATGACATGAACGGCTTTACTATTTGAGATCTCTTTATTCTCAGGTACCTGAATTTCTGTCTATGTCATGTTTCTCTTATGGAGATCATTTATCCTCAATCTAACCATTTTGAATAATGCTCCTTTTCTTTTTGAGAATTTTTATCTTTGGAATCAAATAGGTCTATCACGCTTCATGTGATTTTGAGACTCATTAGCAGTTTGATATTGTCTTTTTGGGACATCAATTATAATTGGAGCTTACAGCTGGTAAGTGACTTTATCACTCTATATGGGTCATAAAAGCATTTGGCAATCAATGTTATAAGCTCTAAAATGAATTATCCTTTGGACTCTAATTCACATTCTTTCGTCCGAGGATCAATGATAATTCATTACAGCTTATTTTCTTTTCCAGCTGTTTATTTATTCCCCCTAATGTTGGAAAGACTGACTTATTATAGTTTACAAATCAGGCCTTATTTAAATCCTTCAAGGATGACTCTAGATTATTAATATCAATGGAGATTTATATCCAACATATATTCCCATCTTTATTTAAGGATCCATCTTAAAAATTATGTGGTGGAGCAACTGGAATGTATATCGTACATCCAAGATCCTAGATGGAAAATAACTGGTTATGACCCAAAACCAATTACAATAGGGGACAAATATTGATTATTTATTGGCATGATGCGAATTATGTATGAACATGTGCTACCAGATGTTCAACATTTATCCTAATTGATGTTGTAATCATCAAAGGCTCATGAATTCACTAGAGTTATTAAGATGCACGATGGGTGATCAGCCCTGCTACATCTCAACATTCTAGAAAATTCATAGATTCCAATTCTATTAGCCTCATGAAAACCATACATTAATTTATCTTATCAGCAAACATCACATGACAAATCATTACGAAGAATCTTCTAATTCTTCAATGATTGTCTACATATATTACTTTTCGCATCACTATTGAATCGTAATGGTCTAACCGATTCATGTCAAATAAAAATATATTTCATAAACTTCTGATTTACTATATCTTTTCATCTCCATTCTACAAATCTTTGTGTAGTACAAAATACAAGTAGTTTCACAAAAATACTTTTGCTCTTGGGAAATACTAAGGTATTTACATTTCCTTTACTTGTTGTCTCAAGATGATTTTTTCTAAAAATCTCATAAATTTATGTTATGAAAGATTCGTATGAACATAGTCTTATGAATCTTCTGGATTCATTTACTTAGTTTTAATGTGAACATAATCTTCTGAATGTTTCACTTATTATGGTATGTGGGATTCTTTAACTCTCCTCGAGATGATAACACTGATTTTATCAATCTTAAATTGAATCCCTTTTTAGAATCAATAACATATCCTGCTCGGGACATGTATTATACCTTAAATCCTTCTAACTTTTGAGACTTAGGAGAATCAATGCATAAATATACCAACTACATTTCCATATGCAATATTATCAATGTGCTCTTCGGGAGCATTTTTATATATGCTCTGGCTGAGCATTCAATAAGCCATGTACTACCTTGTATTGTACTCTCGATTCGTTCATTTTCAAAATGATTCACATATCTTTGACTTATAACCATCTCAATTTTCTCACTTCTGGTGAAAATATGAGTTCCCGATAGAGACTTTTCGATCTCGATCTTGACCATAACCACATTCATATCCACTTTCACATTTACGACCAATTATATAGCAATTTCCTT
This sequence comes from Arabis alpina, assembly GCA_900128785.1. NCBI lineage: Eukaryota > Viridiplantae > Streptophyta > Magnoliopsida > Brassicales > Brassicaceae > Arabis > Arabis alpina. The sequence continues at coordinate 29,478,511 of LT669791.1, forward strand.
GATTATCTTTCTTAGGATATAACGTCACATTCTCTTCTGGGAATGAAGCTTAACAAATAATACATGATCTATGATGTTTTATGAATATGTCATTATTTTGTTCAATGTCAATGAGATAAGATATAAGTTCTGAAAAACTCCTTAAATCTCTTTTCACAAATTGCTGTCCACACGACAACATTACTTGCATGAAATTAAGTTTAAGTATGTCTCTATAAGAGATATTAAATTGCAAGTAATTCTGAACATAGGTGAATTATATTCACTTAAAGACTTCATGTCTTGTAGGTAATATCAACCAATCATTTTAGGCTTTAGGAAATATCACATTCTGGTGATCATACATTTTCTTTAAGAATTGCTCTGACTTAATCTCTATGGTCAAGCAGTGAACATAATCTTCTGGATATGTCACTTGAAGTAAATTTTCATAATCATCAAATAATGATCATAATCTTATGGATTTGTCACTTATGGTCTATGTGAGATTTCCTAATTCTCTTACTCGAGATCATACTCAGACAGTGATCACAATCTTCTGGATTTGTCACTTATGGTTTTTGTGAGATTCTCTAATTCTCACCCTCGAGATAATACTCAAAACTGTGATCATAATCTTTCAGATTTGTCACTTATGGTCTATGTGAGATTCTTAGTTCTCTCTCTAGATGATGAAACTTCAGGTTCATACATCTCGAATCTCATGATGAACAAAGATATTAATATGATCATCTATTCAATTAAGTCTAAATGATTGCCTTATTACCAAAGATCAGAATATTAAGGCTCATCGGAATCTTTATAATAAATAAGTAAGTTCCGTTTTTTTTATGTAAAGTAATCTTTCCTATTTTAATGAATCTTAAATATTTCATTAGAAAATTTAGTAACTTACTTGAAAAATGGTAGGAGATTTTAGGAAATAAATATTTATCACGGCTGCTAACTTGGTCTCCTCCACAATGAACGACACGAGTATTGCTAACTCGTTCATCTGCTAAGGAATCAATGAAGCAATAAAACCCATGAACACATATAATAATAAAACATAGCAAATAACTGAAAGTAAACCAACGAATATCAAACAAGAACACAATATTGAATCAATAAACAATATTTTTGGTTTGGTTTTACACTTCAACGAACCACACAATGAAAACCAACTAAACCGAAGTGATAATTCTATACTTTATTTGTCTTTTTGTTTCTTTGTTTTCGAAAAAATTAGAGAATCAAACCAAACTAATTAATTAAACCATAAAACAATGGAAGATAACAAACATATCTCTTCATGAAACGTTAATTAAACGAACAGATAATAAAAGTATCGAGCAAAACGTCAACTATTAAAGCATTATGAGGTTACTTATCTCGACAATGGGTTCGGAGACGGCGTTGCAAAGAGATGGTGGCTCGAGAGGAAAAACGGAATAGAGACATTTGTAAAAAGAGACGGTGGCTCGTTTGTTTAGGTGGTTAGGGTTTTTGGATTTTTTATTTTTATTTTTTTTAGTGGCTAGGGTTTCGTAATTAGACAATTAGGGTTTTACTCAGCGGCTAGGTTATCGTGCTGATAACGTGTTGTAGTAAAGAAGAGAAAGAGAGAATTGTGTTGTGTATTATTCCATGATAAGTACAAGGTATTTATAAGGTACAATACTCGAAGAGGAACTAGGGTTTAAGATATTCTAGAACATGGGCCTCTAATGGGCATCCACTAAATGGTTTATAACAGAGAAAGAATATTGGATTCTGTACGAGTCGAAAAAGCTTGAAAGCTCGTGACTTACTTCCTCTGTATTTGAAAGAATCATTTTTAAGATTTTTTCTTTATTTTTGAAAGATTGATTTCTTACATTTCAATTAATACTTTTTTTGCTTTATCACTTAAATTAATGACAAATATTTGTTTTATCCCGTAAAGTTGCTTCATCATGCATACCTTTTGTATTAGAAAACAAAAAAATAAGTATAAATAAATTAATAAATTATAAATAAATACAAATAGTTATTGTATCTTAATATGTGTGAAAAATTCTAAACATCAATTTTTCAAATACAGATGGAGTAGTTATTATGAGTATACGTAATTATTCGTTTATATTGCATTTCTTTTTAAGCAAAAGGATGAAGTTGGTTAAACAAAACGACTGATTATGAACTCCAATTAAATTGATCGTATGGATTGCATTTTTACATAAAGCTTTGATCATTTTAGCATAGATTATGAAAGTATACAATCATTTTTGAAGATAAAAAATAGGCTGGGTGCCAAGTGGATATCTTGTAAAAAATTAGTATCAATGATTCAAATGGACCAATCCAAATATTTGATGATCTATTTCGATTTTTTAAAATATCTGCCGATATTCGCTCTGATCAGTTAAATTTGTTTAAAAAAAATGACATACAATAATACTCTTTATGTTTTAGATTTTTTTCTTGTATTTGAAAGATTGATTTTCTACTTTCAATTAATGCTATTTCAGTTTAACAAAGTCCATTAATGATTTTTCTTGCTGTGCCTTTGGATATAATTATTGGAAACAAAAAAAGTAAGTAAAAAAGAAATAGTAAACACAAATATTATTATATCTTAATATGTGTGAAAAACTTAAAACATCAATCGTTAAATACAGAGAGAGTACATAAAACTTCAAAATAAATTGTTGTTTGACAATAGCTTTCGCAATCGTGGGTGTTGTTCTAGCAATTGGCTTAAGGCCTTTGGTTGATATTGAGATGGATGAAACAATTTGATATATTCAAGGTAATTTAATACTATAACAAGTTTCTTGTAGCGTATGACGAAAATTTCAAAAACTTTTTTCTTAAACAAAATCATATTCAGTCTAATTACCCAAATTTTGTTTCTGATGTATTTGGTACTTTTTTTATTTATATGATCAACTTCATTTTTTGTCTAAATTGTCAACACAAAAAGATATATCTATTTATGACTTGTGCAAAGAATGTTTTACAGCCTTGTCAATCCCAATCTGCATCTAAGTTGGATTTGTGGTTACTTCTGCTTCCGCCTGCTTCCTAACCTGTCTATGAGCTGCTGCTGCCTGTTTCATTGCACGTTTACGAGCTGCTTCTGCTTCCCTAGCGAGTCTTTCAGACTGACTTCCCACAAAATTTTCTTTGTAATGTTCAACTTCTTCGTTTTTATGTGATCAATATCATTTTCGCATAATATTAAATCCAATTCTACATAGCAATTATAACACACAACAAGCGCGGATTTGTATGGATAAAATCAGAGAGAGAGCTATGTATGTACCAATGCTTTGAACAATGGTTGAGGTGTGCCTATCCTGTGGTTATGAGGCAGAATCTCCCAAAGTCTACTTGCTTGTGATACCTCTCCTCGCTCGTCCGAGAATGAAAAATGTGGAGGCAAATTTAGCTGTTTAAATACCTACAGCAAGAGACAACGCTTGACATTTCTTCTAATGCTAAGTACTAGAATCAATGTTTTCAAAACAGTTCATAAAACAAAACCTACCTCGCGAGAAAAGGATGGCATGAAAGGCTCTAACAATTGTGCAAGAAGGTGTACTAAACCAGCATCACTTCTTATAACTACTGCACAACAAGGTTTGTCTTCCTTGTAAAGTGGCCAACATTTGTTTTTCTACACAGGGAGACACAGAAAATTACAGCAAACATGGTTAAGAGTGAACAGCCAATAAAGCATGCATATCTTTTGTTAATGAGTGAATAAAACTTACCTGCAAGTATTCGTTCCCTTTACCCAAAATGAGCATAGCGGTTTTCAGCCCCTCCTTGAGCTTAACCTGCATCAAATGAACAAAAGCATTTATTAAGAACATAAGAAACTATAAGATACCAATACCAGACAAAATTAATATAATATTTCCTCATCTTTTCTATGGCTTTAACATATTCATCCACCAATAACCCAACCTTTTTGTTAGTGCTTCTCTTGTGCTTCTCTTTTAACATATTTAGTTGATGTTCTAGTAGAGAGCTCATGCGTATTGCTTGTTTCTCTTACCGCTTCATTATAACCAATCCACCAACTCAAGTTAAACTCTTACCAACTGAAGTATATTCCCAGCTTACATATCCATTCTTCTATCCCATGAAGATTCGTTATCTTTACAAGTCGACCAATAATGTGAACACTTCCTAACTAGTCCCAATGAGCTTGTGCACATTCCACACATCGTTAGCGTGTTCACAACAAACTATCACCTTGTACGTAGCACAAATGCGCAAGAGAGAAACCGATGTCGAAGAGTATGGTGACACTTCAATCTGTTTTGATACTCTAGTTAACCTTGATTCCCATTCTGTAGTATTATAACACTTCTTATCCACATGAAAAACAAGGTGAATCTCCAGCTTTGGTTTGTACTTAAATTTCCATGACTTTGGAAATTTTCTTTGTAAACTCTGTTGCTTCCCACTTCTTCCTCTCCTGAGCATTGTATCAAACATGTTGTACGCACAAATTTGTGTCTTGACACCTATTGATTGTAGTGCCAATTGATCCTCCTTTTTGACATAGAAAACGTATGATTCCTCATCTTGAGCATCAAAAAAGTCACGAAAACCAAAACCAAAGTACAAATCCACACCAACATTTAATAATTCGTTTTGGATTTGAAGGCCTGGTTCCATGTGAGAAGTTGATACCTGAAGTGGTGAACATGTGTTCTCTTGATGATCTAAGTCCATCGCAAGTGTAGAAAACCCCTTTACTGTCTCATTTTCTTCTGGTTTTAACTCTTCCCCATGAATTGTTTCTAACACCAGCGAATAAGATGTATCACAATCCATTGAAGCCTCCTCAGAATCTTCTTCAGTTTCACAAGCCACTGCTTCCTTGAATGAAGATAAAGGCCTAATTTCAGATTTTACATCGCGATTCGACACGACTTGGAAGCTTCGATTCGCAATAAAAGGCCTTCTAATGTTTGAAAGATCGTATAGAAGAGAAGAGAATCGAACACGAGAGAAGAGGATCAAAGCCAATCGAAGAGAAGAGACGAGTTCGTCGTTGAATTCTCGCATTCTCTATCGCCATTGAAGTTAATCGCGAAATGGAAAAAAAAAAAATTACTCTGAAACCTTAAAAACACGGTCCAATAATATGACGACACGTGTCCCTAATTTACCGTGGCTTACGGATCAACAAACTGATACAATTTGGCTTTAAAAGAAACCCAAATCATATATATAACTAGGGAGTCCTCTCTCCATCTAAGGTGTCCACATAGGCAAAATTTTTTTTAACAATTAATTTAAGTTTTAAGTTCATTTAGTTCATATTTATGTACATTTATTGTTATTTATAGCTACTAATTTTTTAATTAAATTAAAAAACGAAAATAAGTCAATAAATTACTAAAAGTAGAAATTAATATTTGAGTATTTACTATGAATTCATGATAACGATAAAAGTTTATATATTCAATTTCAAAAATTGGAAATATGTAAAACGAATACACATATAAGAAAAAGTGAATAAAAATATTAGCGACATCAAAGAATCAAAGAAAAAGAATTTTGAGTGTCAAAAAAATGTTAAGAGGCTATTGGTTTTTTTTGGTTATGAACGCACTTACACCTATTCGTTAAAGAAGTACATGAGCATATTTGAACCAATGAGGGATGGACGTGTTAATATAAGAGGTGTTGATCTAAAGATAAAGAATATATATTATTTCACTAAAAGGATACTGAACCATCTAATTAAAGATGAGATAATAAGATGAAAATTTAGGATATACGATTTTATTTATAATGTTATATAATTTTATGGAAGTATGAAAGAAAAATATGAAAGTGTTATAAGACTATTATTTTAAAGATTTAAGGTATAAATTGGTGTAAGAAAAAAAAATCATGCATTGCTTGAGTTATGCTCTACTAAAAATAAGTAAACAAAGTAACAAAAAATTGTAAATAGTTAAATCAAATTTTTGTCGTTAAGTTTAATAAATGCATCATACGAACCATATTTTAGGATTATTTGAGTATTTATTTTCGAATTAAAAATTACAATAATGAATTACTTTTATTTATATGGTCATTAGAAAATAATCAAAATATTACAAATTTATATATAAGAGCGCTGAATAGAAATGTTAATCAAAAATAATCAAAGAAAAAATAGATTCAATGATGTTAATTATTGGAGTATCGTAATTGAGTTTTAGCCGATTGTTAATAGACTGAAGGCTTTAAAAAAAGAGGATGTATGATTTCCCTAAAGGATATTGAACGATTTCACTAAAATAAGAAAATAAGGTGAAACTTTAGAATATAATATTTTATTCAAAATGTTATTTTCAGGTTTTGGAAGTAGAAAAGAAAAAAATTGAAAACGTTGTAATATCGTAATTTAAAATAAATAAAAAAATCTTAAATTTGATATATAATGTATAAAATTAATGGTCACATTATTCATAAATTGTACAGTAAAATATACCGAGAGTAATTTGTGATCTTTATGTAAAAATGTACGTAGTTCTACAAAAAGGCAATCCCTGACGAGCTTTTGTAATTCAATATTTGAATCAATGATTTTAAAAATCTAGAGAAACAAAAACTATTTTCGAAATGTTTAAGAAAACGTAAAAAAAATTATGTATAAATTAACTTTCTATAATTATATTAGTGTTTTGTGAAAAAATGAAAAAAGTAAATATATTGGTTATATTTAGAATTTGTTTGAAGATTGGATGAATTATTATGCAATAATAGATAAAATAATAAGTTCTCAAAAACTAAATAGCTATTTATTTAAAATCAAATACCAAATCAAAAGAATTTCAAAAAAAAAAAAAACAAATTAATAATTGAAAATATGATATTATAATGTGTAAATAAATGTAAAATATATATACTAACATAAAATACTTACTAATTCATGTTATACATGATATTGATAGAAAACATTGGAAAATAACACAAAAATATCAAAAGAAGCCAAACTCGCGCAACGGGCGAGTCCAATCCTAGTATTATTTAATAATCCAATTTTTCTAATGATAATCAAAAATATCAGGAGTAATCATGCTCTTAATATCAAACTAACGAATGATAGAATTTATTCCGGTTCAGTTTAGACTATTTACTTTTTTTTCTTTTTTATTGGTCAAAATTATTTACTTTTCTAAAGTTCTATAAAACTAATGATAGATTTAACTTTTTCATGCTTTGTGTGACTCATGAGCATAACAACTGCCAAGTTTCTCTGAATTTAGGGCAATGATACTAGACTGACGAGTCATTCAGGTTCAGATTCAGATTCGTAACAAGCTTCCTTGATAAACACATCAAAATGATAAAACGACAAAATAAGGAAGGGGTCTTTGTCTGCTTGTGCAACTTCGACAGTTCAAGAATCGTGCAACCCTTTCTTGGGCCTCACTAGCCCAACTTTTATAAGTTTTTCTGTGTATTTTACATAATCGATGTTCAATGAGATTGGTTTTTCTCTCCAGTAAGTATAATTGTTCTTTATTCATTTTGTTTGATGTAACATCTGTGTTAAGTAATTGTTGTTTATTCATACAACACAAAAGCACATCAAATACTACATGTTCATTACAAAAAAATGCTAACAAAACTGAAGCGGACAGTTTACGTTACTACATCTTATAGTAAGATAATCACACAGAAATAGTATAATCAATTTTAGTTTGATCAACTACTGCTTTTAACTTAAGAATGACCTTTTTTGCCCTAATTTGAGGTATTCCCGCACTTGGTATATGCAGATATATCAAGATCAAACGAGTACAATCAAATCTCTCTTTTCTTCATTACTTGCAATTGTGTTTATTTGGTTCTATACAGTGCGTTTCCGCTTTGATCTTTTGCTTCTTCGTTGGCCAACGTCTGGAACCGGCTTGCTTGTGCTCGAAGCTAACGCTCCTTCACGAACCGCTTCTTCTTCCTGTTCCAACACTTGCTTATAAGTTTCAAAAATCTTTCACAATCATTATGGGTTTTATGAAACTATTACCTCATCATCATCTTCCCCTTCTTCTGATTCAGACTGAGATTCTAGCGGTTCAACTGTATCTTTCGCAACTGCCTTGTTCTTCTTGCTGCGCTTCTCTTGCTCTTTTAATTGTCTAAATCTGTTGTAATCCAGTTTAACATCATTTTTTACCTACTTGTAAGAAAATTGTTAGAGATTAATAAAGAGATTCACTTACCTTTCTCCAGCATCATCAGGCTGAGCAATAGATCTCTTTGCCCGTCCCGCACTTATTATCCCGCCTGCATTTTCATTGACTGCAGGCTGTGCGCCGCCTAGTTTACGCAGCCATACTTGTTGGGCGGTGCTAAGTACATTATTTGTGAACCTAAATTGGAAAGTTTAAACATAAGCAGCAGTGTGGGGGCAAAAGACTCGACCCTATCAACATATACAACTCAACAGGTCATCAAATTTGAACAGTAAGTAGCAACTGAACCACTAGATGCGTTTGGTCAATCCAACAACATGCTTCTGATAGGTTCTCGCAGCGTTTCTAGGTTAATCTATCCTTAATGCACTTATATACAGTACATTTTGAAAATGAAGCCATCTAGGTTAATATATACATAGCTGAAAACTTTAAATATGTGTAGATCAGGAGAGTACTTAAAATGGCTAGATGAAAGTTTCAAGGTGAGGGAAACAAACCAGTAGATAGATAATCCTGATGGGACAGACAATGCAAAGTATCCAATCATGAGTGGAAGAAACTTGAAAACAAGAAGAGTGTTCTTCTGGGCAGGATCATCTGTCTGCCAAAAGAAACAAAATTGAGCTTACAACTTTGACAATCATATGAAAGTCTTTAAGTGATAAGAAAAATAAACGAAACTTATGTTATTTCTCACTTGAGGGGGCTTCATAATCTCCATTGACACATACTGGGAGGCAATAAGGAGAACTGGTAAAACAAGATAAGCAATAGTGTCACCCCAGCCCAGTGGTGGATGCCCATCCTGCACCACCGAAAGATATTAGACACCAAAATGATAAAAGGCTTCCTTGCATTGATTTTAGTGTACGAAAATAACACATAATATTCATGCAGGTTACGGCGAACAGTTAGAGATTTTTAGTCTCTCATTACCACAAACGGAAAAAGCCATGATATGCCGGATCCACTCTGCCGAGCAGCTATACTTGTTGGTCCACCCAGAGAAGGAATCCAAAAGAAACCTTCAGTAAAGAGGCCCTGCAAGTAAAACGTTTTTTAAAGCACGATTAGAATATCATGTACAATGGTTAAAAAAGACATAAGGCATATCATGTACCTCGTTGGCGACGTTGGAGAGAGCTTGGTATAAACCAATCCAAACTGGTATGGTGGCTAAAGTTGGCAAGCAACCTATCATCAGAGCAACAAGATATTGTATGCAATCAGCACAAGTGAAGAAGAAACAAGAGACATATTACACAAAGCATAACTTGTAGAAAATTACCTGCCAATGGATTTACACCAGCTTGTTTATACAAGCGTGACGTCTCTAGTTGAATTCGCTCCTTAGATACAGAAAAAACAGTCAGAATCTAGCATCCAGAGTAAGCCGTTGTATAAGCCAAGAGAGATCACCTGATTCCCTGCATAACGTTGTTGAATAGCTTTAATTTTCGGTTGAAGATTCTGCATCGCAAGCGTTGATTCAACCTACAAAGTGAAAAAATCCTAATCCAATGAGCAATGCTCTGAAACTCCCATTGATTCCAGCAACAATAGTATAGTATACGGTTCAAAATGCAAATTCTAGTAACCTGTTGCTTTGTCAAAGGGTATGTGGCTGCTTTGACGATAATAGTAAGCAAGATAATCGCAAATCCATAAGCGTAAGGTACATGAAGTGCAGTAAGTCCATCTTTCAAAATCTAAAAATCCAAAGAGAAGAAACTCTGAAATGACCTGAAGCAAAAACGAAATTGTACACAAAACAGATCGGAATAAATTTACCTTAAGCACCAATTCCATACCATCGGAGATAAAGCCGAACCAACCACCACTCTTCTGCACGGCGGAATCGGCACCTGAATCAGCACCAACGACGGCTGCGTCGGCTATGGTACAGAAGAGAGACTCCGCTCTGGTGAGAATCGCTCCGATGTCTACCGATGAGTCTAAGCCATGGATAGGAGGAATTTCGTTTAAGCTAAACCGTACAGTAGTAGAGGTACTGAAAAGCTTATTATTACTCCGATATGGCAGAAATTGAACGCCTCCGTGACGGGAAGAAGACAACGGTTTAATCAAAGGAGAACCGAAGAAGGAAGATGGAGACGAGACTAGAGTTCTCGCCATTGGAGCTTTCCTGAGGATGAGAGAAGAAGAAGATAGAGATTTTGTATTTTTGTTTTCACATCAGCGTATTTCATATGGTTGAGATTACCTCCAATTACAGGAGTCCACGTGGTCAGTTTTCCAACGTGGAATATATCGCTACTCTCTCTAGTTTGGGCTTACTAGGCCCACTATATGTAGTAGGCCTCGTCCACTTACCAAACCGTAATTTGCCTTTCTCATTTCTCATTTCTCTCTTTTGCACAGGTTACCAAATCTTTTTCTTCTTTAATCATTTCATTTGGAAAAAGATTATATACTAGACTAGATTAGGTGAGAGCATGAGCTGTCGCACGGGATTAGTTTTTAATTTTATTTTGACTTTGGTTCAAACTTGAATTCGTTTTTCTCTGCATTACACATGCTCCTAAGACAATTGTTCAAAACGCTAACCATCACCATTTTTGCTTCTGCACAACTTCAAGCAAGAAATTAGAACCCTAATCAACTTCATTATATGTAACAAAGATAAAAATAGCCATGACATGTGTATGATAACACAAACCTTTAAGAGGAATTCCCTCGTATACCACTCTTTGAAGTTTTTTTTCCAAAAATACTACCTTGAAGTTTTTTTTCCAAAAATACCACATTTTTTTCCAAAGTTCCAAAAATACCACTTTTTTAAAAGTTGATTTTTAAGGTTTAGAATTTATATTTTTTTAGGTTGGGTTAACTATTCCAAAATTAGGGTATAGTTTTAGGGGGTAGGGTTTGAGTTTGGGGTTTAGGGTTTAGTTTTGAATGTTAAAAATGAATTTTTAAAAAAGTGGTATTTTTGGAACTTTGAAAAAAATGTGGTATTTTTGGAAAAAAAACTTTAAGGTGGTATTTTTGGAAAAAAAACTTAAAAAGTGGTATTTTTGAAACTCGTTTTAGCGAACCCCAGTCCGACCATCAACGTCGGATCAGGCTCCTCACTCCCAGCGTCAATTCCACCAATGATTCCACGGAGTGTCTGGCAACACCAGACAAGCACCTCGGGGCCTCAGCCTGGGAACCCCGTGAACCAGAACTCTGAAGTGAGGGTGCTCACTAGACGATCTCTCCGAGATATGCCAAATTCTCTCCACCTTGGACATCACCATCCGAACCATAGCTGCTTGACTCGATCAGCAGGAAAAGGTGATCTCGGCTCAGATCTAGGAGATATCCCAATCCATCAGACGAGAACCAAACCTTCGCCGACCCCTCGGCGATACGACAATCCCCGCTAGAAATTCAGCCCCTAGAACCTAGCTGGACTTCTCAGAAATCTTTGTAACTCCCCCTCATGGGAACAATTATCCCATTTTAGGCCAAACGGCCAGCGTTCCTCCGCTGACCTAAAATCTTCCAACCCCGAGCGCTCATCGTGACTCTACCCGAACAAACGAGCAAAATGTAATGTCACCTCCGCCGCTGCCTTGAGACGGATTCATCCAGCCCGAGCGCTCACCTCCGCCACCACGGTGGATGGAAAACAACCAGACCGGCTGGGAGAACATGGGACCGACTAACTGAGCTTCATCGAGCAATAACGTTAGAATGAAAGCTGAACCCCAGCTGAGAGGCGATAGATCACGATACCTTCAAAATATACGCTGAAGAGACCGAAGCCGAACTCCGTTTCATGAGGTCGTGCATCCACAAAACTATCAACTCAGCCCCGGATATCGACCATGCCATTGAGGAAACTCAAAATAAACCATTCACCGATAGGATTACTAATACACATATCAAGGACATCGGAAAGATCAAATTCCCAGAATTTTCCAAAGAAAGCGATCTGAAAGCCCATGTCAGAGTGTTCTAGTTGGTCGTAACGCGAGCATATACTTTAAAATTTCTCTTTAAATCTCATGATGAAGGTTAAGGGAAGGAGGAATGCGTGGATATAATCTAAAGGAGCATTAGATTGAAACAAATAGCTTCAAATAAAGATCAAGTCAAAGAAGGCTAAGAGATGAAGTACTTGGAAGAAAAGCGCCGGTTCCAAATCATAATCAAACCAGGGTCAAGATACATCAATCCACGGTAAAGGCTATACTCTTTTTCCCTTAGCAAGGTTTTATCCCATGAGGTTTTCCTTGTTGAGGTTTTTAATGAGGTAGTCATTTGCGGTTGGCAATCTTGGCCTTTGGTCCTTCGGCCGCTGGCCTTTGGCGTCTCGACGACCAAGCTTGCGAGGGAGTATTAAGGAGGAAGTATATCAAGGAGAGTTAAGGCCGATGCTATCAAGACATGGCCGAACTTCTCCAAGCAACACTTCGGTACGAACAGTACGGACAAGTACGGACCGAAGCAACAATCCAAACTTTGAAGGCATTTTCTGGATTGTGTATGGACTGTACGGGCTGTACGGCCAAGTACACATCCATACAGAAGGTAGAAGGAGCCGTTGGACACTTGTGTTTGAATAAAGAAGATTCAAAGGAGAATATGACCGTTGCATATGTATCAGAATTGGAGAAGGAAGAAGACAAGGGATAAAGAGACCACTTGCAACCTTATCTTCAAGGAATCTTTTCAAAGTATTTTGAAAAGTAAAGACTCCTCATGTAACGGCTATAAGCCTTTGGTTCTCTATATAAACACTTGTAATGCCACTTGAATCTACAACATTGATAATAAGAAGTGATATTTTCTCTCTTTAGTATTTTAGCTTAATCTCTCAATATAGTGTTTAGTATATTTTGATAATCTCAGGCGGGGTGAGATTTGACCCCAACACTTATGGCAGCCTAATCACTTCACAAACACTCACTAAACTCTTTTTTATATCTTCTTTAATAACTTTACTCTAGCTTAATGATCTTATAGATTCAGTTTCTCCATAGCACACAAACTACAAGTGTTGTGATGCTTATAACGAATCTAGCTTCATACTAGAGCTATTCTACTTGTTAGGATCAAATTACTCTATAGTAATCTCGGTTCTATCAAGCTCTAATGAGTGAATTGCATCACAAGTTGATGGTCTCCTCTTAATCTTGAGAATGAGTTATTTGTGTGGGTTTAAGAGGATTCAATCACGAGTTGATTGTATCCTCCATTCATGAGCTTAATCTCATGAATTCCAACATGGTATCAGAGAGCAAGGTTCTCTTGGTTCCACCTAAAACTCAATTCTCATTTCTGTTTTTGTTCTATTCTCTTCCATTTGTTATGCAAGCTTGGATTCGTTTGTTTTTGGTCTTTATTGGAGATCCTAGACCAAGCTTGAGGGAGGGAATAGATCTAAAAGTCCAAAGTCTTCAACCTTAGCTTTATCAAATGAATAATAGCTTTTACATGGTGAAGATCTTTGGTCTAGTTTTCTTTTTTTTAAAACCATGAAAAACACTAAAATTTGTGTTATTTCGTGGTCCTAGTTGATTAAAGCTCATGGGAAACAACTTGTTCATGTGTTATTCTGTGAGTACTTGTGTTAAATCGGTGGGGAAATCAATTTTCCATCGGTTCCATTCTGTTCCAGCCATTGAAACATCATAGTCTTGTGATTATTGGTGTTCTTGGCTGCCATTTGCTTCCGCTAAACTCAAGAAAACAGAACCAAGTCTCTGTCCATAAGAAATCTTGAGCAAAACTCGATAAAACACTCTCGATTGTTATTGGTTTTCTTCAAAGTTCTTGATGAATATTTGAAGTTCCCAAAAATCAGAGATGTTGAAGGATAAACAAAGAGAAAACTCTTGTCAATGTCCAAAATTTCTATTCTCTTATTCTCCATTCTCCTCTCTCTTTAGTTCTATTTATTCTATAATTCTCTAAATACTTTATATTCTCTATAATCTCTATAATACTCTATACTCTCTTTATTCTTCATTATACTCTAAATAAGTGCAGCAGATTGGAAATTGATCAAGATAACCATTGAGCTTCAGAGACCACAAGACAAGCCCAACATAGTCTAAACCGAGGCAGACTTGAAGAGGCAGACTGAAGAGGCTGACCTGACGATTGCGTTTCTTAAGGTGGCTATGGTGGAAGTTCTAGTGGAGAGGCAAGCCGATGGTAGACTATGATTCAATCCAAAGCGGTTGAAGAAGCTTAAAATTGCGGGGGAGTTGAAGACTCCAACTCTCGGCCAAATGAAGTCCATTCCAAAATCAGGCTATCTCTTTACCTTAAATCTATTTCAATATGTTTACACATTTGAAATTCACTTAGAACTGTTTTAGGTTGCTAAAATCAGTAGAAAGCCTAGGAGTGGTTAATAAATCAGATTGCAAACTGAATTTTGCAAATTGAAGTTCATATGCATTAAATCAAATGGGATTGAATTGTTTAAAACAGTAGGCTATGGTTAAAGAAAAATCAGTAGCTTACCTTGGTTCAATTTGATTAAGCTATGAATAAAATGACTCTCTTTTTCCTTTTGTTTAGCTTAATTGTCATCTAAATTATACTTACCTTGTTTTCTGAAATTTCTTATAGGAGATTCAAGAAAAAGGGGTCTTAGATGCAAACGCTTAAAACAAGAAGGAAAATAAAGTCCAAGAAAGATGAAAATGCTACTCTTTAAACTCTTACCCATTTAAATTTTTAAAATTCATCACCTTAGCTTAAAATTATTCTTAGCTTGAAATCTCTCATTTGAAAACTCTATAATTCATTTATGTGTTTCTTAAAACCCCACGACATATACTTTAAAATTTCTCTTTAAATCTCATGATGAAGGTTAAGGGAAGGAGGAATGCGTGGATATAATCTAAAGGAGCATTAGATTGAAACAAATAGCTTCAAATAAAGATCAAGTCAAAGAAGGCTAAGAGATGAAGTACTTGGAAGAAAAGCGCCGGTTCTAAATCATAATCAAAACAGGGTCAAGATACATCAATCCACCGTAAAGGCTATACTCTTTTTCCCTTAGCAAGGTTTTATCCCATGAGGTTTTCCTTGTTGAGGTTTTTAATGAGGTAGTCATTTGCGGTTGGCAATCTTGGCCTTTGGTCCTTCGGCCGCTGGCCTTTGGCGTCTCGATGACCAAGCTTGCGAGGGAGTATTAAGGAGGAAGTCTATCAAGGAGAGTTAAGGCCGATGCTATCAAGACATGGCCGAACTTCTCCAAGCAACACTTCGGTACGGACAGTACGGACATGTACGTACACAGTACGGACAGTACGGACAAGTACGGACCGAAGCAACAATCCAGACTTTGAAGGCATTTTCCGGATTGTGTACGGACTGTACGGCCAAGTACACATCCGTACAGAAGGTAGAAGGAGCCGTTGGACACTTGTGTTTGAATAAAGAAGATTCAAAGGAGAATATGACCGTTGCATATGGATCAGAATTGGAGAAGGAAGAAGACAAGGGATAAAGAGACCACTTGCAACCTTATCTTCAAGGAATCTTTTCAAAGTATTTTGAAAAGTAAAGACTCCTCATGTAACGGCTATAAGCCTTTGGTTCTCTATATAAACACTTGTAATGCCACTTGAATCTACAACATTGATAATAAGAAGTGATATTTTCTCTCTTTAGTATTTTAGCTTAATCTCTCAATATAGTGTTTAGTATATTTTGATAATCTCAGGCGGGGTGAGATTTGACCCCAACACTTATGGCAGCCTAATCACTTCACAAACACTCACTAAACTCTTTTTTATATCTTCTTTAATAACTTTACTCTAGCTTAATGATCTTATAGATTCAGTTTCTCCATAGCACATAAACTACAAGTGTTGTGATGCTTATAATGAATCTAGCTTCATACTAGAGCTATTCTACTTGTTAGGATCAAATTACTCTATAGTAATCTCGGTTCTATCAAGCTCTAATGAGTGAATTGCATCACAAGTTGATGGTCTCCTCTTAATCTTGAGAATGAGTTATTTGTGTGGGTTTAAGAGGATTCAATCACGAGTTGATTGTATCCTCCATTCATGAGCTTAATCTCATGAATTCCAACATGGTATCAGAGAGCAAGGTTCTCTTGGTTCCACCTAAAACTCAATTCTCATTTATGTTTTTGTTCTATTCTCTTCCATTTGTTATGCAAGCTTGGATTCGTTTGTTTTTGGTCTTTATTGGAGATCCTAGACCAAGCTTGAGGGAGGGAATAGATCTAAAAGTCCAAAGTCTTCAACCTTAGCTTTATCAAATGAATAATAGCTTTTACATGGTGAAGATCTTTGGTCTAGTTTTCTTTTTTTTAAAACCATGAAAAACACTAAAATTTGTGTTATTTCGTGGTCCTAGTTGATTAAAGCTCATGGGAAACAACTTGTTCATGTGTTATTCTGTGAGTACTTGTGTTAAATCGGTGGGGAAATCAATTTTCCATCGGTTCCATTCTGTTCTAGCCATTGAAACATCATAGTCTTGTGATTATTGGTGTTCTTGGCTGCCATTTACTTCCGCTAAACTCAAGAAAACAGAACCAAGTCTCTGTCCATAAGAAATCTTGAGCAAAACTCGATAAAACACTCTCGATTGTTATTGGTTTTCTTCAAAGTTCTTGATGAATATTTGAAGTTCCCAAAAATCAGAGATGTTGAAGGATAAACAAAGAGAAAACTCTTGTCAATGTCCAAAATTTCTATTATCTTATTCTCCATTCTCCTCTCTCTTTAGTTCTATTTATTCTATAATTCTCTAAATACTTTATATTCTCTATAATCTCTATAATACTCTATACTCTCTTTATTCTTCATTATACTCTAAATAAGTGCAGCAGCAAGATTGGAAATTGATCAAGATAACCATTGAGCTTCAGAGACCACAAGACAAGCCCAACATAGTCTAAACCGAGGCAGACTGAAGAGGCTGACCTGACGATTGCGTTTCTTAAGGTGGCTATGGTGGAAGTTCTAGTGGAGAGGCAAGCCGATGGTAGACTATGATTCAATCCAAAGCGGTTGAAGAAGCTTAAAATTGCGGGGGAGTTGAAGACTCCAACTCTCGGCCAAATGAAGTCCATTCCAAAATCAGGCTATCTCTTTACCTTAAATCTATTTCAATATGTTTACACATTTGAAATTCACTTAGAACTGTTTTAGGTTGCTAAAATCAGTAGAAAGCCTAGGAGTGGTTAATAAATCAGATTGCAAACTGAATTTTGCAAATTGAAGTTCATATGCATTAAATCAAATGGGATTGAATTGTTTAAAACAGTAGGCTATGGTTAAAGAAAAATCAGTAGCTTACCTTGGTTCAATTTGATTAAGCTATGAATAAAATGACTCTCTTTTTCCTTTTGTTTAGCTTAATTGTCATCTAAATTATACTTACCTTGTTTTCTGAAATTTCTTATAGGAGATTCAAGAAAAAGGGGTCTTAGATGCAAACGCTTAAAACAAGAAGGAAAATAAAGTCCAAGAAAGATGAAAATGCTACTCTTTAAACTCTTACCCATTTAAATTTTTAAAATTCATCACCTTAGCTTAAAATTATTCTTAGCTTGAAATCTCTCATTTGAAAACTCTATAATTCATTTATGTGTTTCTTAAAACCCCACGACATATACTTTAAAATTTCTCTTTAAATCTCATGATGAAGGTTAAGGGAAGGAGGAATGCGTGGATATAATCTAAAGGAGCATTAGATTGAAACAAATAGCTTCAAATAAAGATCAAGTCAAAGAAGGCTAAGAGATGAAGTACTTGGAAGAAAAGCGCCGGTTCTAAATCATAATCAAAACAGGGTCAAGATACATCAATCCACCGTAAAGGCTATACTCTTTTTCCCTTAGCAAGGTTTTATCCCATGAGGTTTTCCTTGTTGAGGTTTTTAATGAGGTAGTCATTTGCGGTTGGCAATCTTGGCCTTTGGTCCTTCGGCCGCTGGCCTTTGGCGTCTCGATGACCAAGCTTGCGAGGGAGTATTAAGGAGGAAGTCTATCAAGGAGAGTTAAGGCCGATGCTATCAAGACATGGCCGAACTTCTCCAAGCAACACTTCGGTACGGACAGTACGGACATGTACGTACACAGTACGGACAGTACGGACAAGTACGGACCGAAGCAACAATCCAGACTTTGAAGGCATTTTCCGGATTGTGTACGGACTGTACGGCCAAGTACACATCCGTACAGAAGGTAGAAGGAGCCGTTGGACACTTGTGTTTGAATAAAGAAGATTCAAAGGAGAATATGATCGTTGCATATGGATCAGAATTGGAGAAGGAAGAAGACAAGGGATAAAGAGACCACTTGCAACCTTATCTTCAAGGAATCTTTTCAAAGTATTTTGAAAGGTAAAGGCTCCTCATGTAACGGCTATAAGCCTTTGGTTCTCTATATAAACACTTGTAATGCCACTTGAATCTACAACATTGATAATAAGAAGTGATATTTTCTCTCTTTAGTATTTTAGCTTAATCTCTAAATGTAGTGTTTAGTAGATCTTGTTTGTAGAAGGCTGCCCTTATTGTGAGTGCTAGATCCTACACAATAAACTTGTCAAAGGTTATAAGGAAGCAGAGGTTTCTTGGATGAAAACACGTAAGCAAAGATCGAAGTAGTAGTTGTTTTATTGCTGTTTGCGTAAAGCGTATGCGAATTTTATTCTCCTTTGAATGAGGCTTACAAAGTATATTTATACATGTCTTAAGTCGGCTAGGCCTGTTAAAAGATAAGTATGAAAATCATAATTCTTCGGGATATGCTCCTCTCGTGGTCGGCGGCTGCTTAGGTTTTTAGTCCTCGTCCTCGTACTGGGCCTAGGCCTGAAAAGTCACCTAGGCCCAACTTGGGCTTTCCGTGTCGAAGGTCGGCCCAACTTGTTTACCTTGGCGCCACATCGTCCTAGGACTTCTACTGCGTCATTTCTGGAGCCTAGGCCTTCCGAGCTTGTCCCGCGTATGAGCAGTGCTCGTCTTCATAAGCGTAGGTCCTCCCAGAAACTGGCAGCGCTAGTTCCGACGTCCTGCGCACGCCTTTGACACCTAGTCATTTTCTTGATAATCTCGTATGGGGTGAGATTTGACCCCAACAGTTCATTTCCGGAGCCTAGGCCTTCTGAGCTCGTCCTGCGCATGAGCAGTGCTCGTCTTCATAAGCGTAGGTCCTCCCAGAAACTGGCATTGCTAGTTCTAGTGTCCTGCGCACGCCTTTGACACTTAGCATTTTCTTGATAATCTCAGGCGGGGTGAGATTTGACCCCAACAGTTAGCCCCCCAGCTCGGTAGTATCATTTATGATAGTGCCGAGGTAAAAAGAGTTATAGGTAAGAATGAGGTTCTCAAGAAAATGTGTCGTTGTCGAGACGAGATCGTACCCGGCAATCTTGTCAATGTTGCTAAGCTTTCATGTTTATGTAAATGCTTAGCTCAGCGTAGCCTGCAAAAGACTTGTGTTTTGTTGAATTTATAGAGCTGGCTCTGTAGAAGTTCACAAAGCTTGTTTTTGGTAAAAGCTTTCCGTCGTAAGTAAAGTTCTGATAAGTCGTGCTTTGTAGCTTGACTTGTTGCTTAGAGATTTTTATTTTTTCCAAGCTCTCACATGTTTTGTTAATGTTGAGCTAAGCGTTTCCTGTTTCTTGCGTTTGCTGTTTATTTTTACCAACGATGTTGATGGGTTTCTGGAGTGATCATTTTGGTTTATGGACGTGCTGCTCTTTGAACACGCCTGCTCCAAGAATGAACATATACTTTTTTTTACCAACGATGTTGTTGGGTTTTCAGAATGACTACTTTGATTCGGAGGTGTCTGCTCCGTGAATGAACTCATTCGATTCTACCAACTTGTTGCTGGGTTTTCAGAATGATCACTTTACGGACGTGTTGCTCTCTGAACACGTCCGCTTCTATAATGAGCATTGGCAGCTGTATTTTATCAACGATGTTGTTGGGTTTTCGAATGATCATTTGGGTTTACGGATATGTTTCTCCTTGAACATATCCGCTCCTATAACAAATCATTAGTATTTGTATAGCGCGCTTATCCGATGATGGATGTTATTGTAAAATCTGCAGAGTGTTATATGAAAGATCGTCGCTGTGGCCAGCAGCGACGGTGAGAGATAGACTCGTCTGTTTAGTCAAGACATTGAGTAATCCATAAAGGATGTAATTGAGTGTCTATTTTGTTAAGATATTGGTAATCCCTGTAGGATGTTATTGAGACGTCGGTTGTGTCACGACAAAAAAGTTTGCAAAAACTTGTTCATTAGCAGAAGACGGCTTCCCTGGGTGGTTATCTAGAGCTTGAGATCCCTCTCCTTGTTTGGAACGAGGACGCAACCAGGAGCTCGAGGCAGCGTCAGAACAAGCTTTCTCGGCGCTTTGCCTTGCATCGTCAGAATGGATTGTCCTCGTCTTCAACACGTCCTCTAAGAATTTCTCGAGTGATGACATCGAAACGATCCTGAATATCCGCTAAAGTGTCAAAAGCGGAAGAATTGCCAATACAGCCTCGTCTTTGGTTCCTCGCGAAAATATGGCTTGATGACTCTTTGGCAACAAGTAGTTTCACCGCAAAAATTTCCAAGTCGAGTGAAAGTCCTCGGCACGATTCTCCTCTGAACTTTCACGCCAAGCGATCGCCTCGGAAACTTCTCCCCTCGGCGTTTTCAAACTGATCGAGACTCCTCGGCAACTTCTTCTCCCTCGGTGATTTCGAACGTATCAAGACTCCTCGGCACTTCTCTAGGTCTTAGTCTCGGCTTCAGAACGAGGCCTTCCTTCGTGCTATCCTCGGCCTCGGCTTCGAGACGAGGATTGATAACGTGAGTTCTCGGCACAAGATTGGGCAACAACGGCTTCGATCCGACGATCGATGACGGTGAGAACCAGGACCAAGGACCAATGGATCGAGGACTCCTCGGCACTTCTCTGGGTCTTAGCCTCGGCTTCGGAGCCGAGGCCTTCCTTCGTGCTGTCCTCCACCTCGGCTTAGAGACGAGGATTGATGACGACGAGTCCTCGGCGTGAGATCACGCGCCGACGGGTTCGAGGGTTTCGTCGATGAACCGAGGACCGATGACGTGAGTTCTCGGTTGATTTTTAAGGTTTAGAATTTATATTTTTTTAGGTTGGGTTAACTATTCCAAAATTAGGGTATAGTTTTAGGGGGTAGGGTTTGAGTTTGGGGTTTAGGGTTTAGTTTTGAATGTTAAAAATGAATTTTTAAAAAAGTGGTATTTTTGGAACTTTGAAAAAAATGTGGTATTTTTGGAAAAAAAAACTTTAAGGTGGTATTTTTGGAAAAAAAACTTAAAAAGTGGTATTTTTGAAACTCGTTTTAGCGAACCCCAGTCCGACCATCAACGTCGGATCAGGCTCCTCACTCCCAGCGTCAATTCCACCAATGATTCCACGGAGTGTCTGGCAACACCAGACAAGCACCTCGGGGCCTCAGCCTGAGAACCCCGTGAACCAGAACTCTGAAGTGAGGGCGCTCACTAGACGATCTCTCCGAGATATGCCAAATTCTCTCCACCTTGGACATCACCATCCGAACCATAGCTGCTTGACTCGATCAGCAGGAAAAGGTGATCTCGGCTCAGATCTAGGAGATATCCCAATCCATCAGACGAGAACCAAACCTTCGCCGACCCCTCGGCGATACGACAATCCCCGCTAGAAATTCAGCCCCTAGAACCTAGCTGGACTTCTCAGAAATCTTTGTAACTCCCCCTCATGGGAACAATTATCCCATTTTAGGCCAAACGGCCAGCGTTCCTCCGCTGACCTAAAATCTTCCAACCCCGAGCGCTCATCGTGACTCTACCCGAACAAACGAGCAAAATGTAATGTCACCTCCGCCGCTGCCTTGAGACGGATTCATCCAGCCCGAGCGCTCACCTCCGCCACCACGGTGGATGGAAAACAACCAGACCGGCTGGGAGAACATGGGACCGACTAATTGAGCTTCATCGAGCAATAACGTTAGAATGAAAGCTGAACCCCAGCTGAGAGGCGATAGATCACGATACCTTCAAAATATACGCTGAAGAGACCGAAGCCGAACTCCGTTTCATGAGGTCGTGCATCCACAAAACTATCAACTCAGCCCCGGATATCGACCATGCCATTGAGGAAACTCAAAATAAACCATTCACCGATAGGATTACTAATACACATATCAAGGACATCGGAAAGATCAAATTCCCAGAATTTTCCAAAGAAAGCGATCTGAAAGCCCATGTCAGAGTGTTCTAGTTGGTCGTAACGCGAGCATATACTTTAAAATTTCTCTTTAAATCTCATGATGAAGGTTAAGGGAAGGAGGAATGCGTGGATATAATCTAAATGAGCATTAGATTGAAACAAATAGCTTCAAATAAAGATCAAGTCAAAGAAGGCTAAGAGATGAAGTACTTGGAAGAAAAGCGCCGGTTCCAAATCATAATCAAACCATGGTCAAGATACATCAATCCGCGGTAAAGGCTATACTCTTTTTCCCTTAGCAAGGTTTTATCCCATGAGGTTTTCCTTGTTGAGGTTTTTAATGAGGTAGTCATTTGCGGTTGGGAAGCTTGGCCTTTGGTCCTTCGGCCGCTGGCCTTTGGCGTCTCGACGACCAAGCTTGCGAGGGAGTATTAAGGAGGAAGTATATCAAGGAGAGTTAAGGCCGATGCTATCAAGACATGGCCGAACTTCTCCAAGCAACACTTCGGTACGAACAGTACGGACAAGTACGGACCGAAGCAACAATCCAAACTTTGAAGGCATTTTCCGGATTGTGTATGGACTGTACGGGCTGTACGGCCAAGTACACATCCGTACAGAAGGTACAAGGAGCCGTTGGACACTTGTGTTTGAATAAAGAAGATTCAAAGGAGAATATGACCGTTGCATATGGATCAGAATTGGAGAAGGAAGAAGACAAGGGATAAAGAGACCACTTGCAACCTTATCTTCAAGGAATCTTTTCAAAGTATTTTGAAAAGTAAAGACTCCTCATGTAACGGCTATAAGCCTTTGGTTCTCTATATAAACACTTGTAATGCCACTTGAATCTACAACATTGATAATAAGAAGTGATATTTTCTCTCTTTAGTATTTTAGCTTAATCTCTAAATGTAGTGTTTAGTAGATCTTGTTTGTAGAAGGCTGCCCTTATTGTGAGTGCTAGATCCTACACAATAAACTTGTCAAAGGTTATAAGGAAGCAGAGGTTTCTTGGATGAAAACACGTAAGTAAAGATCGAAGTAGTAGTTGTTTTATTGCTGTTTGCGTAAAGCGTATGCGAATTTTATTCTCCTTTGAATGAGGCTTACAAAGTATATTTATACATGTCTTAAGTCGGCTAGGCCTGTTAAAAGATAAGTATGAAAATCATAATTCTTCGGGATATGCTCCTCTCGTGGTCGGCGGCTGCTTAGGTTTTTAGTCCTCGTCCTCGTACTGGGCCTAGGCCTGAAAAGTCA
This sequence comes from Arabis alpina, assembly GCA_900128785.1. NCBI lineage: Eukaryota > Viridiplantae > Streptophyta > Magnoliopsida > Brassicales > Brassicaceae > Arabis > Arabis alpina. Next base: position 29,502,165 of record LT669791.1, read on the forward strand.
CCTAGGCCCAACTTGGGCTTTCCGTGTCGAAGGTCGGCCCAACTTGTTTACCTTGGCGCCACATCGTCCTAGGACTTCTACTGCGTCATTTCTGGAGCCTAGGCCTTCCGAGCTTGTCCCGCGTATGAGCAGTGCTCGTCTTCATAAGCGTAGGTCCTCCCAGAAACTGGCAGCGCTAGTTCCGACGTCCTGCGCACGCCTTTGACACCTAGTCATTTTCTTGATAATCTCGTATGGGGTGAGATTTGACCCCAACAGTTCATTTCCGGAGCCTAGGCCTTCTGAGCTCGTCCTGCGCATGAGCAGTGCTCGTCTTCATAAGCGTAGGTCCTCCCAGAAACTGGCATTGCTAGTTCTAGTGTCCTGCGCACGCCTTTGACACTTAGCATTTTCTTGATAATCTCAGGCGGGGTGAGATTTGACCCCAACAGTTAGCCCCCCAGCTCGGTAGTATCATTTATGATAGTGCCGAGGTAAAAAGAGTTATAGGTAAGAATGAGGTTCTCAAGAAAATGTGTCGTTGTCGAGACGAGATCGTACCCGGCAATCTTGTCAATGTTGCTAAGCTTTCATGTTTATGTAAATGCTTAGCTCAGCGTAGCCTGCAAAAGACTTGTGTTTTGTTGAATTTATAGAGCTGGCTCTGTAGAAGTTCACAAAGCTTGTTTTTGGTAAAAGCTTTCCGTCGTAAGTAAAGTTCTGATAAGTCGTGCTTTGTAGCTTGACTTGTTGCTTAGAGATTTTTATTTTTTCCAAGCTCTCACATGTTTTGTTAATGTTGAGCTAAGCGTTTCCTGTTTCTTGCGTTTGCTGTTTATTTTTACCAACGATGTTGATGGGTTTCTGGAGTGATCATTTTGGTTTATGGACGTGCTGCTCTTTGAACACGCCTGCTCCAAGAATGAACATATACTTTTTTTTACCAACGATGTTGTTGGGTTTTCAGAATGACTACTTTGATTCGGAGGTGTCTGCTCCGTGAATGAACTCATTCGATTCTACCAACTTGTTGCTGGGTTTTCAGAATGATCACTTTACGGACGTGTTGCTCTCTGAACACGTCCGCTTCTATAATGAGCATTGGCAGCTGTATTTTATCAACGATGTTGTTGGGTTTTCGAATGATCATTTGGGTTTACGGATATGTTTCTCCTTGAACATATCCGCTCCTATAACAAATCATTAGTATTTGTATAGCGCGCTTATCCGATGATGGATGTTATTGTAAAATCTGCAGAGTGTTATATGAAAGATCGTCGCTGTGGCCAGCAGCGACGGTGAGAGATAGACTCGTCTGTTTAGTCAAGACATTGAGTAATCCATAAAGGATGTAATTGAGTGTCTATTTTGTTAAGATATTGGTAATCCCTGTAGGATGTTATTGAGACGTCGGTTGTGTCACGACAAAAAAGTTTGCAAAAACTTGTTCATCAGCAGAAGACGGCTTCCCTGGGTGGTTATCTAGAGCTTGAGATCCCTCTCCTTGTTTGGAACGAGGACGTAACCAGGAGCTCGAGGCAGCGTCAGAACAAGCTTTCTCGGCGCTTTGCCTTGCATCGTCAGAATGGATTGTCCTCGTCTTCAACACGTCCTCTAAGAATTTCTCGAGTGATGACATCGAAACGATCCTGAATATCCGCTAAAGTGTCAAAAGCGGAAGAATTGCCAATACAGCCTCGTCTTTGGTTCCTCGCGAAAATATGGCTTGATGACTCTTTGGCAACAAGTAGTTTCACCGCAAAAATTTCCAAGTCGAGTGAAAGTCCTCGGCACGATTCTCCTCTGAACTTTCAAGCCAAGCGATCGCCTCGGAAACTTCTCCCCTCGGCGTTTTCAAACTGATCGAGACTCCTCGGCAACTTCTTCTCCCTCGGTGATTTCGAACGTATCAAGACTCCTCGGCACTTCTCTAGGTCTTAGTCTCGGCTTCAGAACGAGGCCTTCCTTCGTGCTATCCTCGGCCTCGGCTTCGAGACGAGGATTGATAACGTGAGTTCTCGGCACAAGATTGGGCAACAACGGCTTTGATCCGACGATCGATGACGGTGAGAACCAGGACCAAGGACCAATGGATCGAGGACTCCTCGGCACTTCTCTGGGTCTTAGCCTCGGCTTCGGAGCCGAGGCCTTCCTTCGTGCTGTCCTCCACCTCGGCTTAGAGACGAGGATTGATGACGACGAGTCCTCGGCGTGAGATCACGCGCCGACGGGTTCGAGGGTTTCGTCGATGAACCGAGGACCGATGACGTGAGTTCTCGGTTGATTTTTAAGGTTTAGAATTTATATTTTTTTAGGTTGGGTTAACTATTCCAAAATTAGGGTATAGTTTTAGGGGGTAGGGTTTGAGTTTGGGGTTTAGGGTTTAGTTTTGAATGTTAAAAATGAATTTTTAAAAAAGTGGTATTTTTGGAACTTTGAAAAAAATGTGGTATTTTTGGAAAAAAAACTTTAAGGTGGTATTTTTGGAAAAAAAACTTAAAAAGTGGTATTTTTGAAACTCGTTTTAGCGAACCCCAGTCCGACCATCAACGTCGGATCAGGCTCCTCACTCCCAGCGTCAATTCCACCAATGATTCCACGGAGTGTCTGGCAACACCAGACAAGCACCTCGGGGCCTCAGCCTGAGAACCCCGTGAACCAGAACTCTGAAGTGAGGGCGCTCACTAGACGATCTCTCCGAGATATGCCAAATTCTCTCCACCTTGGACATCACCATCCGAACCATAGCTGCTTGACTCGATCAGCAGGAAAAGGTGATCTCGGCTCAGATCTAGGAGATATCCCAATCCATCAGACGAGAACCAAACCTTCGCCGACCCCTCGGCGATACGACAATCCCCGCTAGAAATTCAGCCCCTAGAACCTAGCTGGACTTCTCAGAAATCTTTGTAACTCCCCCTCATGGGAACAATTATCCCATTTTAGGCCAAACGGCCAGCGTTCCTCCGCTGACCTAAAATCTTCCAACCCCGAGCGCTCATCGTGACTCTACCCGAACAAACGAGCAAAATGTAATGTCACCTCCGCCGCTGCCTTGAGACGGATTCATCCAGCCCGAGCGCTCACCTCCGCCACCACGGTGGATGGAAAACAACCAGACCGGCTGGGAGAACATGGGACCGACTAATTGAGCTTCATCGAGCAATAACGTTAGAATGAAAGCTGAACCCCAGCTGAGAGGCGATAGATCACGATACCTTCAAAATATACGCTGAAGAGACCGAAGCCGAACTCCGTTTCATGAGGTCGTGCATCCACAAAACTATCAACTCAGCCCCGGATATCGACCATGCCATTGAGGAAACTCAAAATAAACCATTCACCGATAGGATTACTAATACACATATCAAGGACATCGGAAAGATCAAATTCCCAGAATTTTCCAAAGAAAGCGATCTGAAAGCCCATGTCAGAGTGTTCTAGTTGGTCGTAACGCGAGCATATACTTTAAAATTTCTCTTTAAATCTCATGATGAAGGTTAAGGGAAGGAGGAATGCGTGGATATAATCTAAATGAGCATTAGATTGAAACAAATAGCTTCAAATAAAGATCAAGTCAAAGAAGGCTAAGAGATGAAGTACTTGGAAGAAAAGCGCCGGTTCCAAATCATAATCAAACCATGGTCAAGATACATCAATCCGCGGTAAAGGCTATACTCTTTTTCCCTTAGCAAGGTTTTATCCCATGAGGTTTTCCTTGTTGAGGTTTTTAATGAGGTAGTCATTTGCGGTTGGGAAGCTTGGCCTTTGGTCCTTCGGCCGCTGGCCTTTGGCGTCTCGACGACCAAGCTTGCGAGGGAGTATTAAGGAGGAAGTATATCAAGGAGAGTTAAGGCCGATGCTATCAAGACATGGCCGAACTTCTCCAAGCAACACTTCGGTACGAACAGTACGGACAAGTACGGACCGAAGCAACAATCCAAACTTTGAAGGCATTTTCCGGATTGTGTATGGACTGTACGGGCTGTACGGCCAAGTACACATCCGTACAGAAGGTACAAGGAGCCGTTGGACACTTGTGTTTGAATAAAGAAGATTCAAAGGAGAATATGACCGTTGCATATGGATCAGAATTGGAGAAGGAAGAAGACAAGGGATAAAGAGACCACTTGCAACCTTATCTTCAAGGAATCTTTTCAAAGTATTTTGAAAAGTAAAGACTCCTCATGTAACGGCTATAAGCCTTTGGTTCTCTATATAAACACTTGTAATGCCACTTGAATCTACAACATTGATAATAAGAAGTGATATTTTCTCTCTTTAGTATTTTAGCTTAATCTCTAAATGTAGTGTTTAGTAGATCTTGTTTGTAGAAGGCTGCCCTTATTGTGAGTGCTAGATCCTACACAATAAACTTGTCAAAGGTTATAAGGAAGCAGAGGTTTCTTGGATGAAAACACGTAAGCAAAGATCGAAGTAGTAGTTGTTTTATTGCTGTTTGCGTAAAGCGTATGCGAATTTTATTCTCCTTTGAATGAGGCTTACAAAGTATATTTATACATGTCTTAAGTCGGCTAGGCCTGTTAAAAGATAAGTATGAAAATCATAATTCTTCGGGATATGCTCCTCTCGTGGTCGGCGGCTGCTTAGGTTTGTAGTCCTCGTCCTCGTACTGGGCCTAGGCCTGAAAAGTCACCTAGGCCCAACTTGGGCTTTCCGTGTCGAAGGTCGGCCCAACTTGTTTACCTTGGCGCCACATCGTCCTAGGACTTCTACTGCGTCATTTCTGGAGCCTAGGCCTTCCGAGCTTGTCCCGCGTATGAGCAGTGCTCGTCTTCATAAGCGTAGGTCCTCCCAGAAACTGGCAGCGCTAGTTCCGACGTCCTGCGCACGCCTTTGACACCTAGTCATTTTCTTGATAATCTCGTATGGGGTGAGATTTGACCCCAACAGTTCATTTCCGGAGCCTAGGCCTTCTGAGCTCGTCCTGCGCATGAGCAGTGCTCGTCTTCATAAGCGTAGGTCCTCCCAGAAACTGGCATTGCTAGTTCTAGTGTCCTGCGCACGCCTTTGACACTTAGCATTTTCTTGATAATCTCAGGCGGGGTGAGATTTGACCCCAACAGTTAGCCCCCCAGCTCGGTAGTATCATTTATGATAGTGCCGAGGTAAAAAGAGTTATAGGTAAGAATGAGGTTCTCAAGAAAATGTGTCGTTGTCGAGACGAGATCGTACCCGGCAATCTTGTCAATGTTGCTAAGCTTTCATGTTTATGTAAATGCTTAGCTCAGCGTAGCCTGCAAAAGACTTGTGTTTTGTTGAATTTATAGAGCTGGCTCTGTAGAAGTTCACAAAGCTTGTTTTTGGTAAAAGCTTTCCGTCGTAAGTAAAGTTCTGATAAGTCGTGCTTTGTAGCTTGACTTGTTGCTTAGAGATTTTTATTTTTTCCAAGCTCTCACATGTTTTGTTAATGTTGAGCTAAGCGTTTCCTGTTTCTTGCGTTTGCTGTTTATTTTTACCAACGATGTTGATGGGTTTCTGGAGTGATCATTTTGGTTTATGGACGTGCTGCTCTTTGAACACGCCTGCTCCAAGAATGAACATATACTTTTTTTTACCAACGATGTTGTTGGGTTTTCAGAATGACTACTTTGATTCGGAGGTGTCTGCTCCGTGAATGAACTCATTCGATTCTACCAACTTGTTGCTGGGTTTTCAGAATGATCACTTTACGGACGTGTTGCTCTCTGAACACGTCCGCTTCTATAATGAGCATTGGCAGCTGTATTTTATCAACGATGTTGTTGGGTTTTCGAATGATCATTTGGGTTTACGGATATGTTTCTCCTTGAACATATCCGCTCCTATAACAAATCATTAGTATTTGTATAGCGCGCTTATCCGATGATGGATGTTATTGTAAAATCTGCAGAGTGTTATATGAAAGATCGTCGCTGTGGCCAGCAGCGACGGTGAGAGATAGACTCGTCTGTTTAGTCAAGACATTGAGTAATCCATAAAGGATGTAATTGAGTGTCTATTTTGTTAAGATATTGGTAATCCCTGTAGGATGTTATTGAGACGTCGGTTGTGTCACGACAAAAAAGTTTGCAAAAACTTGTTCATCAGCAGAAGACGGCTTCCCTGGGTGGTTATCTAGAGCTTGAGATCCCTCTCCTTGTTTGGAACGAGGACGTAACCAGGAGCTCGAGGCAGCGTCAGAACAAGCTTTCTCGGCGCTTTGCCTTGCATCGTCAGAATGGATTGTCCTCGTCTTCAACACGTCCTCTAAGAATTTCTCGAGTGATGACATCGAAACGATCCTGAATATCCGCTAAAGTGTCAAAAGCGGAAGAATTGCCAATACAGCCTCGTCTTTGGTTCCTCGCGAAAATATGGCTTGATGACTCTTTGGCAACAAGTAGTTTCACCGCAAAAATTTCCAAGTCGAGTGAAAGTCCTCGGCACGATTCTCCTCTGAACTTTCAAGCCAAGCGATCGCCTCGGAAACTTCTCCCCTCGGCGTTTTCAAACTGATCGAGACTCCTCGGCAACTTCTTCTCCCTCGGTGATTTCGAACGTATCAAGACTCCTCGGCACTTCTCTAGGTCTTAGTCTCGGCTTCAGAACGAGGCCTTCCTTCGTGCTATCCTCGGCCTCGGCTTCGAGACGAGGATTGATAACGTGAGTTCTCGGCACAAGATTGGGCAACAACGGCTTTGATCCGACGATCGATGACGGTGAGAACCAGGACCAAGGACCAATGGATCGAGGACTCCTCGGCACTTCTCTGGGTCTTAGCCTCGGCTTCGGAGCCGAGGCCTTCCTTCGTGCTGTCCTCCACCTCGGCTTAGAGACGAGGATTGATGACGACGAGTCCTCGGCGTGAGATCACGCGCCGACGGGTTCGAGGGTTTCGTCGATGAACCGAGGACCGATGACGTGAGTTCTCGGTTGATTTTTAAGGTTTAGAATTTATATTTTTTTAGGTTGGGTTAACTATTCCAAAATTAGGGTATAGTTTTAGGGGGTAGGGTTTGAGTTTGGGGTTTAGGGTTTAGTTTTGAATGTTAAAAATGAATTTTTAAAAAAGTGGTATTTTTGGAACTTTGAAAAAAATGTGGTATTTTTGGAAAAAAAACTTTAAGGTGGTATTTTTGGAAAAAAAACTTAAAAAGTGGTATTTTTGAAACTCGTTTTAGCGAACCCCAGTCCGACCATCAACGTCGGATCAGGCTCCTCACTCCCAGCGTCAATTCCACCAATGATTCCACGGAGTGTCTGGCAACACCAGACAAGCACCTCGGGGCCTCAGCCTGAGAACCCCGTGAACCAGAACTCTGAAGTGAGGGCGCTCACTAGACGATCTCTCCGAGATATGCCAAATTCTCTCCACCTTGGACATCACCATCCGAACCATAGCTGCTTGACTCGATCAGCAGGAAAAGGTGATCTCGGCTCAGATCTAGGAGATATCCCAATCCATCAGACGAGAACCAAACCTTCGCCGACCCCTCGGCGATACGACAATCCCCGCTAGAAATTCAGCCCCTAGAACCTAGCTGGACTTCTCAGAAATCTTTGTAACTCCCCCTCATGGGAACAATTATCCCATTTTAGGCCAAACGGCCAGCGTTCCTCCGCTGACCTAAAATCTTCCAACCCCGAGCGCTCATCGTGACTCTACCCGAACAAACGAGCAAAATGTAATGTCACCTCCGCCGCTGCCTTGAGACGGATTCATCCAGCCCGAGCGCTCACCTCCGCCACCACGGTGGATGGAAAACAACCAGACCGGCTGGGAGAACATGGGACCGACTAATTGAGCTTCATCGAGCAATAACGTTAGAATGAAAGCTGAACCCCAGCTGAGAGGCGATAGATCACGATACCTTCAAAATATACGCTGAAGAGACCGAAGCCGAACTCCGTTTCATGAGGTCGTGCATCCACAAAACTATCAACTCAGCCCCGGATATCGACCATGCCATTGAGGAAACTCAAAATAAACCATTCACCGATAGGATTACTAATACACATATCAAGGACATCGGAAAGATCAAATTCCCAGAATTTTCCAAAGAAAGCGATCTGAAAGCCCATGTCAGAGTGTTCTAGTTGGTCGTAACGCGAGCATATACTTTAAAATTTCTCTTTAAATCTCATGATGAAGGTTAAGGGAAGGAGGAATGCGTGGATATAATCTAAATGAGCATTAGATTGAAACAAATAGCTTCAAATAAAGATCAAGTCAAAGAAGGCTAAGAGATGAAGTACTTGGAAGAAAAGCGCCGGTTCCAAATCATAATCAAACCATGGTCAAGATACATCAATCCGCGGTAAAGGCTATACTCTTTTTCCCTTAGCAAGGTTTTATCCCATGAGGTTTTCCTTGTTGAGGTTTTTAATGAGGTAGTCATTTGCGGTTGGGAAGCTTGGCCTTTGGTCCTTCGGCCGCTGGCCTTTGGCGTCTCGACGACCAAGCTTGCGAGGGAGTATTAAGGAGGAAGTATATCAAGGAGAGTTAAGGCCGATGCTATCAAGACATGGCCGAACTTCTCCAAGCAACACTTCGGTACGAACAGTACGGACAAGTACGGACCGAAGCAACAATCCAAACTTTGAAGGCATTTTCCGGATTGTGTATGGACTGTACGGGCTGTACGGCCAAGTACCCATCCGTACAGAAGGTACAAGGAGCCGTTGGACACTTGTGTTTGAATAAAGAAGATTCAAAGGAGAATATGACCGTTGCATATGGATCAGAATTGGAGAAGGAAGAAGACAAGGGATAAAGAGACCACTTGCAACCTTATCTTCAAGGAATCTTTTCAAAGTATTTTGAAAAGTAAAGACTCCTCATGTAACGGCTATAAGCCTTTGGTTCTCTATATAAACACTTGTAATGCCACTTGAATCTACAACATTGATAATAAGAAGTGATATTTTCTCTCTTTAGTATTTTAGCTTAATCTCTAAATGTAGTGTTTAGTAGATCTTGTTTGTAGAAGGCTGCCCTTATTGTGAGTGCTAGATCCTACACAATAAACTTGTCAAAGGTTATAAGGAAGCAGAGGTTTCTTGGATGAAAACACGTAAGCAAAGATCGAAGTAGTAGTTGTTTTATTGCTGTTTGCGTAAAGCGTATGCGAATTTTATTCTCCTTTGAATGAGGCTTACAAAGTATATTTATACATGTCTTAAGTCGGCTAGGCCTGTTAAAAGATAAGTATGAAAATCATAATTCTTCGGGATATGCTCCTCTCGTGGTCGGCGGCTGCTTAGGTTTTTAGTCCTCGTCCTCGTACTGGGCCTAGGCCTGAAAAGTCACCTAGGCCCAACTTGGGCTTTCCGTGTCGAAGGTCGGCCCAACTTGTTTACCTTGGCGCCACATCGTCCTAGGACTTCTACTGCGTCATTTCTGGAGCCTAGGCCTTCCGAGCTTGTCCCGCGTATGAGCAGTGCTCGTCTTCATAAGCGTAGGTCCTCCCAGAAACTGGCAGCGCTAGTTCCGACGTCCTGCGCACGCCTTTGACACCTAGTCATTTTCTTGATAATCTCGTATGGGGTGAGATTTGACCCCAACAGTTCATTTCCGGAGCCTAGGCCTTCTGAGCTCGTCCTGCGCATGAGCAGTGCTCGTCTTCATAAGCGTAGGTCCTCCCAGAAACTGGCATTGCTAGTTCTAGTGTCCTGCGCACGCCTTTGACACTTAGCATTTTCTTGATAATCTCAGGCGGGGTGAGATTTGACCCCAACAGTTAGCCCCCCAGCTCGGTAGTATCATTTATGATAGTGCCGAGGTAAAAAGAGTTATAGGTAAGAATGAGGTTCTCAAGAAAATGTGTCGTTGTCGAGACGAGATCGTACCCGGCAATCTTGTCAATGTTGCTAAGCTTTCATGTTTATGTAAATGCTTAGCTCAGCGTAGCCTGCAAAAGACTTGTGTTTTGTTGAATTTATAGAGCTGGCTCTGTAGAAGTTCACAAAGCTTGTTTTTGGTAAAAGCTTTCCGTCGTAAGTAAAGTTCTGATAAGTCGTGCTTTGTAGCTTGACTTGTTGCTTAGAGATTTTTATTTTTTCCAAGCTCTCACATGTTTTGTTAATGTTGAGCTAAGCGTTTCCTGTTTCTTGCGTTTGCTGTTTATTTTTACCAACGATGTTGATGGGTTTCTGGAGTGATCATTTTGGTTTATGGACGTGCTGCTCTTTGAACACGCCTGCTCCAAGAATGAACATATACTTTTTTTTACCAACGATGTTGTTGGGTTTTCAGAATGACTACTTTGATTCGGAGGTGTCTGCTCCGTGAATGAACTCATTCGATTCTACCAACTTGTTGCTGGGTTTTCAGAATGATCACTTTACGGACGTGTTGCTCTCTGAACACGTCCGCTTCTATAATGAGCATTGGCAGCTGTATTTTATCAACGATGTTGTTGGGTTTTCGAATGATCATTTGGGTTTACGGATATGTTTCTCCTTGAACATATCCGCTCCTATAACAAATCATTAGTATTTGTATAGCGCGCTTATCCGATGATGGATGTTATTGTAAAATCTGCAGAGTGTTATATGAAAGATCGTCGCTGTGGCCAGCAGCGACGGTGAGAGATAGACTCGTCTGTTTAGTCAAGACATTGAGTAATCCATAAAGGATGTAATTGAGTGTCTATTTTGTTAAGATATTGGTAATCCCTGTAGGATGTTATTGAGACGTCGGTTGTGTCACGACAAAAAAGTTTGCAAAAACTTGTTCATCAGCAGAAGACGGCTTCCCTGGGTGGTTATCTAGAGCTTGAGATCCCTCTCCTTGTTTGGAACGAGGACGTAACCAGGAGCTCGAGGCAGCGTCAGAACAAGCTTTCTCGGCGCTTTGCCTTGCATCGTCAGAATGGATTGTCCTCGTCTTCAACACGTCCTCTAAGAATTTCTCGAGTGATGACATCGAAACGATCCTGAATATCCGCTAAAGTGTCAAAAGCGGAAGAATTGCCAATACAGCCTCGTCTTTGGTTCCTCGCGAAAATATGGCTTGATGACTCTTTGGCAACAAGTAGTTTCACCGCAAAAATTTCCAAGTCGAGTGAAAGTCCTCGGCACGATTCTCCTCTGAACTTTCAAGCCAAGCGATCGCCTCGGAAACTTCTCCCCTCGGCGTTTTCAAACTGATCGAGACTCCTCGGCAACTTCTTCTCCCTCGGTGATTTCGAACGTATCAAGACTCCTCGGCACTTCTCTAGGTCTTAGTCTCGGCTTCAGAACGAGGCCTTCCTTCGTGCTATCCTCGGCCTCGGCTTCGAGACGAGGATTGATAACGTGAGTTCTCGGCACAAGATTGGGCAACAACGGCTTTGATCCGACGATCGATGACGGTGAGAACCAGGACCAAGGACCAATGGATCGAGGACTCCTCGGCACTTCTCTGGGTCTTAGCCTCGGCTTCGGAGCCGAGGCCTTCCTTCGTGCTGTCCTCCACCTCGGCTTAGAGACGAGGATTGATGACGACGAGTCCTCGGCGTGAGATCACGCGCCGACGGGTTCGAGGGTTTCGTCGATGAACCGAGGACCGATGACGTGAGTTCTCGGTTGATTTTTAAGGTTTAGAATTTATATTTTTTTAGGTTGGGTTAACTATTCCAAAATTAGGGTATAGTTTTAGGGGGTAGGGTTTGAGTTTGGGGTTTAGGGTTTAGTTTTGAATGTTAAAAATCAATTTTTAAAAAAGTGGTATTTTTGGAACTTTGAAAAAAATGTGGTATTTTTGGAAAAAAAACTTTAAGGTGGTATTTTTGGAAAAAAAACTTAAAAAGTGGTATTTTTGAAACTCGTTTTAGCGAACCCCAGTCCGACCATCAACGTCGGATCAGGCTCCTCACTCCCAGCGTCAATTCCACCAATGATTCCACGGAGTGTCTGGCAACACCAGACAAGCACCTCGGGGCCTCAGCCTGAGAACCCCGTGAACCAGAACTCTGAAGTGAGGGCGCTCACTAGACGATCTCTCCGAGATATGCCAAATTCTCTCCACCTTGGACATCACCATCCGAACCATAGCTGCTTGACTCGATCAGCAGGAAAAGGTGATCTCGGCTCAGATCTAGGAGATATCCCAATCCATCAGACGAGAACCAAACCTTCGCCGACCCCTCGGCGATACGACAATCCCCGCTAGAAATTCAGCCCCTAGAACCTAGCTGGACTTCTCAGAAATCTTTGTAACTCCCCCTCATGGGAACAATTATCCCATTTTAGGCCAAACGGCCAGCGTTCCTCCGCTGACCTAAAATCTTCCAACCCCGAGCGCTCATCGTGACTCTACCCGAACAAACGAGCAAAATGTAATGTCACCTCCGCCGCTGCCTTGAGACGGATTCATCCAGCCCGAGCGCTCACCTCCGCCACCACGGTGGATGGAAAACAACCAGACCGGCTGGGAGAACATGGGACCGACTAATTGAGCTTCATCGAGCAATAACGTTAGAATGAAAGCTGAACCCCAGCTGAGAGGCGATAGATCACGATACCTTCAAAATATACGCTGAAGAGACCGAAGCCGAACTCCGTTTCATGAGGTCGTGCATCCACAAAACTATCAACTCAGCCCCGGATATCGACCATGCCATTGAGGAAACTCAAAATAAACCATTCACCGATAGGATTACTAATACACATATCAAGGACATCGGAAAGATCAAATTCCCAGAATTTTCCAAAGAAAGCGATCTGAAAGCCCATGTCAGAGTGTTCTAGTTGGTCGTAACGCGAGCATATACTTTAAAATTTCTCTTTAAATCTCATGATGAAGGTTAAGGGAAGGAGGAATGCGTGGATATAATCTAAAGGAGCATTAGATTGAAACAAATAGCTTCAAATAAAGATCAAGTCAAAGAAGACTAAGAGATGAAGTACTTGGAAGAAAAGCGCCGGTTCCAAATCATAATCAAACCAGGGTCAAGATACATCAATCCACGGTAAAGGCTATACTCTTTTTCCCTTAGCAAGGTTTTATCCCATGAGGTTTTCCTTGTTGAGGTTTTTAATGAGGTAGTCATTTGCGGTTGGCAAGCTTGGCCTTTGGTCCTTCGGCCGCTGGCCTTTGGCGTCTCGACGACCAAGCTTGCAAGGGAGTATTAAGGAGGAAGTATATCAAGGAGAGTTAAGGCCGATGCTATCAAGACATGGCCGAACTTCTCCAAGCAACACTTCGGTACGAACAGTACGGACAAGTACGGACCGAAGCAACAATCCAAACTTTGAAGGCATTTTCCGGATTGTGTATGGACTGTACGGGCTGTACGGCCAAGTACACATCCGTACAGAAGGTAGAAGGAGCCGTTGGACACTTGTGTTTGAATAAAGAAGATTCAAAGGAGAATATGACTGTTGCATATGGATCAGAATTGGAGAAGGAAGAAGACAAGGGATAAAGAGACCACTTGCAACCTTATCTTCAAGGAATCTTTTCAAAGTATTTTGAAAAGTAAAGACTCCTCATGTAACGGCTATAAGCCTTTGGTTCTCTATATAAACACTTGTAATGCCACTTGAATCTACAACATTGATAATAAGAAGTGATATTTTCTCTCTTTAGTATTTTAGCTTAATCTCTCAATATAGTGTTTAGTATATTTTGATAATCTCAGGCGGGGTGAGATTTGACCCCAACACTTATGGCAGCCTAATCACTTCACAAACACTCACTAAACTCTTTTTTATATCTTCTTTAATAACTTTACTCTAGCTTAATGATCTTATAGATTCAGTTTCTCCATAGCACATAAACTACAAGTGTTGTGATGCTTATAATGAATCTAGCTTCATACTAGAGCTATTCTACTTGTTAGGATCAAATTACTCTATAGTAATCTCGGTTCTATGAAGCTCTAATGAGTGAATTGCATCACAAGTTGATGGTCTCCTCTTAATCTTGAGAATGAGTTATTTGTGTGGGTTTAAGAGGATTCAATCACGAGTTGATTGTATCCTCCATTCATGAGCTTAATCTCATGAATTCCAACATGGTATCAGTGAGCAAGGTTCTCTTGGTTCCACCTAAAACTCAATTCTCATTTCTGTTTTTGTTCTATTCTCTTCCATTTGTTATGCAAGCTTGGATTCGTTTGTTTTTGGTCTTTATTGGAGATCCTAGACCAAGCTTGAGGGAGGGAATAGATCTAAAAGTCCAAAGTCTTCAACCTTAGCTTTATCAAATGAATAATAGCTTTTACATGGTGAAGATCTTTGGTCTAGTTTTCTTTTTTTTAAAACCATGAAAAACACTAAAATTTGTGTTATTTCGTGGTCCTAGTTGATTAAAGCTCATGGGAAACAACTTGTTCATGTGTTATTCTGTGAGTACTTGTGTTAAATCGGTGGGGAAATCAATTTTCCATCGGTTCCATTCTGTTCTAGCCATTGAAACATCATAGTCTTGTGATTATTGGTGTTCTTGGCTGCCATTTACTTCCGCTAAACTCAAGAAAACAGAACCAAGTCTCTGTCCATAAGAAATCTTGAGCAAAACTCGATAAAACACTCTCGATTGTTATTGGTTTTCTTCAAAGTTCTTGATGAATATTTGAAGTTCCCAAAAATCAGAGATGTTGAAGGATAAACAAAGAGAAAACTCTTGTCAATGTCCAAAATTTCTATTATCTTATTCTCCATTCTCCTCTCTCTTTAGTTCTATTTATTCTATAATTCTCTAAATACTTTATATTCTCTATAATCTCTATAATACTCTATACTCTCTTTATTCTTCATTATACTCTAAATAAGTGCAGCAGCAAGATTGGAAATTGATCAAGATAACCATTGAGCTTCAGAGACCACAAGACAAGCCCAACATAGTCTAAACCGAGGCTGACTTGAAGAGGCAGACTGAAGAGGCTGACCTGACGATTGCGTTTCTTAAGGTGGCTATGGTGGAAGTTCTAGTGGAGAGGCAAGCCGATGGTAGACTATGATTCAATCCAAAGCGGTTGAAGAAGCTTAAAATTGCGGGGGAGTTGAAGACTCCAACTCTCGGCCAAATGAAGTCCATTCCAAAATCAGGCTATCTCTTTACCTTAAATCTATTTCAATATGTTTACACATTTGAAATTCACTTAGAACTGTTTTAGGTTGCTAAAATCAGTAGAAAGCCTAGGAGTGGTTAATAAATCAGATTGCAAACTGAATTTTGCAAATTGAAGTTCATATGCATTAAATCAAATGGGATTGAATTGTTTAAAACAGTAGGCTATGGTTAAAGAAAAATCAGTAGCTTACCTTGGTTCAATTTGATTAAGCTATGAATAAAATGACTCTCTTTTTCCTTTTGTTTAGCTTAATTGTCATCTAAATTATACTTACCTTGTTTTCTGAAATTTCTTATAGGAGATTCAAGAAAAAGGGGTCTTAGATGCAAACGCTTAAAACAAGAAGGAAAATAAAGTCCAAGAAAGATGAAAATGCTACTCTTTAAACTCTTACCCATTTAAATTTTTAAAATTCATCACCTTAGCTTAAAATTATTCTTAGCTTGAAATCTCTCATTTGAAAACTCTATAATTCATTTATGTGTTTCTTAAAACCCCACGACATATACTTCAAAATTTCTCTTTAAATCTCATGATGAAGGTTAAGGGAAGGAGGAATGCGTGGATATAATCTAAAGGAGCATTAGATTGAAACAAATAGCTTCAAATAAAGATCAAGTCAAAGAAGGCTAAGAGATGAAGTACTTGGAAGAAAAGCGCTGGTTCTAAATCATAATCAAAACAGGGTCAAGATACATCAATCCACCGTAAAGGCTATACTCTTTTTCCCTTAGCAAGGTTTTATCCCATGAGGTTTTCCTTGTTGAGGTTTTTAATGAGGTAGTCATTTGCGGTTGGCAATCTTGGCCTTTGGTCCTTCGGCTGCTGGCCTTTGGCGTCTCGATGACCAAGCTTGCGAGGGAGTATTAAGGAGGAAGTCTATCAAGGAGAGTTAAGGCCGATGCTATCAAGACATGGCCGAACTTCTCCAAGCAACACTTCGGTACGGACAGTACGGACATGTACGTACACAGTACAGACAGTACGGACAAGTACGGACCGAAGCAACAATCCAGACTTTGAAGGCATTTTCCGGATTGTGTACGGACTGTACGGCCAAGTACACATCCGTACAGAAGGTAGAAGGAGCCGTTGGACACTTGTGTTTGAATAAAGAAGATTCAAAGGAGAATATGATCGTTGCATATGGATCAGAATTGGAGAAGGAAGAAGACAAGGGATAAAGAGACCACTTGCAACCTTATCTTCAAGGAATCTTTTCAAAGTATTTTGAAAGGTAAAGGCTCCTCATGTAACGGCTATAAGCCTTTGGTTCTCTATATAAACACTTGTAATGCCACTTGAATCTACAACATTGATAATAAGAAGTGATATTTTCTCTCTTTAGTATTTTAGCTTAATCTCTAAATGTAGTGTTTAGTAGATCTTGTTTGTAGAAGGCTGCCCTTATTGTGAGTGCTAGATCCTACACAATAAACTTGTCAAAGGTTCTAAGGAAGCAGAGGTTTCTTGGATGAAAACACGTAAGCAAAGATCGAAGTAGTAGTTGTTTTATTGCTGTTTGCGTAAAGCGTATGCGAATTTTATTCTCCTTTGAATGAGGCTTACAAAGTATATTTATACATGTCTTAAGTCGGCTAGGCCTGTTAAAAGATAAGTATGAAAATCATAATTCTTCGGGATATGCTCCTCTCGTGGTCGGCGGCTGCTTAGGTTTTTAGTCCTCGTCCTCGTACTGGGCCTAGGCCTGAAAAGTCACCTAGGCCCAACTTGGGCTTTCCGTGTCGAAGGTCGGCCCAACTTGTTTACCTTGGCGCCACATCGTCCTAGGACTTCTACTGCGTCATTTCTGGAGCCTAGGCCTTCCGAGCTTGTCCCGCGTATGAGCAGTGCTCGTCTTCATAAGCGTAGGTCCTCCCAGAAACTGGCAGCGCTAGTTCCGACGTCCTGCGCACGCCTTTGACATCTAGTCATTTTCTTGATAATCTCGTATGGGGTGAGATTTGACCCCAACAGTTCATTTCCGGAGCCTAGGCCTTCTGAGCTCGTCCTGCGCATGAGCAGTGCTCGTCTTCATAAGCGTAGGTCCTCCCAGAAACTGGCATTGCTAGTTCTAGTGTCCTGCGCACGCCTTTGACACTTAGCATTTTCTTGATAATCTCAGGCGGGGTGCGATGACGGTGAGAACCAGGACCAAGGACCAATGGATCGAGGACTCCTCGGCACTTCTCTGGGTCTTAGCCTCGGCTTCGGAGCCGAGGCCTTCCTTCGTGCTGTCCTCCACCTCGGCTTAGAGACGAGGATTGATGACGACGAGTCCTCGGCGTGAGATCACGCGCCGACGGGTTCGAGGGTTTCGTCGATGAACCGGGGACCGATGACGCGAGTTCTCGGCACAGGATCGGGCAACGACGACTTTGGTCCGACGATCGATGACGGTGAGAACCGAGACCGAGGACCAACAAATCGAGGATCGATGACGGCGGAACTGAGTAGTTCTTTCGGCGGTCGTCGGCGGCGCGGTTCGATATGCGGAGACGGCGGCGGCAGTAGGTAGGAGGCAAAACCCTAGTTTTCTAAAGGAAAAAACCGCGTTTCAAGAGAATGGGAGTATATGTGTATACACACCCACTCCCCCTCCTTTTTAAGGAAGGGGCAGCTAAACTCCTACGAAGAAGAGCTGCCTACGTACCCTTTACAGGGATCAAGCCACCTCGTAGTTCATATTTTATAAGGCTCAAGTTACTACATGCTTTCTTCCGTCTCGAAATCCGCTAGACTAAAGTCGCCCTTGAGTGTTCCAGCTACTAACTTGGTAGCAAGTTTCTGTCCCAAGGTAGGACAATTTGTGGTGGAATGTCCGGAGGCACGGTGGTACTCACAATAAGTTGTTCCATCGTCGGTACTTGGTCCTATGGTACACATGTTGTAGCTCTCCAACTCGACTTGGTAGTTGCGGGCTCCTGTGAATCCTTCGTGCGGATTGAAACCAGGATTGTTCTTGTTTTGCGTAGGGGTGGCTGATTCGCTCGTCTGCTTCGGCTTTGAAGTTTTTTGATTTCTTGCTAAAATTGCGTCTTGACGTAGTCGGCGGAGCGGTGGAGAGCGTCATGGATAGTAGTTGGTTCATGTACCATCAACTCTTGCCAGAATGCCGAGGGGCATAGGAGTGCTTCTTTCAAAGCTGCCAGGGCGGATTCGCTGGTCACCCCTTCTACCTTTGAAAGCATAGTCCTGAATCTCTTCATGAAGTCTCCTAGATTTTCGCTCTCACCTTGTTTCGTAGTCCACAGTCCTCCGTCGTAGACCCTACGTTCTGCGAATATGCTGTCATGAGTTACAAACATCTCTGAAAGCTGGTAGAAGTTGTCAATAAAGTTCTTCTTCTGTCGGTAGAACCATTGGAGCGCAGGCCCCTTTAAGTTTCTACGAACATCTTACAATAACCGGCATCCTTCTCCTGCTCTTTGAAGTTTTCTCTTCCCATGGCGACTTCAAAGGCTAAGAGGTGGTTTTGTGGATCGGTGGTTCCCTCATAGAGCGGAAGCTTGATTCTTCCAGAGTCCGAGATTTTGGTTCTCGAGATGTGTTCAGCGAATGGTGTGTTACGCGCCTCCTGGAGTATGCGGTTGACATCTGGTGATTTTCCAGCAGTATGGTACATCTGTGATTTCATGGCCAAGAAAGTTTGTTCTATCTGTGCTCGCATCTCGGCCATCTCAGCTTTGTGTGCTTCGAGCAGTGTCCTACGTTCTCGGCGTAAACCAGATGGATCGGCCACGAAAGAGTCCTCTTCTTCGGCGAGGTGTGTGGCGTACTCTGCGTCTGCCTCTTCTTGGTTACGCGGTCGAGTCCTTCTCGCTGGTGCGTTGCGATCTGCCGTTTTGCGAGGGTCGTCATGTGCGCGGGCGCCTTCTCGTGATGGTGAAGGATTTCTGTTTTCGCGGATGTCGACGTGTTCGGGGGTCCTGTCCCCAGTCTGTAGCGTCGGCGGCGGTGGTAGGTCTCCTCGGGTGCTCGGCTTAGTGCTCGACGTTGAGAAGCGGAGGGTATGAGGTTTGAACTGCCGAATCGATCGCCGCGGCCCCGTTGTCTTTCTGCGGGCGAGGAGTGTCTCGAACATCTTCTTCACCTCGGTATTTTCTCTCTTTAGTATTTTAGCTTAATCTCTAAATGTAGTGTTTAGTAGATCTTGTTTGTAGAAGGCTGCCCTTATTGTGAGTGCTAGATCCTACACAATAAACTTGTCAAAGGTTCTAAGGAAGCAGAGGTTTCTTGGATGAAAACACGTAAGCAAAGATCGAAGTAGTAGTTGTTTTATTGCTGTTTGCGTAAAGCGTATGCGAATTTTATTCTCCTTTGAATGAGGCTTACAAAGTATATTTATACATGTCTTAAGTCGGCTAGGCCTGTTAAAAGATAAGTATGAAAATCCTAATTCTTCGGGATATGCTCCTCTCGTGGTCGGCGGCTGCTTAGGTTTTTAGTCCTCGTCCTCGTACTGGGCCTAGGCCTGAAAAGTCACCTAGGCCCAACTTGGGCTTTCCGTGTCGAAGGTCGGCCCAACTTGTCTACCTTGGCGCCACATCGTCCTAGGACTTCTACTGCATCATTTCTGGAGCCTAGGCCTTCCGAGCTTGTCCCGCGTATGAGCAGTGCTCGTCTTCATAAGCGTAGGTCCTCCCAGAAACTGGCAGCGCTAGTTCCGACGTCCTGCGCACGCCTTTGACACCTAGCCATTTTCTTGATAATCTCGTATGGGGTGAGATTTGACCCCAACAGTTCATTTCCGGAGCCTAGGCCTTCTGAGCTCGTCCTGCGCATGAGCAGTGCTCGTCTTCATAAGCGTAGGTCCTCCCAGAAACTGGCAGTGCTAGTTCTAGTGTCCTGCGCACGCCTTTGACACTTAGCCATTTTCTTGATAATCTCAGGCGGGGTGAGATTTGACCCCAACACTTATGGCAGCCTAATCACTTCACAAACACTCACTAAACTCTTTTTTATATCTTCTTTAATAACTTTACTCTAGCTTAATGATCTTATAGATTCAGTTTCTCCATAGCACACAAACTACAAGTGTTGTGATGCTTATAACGAATCTAGCTTCATACTAGAGCTATTCTACTTGTTAGGATCAAATTACTCTATAGTAATCTCGGTTCTATCAAGCTCTAATGAGTGAATTGCATCACAAGTTGATGGTCTCCTCTTAATCTTGAGAATGAGTTATTTGTGTGGGTTTAAGAGGATTCAATCACGAGTTGATTGTATCCTCCATTCATGAGCTTAATCTCATGAATTCCAACATGGTATCGGGGAGCAAGGTTCTCTTGGTTCCACCTAAAACTCAATTCTCATTTCTGTTTTTGTTCTATTCTCTTCCATTTGTTATGCAAGCTTGGATTCGTTTGTTTTTGGTCTTTATTGGAGATCCTAAACCAAGCTTGAGGGAGGGAATAAATCTAAAAGTCCAAAGTCTTCAACCTTAGCTTTATCAAATGAATAATAGCTTTTACATGGTGAAGATCTTTGGTCTAGTTTTCTTTTCTTTAAAACCATGAAAAACACTAAAATTTGTGTTATTTCGTGGTCCAAGTTGATTAAAGCTCATGGGAAACAACTTGTTCATGTGTTATTCTGTGAGTACTTGTGTTAAATCGGTGGGGAAATCAATTTTCCATCGGTTCCATTCTGTTCCAGCCATTGAAACATCATAGTCTTGTGATTATTGGTGTTCTTGGCTGCCATTTGCTTCCGCTAAACTCAAGAAAACAGAACC
This sequence comes from Arabis alpina, assembly GCA_900128785.1. Lineage (NCBI taxonomy): Eukaryota > Viridiplantae > Streptophyta > Magnoliopsida > Brassicales > Brassicaceae > Arabis > Arabis alpina. The sequence goes on from LT669791.1 coordinate 29,522,928, forward strand.
AAGTCTCTGTCCATAAGAAATCTTGAGCAAAACTCGATAAAACACTCTCGATTGTTACTGGTTTTCTTCAAAGTTCTTGATGAATATTTGAAGTTCCCAAAAATCAGAGATGTTGAAGGATAAACAAAGAGAAAACTCTTGTCAATGTCCAAAATTTCTATTCTCTTATTCTCCATTCTCCTCTCTCTTTATTCTATTTATTCTATAATTCTCTAAATACTTTATATTCTCTATAATCTCTATAATACTCTATACTCTCTTTATTCTTCATTATACTCTAAATAAGTGCAGCAGCAAGATTGGAAATTGATCAAGATAACCATTGAGCTTCAGAGACCACAAGACAAGCCCAACATAGTCTAAACCGAGGCTGACTTGAAGAGGCAGACCGAAGAGGCTGACCTGACGATTGCGGTTCTTAAGGTGGCTATGGTGGAAGTTCTAGTGGAGAGGCAAGCCGATGGTAGACTATGATTCAATCCAAAGCGGTTGAAGAAGCTTAAAATTGCGGGGGAGTTGAAGACTCCAACTCTCGGCCAAATAAAGTCCATTCCAAAATCAGGGTATCTCTTTACCTTAAATCTATTTCAATATGTTTAAACATTTGAAATTCACTTAGAACTGTTTTAGGTTGCTAAAATCAGTAGAAAGCCTAGAGTGGTTAATAAATCAGATTGCAAACTGAATTTTGTAAATTGAAGTTCATATGCATTAAATCAAATGGGATTGAATTGTTAAAATCAGTAGGCTATGGTTAAAGAAAAATCAGTAGCTTAACTTGGTTCAATTTGATTAAGTATGAATAAAATGACTCTCTTTTCCTTTTGTTTAGCTTAATTGTCATCTAAATTATACTTACCTTGTTTATGAAATTTCTTATAGGAGATTCAAGAAAAAGGGTCTTAGATGCAAACGCTTAAAACAAGAAGGAAAGTGAGTCCAAGAAAGATGAAAAGGCTACTCTTTAAATCTTACCCATTAAATTTTTTAAATTCATCACCTTAGTTTAAATTTATCTTGGCTTGAAATCTCTCATTTGAAAATTCTTTAATTTCATTTATGTGTTTCTTAACCCCACGACATATACTTTAAAATTTCTCTTTAAATCTCATAATGAAGGTTAAGGGAAGGAGGAATGCGTGATATACTCTAAAGAAGCACTAGATGAAACAAAGAGGTCCATAAAGATGAAATCAAGTCAAGAAAGGCTAAGAGAATGAAGCACTTGGAAGAAAAGCGCCGGTTATAAATCATGTTCAAACCGGGGTCAAGATACATCAATCCACCGTAAAGGCTATACTCTTTTTCCCTTAGCAAGGTTTTATCCCATGAGGTTTTCCTTGTTGAAGTTTTTAATGAGGTAGTCATTTGCGGTTGGCAATCTTGGCCTTTGGTCCTTCGGCCGCTGGCCTTTGGCGTCTCGACGAACTAGCTTGCGGGGGAGTATTAAGGAGGAAGTCTATCAAAGAGATTTAAGGCCGATGCTATCAAGACATGGCCGAACTTCTCCAAGCAACACTTCGGTACGGACAGTACGGACATGTACGGACACAGTACGGACAGTACGGACAAGTACGGACCGAAGCAACAATCCGGACTTTGAAGGCATTTCCTGGATTGTGTACGGACTGTACGGCCAAGTACACATCCGTACAGAAGGTACAAGGAGCCGTTGGACACTTGTGTTTGAATAAAGAAGATTCAAAGGAGAATATGACCGTTGCATATGGATCAGAATTGGAGAAGGAAGAAGACAAGGGATAAAGAGACCACTTGCAACCTTATCTTCAAGGAATATTTTCAAAGTATTTTGAAAAAAGGCTCCTCATGTAACGGCTATAAGCCTTTGGTTCTCTATATAAACACTTGTAATGCCACTTGAATCTATAACATTGATAATAAGAAGTGATCTTTTCTCTCTTAATAATTAGCTTAATCTTCAATGTAATCTTTAGTAGATTGTTTGTAGAAGGCTGCCCTTATGGCAGCCTTATCACTTCACAAACACTCACTAAACTCTTTTAATCTCTTATTTACTTGCTTATCTCTAGTTAATGAATTCATAGATCTGTTCTTTACATAGCACACAAACCAAAAGTGTTGTGATGCTTATAACGGATATAGCTTCATACTAGAGCTATTCTACTTGTTAGGATCAATTACTCTTAGTAATCTCGGTTCTATCAAGCTCTAATGAGTGAATTGCATCACAAGTTGATGGTCTCCTCTTAATCTTGAGAATGAGTTATTTGTGTGGGTTTAAGAGGATTCAATCACGAGTTGATTGTATCCTCCATTCATGAGCTTAATCTCATGAATTCCAACATGGTATCATGAGCAAGGTTCTCTTGGTTCCACCTAAAACTCAATTCTCATTTCTGTTTTTTGTTCTATTCTTTCCATTTGTTATGCAAACTTGGATTCGTTTGTTTTGGTCTTTATTGGAGATCCTAGACCAAGCTTGAGGGAGGGAATAGATCTAAAAGTCCAAAGTCTTCAACCTTAGCTTTATCAAATGAATAATAGCTTTTACATGGTGAAGATCTTTGGTCTAGTTTTCTTTTCTTTAAAACCATGAAAAACACTAAAATTTGTGATATTTCGTGGTCCAGTTGATTAAAGCTCATGGGAAACAACTTGTTCATGTGTTATTCCGTGAGTACTTGTGTTAAATCGGTGGGGAAATCAATTTTCCATCGGTTCCATTCTGTTCCAGCCATTGAAACATCATAGTCTTGTGATTATTGGTGTTCTTGGCTGCCATTTGCTTCCGCTAAACTCAAGAAAACAGAACCAAGTCTCTGTCCATAAGAAATCTTGAGCAAAACTCGATAAAACACTCTCGATTGTTACTGGTTTTCTTCAAAGTTCTGATGAATATTTGAAGTTCCCAAAAATCAGAGATGTTGAAGGATAAACAAAGAGAAACTCTTGTCAATGTCCAAAATTTCTATTCTCTTATTCTCCATTCTCCTCTCTCTTTAGTTCTATTTATTCTATAATTCTCTAAATACTTTATATTCTCTATAATCTCTATAATACTCTATACTCTCTTTATTCTTCATTATACTCTAAATAAGTGCAGCAGCAAGATTGGAAATTGATCAAGATAACCATTGAGCTTCAGAGACCACAAGACAAGCCAACATAGTCTAAACCGAGGCTGACTTGAAGAGGCAGACCGAAGAGGCTGACCTGACGATTGCGGTTCTTAAGGTGGCTATGGTGGAAGTTCTAGTGGAGAGGCAAGCCGATGGTAGACTATGATTCAATCCAAAGCGGTTGAAGAAGCTTAAAATTGCGGGGGAGTTGAAGACTCCAACTCTCGGCCAAATGAAGTCCATTCCAAAATCAGGCTATCTCTTTACCTTAAATCTATTTCAATATGTTTAACATTTGAAATTCACTTAGAACTGTTTTAGGTTGCTAAAATCAGTAGAAAGCCTAGAAGTGGTTAATAAATCAGATTGCAAACTGAATTTTGTAAATTGAAGTTCATATGCATTAAATCAAATGGGATTGAATTGTTAAAACAGTAGGCTATGGTTAAAGAAAAATCAGTAGCTTACCTTGGTTCAATTTGATTAAGATATGAATAAAATGACTGTCTTTTTCCTTTTGTTTAGCTTAATTGTCATCTAAATTATACTTACCTTGTTTATGAAATTTCTTATAGGAGATTCAAGAAAAAGGGTCTTAGATGCAAACGCTTAAAACAAGAAGGAAATAAAGTCCAAGAAAGATGAAAATGCTACTCTTTAAAATCTTACCCATTTAAATTTTTAAAATTCATCACCTTAGCTTAAATTATTCTTAGCTTGAAATCTCTCATTTGAAAACTCTATAATTCATTTATGTGTTTCTTAAACCCCACGACATATACTTCAAAATTTCTCTTTAAATCTCATGATGAAGGTTAAGGGAAGGAGGAATGCGTGGATATAATCTAAAGGAGCATTAGATTGAAACAAATAGCTTCAAATAAAGATCAAGTCAAGAAGGCTAAGAGATGAAGTACTTGGAAGAAAAGCGCCGGTTCTATATCATAATCAAACTAGGGTCAAGATACATCAATCCACCGTAAAGGCTATACTCTTTTTCCCTTAGCAAGGTTTTATCCCATGAGGTTTTCCTTGTTGAGGTTTTTAATGAGGTAGTCATTTGCGGTTGGCAATCTTGGCCTTTGGTCCTTCGGCCGCTGGCCTTTGGCGTCTCGACGACCAAGCTTGCGAGGGAGTATTAAGGAGGAAGTCTATCAAGGACAGTTAAGGCCGATGCTATCTAGACATGACCGAACTTCTCCAAGCAACACTTCGGTACTGACAGTACGGACAAGTACGGACCGAAGCAACAATCCAGACTATGAAGGCATTTTCCGGATTGTGTACGGACTGTACGGGCTGTACGGCCAAGTACACATCCGTACAGAAGGTACAAGGAGCCGTTGGACACTTGTGTTTGAATAAAGAAGATTCAAAGGAGAATATGACCGTTGCATATGGATCAGAATTGGAGAAGGAAGAAGACAAGGGATAAAGAGACCACTTGCAACCTTATCTTCAAGGAATCTTTTCAAAGTATTTTGAAAAGTAAAGGCTCCTCATGTAACGGCTATAAGCCTTTGGTTCTCTATATAAACACTTGTAATGCCACTTGAATCTACAACATTGATAATAAGAAGTGATATTTTCTCTCTTAGTATTTAGCTTAATCTCTCAATGTAGTGTTTAGTAGATCTTGTTGTAGAAGGCTGCCCTTATGGCAGCCTAATCACTTCACAAACACTCACTAAACTCTTTTTATATCTTCTTTATAACTTTACTCTAGCTTAATGATCTTATAGATTCAGTTTCTCCATAGCACACAAACTACAAGTGTTGTGATGCTTATAACGAATCTAGCTTCATACTAGAGCTATTCTACTTGTTAGGATCAAATTACTCTATAGTAATCTCGGTTCTATCAAGCTCTAATGAGTGAATTGCATCACAAGTTGATGGTCTCCTCTTAATCTTGAGAATGAGTTATTTGTGTGGGGTTAAGAGGATTCAATCACGAGTTGATTGTATCCTCCATTCATGAGCTTAATCTCATGAATTCCAACATGGTATCGGGGAGCAAGGTTCTCTTGGTTCCACCTAAAACTCAATTCTCATTTTGTTTTTGTTCTATTCTTTTCCATTTGTTATGCAAGCTTGGATTCGTTTGTTTTGGTCTTTATTGGAGATCCTAGACCAAGCTTGAGGGAGGGAATAGATCTAAAAGTCCAAAGTCTTCAACCTTAGCTTTATCAAATGAATAATAGCTTTTACATGGTGAAGATCTTTGGTCTAGTTTTCTTTTCTTTAAAACCATGAAAAACACTAAAATTTGTGATATTTCGTGGTCCAAGTTGATTAAAGCTCATGGGAAACAACTTGTTCATGTGTTATTCTGTGAGTACTTGTGTTAAATCGGTGGGGAAATCAATTTTCCATCGGTTCCATTCTGTTCCAGCCATTGAAACATCATAGTCTTGTGATTATTGGTGTTCTTGGCTGCCATTTGCTTCCGCTAAACTCAAGAAAACAGAACCAAGTCTCTGTCCATAAGAAATCTTGAGCAAAACTCGATAAAACACTCTCGATTGTTACTGGTTTTCTTCAAAGTTCTTGATGAATATTTGAAGTTCCCAAAAATCAGAGATGTTGAAGGATAAACAAAGAGAAAACTCTTGTCAATGTCCAAAATTTCTATTCTCTTATTCTCCATTCTCCTCTCTCTTTAGTTCTATTTATTCTATAATTCTCTAAATACTTTATATTCTCTATAATCTCTATAATACTCTATACTCTCTTTATTCTTCATTATACTCTAAATAAGTGCAGCAGCAAGATTGGAAATTGATCAAGATAACCATTGAGCTTCAGAGACCACAAGACAAGCCCAACATAGTCTAAACCGAGGCTGACTTGAAGAGGCAGACCGAAGAGGCTGACCTGACGATTGCGGTTCTTAAGGTGGCTATGGTGGAAGTTCTAGTGGAGAGGCAAGCCGATGGTAGACTATGATTCAATCCAAAGCGGTTGAAGAAGCTTAAAATTGCGGGGGAGTTGAAGACTCCAACTCTCGGCCAAATGAAGTCCATTCCAAAATCAGGCTATCTCTTTACCTTAAATCTATTTCAATATGTTTACACATTTGAAATTCACTTAGAACTGTTTTAGGTTGCTAAAATCAGTAGAAAGCCTAGAAGTGGTTAATAAATCAGATTGCAAACTGAATTTTGTAAATTGAAGTTCATATGCATTAAATCAAATGGGATTGAATTGTTAAAAACAGTAGGCTATGGTTAAAGAAAAATCAGTAGCTTACCTTGGTTCAATTTGATTAAGATATGAATAAAATGACTGTCTCTTTCCTTTTGTTTAGCTTAATTGTCATCTAAATTATACTTACCTTGTTTTATGAAATTTCTTATAGGAGATTCAAGAAAAAGGGGTCTTAGATGCAAACGCTTAAAACAAGAAGGAAAATAAAGTCCAAGAAAGATGAAAATGCTACTCTTTAAAATCTTACCCATTTAAATTTTTAAAATTCATCACCTTAGCTTAAAATTATTCTTAGCTTGAAATCTCTCATTTGAAAACTCTATAATTCATTTATGTGTTTCTTAAAACCCCACGACATATACTTCAAAATTTCTCTTTAAATCTCATGATGAAGGTTAAGGGAAGGAGGAATGCGTGGATATAATCTAAAGGAGCATTAGATTGAAACAAATAGCTTCAAATAAAGATCAAGTCAAAGAAGGCTAAGAGATGAAGTACTTGGAAGAAAAGCGCCGGTTCTATATCATAATCAAACTAGGGTCAAGATACATCAATCCACCGTAAAGGCTATACTCTTTTTCCCTTAGCAAGGTTTTATCCCATGAGGTTTTCCTTGTTGAGGTTTTTAATGAGGTAGTCATTTGCGGTTGGCAATCTTGGCCTTTGGTCCTTCGGCCGCTGGCCTTTGGCGTCTCGACGACCAAGCTTGCGAGGGAGTATTAAGGAGGAAGTCTATCAAGGACAGTTAAGGCCGATGCTATCTAGACATGACCGAACTTCTCCAAGCAACACTTCGGTACTGACAGTACGGACAAGTACGGACCGAAGCAACAATCCAGACTATGAAGGCATTTTCCGGATTGTGTACGGACTGTACGGGCTGTACGGCCAAGTACACATCCGTACAGAAGGTACAAGGAGCCGTTGGACACTTGTGTTTGAATAAAGAAGATTCAAAGGAGAATATGACCGTTGCATATGGATCAGAATTGGAGAAGGAAGAAGACAAGGGATAAAGAGACCACTTGCAACCTTATCTTCAAGGAATCTTTTCAAAGTATTTTGAAAAGTAAAGGCTCCTCATGTAACGGCTATAAGCCTTTGGTTCTCTATATAAACACTTGTAATGCCACTTGAATCTACAACATTGATAATAAGAAGTGATATTTTCTCTCTTTAGTATTTTAGCTTAATCTCTCAATGTAGTGTTTAGTAGATCTTGTTTGTAGAAGGCTGCCCTTATGGCAGCCTAATCACTTCACAAACACTCACTAAACTCTTTTTTATATTTTCTTTAATAACTTTACTCTAGCTTAATGATCTTATAGATTCAGTTTCTCCATAGCACACAAACTACAAGTGTTGTGATGCTTATAACGAATCTAGCTTCATACTAGAGCTATTCTACTTGTTAGGATCAAATTACTCTATAGTAATCTCGGTTCTATCAAGCTCTAATGAGTGAATTGCATCACAAGTTGATGGTCTCCTCTTAATCTTGAGAATGAGTTATTTGTGTGGGGTTAAGAGGATTCAATCACGAGTTGATTGTATCCTCCATTCATGAGCTTAATCTCATGAATTCCAACATGGTATCGGGGAGCAAGGTTCTCTTGGTTCCACCTAAAACTCAATTCTCATTTTTGTTTTTGTTCTATTCTTTTCCATTTGTTATGCAAGCTTGGATTCGTTTGTTTTTGGTCTTTATTGGAGATCCTAGACCAAGCTTGAGGGAGGGAATAGATCTAAAAGTCCAAAGTCTTCAACCTTAGCTTTATCAAATGAATAATAGCTTTTACATGGTGAAGATCTTTGGTCTAGTTTTCTTTTCTTTAAAACCATGAAAAACACTAAAATTTGTGATATTTCGTGGTCCAAGTTGATTAAAGCTCATGGGAAACAACTTGTTCATGTGTTATTCTGTGAGTACTTGTGTTAAATCGGTGGGGAAATCAATTTTCCATCGGTTCCATTCTGTTCCAGCCATTGAAACATCATAGTCTTGTGATTATTGGTGTTCTTGGCTGCCATTTGCTTCCGCTAAACTCAAGAAAACAGAACCAAGTCTCTGTCCATAAGAAATCTTGAGCAAAACTCGATAAAACACTCTCGATTGTTACTGGTTTTCTTCAAAGTTCTTGATGAATATTTGAAGTTCCCAAAAATCAGAGATGTTGAAGGATAAACAAAGAGAAAACTCTTGTCAATGTCCAAAATTTCTATTCTCTTATTCTCCATTCTCCTCTCTCTTTAGTTCTATTTATTCTATAATTCTCTAAATACTTTATATTCTCTATAATCTCTATAATACTCTATACTCTCTTTATTCTTCATTATACTCTAAATAAGTGCAGCAGCAAGATTGGAAATTGATCAAGATAACCATTGAGCTTCAGAGACCACAAGACAAGCCCAACATAGTCTAAACCGAGGCTGACTTGAAGAGGCAGACCGAAGAGGCTGACCTGACGATTGCGGTTCTTAAGGTGGCTATGGTGGAAGTTCTAGTGGAGAGGCAAGCCGATGGTAGACTATGATTCAATCCAAAGCGGTTGAAGAAGCTTAAAATTGCGGGGGAGTTGAAGACTCCAACTCTCGGCCAAATGAAGTCCATTCCAAAATCAGGCTATCTCTTTACCTTAAATCTATTTCAATATGTTTACACATTTCAAATTCACTTAGAACTGTTTTAGGTTGCTAAAATCAGTAGAAAGCCTAGAAGTGGTTAATAAATCAGATTGCAAACTGAATTTTGTAAATTGAAGTTCATATGCATTAAATCAAATGGGATTGAATTGTTAAAAACAGTAGGCTATGGTTAAAGAAAAATCAGTAGCTTACCTTGGTTCAATTTGATTAAGATATGAATAAAATGACTGTCTCTTTCCTTTTGTTTAGCTTAATTGTCATCTAAATTATACTTACCTTGTTTTATGAAATTTCTTATAGGAGATTCAAGAAAAAGGGGTCTTAGATGCAAACGCTTAAAACAAGAAGGAAAATAAAGTCCAAGAAAGATGAAAATGCTACTCTTTAAAATCTTACCCATTAAAATTTTTAAAATTCATCACCTTAGCTTAAAATTATTCTTAGCTTGAAATCTCTCATTTGAAAACTCTATAATTCATTTATGTGTTTCTTAAAACCCCACGACATATACTTCAAAATTTCTCTTTAAATCTCATGATGAAGGTTAAGGGAAGGAGGAATGCGTGGATATAATCTAAAGGAGCATTAGATTGAAACAAATAGCTTCAAATAAAGATCAAGTCAAAGAAGGCTAAGAGATGAAGTACTTGGAAGAAAAGCGCCGGTTCTATATCATAATCAAACCAGGGTCAAGATACATCAATCCACCGTAAAGGCTATACTCTTTTTCCCTTAGCAAGGTTTTATCCCATGAGGTTTTCCTTGTTGAGGTTTTTAATGAGGTAGTCATTTGCGGTTGGCAATCTTGGCCTTTGGTCCTTCGGCCGCTGGCCTTTGGCGTCTCGACGACCAAGCTTGCGAGGGAGTATTAAGGAGGAAGTCTATCAAGGACAGTTAAGGCCGATGCTATCTAGACATGACCGAACTTCTCCAAGCAACACTTCGGTACTGACAGTACGGACAAGTACAGACCGAAGCAACAATCCAGACTTTGAAGGCATTTTCCGGATTGTGTACGGACTGTACGGGCTGTACGGCCAAGTACACATCCGTACAGAAGGTACAAGGAGCCGTTGGACACTTGTGTTTGAATAAAGAAGATTCAAAGGAGAATATGACCGTTGCATATGGATCAGAATTGGAGAAGGAAGAAGACAAGGGATAAAGAGACCACTTGCAACCTTATCTTCAAGGAATCTTTTCAAAGTATTTTGAAAAGTAAAGGCTCCTCATGTAACGGCTATAAGCCTTTGGTTCTCTATATAAACACTTGTAATGCCACTTGAATCTACAACATTGATAATAAGAAGTGATATTTTCTCTCTTTAGTATTTTAGCTTAATCTCTCAATGTAGTGTTTAGTAGATCTTGTTTGTAGAAGGCTTCCCTTATGGCAGCCTAATCACTTCCCAAACACTCACTAAACTCTTCTTTATCTCTTCTTAAATAACTTTACTCTAGCTTAATGATCTTATAGATTCAGTTTCTCCATAGCACACAAACTACAAGTGTTGTGATGCTTATAACGAATCTAGCTTCATACTAGAGCTATTCTACTTGTTAGGATCAAATTACTCTTTAGTAATCTCGGTTCTATCAAGGTCTAATGAGTGAATTCCTTCACAAGTTGATGGTCTCCTCTTAATCTTGAGAATGAGTTATTTGTGTGGGTTTAAGAGGATTCAATCACAAGTTGATTGTATCCTCCATTCATGAGCTTAATCTCATGAATTCCAACAGTTTGCAGGGTTGAACAACTGCTCTATATACAGCTTGGACCAGCTCATCGCAATATTCCTGAAGCAATACGCCGTATTCATCGAAGCTCAAGCTTCAGAAGCCAAATTATGGGAGCTGAAACATGAATCATCCGAACCCCTGATAAGCTATATCACGAAGTTCAAGCAACTGAAATTGCGGATATAACCTCTTAACGAAAGAGTAGCCTTAGGAGTACTCAAGAATGGACTATAGTATGTGTCCAAATTCCGAATGGAGCTGACAGTTAACCCCTCCATACAACTAGATGATGCTCTACACTGCGCATCTTTGTAGGCGTGAAACCACCTCTCTAGCCAAAAAATTCAAGAGCAAAGCTGGTCCGCTGAACCAGCAAGCTCCGAAGAAGTTTACCAAAAACTTTTCGAAGGTCAGTAGGGTTATGCCATCGATACCTCGAAACTGACGAAGAAGGCAGATTACGATCCGTCTAAGTATTGCACCCACGATAAGAGGAGAGGACACTCCAAGGAAGAGTGCCGACCTCAACCCCGAGGAAAAGAAACATGCTGAATATGAAAACCTTGAAGAAACTAACGAAGCAGAATTAGAGGAAATCAAACCCCCGACACAGCAACAACCAAAGAAAAAATCTAAAGGAAAAAGGGAAAGAGCGGACAACATAGTCCCGAACTCCACCCCTCCTTTCACGAAGAAAAAGATCGATTTAGTATTCTCTAACCTCAACATTTGCGGCAGAGCTGTGGAGTCGGTGTTTACACCGCCTCCTGCACCCAAGAAACCATTAAACTCGCTGATAAGAATATCGTGGTTCTTCAAGGGCTTGTCAATGGCAACCCCTTCCAAACGCATAGACTTTATATTAAGAGGATCGTCACTGTGTTGAGACTTCCTAAACTCTATCAGAGCACATCAAGCGAGGGCGAGATCGCAGGCTATCCCACACGCAGCGCCTAGCCCGAGTGAGGAAATAACTTTCACAGAAAGCAAAACCTCCCATCTGGACAAGCCTCCGAACAACGCTCTCGTCATCCAGCTCGAGTGATGGTCTAGAGTGATGGTCGACACCGGCAACTCCGTCGACCTCCTGTTCTATGACGCGTACAAAAAGATGGGTCTCAGCAACTCCGAACAGAAGAGGGAGGGAGCCCCCTTAACAAGTTTTGCTGGCAAAACCACCTATTCATTGGGCACCGTCCGACTTTCGACAATCGTCGAAGGGCTTCACAAGTTGATCGACTTTGAGGTCGGCGACCGCCCAATTCTATTTAACGCAATACTTGGGTGGCCATGGATAAACCTCATAAAAGCTGTACCCTCAACTTATCACCAATGCGTTAAATTCCCAACTCCAAACGGCATATGAATAATTCAGAGTAGCCAAAAGGCCTCTAGGATATGCTACATGAGTGGACATAAGCAGATGGTGAAATGAACCCAATAGCAATTACAGAAAAGGGAGGAGCTGAACCTCCGCCAGCTGGCAGAGCATTACATTCCAGTGCTAGCCAAACCCGCTAAAGACTTAGTTGTTCAGGTTTGGAATAAGTCAACTCACTCAAATAAATGTGTTGGAATAGGCAGCTCGCTCCCGGAAAAAATCAGATCGGAACTCGTCTCTTTCCTCAAACAAAATGTTGACTCCTTCACCTAGACCACCTCAGACATGAAGGGCGTCAGCATCGACGTCACCGCTCATGAGCTCAACGTTGACCCAACGCATAAACCGGTGAAACAGAAAAGACGCAAATTAGGCCCTAAAAGGGCTAGAGCCGTAAATGATGAAGTTGACCCAACGCATAAACCGGTAAACGATTGGTTACAAGATGTTCTCCGAACAACTTGGGAAAAGCATAGAAGTCTATATAGACGACATGTTAGTAAAATTTGCTGACCAGAACGACCATGTATCCCACCTCAAAGATTGCTTTGCCTTATTAAATCAATACGGCATAAAACTCAACCCAACTAAGTGCTCCGTTGGAGTACCCTAAGGATAATTTTTAGGTTACCTGGTCACTAAGCGCGGGATCGAGGCAAACCCAAAACAAATCTCTGCTTTCTTTGAAATGGCATCTTCTAGATCCACGAGGGAGGTGTAGAAACTAACTGGACGGATAACAGCGCTAAACCGCTTCATATCCAGGTCAACCGATAAATGTCTCCCCTTCTATAACTTATTTAGGGGAAACAAAAAGTTCAGTTGTGACGAGAGCTGCGAGGAAGCACTCAAAAAGCTCAAAGCCTATCTAAGCGAGCCCTCGATACTGGCAAAACCAGTGGAAGAAAAACTGTTGTACCTCTACACCGCGGTATCTGCAGTTGCGATAAGCGGAGTCCTGTCCGAGAAGAACAAGGCGAACATAAACCAATATTCTACATAAGTAAGTCTTTGGTTGACGCCGAGACCAGATATCCCACCATGGAAAAGCTAGCTCTCGCCATTGTGATCTCAGCTCGGAAGTTGCGACCCTATTTTCAGTCGCACGCAATCGTAGTGATGACATCCCACCCAATCTGAACCATATTGCATAGCCCCAGCCAGTCCGAGAGACTAGCCAAATGGGCAATCAAACCCAACAAATACGATATAGAGTATCATACTAAAACCAGTGCAAAAGCGCAAGTGCTGGCCGACTTTGTCATCGAACTCGCGCCAAACGCGGTTAATGGAACAAAGGCAGGGAAGACATGGCTCCTTCACGTAGACGGGGCCTCCTCCAAGCAAGGATCAGGGGTCGGAGTGAAACTCACCTCCTTGACCAGAGAAGTCCTCAGACAATCCTTTAGGCTAGGATTTGCATCACTGAACAATGAAGCCGAATACAAAGCTCTCTTAGCAGGCCTAAAATTGGCTTTAGGCATTAGAGCTCTCGAACCCAGCGCCTTCACCGATTATCAACTAGTCACGAGCCAATTCCGGTGAATACGAGGCTAAAGATGACATGATGGGAGCTTATCTAAAACTTACCAGGGAACTCGCAGAGCAGTTCAACAAATTCGAGCTAACATACATCCCAGAGGGGACAACACGGCAGCCAATGCTCTAGCTGCCCTGGCATCCACCTCAGACCCCCTTGTCCGACGGGTAATCCCGGTGGAAGGAATCGAGAAACCCAGCATAATCATTAACACCAAAGATAGTGTGCACGTAGTAACCACGAGACAAAGGTCAAGGGAATCCTAAACCGACCGTAGCTCCCAACTGACCGAGCTACTAGATGAACCTCCGTCCGAACAAGCAAGCGATAGCCCGACCAATTCACAAGAGGCCGAGCAAGCTGCATCAACTCACGAGCTCCCGGAGCGGCCCGATTGGAGGATTCTAATCTTAGAATTCATCATCTACGGAACGACCCCAACTGACAGCTGGGAAGCTAGGAAACTCAGGGTTAAGAGCTCTCGCTTCTGCATTGTGGAAGGAAGACTCTACTGACATAGCTCGTCCGGGCCTTGCCTGACTTGCATCCACGGCACAAAAGTGCACACCGACCTAGGACCACAGCGGATCCTGAGGAAATCACTCCAGAGGACGAGCCCTCGCGGACTAGATAAAAAAGCAAGGATATTCTAGCCAACTACGGAAGCCGATAACGCTGTCTTCGCCATAAAATGCGAGAAATGTCAAAAACACGCCCCGATAATCCACCAACCGCCCGAGCCGCTGTCGTTAATATCGGCCCCATATTCGTTCATGAGGTGGTCGTTGAACATAATTGGCCCACTTATCAAATCAAAACTTAAACAGGTCGAGTTCGTACTAGTCCTCACTGACTACTTCATCAAATGGATGGAGGCTTGTGCCTACCAACACATCAAGTCAGAGCAAGTCATGAAGTTCATCACGAAATACATCATATGCCGTCTCGACAAGCCATTCAAAATAGTGACCGACAATGGTACCCAATTCACCTCAGCCATATTCATAAATTTATGCCAAAGGAGTGGAATCCGCCTTATGTACTCAACCCCAACATACCAGCAAGGAATTGGACAAGCTGAGGCTGCAAACAAAACACTACTCAATAACTTAAGGAAACTCCTCAGCACCGAAAAGGAGAGATGGAGTGGCGAGCTGCAAAGGGTCATATGGGCCTGCATGACCACTCCCAAGAAGTCAACTGGTGAGACACCATTCTCATTAGCGTATGGAACTGAAGCCATTGTTCCAGCTGAAACAACCGTACCAAGCCTTCGGAGGGCAATGTGCACTCCTAAACGAGGAGCTCAACGAGAAAATGCTCCAGGACGCCCTTGGCCTTATCAAGGAACGCCAAAACTTAGCTCTTACCATAATTCAAAACTACCAGTAAGTCGCAGCCCGCTTTTACGAATCAAGAGTAAATATCCAACAATTTAAAGTAGGCAATCTCGTACTGCAAAAGATACACCAAAATACTCCCTACCGCGTCACCACTGTAGTGCGCCCCAGCGTCTGCAAACTCGCCAAAGACAAGAACGAAAAACCAGTGAAGAGAGCATGGAACGCTACGAATCTCAAAGAAATATTATCACTAGCTCCCCATAAACAATCAAACTACATTAAGGCTTTATCCCCTTATAAGGTACGTAGGCAGCTCGCCCCTCGAGTCCAGCCACCATATAAGAAGATCAAACGATCCCTCGAGCTCACCGAGAGCTCCACCGCCAGAGCCATAATACAAAGCGGTCATCGCCATCTAACGTGAGGATACCCCGTGGTAAACATATCGCACAAACGGAGTCGACCCCAGCTGGGTCAACAAAACACGAACTAGAAGAACTTTAGTCCAGCTCCGGCGACCAAACGTTGGCTGACCAATCGAGTTACACCACTGCAAAGAGCACCTCAGCCTCTTGCGGAGCAAGTTTGCCAAAAATAAACTCAAGTCCCACTATAGACCGATCCAACCCACCCAGGCAAGGGTCTACGTCCTCTCAACTAGCGTAGTCTTGCATAGAAAATTACCATAGCAAGCAAAAAGCAAAGTTTCAAAGAAAAGAAGCCCACTTAGGCTGAGTCTAAAACCCGACGGGGCAAAGATTTCACAAAAGAAAGAAAACAAAGTAATAACTAAAAGAAACAAACGTAAAAAGAGAAGATCAGAAGATTCATGACATAGAGCTGGCCGTCGTGCCGGTTCGGGGGATGGCAACGAAATAAGAATCACATATCAGAGGCGCAAGCTTTACGTTTCATAGAAAAGAAGCCCACTTAAGTTGAGTCTAAAACCCGACGGGGCAAAGAGTTTACAAAAGAAAGAAAACAAAGTAATAACTAAAAGAAACAAATGTAAAAAGACAAGATCAGAAGATTCATAACATAGAGCTGGCCGCTGTGCCGGTTCGAGGGATGACAACGAAATAAGAATCACATATCAGAGGGGCAAGCAAGGAGTAGACGGAGTAATCAAGAACTCGAAGCTCATCACGAGCACACTCTACCGCAGGGAGGCGATCCATCAGGTCAACTTTCTCTCTATCCACTGTAGTGTTCCCAAAGCAAAGTCTCTCAAGTAGTCGCGTATGCGTTAACACCTCTGCAAGCCTAAGTTCAACCTGGAGTTCAGCCTCTTTGCGCAGCATCCTGATATGCTCAAATTTACCCTGAGTTACTCTCTCAAATTAAGAAATCAATTGTAGTAGGGGTCGAATCAGTGGGAGTCAAATCAAATGATAGGATGTTCGACTTTGAATTAAGCTAAGCGAATAATGTAAAGTAAAAGAAAAAACTAATTTAAAGCAGATGATGATTTTTGGTTTCTTAAAATTCAATTAAACAAATAGTTAGGCTTTTTTCTTAAAATTCAATTAAACAAATAGCTAGGCTTTTGGGAAATTCTCAGGATGAATCAGAATTGTAGATTAAAATATGTTAAGATTTTAATTAAAACCGTTCTTGAACTTGGAACACTAAGATATAATTAACCAACTTCTGTTGCAAAAACTAACTATGCCTAAACTCTAGAAAGCCAAATTCCTTTGCGAATTCAATTAATTTAAACAAGCTTTAAATTCAAGTCCAATTTGTTCACAGAAATCTTAAACCAAATTCATTTGCGAATAAGTTATTTTGCTCACCTAAGATGAAACGACCCGACCCATTTTTTTTTAAAACAATAAACCCTTGGTCTCGGAGTAGTATTCCCATAAATGCTATCCTCAACAACCAAGCAACATACACAAGAAACACTACAGCGGATAACACTAACACAATTCAAACAAATTCCATTAACTATCAAACCAGCTCAACAAGTTCCAAACAGTTCCACAATAATATCCAATTCAATAAGTTCCAGCAACCTTAACGGCGGTTCTAAAACAAGAATGGAAACAACACGAAACACGAGACCCTAGATCATCTCCCTCTTCGTAGCCGTGATTCCACGATCACACTTTGCCTTTACCCGCATCACATGGAAAAAAGAGATGCGTGAGTATTATCATAAATACCTAGTGAGACAGTCATCTCATCTACGACTGCGCACTCAGGCACGATGGACCGCTCATGCAAACATACACACAAACAGCAAGCAACAACACACGGTTCAACACAGCCAAACAGACAGGCTGGCGATCGACACTACCACTAGGTGTCGATCGACACCCTCTGTGCATGCCTCTCGTTCGACACTACCGTTTCAGATCACGATACATCTTAGCCTCTCTCAGAATCTCCTGCCTCAAGTCCTCATCCTTAGGAACACATACTCGTCCATGAACTAAGATAGTCCCGTTAGCAGAAACCTAATACTCAGAACCAGCAGCCTTAGAGAGATCAACCAACACCTGATCCTTCTCCTGAGCTACTCGGATCCTGCTCAAAAGATCCGCCTGATCAGCTGCCGCTAACCCCAACGGCTCCTCTGAAGTAACGCACAACCTCAAAGTACTAAGCATGCTCACGAGAGTCTCCAATCCCGCTCATGAGATGAATCATACCGCCTCTGACTAAGACCATCTGCCACAGTGTTAGCCTTACCCGGATGGTAAACAATGTCCAAGTCATAATCAGCCAACAACTCCGACCATCGCCTCTGTCGTACATTCAAATTCTGCTGAGTAAAATGTACTTCAGATTATGATGATCAGTGAATACCTGAACCCTGCCACCATACAGATAAGACCTCCAAATCTTCAACGCAAAGATCACTGCAGCCAACTCCAAGTCATGAACAGGATAATTACCCTCGTGCTTCCTCAACTGCCTCGAAGCATACGCAATCACCTTACCCTGCTGCATCAACACATAAGCTAAACCAACTCCTGAAGCATCTGTATACACCACATATGGCTCACCAGGCTCAGGAAACGCCAACACTGGTGTACTAGTCAACATCGTCTTCAGCTTTGCGAAACTCAGCTCACAATGAGCAGACCACACGAATGGAACATCCTTCCCTGTCAGCTTCGTCATAGACTAAGCCATACTCACAAAACCTTTGACGAATCTCCAATAATAACCTGCCAACCCAAGAAAACTCTTGATCTCAATAGCATTCCTTGGTCTAGGCCAATCTCGAATAGACTGAATCTTCGCCGGATCCATAGAAACTCCCTCTGCAGAAACGATGTGACCCAGAAATCCCATCTCTCTGCCAGAAACTACACTTTCTCAACTTAGCAAACAGCTTCTGCTCCCGCAACTTCTCAAGAACTCTCCTCAGATGAACCTCATGCTCCTCAAGACTCTTCGAATACACCAAAATGTCATCGATGAAGATAATCACGAACTCGTCCATATACTCTTGGAAAACTCTGTTCATCAACCTCATAAATGCCGACGGTGCATTCGTCAACCCAAATGGCATAACAACAAACTCAAAATGCCCATACCGAGTCCTGAAAGCCGTCTTCTGAACATCTGCCTCATCGATAGGAATCTGGTGGTAACCGGATGCCAAGTCAATCTTAGAGAACCAAGTAGTCCCTCTCAAATGATCCGACAACTCATCAATTCTCGGAAGAGAATACTTGTTCTTCACAGTGATTCGGTTAAGCCCTCGATAATCAATGCACAACCGGAAACTACCATCTTTCTTCTTCACAAACAACACCGGTGCTCCCCACGGTGAAGTACTCGGTCGAATAAAACCCTTCTCCAACAAATCCTCCAAGTGCTTCTTCAGTTATGCCAACTCTGTTGGAGCCATTCGATAAGGCGCCTTAAACAACAACGTCGTTCCGGGCTCTAACTCAATCGTGAAAGGATCAGACCGAGACGGCGATAATCCCTGCAACGACTGAAAAACATCCTCGAAATCCCGAACAACCCGAATATCTCTCACAACGACCCCACCAACAGCCTCCGCTATCACAATCGTGGCCAAGTAAGCCTCACAACCCCTCTCAATCATCGCCTTAGCCTGGACAAGTGAGATCACGAGACTACCTGAAGTCGGTCTCACTCCTTGATAAACAACCCTACCACCATCACGTTTAAATACTACTCGACCCCGGTGACAATCCAGATGAACTCTGTATCGATTCAACCAATCCATACCGAGAATAACATCGTACAACTCCACCGGACTAATCACTAAGTCTGCTGGCATCAACTCGCCCGCTACCAGAATATCCACATCCTTTGCCCGGCCATGAGTAGCCAGAAAATCTCCTCCAGCAACCATAACCGGTTCAGTCCGCTCACCAGCGTCACTCCGAATACCACTTCGCTCAGCATGATCCGGAGTAATGAAGCAATTCGATGCTCCAGAATCAAACAACACGTGAGACTCACACCCGCGCACAAACAAAGTCCCTACACAAATCTCATGTTCTAAGAAACCTAACTTCCTATCACAAGGTAAACAATCCAAACAAATATAATAATTCTACACTACCGAATTTACATAGTCTGAATTAGAGAGTTTACCTGTGATCGGCCTCGAGCTCGGCTCACCCGGCGATGAAATAGCCGGCGGATGCTGCATCGCCGCAATCTGATCCAAAGACTGCACCGCCCCATACTGAGCTACTGGTTGGACCACTGCCACGGCCAACAGCTGCAACTTAGGACAGTTCGGCCTGATGTGCCCCGGCTCTCCACACTGATAACAAGTCCGAGCCGCTCGAGCCTCGCTCTGCGTAGGGCAACTCGCCCTCTTGTGATCCAAACTCCCACAACCATAGCACCCGCGGCCACTCTGACCTGATCTCGAAGTGTTTTCCCACTTCCTCTTCTGCCCCTGCGCAGGCTTGCCGCCTTTGCTATGACCCACCTGCTGCACCTGCTGCTAAGGCCTCCTAGGCTGAACAGCTGGAACAACTACCGCAGCCTGCTCCCTCAGGTCCTCCTCGATCTGTGGAGCAGTCTCTACTAACTCTGCTCTGGATGCCTCTACACCGAGTCCTCATGTCCATCCGAAGTCCCTGCAAGAACCTCCGAATCTGAGCCTGCTCATCCTCCAAACTCCTACCAGCATAACCCAAGAGTCGGTTAAACTCCACATCATATTCACGAACAGACATCGCTCCCTAAGCCAAATCCAAGAACCTCGCCTCCAAACGGTCCAACGCCTCCTGAGGAAAGAACTTGGCGTTAAACTCCGCCACAAAGTCTGCCCACGACATCACTGTCCCAGCCCGTCTCGCTGCAACACTCCTCCACCAGATATGTGCATCACCGTCCAAATAATGGACTGCCAGATCAACCATGTATCCCTCTGGACACCTAATCGAGCAAAAATTACGCTTCATCCTCTTCCTCCACTCATCATCCTCCTCAGGCTTAACACCTCCTGCAAAAGAATCCGTACGGATCCTCTGCATCTGCTCCATCATCCGAATATACGACGGAACCTCCTCAGCAACCGCAGCCCTCGACTACACCTCTGCCACTCGTGGCAACACTAGAGCCTGCACTATCAGTCACACTAGAGCCCGCACCCGGTAACCGCTCCAACAACTGCCTCAACAGGTCAGCCAAACGATCATCACCAGCCTGGGCTACACTTGCGGCCGCGGCCGCACCCCCAGCTGCGCCAACACCACTAGCACCACCAGCCTCAACGAGACCCAAACCAGCCCCTACATGACCCAAACCAGCCCCTACATGACCCAAACCGGCAGTCACACTGGCGGTCTGACCATCATGCAACGTCGGCTGAACTGATACAGGCCCACGCGTGGAACTCTGAGCCTCACTCAAGACTGGCTCATCAACAGGTCCACGACGTCTGCCTTGGCCTCCTCGGCCTCCATGCCCACGCCCTCTAGTAGTCCTAGCCATCTCACTACACTTAACAAAGTACCCAGCTAAGCACGAGAAAGACCAACAATCAAACACAAAACACACTTACCGTGGAATCTCATTGAAGGCTCGAAGGAAGATGATCTTAAACCCCCAAACCCACAGAATTGCCAATTTAACCATATTAACAATCCTAGCAGTTCTAGCCCATCCTAAAACCGTTAGGGCTCTGATACCAAATTGAAACAACCCTACTCTTTTTTTTTAACAATAAACCCTTGGTCTCGGACTAGCATTCCCATAAATACTATCCTCAACAACCAAGCAACATACACAAGAAACACTACAGCGGATAACAGTAACACAATTCAAAAAAATTCCATTAACTATCAAACCAGCTCAACAAGTTCCAAACAGTTCCACAATAATATCCAATTCAATAAGTTCCAGCAACCTAAACGGCGGTTCTAAAACAAGAATAAAAACAACACGAAACACGAGACCCTAGATCATCTCCCTCTTCGTAGCCGTGATTCCACGATCACACTTTGCCTTTACCTGCATCACATGGAAAAAAGAGATACGTGAGTATTATTATAAATACCCAGTGAGACGGTCATTCCATATACGACTGCACACTCAGGCACGATGGACCGCTCAGGCAAATATACACACAAACAGCAAGCAACAACACAGGGCTCAACGCAGCCAAACAGACAGGCTATCGATCGACACTACCACTAGGTGTCGATCGACACCCTCTGTGCATGCCTGTCGTTCGACACTATCTCTAGGTGTCGATCGACACCCTCTGTGCATGCCTGTCGTTCGACACTATCTCTAGGTGTCGATCGACAGCACGTGAACTGGCTGTCGTTCGACACACCTCACTAGTGTCGATCGACACACCCTCCATTTTCCTCAAAAATGGTTCACGGGTGTCACATAAGATCTAGTTCAGGCTAATCAATTACACTTCCGTGTCAATCTATCAACCTAAGATATCCAATTTCAGGGTCGCGAATCCTAAATCAAAGTTAAAGCAATCTAGGCGAAGAACCAAAGAGATAATCCTAACAAGTGAGTTTAATCTAACAACTCATCTTCAATCCTTTCGAATTACCCTAAACCTAACAAAAGAACTAATCAGACATGGTTGCAAAACAAATCATAACTAAATAATACTGCATAATTTTAAGAGCGAAGTAGACTTGTCTCCCTAAAACTCTCAAAAACTCTCTCTTAATTTGTTCAATAAAATCTAAGGTAGTCATCTAAAAACCTAAAAGCAAAGTATAAATAGTGTTTTGAAATCGTGGTGCGATTTTCTAATAAAATCTGGAAACTTCTGGGTCAAAAAGGCAATTTTTCATTCTTTTAAAATTAATTCGTCGGCTTCTGAAAAGTGTGTGTCGATCGACACTCATAGAGTGTGTCGATCGACAGTTGTCCATCGTGTGTGTCGATCGACAGTTGTCCATCGTGTGTGTCGATCGACAGCTGCTTAATTTCTGCTTCTCCACTAGTAAGTTCGACTTCTATCCCATTTATGCACCATAATCATCATATAAGCTCTCCACGTACAATAACCTGTTAAGACACTAAAAAGACCCGAAAACAATAAAAAGACTCGATAAAAGGACTTATATCATGGTCGAAAACTGGCGAAACCATGATATATCACATCCTCCCTCTCACCTCGATGGCAGTTGCCCTGTTCTGCTCTGCCATCTCCCTACGGCGAGTCAGAACTTTCATGGAGATCACAGAATCTCGAGTGACCATCAGCTGACGCGCTCCTTAGATGGCCGAGCAGCTCCCGGTTGGTTCAAACCTGAGCCAGCAGCTTCGTTTCCTACCTCTCCCTCTCTTGCAGACGAGGCAAAAGCTCGGATCGTCCTTCCCAGCTCGACAATCGCGCTTCCTCAAGTTGGCGAGCCAAAGACTCAGAAGATGCCCGCAGCTCCGTTACCTCTTCGTGGCTGGGTAGAGAACCAATCCTGGCCTCCGCCTCCGCTGTCAGCCCTTGTGCCGCACCAACTACCTATATATAACCCGCGAAGAGGTGTAAGAAAGGATTGAAGAACAAGAAAGGTACGATTGGGATCAAAAGAAAACCTAGCAGGCAGACTATCCCGAGAGCATCCGCTAGCTTCGCGTAGAGCTCCTCTTGCGCCATTGTACTAACCTCAGGGATGCAAATCCCTTGAGGAGCAACATAACGGACCAAGTCGAAGATCCGTCGACGGTGCTGGAGCAGAGGCTATTAATCAGCCTCCTACGCTGACGGAAGAACCAGTGAGCTCAGAGGAATCGGTTCGGCGACCTCCACAGGGACAACTGAACAAGAAGGTTCGCTGCTGCGAGTTGGACTCCCTATCAAGAAGACGACACCTCGCACGAGGTCCTATGCTGGAACCAAAGAAAGAAGAGCTAGCCGAAGGCGTTTACGTGACGAAGGACAAGAGTAAAGCTGGGACGGACCCGTAATGGGGAGTTACTCGGCGTTGGGTCTCTTCCATAGGACCCTATTTGCGGTGGCCATGGCCGCGTCCAGCTCCCGAACTTCTCCTCTCTTCGGTCGAACCAATTGAGGTCCATCCGCCCCGAGATGAGGGGACAGAAACATTAGCGTCTTAGATAGTTCCTCGGGGCGCACATCATGAGTAAGAGCTAGGGCAGAGCCCCATGGCAACCTCGAATTACGGTGGACCAACATCTCTTCGACAGTGGATGACGGCCCTGAAGACGCGTCAAGAACGGTTTGTGAGCAACCCCTTGAGGAGGCAGATCTGGTCTACGTCGACGGATTGATTCGCCGAGCGCCCTGCGGCAGTAGAAGAAGTAAGAGGAGCGAGCACCAGGGCCGCATCCATCGCGGATTGATGCGTAGTTCTAAACCGACGATAGGCCGCCATTAGCCAAAAGCCGTGAATGATGGCTAATCCACACTCCTTTTACGAAGGAGGTCACACCTTGAGCGGATGGCATAATTCATTGATCATCACATGACATTCGCTGCAAAAAGCACCGTAAGAACACTGGCAAATAGAGCACGAGCATAGGTACAAATGGTACAACCTAGTTCATGGAGTAGAAATAGTCCTTACAAGCAGATTGAGCAAAGCCGGTGGGAACCCTGCGGAATGCCTCAAGAGAGTTCACAAAAGAGGCCGAAACCCTGAAGAAGAAGTACTTGAGATGCCAATTAGCGTCGCCATGATCGTCCAGTTGAGTGATGATAGAGCACTCAGGATGAGCAGACAAGTAGAATTTACCCAGGGGCCTGCTACACCTATTCGCGATGTAGAGATTGAGGACGTCGCGGGGACCAATTTCCATCCCATCCTCACAACTTCGCACTAGGAGACCAACCAAGGTGCGAACAAAATTCGGGGCCATTTGGGGAAAAGCAAGACCTAGAAAAGTTAGGACCTTGAAGATCAAAGGAGGAATCAGAAAATTCAGCCAACAACTCTGGAAGTAGCACAAGTAAGCGCAACACCACCCGGCTCGACCGTCGCCAGAGTATATCTCTCGGTGGGGATGCGTAGCTCGATGTTCTTGTAGATCTGACTCAACTCATTCACCTCCTCCGCCGTGATTTAAGACGGGTCGTAGGTACCCAACTGTTCGGTGGGAGCAGGACCAACCATGGATGAGTTCGATTAGAGGAAAAGTAAAGAAATCGAAAGTAAGAAAGATAGTTTTCACAAAAAAGAAAGTGAGCAGGTCGTCTGAATGTGATATATGTTTTACCTAAAGCAGAGGAAGGTGAAACCAAGGTATAAAGGATAAGAAGAAAAGGGGAACGATTTATCTTCCTAATGGTGGGCCCCAAACACAAGCATCTGAAAGGACGTGTGCTGACGTAGCCCACGAGCCAGCCGCCCAACTCCCCTCTCAAGTAACTGAGTAGGAATCCAAACCGTCAAAAACTCAGCAATAAAGGGCGACCGTACTGATCAAAAGGCAAAAGGATAAATACCGAATTTATGGTAATTGTCACCAGACACGTGGATCCGATTAAGAAATAAGGCCCATCAGAACGCAACCGCCCGGTAAGTCATTATCCTTTAACACTTAGTGGGTTGGGGGCAACTGTTGGAGCTGGATTTGTCACACCGAATCCGGCCCAGCTAAAGCTCACTCAAAACCAAAACATTTTAGAGAATGGAAATTCAACATGGAGACTTAAGCCCCCGAGCAAGTCCTTGCCCATTTACGGTCCATAAAGGAAGTAAGTCGGGATAAGGGTGGGTTGAGACCCACAAATGAACGGATAAGTCCAAAAAGACGCTGAAGCTAGAGCTGAGAATGAGTCAACCGGAGATTGTGGATTCTTTTCAGCCCCAAGATTTCTGGGAAGATCGCAACTAAACAGCCCGAGATACGCGGCATCAACTTGAGCTTCCGGTTCTGACGAACGAAGGTGAAAGAGCTGTAAATAAAAGGTGAAGATGCAGATTTCGACCTAACTTTGGACACGCACACTTAACTAAAGTACTAGCAAGCTGCCGCTCACTACTGACTTGTATTTTCACTGTATTCTTCGGTCGTTGATAAATAAAATACAACTTTTGTATCATTTGTCAGTTCATTCGATTAGACCTAGACATTTCTTAGAACCATAGTTTCTTTCCCGAATCCTCTAGTAAATACTTAGTGCGAAATTCAGCTTCCACAATGACTAACATAAATTGCAATTAAACTAGTGAAAAATTCAAAAAGGAAAAGCGTTAGGCATTATGCATTTTTGTAGATAATTATTCAGAGAACAAATCAGCTCAATCTTGAACTCAAACATAAATGTATAACTTATCCACTGTCGTGGAACCAGAGACTTTATCTAGCAACCTAAGACTTTAAACTATCGTTTGAACTTAGAACTGAAGACAAGCATTAACGAATTGGTTTGATAAGTTCACAAATCGCCTTAACATCAACTTTCGTTGGCTAAGGACGATTTGCTCACCTACGTTATATCAAGCAATCTATAACACTTTTGATGAATAGATTAAACCCTAAATCAGAGACTAAATGATCAATTTAGTCTAAGCAATAAGAACAACAATAGATGAAGACCATTACAAATCCCTATTTATATCTAGTTCTTGCGATTCATGATGTGACACCCGTGAACCATTTTTAAGGAAAATGGAGGGGCTGTCGATCGACACACGTGGTGTATGTCGATCGACATGCTTCTTAAGGGCTGTCGTTCGACACACATGGTGCGTGTCGATCGACATGGCCTTATTTGGTCTGTTTTCTGGTTCGATTTTAATCGTTCAGTAGGACCGGGCCGGTTTTGGGGAAAAACTAGGGTTCGTATATAAGCCTTTTTGGCCGCATTCTGATCGAAACCAAGTCTCAAAATCAGTGGAAAAGAGTCTGAGAGGAGTTTCTCTTGTTCCTGATAGTTTTGTGAGTTAGGGTTTCGTTCTTGATCGTTTTGGAGTGGAATTTCGTGGTGGTTGTAGCGGATTTCGTTTCTAGCCTCAATTCCCACCAATTTCTATCAAAAATCCAAGGTGAGTGCGTGAACTTGGCTTCTGGGCCGACGGATCGTTAGGGTTGTTTGGTGATAGGTTTGGATCGAGTTGATTAATCTTGTGTTGATTGAGTGTGGCTGTGAGTTGTTGTTTTTGTGGTTTTGTGATTGTGTTCTTGCATGTTTACGTGCTGACGCAGAGGAGGAATCGATCTGAGAGGATTATGATCGATTTCCTATGATTCTGCGCAGGGCCTGTCGAACGACACACACGAGGTGTGTCGAACGACAGACCAACACGGAGGCTGTCGAACGACACACGTATGGTGTGTTGAACGACAGCCAGTAGAAAAGCTGTCGATCGACACCTAAAGGTTGTGTCGATCGACATGCATGTAGAGAAGGTGTCGATCGACACCTAGTGGTACTGTCGATCGACAGCCTGTCTTAGTGGCTGTGGTTGAGCCTTTGTGTTTTGTGTGTTGTTTGGTTGTATGTTTGCTTGAGCGGTCCATCGTGCCTGAGTGCGCAGTCGTTGATGGGATGACCGTCTCACTGGGTATTTATGATAATACTCACGCATCTCTTTTTCTATGTGATGCAGGTAAAGGCAAATTGTGATCGTGGAATCTCGGCTACGAAGAGGGAGATGATCTAGGGTCTCGTGTTTTGTGTTTTTTTCTTTTATCGTTTTAGAACGGCTGTTTAAGTTGCTGGATTGGGGAACCTGTTGATTTGGATTTGTAGTTGAACCGGTTATTTTAGTGGAATTGTTTTATTTGGTTTATTTGTTGGTTATCCGTTGTGTTATTGTCTGTGTGGGTTGCTTGGTTGTTGAGGATAGCATTTATGGGAATGCTAGTCCGAGACCAAGGGTTTATTATTACAAAAAAAACGGGTCGGGTCGTTTCAGTTTGGTGTTAGCGGCAGTTGATCAGGACTGTGGAGACTCTTGTGAGCATACTTAGTATTTTGAGGTTGTGCGTTACTTCAGAGGAGCCGTTGGGGTTAGCGGCAGTTGATCAGGCGGATCTTGTGAGCATGATCTGAGTAGCTGAGGAGAAGGATTAGGTGTTGATTGAGGGTTCTGAGTATCAAGTTTCTGCTAACGGGACTATCTTAGTACATGGACGAGTCTGTGTGCCTAAGGATGAGGACTTGAGGCAGGATATTCAGAGAGAGGCTCATGCGAGTAAGTTTTCGATTCATCCGGGAGTGACTAAGATGTATCGGAATCTGAAACGGTATTATCATTGGGTCGGGATGAAGAGAGATGTGTTGGATTGGGTTGCAGCGTGCAATGTTTGTCAGCTAGTGAAGGCTGAGCATTAGGTTCCGAGTGGCTTATTGCAGAGTTTACCCATTCCAGAGTTAAAGTGGGACATGATTACCATGGATTTCATAGTAGGGTTGCCGGTTTCTCGGACCTATGACGCGATTTGGGTGATTGTGGACCGACTGACTAAGTCAACACATTTTCTAGCCATTAAGAAGACAGATGGAGGTGAGGTCTTGGCTAAGAAGTATGTGAAAGAGATTGTGAGGTTGCATGGTGTGCCAGCAAGCATTGTGTCGGATAGAGATCCGAGGTTTCCTTCAGTGTTCTGGAGAGCTTTTCAGGCTGAGATGGGCACTAAGGTGCACATGAGTACAGCTAATCATCCTCAGACGGATGGGCAGTCCGAAAGGACGATTCAGACACTTGAGGATCTGTTGAGGATGTGTGTGCTAGATTGGGGTGGTTATTGAGAGGATCACTTGAGTTTGGTGGAGTTCGCAAAAAACAACAATTTTCAGGCGAGTATTGGTATGGCTCCTTTTGAGGCGTTGTATGGGAGGTCATGTCGTACACCGCTATGTTTTACCCAAGTGGGGGAGCGGAGTATTTATGGTGCTGATTTTGTTCAGGATAACGGAGAAGATCCGTGTTGTGAAGCTGAACATGAAAGAGGCTAAAGATCAGCAGAAGAGTTATGCCGATAGGAGAAGGAAAGAGTTGGAGTTTGCAGTCGGAGATCGAGTGTATCTCAAGATGGCTATGATGCAGGGTCTGAACAGGTCCATATCCAAGGATAAGCTGAGTACGAGGTACATGGGTCCGTTCCGGGTTGTGGAGCGTGTGGGACCAGTTGCTTATCGGTTGGAGCTGCCTCCAATCATGGAGAAATTCCATGACGTGTTTCATGTTTCGAAGCTTAGGAGATGTTTGCATGCATTTGACTGTTGGGATGAGACCGGTTAGGATTCTTAAGAGAAGTGTCAAGGTTCTGCGCCGGAAGAGAGTGCCGTTGGTGAGAGTCTTGTGGGACTATGACAGTGTTCAGGAGGAGACTTAGGAACCAGAGGCAAAGATGAAAACGAAGTTCAAAAAGTGGTTCGAGAAGCAAGCTGAAGAGTGAATTCGTTTTTCTTTGTGGTTTAAAGTTTCGGTTTTTGTTTTGTAGTCACCTTGTGTGGTGAGGTTTGTGGTTGTGGATTATGTATTTTCATTTGAGTTGTAATGATTATGACATTTTCCAGTTTAATAAGATGTGGATTCTTATGTTTTTGACTTGATAGTCATGTCTTGTGGTTAGAGAACCTCGAAATGGAAGTTTTATGGTGGGTAGAACTTGCCAGTTTCGGTGGATTTCTAACGGGCTTGTGTGTGTATGTGTGAGAGAGTCTCGGAATAGAAGTTTTACGGAGGTTAGAACTGTCTAGTTCCGGAGAGACTCTGCAGGGACATCCGGTGTGATAGATGGTCCAGATGATCTGTGAGGATCATGGATGTGATGGTATTCCGGGTTGGGAGTATCATGATGAGACCTTGGGAGGTGGTTCCGGTCAGAGGTGCATTATAGACGTTAGGAATTGATTGCATAGCTCAGAGATAGACATTGGTTATTTCTTGGAGACGAGTCTCCGGGGGATAGTTGGTTCCCTGCATACCGATCGTTCGTCAGGACTGCAAGGACTGAGAGCGTGAGGGTATGGAGATAGTTTTGGGAGGTTGCGATCTCTGGCAGATCTTTGACAGATGCGTCTCTCCAGGGAATAGTGAGTTCCCTGCATACCGAGAGCTTGACGGACTATGTGTCTTGATGGTTTGAGGTGTATGGAGATGGTTGGTACCAAACACCGTCAGGACTGCGCAGACTGAGGTGGGTTGATACTAGGCACCGAGAGCTGAGGGGTGACGATCCCGAGAGCTAGATGGTTGTTATGAGTTATGAGCAATCAATGTCTGAGACGGGTCTATATGCATAGGACGGATGTGAGCCTCGAGAGGGTCTAGGAGATGTAGTCTCCGGTGTTACTTGCAGGTTGGCCAGGTGGTTAGCCTTGTGGGCTGTATTTGAGGATTCGAGGACGAATCCATTTTTAGTGGGGAGAATTGTGACACCCGTAAACCATTTTTGAGGAAAATGGAGGGGCTGTCGATCGACACACGTGGTGTATGTCGATCGACAGGCTTCTTAAGGGCTGTCGTTCGACACACATGGTGCGTGTCGATCGACAATGCCTTATTTGGTCTGTTTTCTGGTTCGATTTTAGTCGTTCAGTAGGACCGGGCCGGTTTGGGGGAAAAACTAGGGTTCGTATATAAGCCTTTTTGGCCGCATTCTGATCGAAACCAAGTTTCAAAATCAGTGGAAAAGAGTCTGAGAGGAGTTTCTCTTGTTTTCCTGATAGTTTTGTGAGTTAGGGTTTTGTTCTTGATCGTTTTGGAGTGGAATTTCGTGGTGGTTGTAGCTGATTTCGTTTCTAGCCTTAATTCCCACCAATTTCTATCAAAAATTCAAGGTGAGTGCGTGACCATGGCTTATGGGCCGACAGATCGTTAGGATTGTTTGGTGATAGGTTTGGATCGAGTTGATTAATCTTGTGTTGATTGATTGTGGTTGTGAGTTGTTGTTTTTATGGTTTTGTGATTGTTGTTCTTGCATGTTTACGTGCTGAAGCACAGTAGGAATCGATCCGAGAGGATTATGATCGATTTCCCAAAATTCTGCGCATGGCCTATCGAACGACACACACGAGGTGTGTCGAACGACAGACCAGCACGGAGGCTGTCGAACGACACACGTATGGTGTGTCGAACGACAGCCAGTAGACAAGTTGTCGATCGACACCTAGAGGTTGTGTCGATCGACATGCATGTACAGAAGGTGTCGATCAACAGCTAGTGGTATTGTCGATCGACAGCCTGTCTGAGTGGCTGTGGTTGAGCCTTTGTGTTTTGTGTGTTGTTTGGTTATATGTTTGCCTGAGCGGTCCATCGTGCATGAGTGCGCGGTCATTGATGGGATGACCGTCTCACTGGGTATTTATGATAATACTCACGCATATCTTTTTTCCATGTGATGCAGGTAAAGGCAAATTGTGATCGTGGAATCACGGCAACGAAGAGGGAGATGATCTGGGGTCTCGTGTTTTGTATTGTTTTCTTTATCGTTTTAGAACGGCTGTTTAGGTTGCTGGATTGTGGAACCTGTTGATTTGGATTTGTAGTTGAACCGGTTATTTTAGTGGAATTGTTTTATTTGGTTTATTTGTTGGTTATCCGTTGTGTTATTGTCTTTGTGGTTTGTTTGGTTGTTGAGGATAGCATTTATGAGAATGCTAGTCCGAGACCAAGGGTTTATTGTTAAAAAAAAACGGGTTGGGTCGTTTCACATGAAATCATGTGAAACCCTAAAACCTAACTATGGATCTACTCAGACATGGAGATAAAGAAACAACAAGGGTATAAAGAAAAATTCATGATCATATAATAAGAAATCCAAAGGGGTTCATAAATCTTCTTAAAGATGTAGATATTCGTCCCATTACAAAACCCCCAAAGTCAAAAGTATGAATCTTATTATAAAAAGGAGAGTTTATTCAAAATTGTAACTCATTAGATGGTGACATGTGTCTAATATCGATTGAGATGATGACATGTGTCAAAATACTACAATTATGTTAAACCAATAAAATAAAGACACATTAACATATTTCTAAAAGGCAAATCAAACTCAAATGTAAATTGTTTAAAAAATAAAATAGATACCATTAAGTTAAAGAACAAAAAAGACACGTTACATATTTTTTAATGTTTAGTTAACATATTTCGTAAAGCCAAACCAAATACTATATATGCCAAAATGTAAGTTATTAAAATAAGAAAAGTGTTAAATCTTAAAAAAAAGTTAATAGTTCAACAAAAAGGTATATTACCTTATTTTTACCTTATTTCTCATTTGCAAAAAAAAAAACTATTATATAAATCTTTTTAATATTTTTCAAAGGTTTTTCAAAAATATTTACACATACTTTTCAACATAATTATAGAATATTTCAATGTAGGTACTTTTAATGTTTTTAAAAAGAAAACTGTATGAAATCTTATAATATAAAGTTGTATGCGCACCAAACTATAACTCACGAGATTACGACATGTGTCATTGTTAGTTTAGATTGTGAGATGTGTCAATAAAAAATTCATAATCTATATTATTTACTTTTTAAATCAAATTGTAGTCTAATTTCAAAACTAATAACAAATCAAAAGAAATTGTCAATAAAAAAAGAAAACAAACAAAATAAAATCGAAAGAAACGGAATTAATGAAAAAAGTATAGTCAAAACAAAAATAAGGCAATAAAACTCCATAACAATTAGATAAAAGATAGTCAATGCAATTGGAAAAAACAAATTAAAAGTCGACAAAAAGTATAATTGTCATCATGGTCAAATAAACTAAGGCAAATAGGTTTCACACCAATTAAAAAATATTAGACAATACAACTAAAAAAATAAAATTAAGCATAAAAAATGGTATAATTGTCATTATGTTCAAATAACAAAATGTTGTTACTCAAATAAAAATGTATAGTATCATATCTTCTATTAGCAAACGAAAATCTATAATTTTATATAATACATGAAGACCCAAATGTTATATCATATCTTCCCAATTTTCATATGACATCAATTCATCTTATTCTCTTAATCAAGAGAATTATAAATTCGAAGGAAAATGATACAATATGAAAAGATTATTTATGAATTTGGAAAAAAGTTATCCGATAATTATACGGATTTCAATTTAAAATATAATTTTACTGGTTTAAATTTATAATATAACTATACGGTCATAACTACATAGATTATCAATTTTAATATCTAATACCCGCATATTATGCGGGTCCTAATCTAGTAGAAAATAAAATGTTGCCTCAACAATGGCTAAAAGTAACATAAACATATTTCAAGTCGAAATCTCTAAGAAAACCAAGCCAAAATAGGAAAATTTGCAATCCAGCGAACCAGTCGGTTTAGGCAGATTCGCATGTCTTCACTAAAACTTACACAATTTTCGAACTCACCGTTGGAATGTTTTCAAATCACCTCCAAATGAAAGATAATTCAATGTTGTATCTTGCGTCAAAATTTCAGTTCGATTCATCGGTGGAAAGTGACTCAACGAATGATAAACGTCTAACCTTTCTGCACATTTGTTTCAATTCCTTATTGTTTTGCCTTATACTCCATCCAAACGTATTTTAACCTGAAAAGACTCTAAAGACATTAAAAAAACTCGAAAATCCATTAAAAACATTGATTAAAATGCGTCAAAATCGCAATACATCAGTGTAACACATACAAATCATAGGAATATATTTTGAATCCAATTCTGCTCTAAAATATAAAGAGCTTCATGACTATATATTACGCAATGTAATTAGCTTAGAGATACAATTCAGCCAAAAATACATAATTAAGAATTGTATCGA
This sequence comes from Arabis alpina, assembly GCA_900128785.1. Classification (NCBI taxonomy): domain Eukaryota; kingdom Viridiplantae; phylum Streptophyta; class Magnoliopsida; order Brassicales; family Brassicaceae; genus Arabis; species Arabis alpina. Next base: position 29,556,054 of record LT669791.1, read on the forward strand.
ATGTAATCTAAAAGAAATTGTCACTGATATAAAACAGAACGTATCAGAAAAGCTATGCGAGAGTAAGACGAATAATAGCACAGTGGATTAGGGCTTTTGCGATGGAGTAGTAAATATAACGATAGGAATGATGTACAATGAGAAGATTAGACATCATTCAGTACTCACAAAACAGAAGGGATAACTATATCGAAGAAAACTAATTCGAAATTTACAAAGAAACCCATGAAATGCGACTACCCATTTATCAAGTCGCCTTCAATGTCTATAACACTCACCCATTTATGCAATCCTCGTGCGTACTGTCGTCAGCGACTCCATCGGCAAAGGTACAATCTCGAGATCGTTTTTTGCAATTCAGTGACTCGACTCTCAGCAATAATGTCTATGACTATCTTTTGATCAAATCGTTTGCATCTCTCTGGTTTTAGAATTGTTAGAAAAAAAATTAATTTGGGGTTAGTAGATCGATAGGATTTGCGGAGGTTTCAAACCCTCTTGGAAAAGAGAAGAGGAAACGATGTGAATTTAGGGAGATAAAACAAAAATTAAGAAAAAAAAGAAGAGAATGTTGATCACAACCGCCACGTGTCCTCACCATGGAGAGAGTTGGCCAAGTTTTATAGTATGCTAGGTGATAATAGCTTGGGGATTTATACTTACTAACAAATATATTTTGATTCTAACTACTATCATAATAGTATGGTTTATGTATTATCAAAGCATGTATACCTGTCTTAGTTCCAACCACATAACCAATATCACACACAAATAACCAAATACATGAGCATATCAATATGCAGATCAAATTCTTAGGTCATCGCAATGAAATGGTTGTTTATACCTATGTTACCTCTTCTTTCCTATCTTGTTTCATGTCCACGCTCGTTTCTGTGTGTTGTTTGGTCTCTTGGCCTTCTTATTTAGTTGTGGCACTATGCTTCTAAGTTGCAGCTAGCCTCTTGAGCTACAAGAATTTATAGCCTATAGGTCTCACCCTGTGTCATGTCCCTAACCAACACATTCGTGTTCTTCAACATATTTTGAGCATGTAACATCTCTTTCTCATGACCATTTCCTCTAATCTAAAATCCCAACATAAAACTAAATGCATAGAGAATCATATATAGACTCTTGAAAACCAAGAAAAAGAGTCGAAAATTGATTACCAAACATATCAGAACTCAGAAGGTTGACGTGATTCCTTCTTCTTCCGCTGCCTTTTTGCATTAGTATTTCCTTATCTCTGGTTGTTTTTTCTCAAACTGGGGTGTTGAAGTAAATTCACCATCGTAGCTGTTCATAAAATTATGATGTTTTTCCAGCGTTTGTCCCTCAGATGAGTGTTGTGTTGTTTTGGTTTTTTGCCCATTACTTCAAATCCGACCTGTAAAGTAACAAAGTACAAGTATTTGGAATATTGATCAACATATGACTATGGCAAAAGCAATCATACAAGACTCCACAAAGTGAAGCCATAAGCGTTCTAGCTTCATATGGTAGATGTCTCAGCAAACAACAAAATTTTTAAAATAAGATTTATGCATAGTTACCTTCGCTACACTTATCTATGCACCCACTTGATCCGAATCTCCAAAAATGCCTCTTAAGGAGCCCTATAGACTCCCACCTCAAACCCAAAAATCGTATGGCTCTTTCTTGCACTTGTAGTTACGTACATCATATGAGTGTGCACATATTTCTACTTCCCAAAGTAATCCAAACAAATTATAAATTTGGATTTCTCGTGTCACAAAAAAGAATACAAGAAAATGAGTTTACAACCACTCATGCGCATCTATTCAAATCTCATAAACTGAAGAGGCAATACAGCTTCTAAGATCCCCAAACTAGTAAAGAAAAAGATATGACAATACCTCAACGTTTTTCTACGCATTTTTCTTCTAGTACATCACCAGTTCTTCCTAAGTCACCTCGTGTACCCGCACCTCGATGCGACAACATACTATTTATACGTTACTCCAAGGTCATGAATGATACATGGCTTGAGAAGCAGAACAATATATCTACATGTACATTTGCAGTGATGATCCAAGTGAGCCAAGGAAGCGATGACAAATTTTAAACTTCAAAGTTTAATATCATCTGCCTTGGCAACAACATTTGATATTGGAAAATTCCTAGTGTTAAAAGCAAAAACCAAAGTTACATATGATGGTAATGAGCTTATAACCTTCTATCAATTCCTTTAACACATACAACTTGTGAAGCCAATGTTTTGACCTACCCCAGTTTTAGATGAAGAGTCCAGGTACAATCATCGTATCCAGGCAAGAGCATAACCAAAAGTAAACAGATTGGAGAGAAATGAATCCAAAACTTGAAGAAGAAACCCACGAATAAAAATGCACACCAGCCAAAAGGTTTCATCAGTCACATGCATTTACATTCCTAAAATAAAATTATGTATGGAGAGTGATTGTTACTGTAGACAATAACCTTCAATCCCTGAGCCTTTCTCTGTTAGTGAACAAGCAAAAATCATTTGTAATACAACGTTTTTTCCACCATCTGAATCATTGGGTAAAATTTGAAGAATATTTTAATTCCATTTATAATGTGAAGAAAAATAAGATAAACAAAATACTTGTGCTATATCTTACACGAAACAAAGGGTTAATGAAGAGAACAATCAGTTTAAGAGAAGAAAAGAAGAATGCAATAATCATATCACAGAAAACCAAGAAAGTATTACATAATTCGTTTCTACTCTAAACTACTAACCAAAGCTCGATTGAATTTTCCAAATCCAAAACGCTGCATAGTTGTCCTGAGAAAAACCAAATAATCTCAAGTAGAAAATTGAATGGTCAAAAGTCGTTCATAATAAATCTATGATTTGAAGACAAAGCACCAAACAGGCAGTTACAAGCACACACCTAGGGAGAATGCATAAGAAGACCATGATGCTAATGTTAGTCATGCGGAACCACACCTGATAAAAAAAGTAAAGCAGAAACAAACGTTGTTAAGATATACATAATACCGGAGTTGGAGATGGACACATAAATGTATATATCGGCATTATCGAGAAATATAAGTTTTGTTGGTAATCCTTATGCGAGTTTTGTTTCTTGAAACTTATAACCTGGAAGAAACATAAAAATGCTAAAGAGATTCAAGTACCTGATCAATGCAAAAGTTCTTGTAAAAAATTTCAAGTGACAAAAATTCTCCAACAGCTTGCCAGTAACTCTTTAGAGCAACCCTTTGAATTAACCGCATCTGATATATCCCGACGCCTAGTTGGCAAAATGTAAGCAAGCAAATATTCAATTTACAAAACCCCAAACACAAATTATAAGTCGTGAGACTTGAAAGAACTTATGTGGTAAATACAAAAAGTAGTAGTTCATTTTAAGGATCCCTTTATGAAACCTATAGATATCTAAAAACATCACAGTAAAGTCCCATTGAAACTCTCATGAACCAACACTATCGGCAGATGATGATAGTCGATTATCTAAAAATAACATATCCAAACATCAAAGAAGTAGTCATTCATTCGAGTTTTGGATGCTCAAAATTGAGTAAGGTTTCTAAATAACAACATTACCGGTTTGTTTAGTTTGATATATATGCACTGAATAGCCTCCCTTCCTTGAATTTGGAGTTGAACCAGTGAAATGCATTTCCCAATGTCGGACCCTCAGAGGAGGTGCGACGAAGCGTTTTTCAGAGGCGTTCAGAGCAGGAGCTTGAGTTATTTTGCGTGTGGATTGAGGTATTTAAGTAATGAATTTTTGAAACGGTCGTGGTGAATCATGAAGCCATGTTAGGGAGGCGAGACGTAGAGGAGAGTGTATTAGGAATGTAACTCTCCTTTCGGACAATTAAGAGCGGATGTAATGAAGGATATGAGGTGTCTTGAATCAGGAGTAACGGTTGCTGTTCTCTCATGGAACTTAGAAGATTAGGTGAAGAGTCCCCGAGAGTAGGATGCGGAAGAAGACGATCGTGTTGGGGTTCTGTAAGAGTGGGCCTAGATAGTAGAAGCCCAAATTTTTGTTTCTCGTAGTACCCAAACTTTAAAACCCGAAACTTGAAAACATTGTCGACGTGGCATGTTCAAAAGAGTTTAAATCGCTGACGTGTCACTCAATTGGAGAGTACCAAGCACTTTCATATAATAAATATACTAGAGTTAAGCCCGTGCCATGCACGGGTCGACGAGGAGTTAAAGATTATTATGTGGTATATAAAATACAATTTAAACTTGTAATATATATAGGTTATACTCTATCATTCGTTTCAAGAAAGTCACCGGAAAAGAAAGGTAAATTCCAATTTTTAACCCCCTATTAATTAATACTCATGAGAATCAAAATCTCTAATTTGCCTCACGATTCTTTGGCAACTGGTTCTAAACAACATTTGAACGGTTACGAAAATATGAAGTCAAATTTAGAAGATTAAACTCCTTCTTTCTTTCATCATTTTTGTATTGATTTTTAATGAGATTTAAAAGTGCTATGCACGGGTATAAACAAAAGTACGAAACATGTAGTAGAGGTCTTTGTTAAAAAAGACAAAAACAATAGCGAGTACAATATGGAACTGAAATTCATAATTTTTATAATAATAACCCGTATAATTCTAAATTAAAATTCGGTTTATTTATCTAAAAACTACATTTTGTTAATCACAAATAAAAATAAATTTTGTATTATTTAACATTATAAATCTTATATTATAGTTTTCATTTTTCAAAATTTTAATTTCTATTTCTTCTTACATTTTTGTTTATTAGTTAACTTTTTTTTAAACCAATTTTTTTTTTTGCCTTTTTAGTATAGGAAAGTTTATATTAATTATATCAACGCATATCAAAACTTTGATTAGCAATAACACGTGGCAAGATCTCGTGAGTTACAATTTTACAAACACTATTTTATATAATAAGACTAGATTAGGATCCTCATAATATGCGAGTATTAAATATTAAAATTGATAATCTATATAGTTATGATCCGTATAATTATATATAAATTAAAACCCGTAAAATTATATTCTAAATTAAAATACGTATAATTATCAGATAACTTTTTTCCAATTGCATAAATAATGTTTTCCAATTGCATAAATAATCTTTTCATATTATATCATTTTACTTCGAACTTATAACTCACTTGATTAAGAGAATAAAATAAATTAATGTCATATTAAAATTGGGAATTGTTTTGATGTATTATATAAAATTATAAATTTTCTTTTACTAATTTAAAATATGATATTATACATTTTATTTGAGAAACAACATTTTGTTACTTTAACATAATGGCAATTATACCATTATTTAAGCTTAATTTTATTTTTTTAATTGCATTGTTTTTTTTTTAATTGGTATGAAACCCATTTGCCTTAGTTTATTTGACCATGATGACAACTACACTTTTTTTGTTGACACATCATTTACTTTTTTTAATTGATTGACTATCTTTTTTTTTAATTGTTATGGAGTTTTTTTGCCTTATTTTTTGTTATGACTATATTTTTTTCTTAGTTCCGTGTTTTCGACTTTATATTTTTTATTTTCCTTTCTTATTGACATTTTCTTTTGATTATTATTATTTTTAAATTAGACTATACTTTTAGTTAAAAAGTAAATAATGTAGATTAGGAAATTTTTTATGGACTCATGTAATAATCTAAATTAACAATGACACATGTCGTAATCTCGTGAGTTACGATTTGGTGCACATCCAACTTTATATAATAAGATATCGCAAGTCTGAAATGGGTTTACAATTTAACGCACCTTAAATTCCAAAGCTAACAGGTTTGCAAATGGTGCTCGTTTTGTGACACCCGTGAACCATTTTTTGAGGAAAATGGAGGGGCTGTCGATCGACACACGTGGTGTATGTCGATCGACAGGGCTCTTAAGGGCTGTCGTTCGACACACGTGGTGCGTGTCAATCGACACACACGTGGTGCGTGTCGATCGACAAGGCCTTTAAGTGGGCAGTTTTCTGGTTCAATTTTTAATCGTTCGGTTGGACCGGGCCGGTTTGGAGGAAACCTAGGGTTCGTATATAAGGCTTTTTGGCCGCATTCTGATCGAAACCAAGTCTCAAAATCAGTGGAAAAGAGTCTGAGAGGAGTTTCTCTTGTTCTTGATAGTTTTGTGAGTTAGAGTTTCGTTCTTGGTCGTTTTGGAGTGGAATTCGTGGTGGTTGTAGCTAATTTCGTTTCTAGCCTCAATTCCCATCAATTTCTATCAAAAATCCAAGGTGAGTGCGTGACCATGGCTTATGCGTCGACGGATCGTTAGGGTTGTTTGGTGATAGGTTTGGAATGAGTTGTTTGATCTTGTGTTGATTGAATGTGACTACGGATTGGTGTTGTTGTTTGTGATTGTTGTCTGTGCAGGTTTTCGTGTTGACGCAGAGGAGGAATCGATCCGAGAGGATTATGATCGATTTCCTAGGAATCTACGCATGGCCTGTCGAACGACAGACCCGAGGTGTGTCGAACGACATACCAGCACAAAGGCTATCGAACGACACACATAAGGTGTGTCGAACGACAGCCAGTGCACATGATGTCGATCGACACCTAGTGGTTGTGTCGAATGACAGGCATGTACAGAAGGTGTCGATCGACACCTAGTGGTAGTGTCGATCGACAGCCTGTCTGAGTGGCTGTGGTTGAACCTTTGTGTTTGTGTGTTGTTTTGTTGTACGTTTGCCTGAGCGGTCCATCGTGCATGAGTGCGCAGTCGTAGATGGGATGACCGTCTCACTGGGTATTTATGATAATACTCACGCATCTCCTTTTTCCATGTGATGCAGGTAAAGGCAAATTGTGATCGTGGAATCACGGCTACGAAGAGGAAGATGATCTGGGGTCTCGCTTTCGTGTTGTTTTAATTAATTGTTTTAGAACGGCTGTTAGGTTGCTGGATAGTGGAATTGATATTGTGGAACTTGTTGATTTCAGTTATTGTTGAACTACTTGATAGTGAATGGAATTTGTTTGGTTATCCGCAGTAGTGTAATCTGTGTGTTTGCTTGGTTGTTGAGGATAGCATTTATGGGAATGCTAGTCCGAGACCGAGGGTTAATTGCTTTAAAAAAAAAGGGTCTGTTCGTTTCAGTTTGGTATCAGAGCCCTTACGGTTTTAGAACGGGTTAGAACTGCTAGGATTGTAACTTGGTAAATCTGCAGTTTTGTGGGTTTGGAGGTTTTAGATCATCTTCCTTCGAGCCTTCAATGAGTTTCACGGAAAGTGTGTTGTTAGTTTTGTTTGGTCTTTCTAGTGCTTAGCTGGGTACTTTGTTAAGTGCAGTGAGATAGCTAGGACTACTAGAGGGCGTGGGCGTGGAGGCCGAGGAGGCCGAGGCAGAGGTCGTGGACATGTGGATGAGCCAGTCTTGAGTGAGGCTCAGGGTTCCACGCGTGGGCCTGTGTCAGTTCAGCAGACGTTGCATGATGGTCAGACCGCCAGTGTGACTGCTAGTATACGGGCCGGTTCGGGTCCTGTTGGGGTTGGTTTGGGTCCTGTTGGAGCTGGTTTGGGTCCCGTCGAGGCTGGTGGTGTTGGCGCAGCTGGGGGTGCGGTCGCGGCCGCAGGTGTAGCCCAGGCTGGTGATGATCGTCTGGCTGATCTGTTGAGGTAGTTGTTGGAGCGGTTACCGGGTGCGGTACCAGTGCATGCTCCAGTGTTGCCACGAGTGGCAGAGGTGCAGCCGAGGGCTGCGGTTGCTGAGAAGGTTCCGTCGTATATTCGGATGATGGAGCAGATGCAGAGGATCGGTACGGGTTCTTTTGCAGGAGGTATAGAAGCCTGAGGAGGCTGATGAGTGGAGGATGAGGATGAAGCGTAATTTTCGCTCGATTAGGTGTCTAGAGGGATACATGGTTGACTTGGCAGTCCATTATTTGGATGGTGATGCACATCTCTGGTGGAGGAGTGTTGCAGCGAGATGGGCTGGGACAGTGATGTCGTGGGCAGACTTTGTGGCAGAGTTTAACGCCAAGTTCTTTCCTCAGGAGGTGTTGGATCGTCTGGAGGCGAGGTTCTTGGATTTGACTCAGGGAGCGATGTCTTTTTGAGAGTATGACGCGGAGTTTAACCGACTATTGGATTATGCTGGTAGGAGTCTGGAGGATGAGCAGGCTCAGATTCGGAGGTTCGTGAGGGGACTTTGACCAGACTTGAGGACTCTGTGCAGAGGCATCAGGTTTGAGTATAGGGTGGAGTTGGTAGAGATGGTTGCACAGATCGAGGAGGACCTGAGGGAGCAGGCTACGGTAGTTGTTCCAGCTGTTCAGCCTAGGAGGCCTCAGCAGCAGGTGCAGCAGGTAGGCCCTAGCAAAGGCGGCAAGCCTGCGCAGGGACAGAAGAGGAAGTGGGATGACACTTCGAGATCGGTTCAGAGTGGCCGAGGGTGCTTTCGTTGTGGGAGTTTGGATCACAAGAAAGCGAGTTGCCCTAAGCAGAGCGAGGTTCGAGCGGCTCGGACTTGTTACCAGTGTGGAGAGCCGGGGCACGTCAGGTTAAACTGTCCCAAGTTGCAGCATATGGCAGTGGCAGTTGTGCATCCAGTGACGCAGTATGGGACAGTGCAGCCTGTAGAGCAGATTGGAGCGATGCAGCGTCCGCTGGCTATTGCAGCGCCGGGTGAGCCGAGCTCGAGGCCGATCACAGGTAAACTCTCTAATTCAGACTTTGTAAATTCAGTAGTGTAGAATTTTTTGTGTTTATTTTGGATTGTTTACCTTGTGATAGAAAGTTAGGTTTCTTAGCACATGAGATTTGTGTAGGGACCTTGTTTGTGGGCGGGTGTGAGTCCCACGTGTTGTCTGATTCTGGAGTATCGAATTGCTTCATTACTCCGGATCATGCTGAAAGAAGTGGTATTTGGAGCTACGCTGGTGAGCGGACTGGACCGGTTATGGTTGCTGGAGGAGAGTTTCTAGCTACGCATGGCCGGGCGAAAGATGTGGATATTCTGGTAGCGGGCGAGTTGATGCCAATAGACTTGGTGATCAGTCCGGTGGAGTTGTACGATGTTATCATGGGTATGGATTAGTTGAATCGGTACAGAGTTCATCTGGATTATCACCGGGGTCGAGTGGTGTTTGAACGTGAAGGTGGTAGGTTGGTTTATCAGGGAGTGATACCGACTTCAGGTAGTCTCGTGATCTCGCTTGTCCAGGCTGAGGCGATGATTGAGAGGGGTTGCGAGGCTTACTTGGCCATGATTGTGATGCCGGAGGCTGTTGGTGGGGTTGCTGTGAGAGATGTTTGGGATGTTCGGGATTTCGAAGATGTCTTTCAGTCGTTGCATGGATTACCGCCGTCTCGGTCTGATCATTTCACGATTGAGTTAGAGCCTGGAACGACACCGTTGTCTAAGACGCCTTATCGAATGGCTCCAACAGAGTTGGCAGCACTGAAGAAGCAGTTGAAGAATTTGTTGGAGAATGGTTTTATTTGACCGAGTACTTCACCGTGGGGAGCACCAGTGTTGTTTGTGAAGAAGAAAGATGGTAGTTTCCGGTTGTGCATCAATTATCGAGGGCTTAACCGAGTCATTGTGAAGAACAAGTATCCTCTTCCGAGAATTGATGAGTTGTTAGATCTGTTGAGAGGGGCTACTTGGTTCTCCAAGATTGACTTGGCATCCGGTTACCACCTGATTCCTATCGACGAGGCAGATGTCCGAAAGACGGCTTTCATGACTCGGTATGGGTATTTTGAGTTTGTAGTTATGCCATTCGGGTTGACGAATGCACCGGCGGCATTTATGAGGTGATGAACAGAGTTTTCCAGGAGTATCTGGATGAATTCGTGATTATCTTCATCGATGACATTTTGGTGTATTAAAAGAGTTTTGAGGAGCATGAGGTTCATCTGAGGAAAGTTCTTGAGAAGTTGCGGGAACAGAAGCTGTTTGCAAAGTTGAGCAAGTGTGGTTTCTGCCAGAGAGAGATGGGATTTCTGGGTCACATCGTTTCTGCAGAGGGAGTTTCTGTAGATCCGGCGAAGATTCAGTCTATCCGAGATTGGCCTAGACCGAGGAATGCTACTGAGATCAGGAGTTTTCTTGGGTTGGCAGGTTAATATCGAAGATTCGTCAAAGGTTTTGCGAGTATGGCTCAGTCTATGACGAAGCTGACGAGGAAGGATGTTCCTTTCATGTGGTATGCTGATTGTGAGCTGAGTTTTGCGAAGCTGAAAACGATGTTGACTTGTACACCAGTGTTGGCGTTGCCTGAGCCGGGTGAGCCATATGTGGTGTATACTTGGTTTGGGTTGTGTGTTGATGCAGCAGGGTAAGGTGATTGTGTATGCTTCGAGGCAGTTGAGGAAGCACGAGGATAATTATCCTGTTCATGACTTGGAGTTGGCTGCGGTGATCTTTGCTTTGAAGATTTGGAGGTCTTATCTGTATGGTGGCAGGGTTCAGGTGTTCATTGATCATCATAATCTGAAGTACATTTTTACTCAGCAGAATTTGAATGTACGACAGAGGCGATGGTCGAAGTTGTTGGCTGATTATGACTTGGACATTGTTTACCATCCGGGTAAGGCTAACACCTTGGTAGATGCTCTTAGTCGGAGACGGTATGATTCATCTCAGGAAGCGACTAAGATGTATCCGGATCTGAAACGGTATTATCATTGGGTCGGGATGAAGATAGATGTGGCAGATTGGGTTGCAGGGTGCAACGTTTGTCATCTGGTGAAGGCTGAGCATCAGGTTCCTAGTGGCTTACTGCAAAGTTTACCCATTCCAGAGGGGAAGTGGGACATGATTACCATGGATTTTGTAGTAGGGTTGGCGGTTTCTCGGACCTATGACGCGATTTGGGTGATTGTAGATCGACTGACTAAGTCAGCACATTTTCTGGCCATTAAGAAGACAAATGGAGCTGAGGTCTTGGCTAAGAAGTATGTGAAGGAGATTGTGAGGTTGCATGGTGTGCTAGCGAGCATTGTGTCGGATAGAGATCTGAGGTTTGCTTCAGTGTTCTGGAGAGCTTTTCAGGCTGAGATGGGTACTAAGGTGTACATGAGTACAGCTAATCATCCTCAGACGGATGGGGAGTCCGAAAGGACGATTCATACACTTGACGATTTGTTGATGATGTGTGTGCTAGATTGGGGTGGTCATTGGGCGGATCACTTAAGTTAGGTGGAGTTCGCATATAACAACAATTTTCAGACGAGTATTGGTATGGCTCCTTTTGAGGCATTGTATGGGAGGCCATGTTATTCACCGCTATGTTTTACCCAAGTGGGGGAACGGAGTATTTATGGTGCTGATTTTGTTCAGGAGACGACGGAGAAGATGCGGGTTGTGAAACTGAACATGAAAGAGGCTCAAGATCGGCAGAAGAGTTATGCCGATAGGAGAAGGAAAGAGTTGGAGTTTGCAGTCGGAGATCGAGTGTATCTCAAGATGGCTATGATGCGGGGTCTGAACAGGTCCATATCCGAGGATAAGCTGAGTACGAGGTACATGGGTCCGTTCTGGGTTGTGGAGCGTGTGGGACCAGTTGCTTATCGGTTGGAGATGCCTCCGATCATGGAGAAATTTCATGACGTGTTTCATGTTTCGAAGCTCAGAAGATGTTTGCATGCATCTGAGGAGGTAGTGGTGACGATTCCTGTAGATCTTCACCCTAATCTGACTGTTGGGATGAGACCAGTTAGGATTCTTGAGAGGAGTATCAAGGTTCTGCACCGGAAGAGAGTGCCGTTGTTGAGAGTCTTGTGGGACTGTGACGGTGTTCAGGAGGAGACTTGGGAACCAGAGGCAAAGATGAAAACGAAGTTCAAGAAGTGGTTCGAGAAGCAAGCCGAAGAGTGAATTAGCTTTTCTTTGTGGTTTTCCCAGTTTTGGTTTTTTGTGTTGTAGTCGGCGTGTGTGATTAGGTTTTTGGTTGCGGATTATGTATTTTCATTCGGGTTGTAATGATTATGACATTTTTTCCAGTTTAATAAGATGTGTATTCTTATGTTTTTGACTTGATAGTCATGTGTTTGTGGTTAGAGAACCTCGAGATGGAAGTTTTATTGCGAATAGAACTTGCCAGTTTTGGTGGAAGTTTAACGGGCTTGTGTGTGTGTGAGAGAGTCTCGGAATAGAAGTTTTACGGTGGTTAAAATTATCTTGTTCCAGAGAGACTCTGCAGGGAAATCCGGTGTGAGGGATGGTCCAGGTGATCTGTAATGATCATGTTTGTGATGGTATTCCGGGTTGGGAGTATCATGTGGAGACCTTGGGAGGTAGTTCCGGTCAGAGGTGCATTATGGACATCTAGAGTTGGTTTCGTTCGGGGATGTTGATCCTCGCATAGCTCAGAGAGAGACTGTGGTTCTATCTTGGAGATGTTGATCTCTGGCAGATCTTTGAGAGTTGTGTCTCTCCAGGGGATGTGTGGGTTCCCTGCATACCGAGAGCTTGATGGACTATGTTTTTTGAAGGTTTGAGGGGTATGGAGATAGTTCGCATCGGACACCGTCAGGACTGCGTGGACTGAGGTGGGTTGATACGAGGCACCGAGGACTTGAGGGGTGACGATCCTGATAGTTAGAGGGTGTGGTTATGAGCTATGAGCAACCAATGTGTGAGACGGGTCTATATGCATAGGACGGATGTGAGCCTCGAGAAGGTCTGGGAGATGTAGTCTCCGGTGTTACTGGCAGGATGGCCAAGAGGTTAGCCAATTGGGCTGTGTTTGAGGATTCGAGGACGAATCCAATTTTAGTGGGGGAGAATTGTGACACCTGTGAACAATTTTTTGAGGAAAATGGAGGGGCAGTCGATCGACACACGTGGTGTATGTCGATCGACAGGGCTCTGAAGGGCTGTCGTTCGACACATGTGGTGCGTGTTGATCGACAAGGCCTTTAAGTAGGCAGTTTACTGGTTCAATTTTTAATCGTTCGGTTGGACCGGACCGGTTTGGGGGAACCTAGGGTTCGTATATAAGGCTTTTTGGCCGCATTCTGATCGAAACCAAGTCTCAAAATCAGTGGAAAAGAGTCTGAGAGGAGTTTCTCTTGTTTCTTATAGTTTTATGAGTTAGGGTTTCGTTCTTAGTCGTTTTGGAGTGGAATTTCATGGTGGTGTAGCTCATTTTGTTTCTAGCCTCAATTCCCATCAATTTCTATCAAAAATCCAAGGTGAGTGCGTGACCATGGCTTCTGGGCCGACGGATCGTTAGGGTGGTTTGGTGATAGGTTTGGAACGAGTTGTTTGATCTTGTGTTGATTGAATGTGATTGTGGATTGTTGTTGTTGTTTGTGATTGTTGTCTGTGCAGGTTTTTGTGTTGACGCAGAGGAGGAATCGATCTGAGAGGATTATGATCGATTTCCTAGGAATATGCGCATGGCCTGTTGAACGACAGACCAGCACGAAGGCTGTCGAACGATACACATAAGGTGTGTCGAACGAGAACCAGTGCACATGCTGTGGATCAACATCTAGTGGTTGTGTCGATCGACAGGCATGTACAGAAGGTGTCGATAGACACCTAGTGGTAGTGTTGATCGACAGCCTGTCTGAGTGGCTGTGGTTGAGCCTTTGTGTTTGTGTGTTGTTTGGTTGTACGTTTGCCTGAGCGGTCCATCGTGCCTGAGTGCGCAGTCGTAGATGGGATGACCGTCTCACTGGGTATTTATGATAATACTCACACATCTCCTTTTTCCATGTGATGCAGGTAAAGGCAAATTGTGATCGTGGAATCACGGCTACGAAGAGGGAGATGATCTGGGGTCTCGCTTTCGTGTTGTTTTAATTTATTGTTTTAGAACGGCTGTTAGGTTGCTGGATAGTGGAATTGATATTGTGGAATTTGTTGATTTCAGTTGTTGTTGAACTGCTTGGTAGTTAATGGAATTTGTTTGGTTATCCGCTGTAGTGTTATCTGTGTGTTTGCTTGGTTGTTGAGGATAGTATTTATGGGAATGCTACTCCGAGACCAAGGGTTTATTGCTTTAAAAAAAAAACGGGTCGGGTTATGTTTGTCGCTCGACAGCGAGTGCACATGCTGTCGATCGACACCTAGTGGTTGTGTCGATCGACAGGCATGTACAGAAGGTGTCGTTCGACACCTAGTGGTAGTGTCGATCGACAGCCTGTCTGAGTGGTTGTGGTTGAGCCTTTGTGTATGTGTGTTGTTTTGTTGTACGTTTGCATGAGCGGTCCATCGTGCCTGAGTGCGCAGTCGTATATAGGATGACCGTCTCACTGGGTATTTATGATAATACTCACGCATCTCCTTTTTCCATGTGATGCAGGTAAAAGCAAATTGTGATCGTGGAATCACGGCTACGAAGAGGGAGATGATCTGGGGTCTTGATTTCGTGTTGTTTTATCGTTTTAGAACGGCTGTTAGGTTGTTGGATAGTGGAATTGATATTGTGGAACTTGTTGATTTCAGTTATTGTTGAACTGCTTGATGGTTAATGGAATTTGTTTGGTTATCCGCTATATTGTTATCTGTGTGTTTGCTTGGTTGTTGAGAATAACATTTATGGGAATGCTATTCCGAGACCAAGGGTTTCTTGCTTTTAAAAAAAAAACGGGTCGGTCGTTTCATGTTTAGCTTGTTCTTAATATTTTTGTAAACTCAGCACCACTAGTTTAGGTAACCGAACCGTGGTAAATTAGTTTTTAAGCATGATGACAAAAAAAAAACAGACATATACCCCCAACATATATACATCAAAGGGACTCGTTAGGATGGTGAGAAAATCAAAGCCTAAACCAAGACCAAATGACCAGAAAATCAATCCAAAATTAGCTCACTAGATGGAGGTTAAAACCCTCTCACTCTCAAACAATTCATGTAACCACAAGGGACACCCTTAAGAATGCAGCAAATTATCATAAATTTCACTATGGGCAATGAGATGAGCATCTCAATTCATTGATGCTACCTCCACGTGCACTCTCCAATCTCTGAAACTTCGTAAGAGAATCACCAAAAGTAATGAATGTGTTACAAAAGAATGTCATCTAATGATTTAAGATCCAATATGAATCTTATTTTAAAATATTTTAATAATTTAACGGGTTATTAATTAAAATTTAAAATTTGTATGAATAATTTTTAATATGATAATCCGTGTATGAACGCGGACCTTAATCTAGTGATCGATAAATGATGCCAAATCTTCAAAACTAAAATGGAAAGCGATGTATGAAATAGAACGTATTCATGTTGAATTCGTAATCGAGACTTTTACTCTAAAGAATGTTTGGACGAAAAAGGAAGCTCCTAAAGCAATAAACTAGTTAACGTTCCTAACTGAAGCATTGGCTTGGACACACAAGACAAAATAATTCATGAAATTTCATGCTTGTTCGGTTAGCTAAATCGTTATGAATTGAAAAGAATCAGATACTTCCGGATAAAACAAAGGTTTCAAAGAAAAATATTTCATCTAAGTTACCAAAAGTAGAAATTTTTTTGTGATGTTTTCACGAAAATCATTTTGTGAGAAAGAAAATTTCAGAAATCATGTATAAGGATATAAAAAAGGATAAGAACATATAGATGAGTGGGCGTATGAAAAAGGAATGCATGATGACTTCATGCATCAACATTAAGATTACCTGTTTTAGGGCAAATAATGTAGCATATACGCCAGTTTTGGCAGTCTCTTTCTGATAAAGATGTTAAGCATTTATATACTAAACGACTGATTATTAAAGAGATGAGAAGAAAATCCACAGGGGAAAAAGGAAAGAACAAAAGAGAGGATAAATTTTAGAGACAAAATTGCAAGATCAGTTGTAAATGACATGTTTCATCTTTTTTCATGCTTCTTTTCACCTTCTTTCCATCTTTTCAGATGGAATAAAGTTAATCTCTATACTAAGATTATTGTTCAAAAATTCGTTTTATATGATCAATACAACAGAAATTAGATTAGCCGTAGGATGCTTAAGCTAGCAAGAAAACACAGAATTTGTGACGCCGTGTTGTGACGATTTTTTCCGTCACTTATTTTTGTGACGCTATTACAACGTATTTGTAACGGATTTGTGACGCAAAATAATACCGTTGCAAAACCGTTGCAACTTAACGACGGAAAAACCTTCTCGTAAAAACGTCACAAAAGTGTGACTCGTTTGCAACTAAAGTTATGGCATCGCAAAAACTATCGGCCAGAAAAAAGTGGGTGTAAACGTGTTTAATTCGACTTTTATAATCCACCTACCTCTCACCCAACACGTGCCTAACTCCCACCTAACTTTCAGTTGGCGTCGCAAATTCGTAAGAAATCCGTCACAAATTTGTGACGAATTTTTGAGCGTCACAAATCTGTCACAAGAAATTCTGCCTATAAATAGAACCACTCCCACTCTCAAATTTCTCACAAATCAGAGAAATAAACGGAAGAGAAAAAAAAAAAAAATTGGGAGTGAAAAATTTTGTAGAGGGAAAAGAGAAAAAAATTTGGGAGGGAAAAAAGAAAAAAAAATTTGGGAGGGAAAAATTTGTAAGAGAGAAAAGAGAAAAAAAAAACGAAAAAAACTATTTGCGAGGAAAAACCTTTTGAGAGGGAAAATTTTTTGGGAGGAATAAAAAATGTGGCATTCGTCACGAGAATGGATGTACAACCGGATCGATCCACGCACCAACAATATATCAACCGACTATTTGGATGGAGTGCAACAGTTCATCGATTTTGCGAGTAACTAGGACTTCGCTTTGAGGAATAATGGTAAGTTTATATGCCCTTGCTCTAAATGCAAAAATGCAACTAGGATAAGACCCGCTCGACTTGTGTAGGACCATTTGCTTAGTAAAGGGTTTATGCCCAGATATTATGTATGGTCTGAACAGGGAGAGGATTATAATGTTGGTGGGACAGGATCTAGTAGCCATTACGAAAATGTAGATTTTAGTAATGAACAATATTTTAATACGGGTAATCAACAATTTGATTATGGTACTGGGGGGATGTTTATGCTGGTATGGTCAATGATGCATTTCATGGTACTACACCATTTAATGCTTATCATCATGATCAAGAACATGGTCAGAGTGGTAATGACCATGTTAATGAAGAACCTACCTATGAGGCGAAACAATTCTACGACTTGCTAGAAGCTGCAAATACCCCGCTGTATGATGGATGTCAGGAAGGTCATTCACAGTTATCATTAGCTGCACGGTTCATGAGCCACAAGACAGACCATAATCAGTCTGAAAGTTGCATGAATGATTGGGCGGAAACGTTTTCTGAGTATTTACCACAGCCTAATCAGGCCACTGGTTCATATTACGAGACGGAAACGTTGATGCGAAAGCTAGGATTGCCGTATCATACATATGATGTATGTATAGATAACTGTATGCTCTTCTGGAAAGAAGATGAGGATTTGGAGCATTGTAAATTTTGAGAAAAACCGAGATATAAAGAGAGTCATGGACGAACAAAAATACCGTTCAGCAAGATGTGGTACCTACCAATCGGGGACAGATTAAAGAGGATGTACCAATCTGAGAAGACTGCATCATTGATGAGATGGCATGCTGAGCACGAGTCAGAAGACGGAATTATGTATCATCCATCTGACGGTGCGGAGTGGAAAAATTTCAATGAAATGTATCCAAGTTTTGCAGAGGAAAAGCGAAATGTTTACCTAGGATTGTGTACAGACGGGTTTAATCCATTTGGGATGTCAAAAAACCATTCGTTGTGGCCAGTGATCATGACACCTTACAACTTACCCCCTGATATGGCGATGAAGAGTGAGTATTTGTTTCTCACAATTTTGAATTCTGGTCCAAATCATCCACGTGCTAGTCTGGATGTGTTTCTCCAACCACTGATCGAGGAGCTAAAGGATTTGTGGAATAACGGAGATGAGGCGTATGATATTTCCTTAAATCAAAATTTCAACCTTAAAGCGGTTCTGCTATAGACGATTAGCGATTTTCCAGCATATGGTATGTTGTCCGGATGGATTACACATGGAAAATTATCTTGTCCAATTTGTATGTGTGATACAAATGCTTTCCAGTTGCCGTCTGGTAGGAAGTCATGTTGGTTCGACTGTCACCGAATGTTTTTGCCTACCGATCATCCTTTGCGGAAAAATAAAGTCAATTTCATAAAAGGAAAGACCGCATTGAACGACTACCCACCAGAATCGTTGAGTGGAGCAGAAGTTTTGCGGTATGTAAGGAATGCGAAGGCACCTAAAACTTCTAACTGTGGTGGAAACGGACATCAGAAAAAACCGGACGGATATGGAGAGTGGCATAACTGGCATAAAGAAAACATATTTTGGGAGCTACCGTATTGGATTAATTTGAATCTACGACATTGTCTTGACTTGATGCATATCGAGAAAAATTTCTTCGATAACATCATGTTCACTATTATGAATATTAAAGACAGATCAAAAGATAACATCAAGTCAAGAATAGATGTTGCGAGATATTGTGCTCGAAAAGAATTGCATGTCGATGCTCGTGGGAATGCGCCATTTCCAATTTGGAGATTGACTGCAAAAGCAAAAGACGCGTTACTACAGTGAGTGAAGAATGAAGTGAAATTTCCAGATGGCTATGTTGCAGATTTAGCTAGTACAGTAGACATCAATAACGGAAAGTTCTCGGGAATGAAAAGCCATGACTGTCACGTCTTTATGGAGAGATTGCTTCCATTCGTATTTGTAGAACTTCTCCCCCGTAACGTGCACCAAGCAATATCAGGTATATACAATTCATGTTTATGTTGATATATATTGTTAAAGCTTATATAGATAACTAATTAAAAAATTATTCGTAGGGATTGGAGCATTCTTTCGTGACCTTAGCAGTCGCACATTGGATATAAGCCGCATCCAACTTCTTAAGTCGAACATTGTGATGATTTTGTGTAATTTGGAAAAAAAAATTCCACCATCCTTCTTTGATGTGATGGAGCACCTTCCTATCCACTTGTCTTACGAAGCAGAGCTTGGTGGTCCTGTACAATATCGGTGGATGTATCCTTTCGAAAGGTTTTTTAAACATTTGAAAGGAAAAGCGAAAAACAAAAGATATCCAGCGGGATCAATTGTTCAATCGTATATGAATGATGAGATATCCTACTTTTCACAATACTACTTTGGCTCACAGGTTCCTACAGCTATCAGACGAAGGTAAATTGATGTGATAATATAGAAAAATGTATGTTATTTAATATTGGTATTATGTTTTGGTTTTAATGATATTAAGAACAAATTTTGAAGGGTAAGTCGGTATGACGAAGGGGAAGCACCTAAATATCCAATTGATGTACCAGATATATTCACGGTTGTAGGTCGGCCAAGTGGGAAATGTGAAGAATTCTGGTTAAGCGCGGAGGAGTATCATCGCGCACATTCATATATTCCACGGAATTGTGATTTCTTTCGGCCCTACGAGAAGTAACTGAAACTAGATCTTACATAGTCTACGGTAATTTTCTTTACTAATTTATTCAATCGTATATTATTATTGAATCACAGGTTGTTGGAAACGCAAATTCGAGATGAAGACCCTGACCTAACAGATGAGGAGGTGATGGCGAAAAGAGATACAAATTTCTGTTCATGGATCCGGCAATACGTATGTATACTGTTCAGCCATACATGATTGATTTGTAAATATCATTTTCGTAATTTACACATATTTTTTATTGATAGGTACATTACATGAAGGACCAACAATATTTTCCTCCTTGGGTTTTTAATGTTGTTGAAGGTCCTGAAAATCAAGTTCGAACTTGGTCCATGTATTATACGAGAGGGTATTTGTTTCACACGGAAAGTCACGGAGAGAGGAAAAAAACTATGAATTATGGGGTTTTCGTGCGAGGGCAACAATATTTTGAAGCAACTAAAGAAGATGATTTTCATGGGAAAGTGCAAAAGATCATGGAGTTTCAATTCCCTGGCATTTTTCAATTAAGGGTAACACTTTTTAATTGCAAATGGTTCAACCCTACGATCGGAAAAGGCACCCTGAGAAGCAAGGGAGGTATTGTTGATGTGTTGGCTAAAGGTCGATATAAAAACAATATTAATGAGCCTTTTATTTTAGGTATGATCGATTTGTTCATTTATTCAATCTAGAATATATGTGAACATATATGTTTTACAAATATTTTTGAAATTCTAATCTAAACACTATACTTATGGCAGGGTCGCAAGTCGATCAATTTGTTATCTTTCATATCCAGCTACTAAACGTATTCTGAAACCATGGCTTACAGTACTGCAAGTTAATCCGAGGAATCGTGTACAAGGAAAATTTGGTACGAAAGACTTGGTTATTTTGCAACAAACTAGCGATGATACTGCCACAGAAATGGTGGATGAAATTGACGTCAATGTCTTGGTGGAAGGAAGCAACCCAATACAAACAATTAATTTTGAAATTGAAGACAATGAGCCAGAAGATGAATTTATGTGTAATTTATCTTCTTCTGAGGATGACTACAATGAAGGTCATGATGAAGATGATGATGATTTTGAATAATATGATTGTAATATATATATTTTTTGATTAATCTATAAGAGTTTTAAAAAATAAATATAACTTACTAAAAATAGATCTATTAATAATTAATCAACTGGCAATGTAGATATATAGTATCTCATGTCAACAATTATTGAATAATACACCATAGCACAGTGGCAAAGCAACGCTGTAAATATACCAATGAGCCCGGGTTCGAACCTCACTCTAAACAATTGATGTTAACAATTTTTTCTACTAATTTTTTCAATGTAGATATATAGTATCTCATGTCAACAATTACCGAATAATACACCATAGCACAGCGGCAAAGAAACGCTGTAAATATACCAATGAGCCTGGGTTTGAACACCATCCAGTGCAATTATAGTATGGTTTTTTTTCACTAAGCGTATTTTGTAAAAAATTGTTTTTTCACTAAGTGTTCGTAATTTTGCAACGGTGTTGTGACGGATTTGTAACCACTAACCTAACTTTGCAACAAAATTGTGACGGAATTGTAACCACTTATGTAAACTTGCTACGGAATTGTGACGGAATTGTAACCACTTATGTAAACTTGCTACGGAATTGTAACAAATATGTAACCCCATCAAATACAATTCCAAAATCATTCACATATTTAAAGGTAATGCAAAATGGTTACATTTACACTACTATAAATGACCATGTAAATTACAATTACCACTCACATATTTCAAAATTTTACATTTCTTAAATTTTATTCCAAACCCTAAGTTTTTTATATAAAATGAATGTGATTACATATATAACTTATGAGAATGCATGATTTTTTGTCAAAATAACCTTTGAAAGTTACATATCACTTTTTTTATAAGACAAGATGTTTGGAAGAACATGGATTGATGGTTGGTAATGTCTATGTCACAAAAATTAACTTCTCAAAGTTTAGGGTTTAGAGTTTGGAGTAGTGACAGTAAATTGAGTTGCAAAATGGTTACAAATTAGCGACGTATTTGTTACACAGTTGTGACGCGTCGCCTTAATTGTGACGACTTTGCAACTCCATTTTCATTTTCTGTGACGCGCCGCCTTATTTGTGACGACTTTGCCACTCCATTTTCATTTTGGGATACTTAGGAACCTATTTAATTATGAAACAATGTATGTTTGGAAGTTACATTATTCAAATTACCAATTACATTATACTTAATTCTCAAATCTAGGAAAATTCAAATTTTCTCAATTATAACTAAACCCTAAATTTTCTTATCTAACCTCCATGTAATTACTTTAAGGTTTATTAAGATGATTTGAATATTTATAAGAATGTGATGTTTGGAGTGACATATTACTCCTTAGTTTTGGCTAGAATTAGGTCAATTTGCGCTTTTAAGAATGGAAATGATAATTCTAAACAATTTGGGGTAAAAGGTTTAGGGTTTAGGGTTTCAAGTTTTGCTTCGAAGGAGTCATAACCTCGTCACAAAATTGTCACATAAACTGGTTTTGGGTTTCAGAAAGATTGGGTCGTGTTGGCAAACAAATGGGCTTATGGGGGCCCAAAAAAGTGCGACGGAATTGTGACGAAAGAGTGACGCTTGTGTCAACGAAAGGGCAAAACGCTAAACCTAATTTCATTTCTTTCACTAACCCTAGTTTCTTCGTTTTCTCTCTACGAAGAGGCGATTCTGAACCAAAAATACCGATCCGTCTCCGATCTGTCTCCGATCTTGTTTAATCTCTTCTCCTTCTCTTTCCGTTACAGATTTCTTCTACTCTCCTCACTCTTCCATTCTTCTAATCTCTTTGACATGCTTCCAAAAACGAAGTTCAGACCTGCAGCCGCTGCCAAGGCTACCGCGGCCGGTCGATTGACGACTGTTGCTCGTGGAAAGGCAGTGGCGAAAGGTCGTCAGTGTACTGGAACCAGCCGCGGTGGTCGCGGTGGTCGCGGTGATCGCGGTGGTGGAGGGAAAGCGGCGGTTCAAGAGATTCCCAGAGAAGGCGGTGGTCGTCTCAACCCTAATCGTGGAGTCCCTTCGACGCCTGTCCCAACCGTTGGAGTCCCTTCGACTTCCACTGGAGTCCCTTCGACTTCAACTGGAGTCCCTTCGACTTCAACTCGAGTCCCTTCGAGTTCCACTGGAGTCCCTTCGAGTTCCACTGGAGTCCCTTCGACTTCCACCGCAGATCGTCGTCATGGTGGTGGTGGAGGAATCCCAACACTCCCTCTCCTCACAGGCGCTGCATCTGGTGGATCCACCGCCAGGTCTGGCAGATTGGTGACACCGGCTCGTCAACCCGTCGGTATAGGGAGAGAAACCTCAGGCGGTCGTAAGTCTGTGGTGGATGGGACATGCGTAACTGGAGGTAACCATTCACCGTCCTCTGAAAATACAGTCTCCGGTTCAGTTTCCAGAACCACCCAAGCGGCTCAGTTTCCTCCAGCGAGACTAGGGCCTTCTGCTTCACAACGGCACAACCTGGACCTCAACGATTCACCTCCGTCTCGTTTTCAAGGAGGAGCCCTTCACATGACCTGAGAAGAACCAGAAGAGGAAGACGAACAACAACAAGAAGAAGAAGACTACTATGCTGATTTCGCTGAGGAACACATTGAAGTGGAGGAGGAAGACGAGGTTGATGCTCCCCAACACGGTGATGCTGCTGACGAGGATGAGGCTCCCCAGCAGGTTGAAGCTCCCCAACAGATTCAAGACTATGAGCAGCAGCTGGAGTACCTCCTGCAACTGCCTGGACATGAAAGGTTGCTCCGGTTGTCTGACCACCCACTAGAAAATGAAGAGACAATATGGTAAGGTTTTTATCATTGCAAAATTTCATATCTGTTTTAGCCATGGTTAGATTATAGTGTTTTAGTTTAAATCATAGTGTGTTACAGTATGTGTTACTTGATTGAATTGATATAGACATTACTTGATTATACAATGTTACTGTTTTGGTAAAGACTTGACTGATTTTTTTTTTCTTCTGTTTCCTATACATTTTTTAGGTTTGATAGGGACAACGGTGTGTTGGCTAAGGTAATTTGCAACATCATGCGTCGGAAGTTCAATGGACCGTACTATAACTGGTCATGTACACCTGACCATGTCCGAGAACTGATGTTTGAAACTTTTGCGGTAATGTTTTAGATATTAGCTACTTTCTATTCAATTTCTTACTGAGTAAACCAATACTAACAACTGTTTTTATTGTAGGGGAAGTACAACTGGGACATAGGCATTACTTCACTTGTCAGGGATAATTTCTTCGCGATTGCATCGCGAAGAATGCGAGGCATTGTCAGCCAGGCTAGACGGGGACCAGGAAGGCCAACATGGATCAACGAGAAATTGTGGGATCAAATGCAACTGTATTGGGCAACTCCTGAGGCGCAGGAAAAGAGTGTGACGGCTTCCAACTGCCGCAGATCAACTCGTGGAGGTCTAGGAATCGCAAAGCACAATTCTGGACAGAAATCTTTCTTGCGACGTCAACAAGAAATGGTGAGTTACTCTGTCTTCAAATAATTCATTACTTACTATGTCTTTCTGATATTTATTAATCTCTCATTTTTACCTATCTTTACAGGAAGCAGAGTTAGGAAGACCTGTCTCATGGGGAGAGGTTTTTCTGCGCACACACACAAACAAGGATGGCACATTTGTTGACTGCAAATCGCAACAAGTTGCTGAGGCTTATGAGAAGCAACTTGCAGAAGCTGTGTCTGACAGTGATGCTGATGCCTCTGGCATTTTTGAGCTTTCTACTCAGAGGACTCTATCCATTGACCCAAAAAAATGACATATTTCTCAAGGTATTTTTCTCTCTCTTCTCCTAAATTACAATTTTGATGCTTGAAATTGAGTGAACTGCTATGTATCACAACTAGGACTGAGTTTGTTGTGGATCAATTAATTTTCTTAATCTGCTTTTTTTGAACATACAGATAATATTGCAAATGTTACTTCTGTATATACATATATTCATGGTTTCATCTTACTTTCTTGCATACTTGCTTCTGTTTTTGGTTTCTTTTTCAGTGTACATTGACTGATCACAAGGGAACCATATTTGGACTTGGGGACCTGCCTCGAATGCAAAGGAAGAGAAAGAGGACTCAGAGCTATGCAAGCTCCTCTGTGCCACAACTGTCTGAGATGCAAGAGAAACTAGAAGCAGCTCAGCGTAAGCTTGATGCGCAAGATGCGGATAACGCAAGGCGGGATGAGGAGCAACGTAAGCGTGATGAAGAGCAACACAAGCGTGATGAGGAGCACCGCAAAGGTCAAGAGCAGCTCGCTGAAATGCCAAAGCTTCTTACCTTCTTCAAGACCTCAGATCCGCGCATCGCAGCTTACATGACCACTGACCAACCGACCACTTCAGGAGACGAACCACCAATTCCACCCACTGCTCAGTCTTGAGTAGTTCTAAAATGTATTTCTAAAACTTTTAAATTTTTGCTTCTACTATTAACTTAAAACTACTTCTCTCTATGTTATTATTAGGAAATGTTGTAATATGTACTAACTATTGCTTTTTGTACTTTATGTTTTCTATAACATTAACTTCCGTTTTAGAATTGCTTTTCTTTAATTGCTATACAAATGGCTAGTAAGTCTATCATCAAGAACATGAATAAGACATTGCGAACAGTAATTCAGTAGCAAATTTGTCGCCAATTTGTCACGGATTTGTGACACTATTGTAACTAAAATTAAATAGGAGAACCAATATGCGTCGTAAAATCGTCACAATTTTGATACTACTTTGCTACCACAAACAGCGTGACAAATCTATGACTCCCAAACATAGTCGTAAATCTGTCGCGATATTACCACGACTTTTTTAGTCACAACGACGTCGCAATATTGCGACTACCTAATAACGTCACCACTCCGTCACATATTTACGACAACATCGACAAGTCACATATACGTCACAAATTTGCGACGTAAAAAATATAGTCACTCATTTGTAGCAAATTTGCAACGATTTTGCGACGAGTTTAATTTGCGACGATACTTTTGCCACGCCTTATTTTCATCGCAAAATCGTCACAAATCACCAATTTGCGATGGAAATGTGATTCTTCTGGGAATAGCAAATCCTGTGTTTTCTTGTAGTGTAGATGACATCATTCTAAGTAACAATTGCAAAACTAAGGATAAAAAAATTTAAAGTTGAATAGTTAATAGGCCCACTCGGTTGTTGTTTATATATTGTGTTTTGTTCACCGCTGTCATATGTTCTATTGTAACACTTCAACGATACATTCGATAAGATAAAATCATCGCCATGAAAGCATATAAGATTGATTATATTAGGAAGGAAGACCAGAGCGATAGATCAGGGATAAGGCTACTCTTACCTTATTCAAGCTTTCATGATTATGATAATTAACCCTATTAAGGAAAGTTAACACATAGTGGACCATCAGTGTATATTTATAGTTAGGAACAGAGCTGATTATTCATACATATATACTTTTTTCATTGCATTATAGACAAGTTCCCACCAAAAGTTCCAAACAGAAAGCTGGTAATTTGCTTTGCATATGGGGGTATGCATTTTAGTCATTAAACAATGAGAATAAGTAAATCATATATAAACGAAAAATTACTATTACGCTCATACATACCCTTATACTGTCATACACATGTACACACATAAAATATCATGCGAGCTGTAAAAAGTCTTTACTAACAATTTACAACATTTTATTGGCTAAGGTTAATCCTAATATTTTTAAACAAAAATCTTATAGAGAATTAGTCTGTGATTTTTCTCTGTATATCACTAAAATCCACATTTTTTCATATTTTCAAATGGTATATATATAATTTTTAGTTAGCATTAGATATCCAATTGCCTTTTCCATATGAAAATCTCAGAGTAACTAGAATTATATTGACTAAAGTTCATTCTTAGGTTGCATGAAAATTTTGTCTGATGTGCATTTCCTGTTTTGGAAACCGATATTATTGGAAATTCCATGGAAACACATTTTTTTGAAGAATTAATTTAGAAATGTGACGAAGACGTTTGTTTCCGTCTTGAAAACGCGACGGAAGCTCGTTTCATAAAAATCTTAATTTGGGAACATGACGGAAACGTTCAATATTGTCTTGTAAATGCAACGAATTTTTTTTTTTTAATATAATAATTAAATAGTTTGCAAATATATAGAGACATTCAATACTTTATAGGTTAATAACAAAAAACAAATCATGAATGAAAGTTTACGTTTTTGATTAAAAACAAATTTTTTTTAGTTTTTAGTTTTTCTTAAGCTATAATATATATAAGAATAATTAGCATGTATATTAGTGTAGATACAAATAATTAATTATTTGACACTCTAAAAATCATAATTCATTAACTAACATACAATTCTGAAACTACCCTTATGCTATTACTCAAATCTCCTACATTTTTATCCTAGTCTCAATCACATAAAAAATTAATTTTTTTACATTAAATAAAAATAAACTAAAACCCTAAATTTTTTTATTCTTTTCCCATATGCCGTCATCCTCATTTTTTCATTCTTCCATGGTTTCTTTTTTTTCTCTCCTTCTTCTTTCATGATTTTTTCTTTTTCTCCTTATTCTTCCTTTGGATCCTTAATCTTAAACTGTTTTTCTACGCGTTTTCATTTTTATCCACGAACATATCACCAAGAGCTGATTCATTGATGCTATTGAGAAGGTGACGGTTAATCTCCAGATAATACAAAATCACAAGTAAGTTTGTATTCAACAGTAAATAGTGAACTATTATAGTCAACTAAATGTAAATTTGTACAAGTATAGTAAACTAGTATAATACATTAATTCGTATAAATAGTCAACTATTGTTTGATCTTATAGATGACTATTCGCACATAAATTAGCTGATAACGGACTATCTAATAGCTGACTATTCGTACATAAATAGTCATCATAGATGAGATTGTATCCGACTATTTATACATAAATAGTGAACTATTTTTAATCAATATACAATTTTTTAACATAGTGAACTATTAATACTTAAATAGTGAATTATATTACATAAAATAGTGAACTAATTTACTTTTGATATATTTCGTATGTATACTAATGAAACCTTTGTATATGCAGTGTGTCCATTTTATAGTATATAATGGAGATATTGAAGATCAATTTTATACGCCCATAATTAATGAAAGATCATCAAATGGAATCGTGATCAATCAGAATGAAATCCGGATTTACATTGATGTAATGGATTTTTAGGAAATTTGTATGGTAATATATTTTTAATGTAATAGATTTTTTACTTCAGTAATTTTTTTACTAAATTTTCATTAATCAATTCATTAAGAGCATTTTCGTCATAATATACCAAATTAATGTTACTCACCTAATTTGATTTTACTCAATGTTACCCACCTAATTTAAGTTACAAAGACTAATATACACCTAATTAACCTTATATATAACTTGTGTTATTCGTTGACAAAAAAATCTTGTGTTATTCACATTGTTTTTGATGTTGTTTTTTCATATATAAATATATATATATATATATATATATGTGCGTTTCCAAAACATACCCATTTTTAAATTATTTTCAAACATTTCTTACCTATCCGTTTTTCGTTTCAATGCAAACTAGCTAGGTTCATTTTATTCCTTAAAAGCTAAAACATTTTAGAGAATTTAGTATGTAATTTCTTTACCTTTGATTAGAAGATAATATAACTTACAGAAAATTGTAGATGAAAATAGATAAAAGACCTAATAAATTGATTAAATATTTCTGAGCTGGAAAAGAAAAACTGAACCAAACCGTGAAGCACAATAAAAATTTAAACATACAGGGTCCGATTTGTAACCAAAAGCAGTAAGCTATTAAGTGGTTGTAAGCTATTAGCATAATGCAAAGCTATAGGAAATAGTTGTAAGCTAAATTTGTATAAAGAAAGGTGAGCATAAA
Organism: Arabis alpina; assembly: GCA_900128785.1. NCBI lineage: Eukaryota > Viridiplantae > Streptophyta > Magnoliopsida > Brassicales > Brassicaceae > Arabis > Arabis alpina. The sequence goes on from LT669791.1 coordinate 29,584,499, forward strand.
CTTTTGGTATACCTTTTGTGATTGGTACCATTTAAAACGTTACAAATTGTAAAGTGGTTGTAAGCTTAAAGATTTGGTTACCAATCAAAGCCATAAATTGCGGTGCTAATAAAGACTAGACCATAGGTCCAATGTCTAGATTGACCATTGCAATGTAAAAACTGAATCGGAGACTTCGATTTTTATCCCAAATTTATCTTACCAATAAATCAATTTATTTTGAATTTCCCCAATCTTTCTTTACTTAAAGATACGACAAAACTGAAATTATTTTATTTATACATCACTTAAAAATTAAAATCCTACAAAGTGAAGGTCTTTTGGTTGTCTCTAGAACTTATTTGATTCATTATTTCAGCTTATAGACCCCTATAGGCCCATCTTTTCCCTTCATACGAAGACCTTCTAAATCATATGAAATATATAATATATATGTATATTATTATTCGACAGAGGGAACCTTATAGGCAAAGAAACGTCCCCCCACTCAAACCCTAAAAAGGGAAATACAACAAAATAATCTATGTATAAAAATACAGACATACGCATAAGCGAATAATGCATGAGAGTGGAAATTATATAAAAAAGAAATAAAGCATAAGAACATGACCCATGTTTAAAAAAGCATATGTTCTCACTTTATCTTTGTGCTCCTTCTCTATCATCATCTTCTCTCTAAACCTCTATCTTTCTCTCTTTCCCTTTTGGTTCTGTGCTCTCCTCACATCTCTCTTTAGCCTTTGGTTCTCGTTTTTATTTTGATTCTCCCACCATTTTTGTTCTTTTGAGTTTTAAAGATCCATCAAACTTTATTAAAGAAAAGAAGAACAAAGAGATAAAAGGGAAGAAGAAGAATGGTTTTCTCATCCGTCTCAAGCTTTTTAGATCCACCAATTAATTGGCCACAGGTTCTTTGATCTTCCATCACCTGATCCTCTCTTCCTTTACTTTCTTCTTTTTTGTGTGTGGTTTCTAGCTCTCTTAAAATTCTCAACTGATTGTGTTTTGATTCTTATATTAATAATTTTGATTCGTTTTTATAAAAAGATATATTCCTATTCTCATCTTCCTTCATCTTTAGTCTCTTTTTTTTTCAAAGTTCCAAAACATATCATGGTATTTCTTGCTTTATATCTCACCTATATATATATAGACCAAATACATACTACGTCAGTTTTCTTGTACAAAAATAAACAACCAATGATTAAATTTGTAGTTACTGGTTCTTGTTTCTTGTATTGTGTGATTGAATTCCTTATTGTTTTTTTAATGTTTGCAGTCGAGTGTGAATTCGAATAGTCATCCTAATCATCCTCATCATCTTCAGCTACAAGAAAGTGGAAGTTTAGCTACTGGCCACCACCAAGTACTCTCTCACCACTTCCCACCAAACCCTAACCCTAACCACCACCATGTGGACACAGCAGCCGCCATCACGGTTGATCCGGCCAGTCTCAATGGCTCGGCGGCTGAGAGAGCAAGGCTAGCAAAGAACTCTCAGCCACCTGAGGGAGCCCTAAAGTGCCCTCGATGCGACTCAGCCAACACCAAATTCTGTTACTTCAACAACTACAACCTCACGCAGCCACGTCACTTCTGCAAGGCTTGCCGCCGGTACTGGACACGTGGTGGCGCCTTGAGGAACGTTCCGGTCGGGGGTGGCTGCCGGAGGAACAAGAAGGGTAAAACCGGGAATTCAAAGTCTTCCTCCTCTTCACAGAACAAGCAGTCAACGTCTATGGTCAACGCTCCAAGTCCAACAACTACAAATAGTAACGTCCAGCTCCAGACAAATAGCCAATTCCCGTTTTTGCCCACTCTACAAAACCTCACTCAACTCGGTGGTATCGGTTTAAACTTAGCCGCCATTAATGGTGGAAACGGTAACACTAGCTCAAGTTTCTTGAATGATTTAGGGTTTTTCCAAGGAGCTAACACTTCAGGTCCGGTCATAGGTAGCAACAACGAGAATAACAATATGACTTCTCTTGGATCAGCGAGTCACTTTGCTTTGTTCGATCGAACCATGGGATTATATGCTTTCCCTAACGAGGGCAATATTGGAAACAATATGGGATTATCGTCTTCCTCAGCTTCTATTGCTGCTGCTAGGGTTTCTCAATCTGCTGCGGTTAAAATGGAAGAAGCTCATTCGGGTAATATAACCCGACCGGTTTCGGGTTTGACATCTACGGGTAATCAATCCAATCAATATTGGACCAGTTTGGGTATCCCCGGTTCTTCTTCTAATGATCATCACCAGCACCTAATGTGAATGTTTCTTAGCCGTGGGATCATTCATGGACATCGTGAAAGATGGAGAAACTTGAAAGGTATTCTAGAATCGTTTTGTTATACAACTTATGGTCATTGGATGCATATAGAATCAGGTGGGACAAAGAAGTAATCGTTTTGTGTGATTATGAAACTTGTTAGATGTGTGAGTATCTGTGGAGTTTGTGTTTTGCTCAATTGGTATCAATTCTTCACTCGAATATTCATAAAATAATATGACTAACATATCTGTATGTTATATTTTATTTGCTGGATATGGGTTTGTTTTGTTTCAAGTCCCTTAGTACGTGAGAACCAATTAGCATTAACTACGAAGGAAATTTTCATTCATTGCTTTTCTATCAAAGTTTATATGATAAGATATATACTATAACAAGTAACATTGGGACCAATAGGATAATTCATAAAGTAAAAGAGTGTTACAGACTGACAAATTTAATCATGCAATTCCGTGTCTCTCTATAGATAGTAAAGTTTTAAAATTACCAAAAAGCTTATATTTCTCACATTTTTAGGAGCTTTTCCTTTATCTTTTTCAGTCTTGTTAATAAAGATATGTGCATGTGTAGATGCATGTACGTACCACGTTTAATCTTTTTACTTTCCAGTATAAATATTCCGTACATCCTTAGAAATCATTCACTTTCTTTTATTAAAGCTTTAAAACCTTACTTTTATGTGGGAATCATTTACATCTTGGATTTAGTGGACATTAAAGGTATTTGCTTATTGCACTTTTTTGCTTCATTTATTGGTTTTATTATACAAGATCTTTGTTTGTAAAAAATTGGCACAACATCGCTATAACATTTTGGACGTTAACAAAAAAACAATTAAGGTACATATAGGGAGCAAAAAAAAAGGGAAATTAAGTAAATGGTAACTGATTTTACTCTTCATTTGACTATATATTATGGAATAAGGGATTTTTTCCGTAACATGTTATTCTTATGTGGATATCTATTTACTAAATAGAGGTTAGGGTTTATAATTCCGGCTAAGGGTTTAATTTTATCAGATCACCCACCATGTGATAAATTAAACACATGTTAACTGTGACAAAAAAACATGTTATTGAAAAAACTCACGATCTGTGTAACATGTAAATGATAAACAAAATCCGATTAAAATATATAGATGCTATATGAGAAATATGTCATACTAATTTGCCATTTACCCAATATCTCTTAAAATTATTGTCTTTTTTTTTTAACACTGAGTTGATATTTTATTATTATGAGAATAGTATGAATACCTATTACAAAGATTCAAGTAAAACATCACTAATAGGTATACATAAAAAATTCAAAGATTCATGTTCTGAAAACCAATATGGCTTACGAAGAGTGAAAATTGATCATTCAAAAGTTTTCATGTCAAGTAACGTACTCTGCTTCCATGAAAGCTTGAATCTAAACTGAAAGTCTTGTTCGATTCTTTAGAACGTCAACAAAAGACGTTCTAGTACCACAATAGTAGACGGACATCTTGTATTTTGACGATACCATGACAACGATTCACATGATAAAGATATAACTCTTCTTTAATTGTTTTCAATAATTTTGTTCCTACATTCGGCGAAACCCACTCTAACCACCCGTCAAACAAACTTGAACTGCAAAACACACAAACTAGATATATAGCCAAAATTGGCTAAAATATAAGTATCTCAAACACAAATCTTCTATGATGAGAGAAATCCCATATAAAAACATCATCTGAAAGAGAAAATCTAAACCCAAACAAAGAGTCACAAAACCCATAAAATTGAATCCTACCAACTACTAGATCTGAAACTTATTAGAACGAAAATAAAAAAAAAAACAAAAATCTCTCACAAAAAGAAGTTACGATTGTATAGCCCTCTCACGTTGCCGGCGAATGGCGAAGAACGCCAACCATCAGAGAGGCAAAATATGCAAATCTCTCTTTTTTTTCTCTGACGGCTAGGGTTTTGATCATATAAATGAGTTTATTAAAGGGTTATTTAGTGGAATAATGTGTGAATAACTCTAGTTCAGTAGTTCTAGACTTAAATTATTGTCTTTTGGCAGATAAATTTTAATTTCTCTAATAGATATCATTTTATTATGCTCCAATAAGAAAACTGAATTTTCATATCAGAATCTTATCATCTTGATTACATTATTCTTTTTGGGAAAATTTCTGAAAAAGACCCAAACTGATTTTTTGAAAAATACCTTATTTGTGTTTACAATTTTGTAAAAATACCCCAGTTCTAAAGTTTTTTTTAAAACCTTCTATAATGTGATAAGACTATTTAATTCTCATTTGAACAAGATTTTGACTCGTGCCAAAAGCGCGGAATAGGTTAACCGATACTGAATAGATAGAAATACTTAAACATATATGACAACATATAAATCGTGTATATAAACGCTTCAACTTGATATGTATTGTACATAGTGTAATATAATTGAATAATTTAAATTGAAGTATATATAAATTTCATTAATTTTAATATTTTTTTAAAAAATGATCATCATGTCTTATTTAGTTCATTATCTTTATATGTAAAATTAATCTTCATTATGTGTACATTATAGAGCCTACAATAAATTAAGTAAATTTTAGAATGAAATGAATTTTATCGAACATTACAAATAGAAAAATGATATATATTTTCTAATAATGAAGTGCATAAATATTTGTAAGTGTGACTAAATATGTACTATATACATCATACTAAATATATGTCTTATATAGTATTTTAATTTCACTTGCATACATATACAATAGATAATATAGTTATAAATATAATAGTTCTATTATTTTAATAGTGATATGAATATATATATATTTTTGTATCACGTATGTTTAATTTTTTTACATTTAGTTGAGTTTAAGTTTGAAAACATGTATTAATTGAGTTATGTTTTAAAATTAATGGCAATGTGTAGAGATTTCTATAATGGTATATAGTATTAATTGAAATGTTTTGATTAGTTAATTTTAATGATGTGTTTCTTAAAACCCTCTTTGAATGACATCTAAGATTTTTTTACCCAATGTCTTCTCAATTAATATATATAGGATTTACAAATGACATATTTGAAAAATTAAGTTAAACTAATTTGAATTTAAAACTTACAACCTTAATATTACCCTAACTTCTGTTTTTCGTTTTATCACCAAAACCATGTCATCTTATAATTTTTGTAATCACAACTTAATCGCTAATGTTGTATCATTTTTTCGATATGATTTGTTGTGTTCTAAACAAATGATAGGAAAGATTTCATTTTGATTATTGAATTAAGTTTTATCAAAGAGGCATAGTATCTAAGATTTTGTACACTTATTAAGTTAGGCTAAACTATTCTCTTTTCATAATTTCATAATGCATAGTTTATCATTAGACGATGGATGTTTTCAAAATTATGTTTATGTATAATATGATTTTTTCAAACTTCTTTAATAAAAGTTACCATTTAGTTTGTTAGGTTCAAATTTTTTTAATATAGAAAACATTTTTATTTTTTTAAATTATAAGAATAATTAGATAATTTATTTGAAAAGAATTATTTAAGAAAATATTTTAGTATTTGCTAAAAAAACATTTGTCAATTTAAAAAACGTTTTGTATTTTTAAATACAATTTTCTCTATCTACAAAACATTTTAATAGATTTATATTTCAAAAGTGTAGTTTTCGAAAACAAAATCAAATGAGGGTATTTTTCAAAATTTTAAACTCAAAGAAGGTATTTTTCCAAATTTCCCCCGCTTAAAAAATACACCAACTATTTTGGATACTCGATTAATACCCAATCTATTTAATATATTCTTTTATATACACCAACTTACAAAATTAGTTCGTTTTCCTACACCGATGTTAACAACGTAACTCCCATTAACAGATGATAATAAACGCCGTTAAATGTTTAATTACACGTGTTAGATACAATAATAAAACTCGATTTTTCCCTTTCTCGTTCTTCCCCAAATCAATTTTTCTTTTTAAGAACCCTAACACCAAAAATCGATCTTAGATTTTCTTTATCTTCTTTGTTTGTTAGAAAAGCTCTCTTCCTGAGTCAAAGTTCATACTTATATTCAAATTCAATCAATTAGAACTTCGAATAAAACAACATGGGTCTTCTATGTTACTGCAGTCGATCGACAAAGATTTCGAAGCCACATACTGATGAAAATCTAGGAGGAAGAAAATCAAACCACACATGAATTCTAATAAAACCATACATGAAAATCGTAACTTCATAAAATTGGGAAAAGCAAAAACATAAATCGATCTCGTAAATGAACACACAATACTTCACCTTCTCCAATTTCCCTACATGTCTTCGCCGAATTGCTTTCTTCTCTTTTCATAATCCAAAATCAATCCATTTAAATCCAAAATCAATGTTTTTGGTTAAGAAAGGGTTAGGGTTTTGAATCCAAAATCGATTTGGGGAAGAAAAAGTAGAAGGGCAAAACCAATTTTTAAGTACACTTATTAACAAGCATCGATGTTAACTCAACCCTTAAAAAGTACGTTTGGGTACTAATAAGCAAGTATTAAAATAGCAGGATTCATATTTGATGAATAAAATCTGTTTTCTTCATAAAGGGCTTCTTTTCTCCATTCTAGGCCCATTTTGCCTTTTTTTTTTTAGAAGACTCAAATCCACGAAAAATGTTAGAAAAGATAATAAAGTACTCATATAGAGTTTTTCATAGAAGTATTATGCAAAATACATAATAAAAAGTAGTGAAATATAACGTATATCACATCTCTAAGTGGATCGGTTGACCATAGCCTTCACTCCTCTGCTTTCTTCATTTCATAGTCCGACCGATCCATATTTGGTAAATTAGTATATTGTAAGTTAATGAATCTCAGTCGAGAGTTTTACTATTAACCTACGCCTTATATATATATGAAAGAACCTTATTCATGTGTGTGACACATGTTGTGGTACGGTGTAAAACAAGTGTTATTGCATAAATGTTTGTGATAAGAGTTGTGAAAGAGATAATTTTGCGGCAACCAAATACGAGTGTTGGAACACGAGAGCAGCTGTTCTAACATGGTAATTAAAGTAATGTGGCAAAAAAGAGCTGACATGGATAAAGAGTCAACAAGGAGGATCAATTCAATTAAAGAAAATTAGGGGATTTTACCGCTCACACACGGTAAATTATTTATATTATAATTTCAAATTAAAATTTTAGAATTTTGTAGAGATTATAGTTGATATTTTTGTTGTTAATACCATAATTATTTAGAAGTTTAGTTTTACCATTTTACTATTTATATATGTAGACGTGTAGTTAAACTAAAAATTATAATTTGTAATTTGATATATTGAAGTGTATAATATAAATAGAAAACACAGAATGGTAAATAGACAATACAATAATTATATTTACCTAACTTTTATGAAAAGAAAGATTCAATAATATGTAAAATATATCTACCTAACTTACTTAATATATACTCTCCTATATAATATATATATAAAAGATATTTCAATCTAAAGATATTTACTTAACTTTTATGATATTTTTATGAGAAGAGATTATGTATTTTTATTTTCATTTTAAAAAATTTGAAAATGTGTGTTTAATCCGAAATTTTAGAAACACCAATTCAAATATTTTAAAATATGGAAATATTGTATTTGCTAAAAATGATAAATCATACTGTATTGATTAGGAGGATAAATATAAAAAAGATTGAAAGCATTTTTCCATATCACATTAAAATAGTGTCATGTCACATTTGTTTTGGTGTGGATGAATATGAGAAGGACATATAAGCTTTCTTTTAAATATCACTTCCTTCATAATTTAGGAAATGATTTGGCTGATTCCACCTCTTCCGATTCTCAAAACTATAGGCATAAAACTGTTATGGATGGTTATCACTGTTTATTTGAATTCGGAACGTTGACCACAAAGGCTATAAAATATGGTTAGCAATGGTTGCGTGTTGATCCTCCGTTTGAACAAGATATACAACGAATGGGCCCCAAATAGAAAAAATGAAGCTGACGTGGACTTGGTTACTAAGCTAAGTTTTTAAGTGCTATTTACAACCGTCCATGTCCCCTCTGATCTTGCGTCCCATATTGACTGTACACGACTTAATTTATGATTGGTTAGTACAGTTCACCAACCCGCGGCTCAGAACGTCTTGTTTTTGGATCTTTTAAATAAACGACGACGGCTGTGGATTGATAGGTTTTTGGGGTTTTTCAACAACTTTTTGATTAGAAACCGACAAAAGAAAAGTTTTCTCGACGGTGGCTCTTCTAATGGAGATACATTGTTTCGTAGTAGCAGGACAATGGCGTTGCTCTGTATCTGGTGAATGGGATTTCTCAATTGACAAACACCGTCTTTCTCGAATGATTCTGTTGAAGGAAGGTTTAGGATTACCAGAGCTCAAGGATTTGGTAGCCGCAGAATTTGGTCTAAATAGCAAGAGTTATATGGTCAAATTTAGCTATTGGGTGTCCAAGGCTTTGCCTTTCGGTCTACACACACCCCGGTTTTGCTTACCAGCGACGGAGCAGTTAACTGCTTTTTCCGTACATTCTGTGAGAACCCAGCACTAAACCTGTTTGTAACTTTTGAGGTCGAAGGTAATAAGCGGTCGGCTACCGCCGTTGAGGAAGTTACACCTTACAACACCTCAACTTCTCTTTCTAAACGTCGGTCAGTGTCGGAGAACTCAGAAGCTGACAAGACTCCGCACAAAGTTGTGGAGACTTCCAACACTGAATCTTACACAACACCCACTATGGCGGTGAAATATCGTTCACATAATACTGAACCTTCAACTTTTGATGTTTTCAAGACTCCAAATCCACCTGAAGGGCGGTCAACTTTTGAGAATGGTTCATGTTCTTCTCGGAAAGAAGATTTTTGGAGAGATGACCTATTTGGAGGTACACCACAAACCAACACCTTTACTGGTAATTGGAGAGAAGAACTCTTTGGTGCTGATGACGAATTACCAAATTCAGTTTTAGGCGGTGGTGGTCCCAATATACCCTATTCTCAAGAGGATGATGCAATACTTGTTAATGTGTTGGAGGTAGAAGTAGGTATGAACAGTGGCGAGAAAGCAAAAATTGATGAGTTTGATTCCGACACCGAAGATAATAATGATGTTCTTGGTGATGAAGCCGTGAGCCGTGGTGGTTATGACACCAAGTTTTGGAGTCCATTAATTGATGACGTTTACGGTGGCTCGAACGTTGTAGAGATTTTGGAAAAGACCAATCCCAAGACTCGTGAGTATTTTAGTAATACCAATGATGCGTTCGACCACCGTGTTGTTTCTGGACAGACGAATGATTCAAAACCACAATCCAGTGCCTCCCATTTCAACAGGCGCGAAGATGATACTCCACATGTTCAAAGATCTGTGGTCAATAAAAAGAGGGTTGGTAGATTGTTGGAAGAGGTCGATGATGAAGAATTTGATATTCCACCATTGTATGATGATCTTGAGTATGACCGTTGTGATATACCGGATTTGGACAGGGACGAAGAAGAAGATGGTGTTTATGTTGGGAAGTTATACCGAAACAAGCAAGATTGCCAGATTGCATTAGCAATTTATGCTATCAAGGAGCAATTTTATTTTAAGCAAACCAGGACCAAGAAAGACTACTTCATTTTGAGCTGTGCATATAAGAGGTGTGATTGGAGGGTGTTGGCAAAGGAGATGAGAGATACTGGTTATTACTGGATTAAGAAAGCATGTTTTGATCATGTTTGCGACACTAATACTAGGAATGGTTATAAGAAGAAGGCAACTAATCGTGTTCTCGCAGCAGTATACAAAGCTAAGTGTAATGACCCGGTATCTGGTCCACGCCCAACGGACCTGCAGCAAATGGTCTTAGAGGATTTGAGAGTTTCCACCTCTTACATGAAATGTTGGAAGTTCAAGCAAAATGCAACATCAGGTGCTAGAGGTTCAGAGGAGGATCAATATATCAAATTACCTAAGTACCTCTACTTATTGAAGGCTACGAATCCGGGGACAATAACACATTTGGAAACAGAACGTGATGAGGAAGAAGGAGAAAGATTCATGTACCTCTTTCTTGCCTTTGGTGCATCAATTCAGGGTTTTAGGAAGTTAAGGCCCTTGCTTGTTCTCGATGGTACTCATCTAAGCGGGAAGTACAAAGACACTTTGCTCACTGCAAGCGGGCAAGATGCTAACTTCCAAGTTTTTCCATTAGCTTTTGCCATTGTCGACAGTGAGAACGATGACTCCTGGACTTGGTTTATGATGAAACTAGAGAGGATCATTGCCGACAGTCCTATTCTCACGCTCATTTCAGATCGGCACAATTCTATCTACAATGCTAAGAAAAAGATTTTCCCAAAAGCACATCATGGATGCTGTTTAGTTCACTTGCAGAGGAATGTTAATAGTAAGTTCAGTAAACCAGGGCTTGCAAAACTTGTTGGACAGGCTGCTACTGCTTTCCGCGTTGGCACGTTTCAAGAACACTACCGGAATATCAAATCTCAGTCCGCGAATGTGCCAGGTGGTTGGATAAAATTGGTATTGCACACTGGCGCAGGGCTTACTTCGCTGGGCAGCGTTACAACCTCATGACTAGTAATATCGCGGAGACGCTTAACAAAGCTTTGCTTGATGGGCGGTGTTGTCCGATTGTCGATTTATTGATGTTCATTAGGAGTATGATGACTCGATGGTTTCATGCACGTAGGAAGAAGAGTCTTAGCCATCGGAAAAATGTCCCTCCAGAGGTTGATAAGCAGTTGACTAAGAATATGAAATATGGGAAAGGAAGTAAGATATTAGGAGTTACCGATTGGAGTGTTGAGATTCTTGGTTATTTAGGTAGAGGTACCTATACTATAAACTTGAAAGAAAAGAAATGCACCTGCAGGGTTTACGACCGCACCAAGTTACCATGTTCACATGCGTTGCTAGCTGCAGACTACAAGAAAATAGCATATTCTGCTTGTGTGTATGATTGGCACAAGAATAAGGCATGGCAAGAGACATATGCAGGCGTCATACATCCGGAAGCTGATCCACTAAATGAGGAGCCATGCGAGGAGGATACTCAGAGGTTATTGCTGCCACCGATCACCAAGAGGCAGTCTGGTAGGCCACCAAAGAATAGGATCCCTTCAACTGGCGACTACAACGTGAGTGTCTTTATCTGTCAGTGCATGTGGTTAATAAATTATGGTCGATACCAAAGAATATTTTCATATTTTACTTACTTGTGCGGCCTCTTATTATAGGAACAAAAGCCGAAGAAACCGAGCACCAATAAGTGTGGACGATGTAGTACTCCTGGGAACAATCGTACAACCTGCCCAAACGTTATCCCTTGAGTTGCACGGTTAGTATCTTCACTTCTTTACCATGTGGTCCCGAAATTGTGGTCAACACACTATTAACTTTTGTTCTAATTGTTATAGGAAAGCTCAAGAAGTCGTGGATGGATGGGCACAGTTGGACTTCCTACGCAAATCCTAAAATTGCTTTACCTTCTTCTCAATTTGCTTTTTAGTGCACTCTTCTTTTCTTCAGAAATGCGATGAAGTATTTGTTGTGAGAGGTTATTGTTCTAATCCTCAACACCATGTTTTTGCTACCTTTTTAAACGGTGAATCGGCGAATGTTTTTCAAACACAATAAACCAATGATCAAAGAATCATTGGAAATTGTTTTTTTCTCTTTACAGTCTCTGTTGTTTACAGTTTTGCAGCGTTTAAATTCTGATGATTTAGTCTTACCATGTGGACTGGACAAAATAGAAGGTATGTGGTATTTGGCAATCTGTGTTCATCGTTATATGGTCACAGTCATAGTCATGGGAATCGTACCTGACCACATCCTACATGAGCACATAAAACAACACATTACTTGTTAGTTATTACGTGCGTTCTTTTTGTTTTAACCATTTGGTTCTTCAAGCTTTTATCCAATGACTATTAAACAAAACAAGCATACATTGGTCAAAACCTCCTCAAAATACACACTAGGGTACATAGTTGTTTAAACTTGGGTTTTAGTTGAATTCTGAAAAAATTAGTACTTAATTTTCCCCCATGTGGACTGGACAAGATAGAAGGTATGTGGTATTTGGCAATCTGTGTTCATCGTTATATGGTCACAGTCATAGTCATGGGAATCGTACCTGACCACATCCTACATGAGCACATAAAACAACACCTTACTTGTTAGTTGTTACGTGCGTTCTTTTTGTTTTAACCATTTGGTTCTTCAACCTTTTATCCAATGGCTATTAAACAAAACAAACATACATTGGTCAAAACCTCCTCAAAATACACACTATGGTACATAGTTGTTTAAACTTGGGTTTTAGTTGAATTCTGCAAAAAAATTGTACTTAATTTTCCCCCAAATAACAATTCCCTCCAACATTTCCCCCCAAATACAACATTTCAATTCCCCAATACCTAAAGGACAGTCACGACTACAAGTCAGACTTCGTTTTCATGACTATATGGACATTCACATGTGGTCAACAACCAGAGTCTTTAATATGCCAAAACCGAAAACCTTATACAACAACTTCATTCTAACAATACGACCAACACTTACATTTAGGGTTTAGGATTTAGGGTTTAGGGTTTTGGGTTTAGGGTTTTGGGTTTAGGGTTTAGGGGTTAGGGTTTTGGGTTTAGGGGTTAGGGTTTAGGGTTATAGGGGATAGGGTTTAGGTTTTTTTGTTATTGCGATTTTTAAAAAATTTCCTTGGATATCTGGGTAATGGTATACAGTTTTGGGTTTTCAAGTTCCACTAAAACATTTTAGTTGAATTCCGAAAAAATCTGATCTTAATTTTCCCCCAATTAACAATCCCCTCCAATATTTGCCCCCAAATACAACATTTCAATTTCCCAATACCTAAAGGACATTAATGACTACAAGTCAGACTCCAGTTTTCATGACTATATGGACATTCACATGTGGTCAACAACCAGAGTCTTTAATATGCCTAAACCGAAAACCCTATACTCTAAATGTAGGAACAACAACTTGATTCTGACGTTACGACCAACCCTTACATTTATGGTTTAGGGTTTAGGATTTAGGGTTTAGGGTTTAGAGTTTAGGGTTTTAGGGTTTAGGGTTTTAGGGGATAGGGTTTAGGTTTTTTTGTTATTGCGACTTTTGAAAAATATTCTTGGATACCTGGGTAATGGTATACTGTTTAGGGTTTAGGGTTTAGTTTTCGTTGTTATTGTGAATTTTGCAAATATTGTACGATACTAGGGATATGATATAGTGTTTAGGGTACCAAATTTTAGGGTTTTGTTGTTAGGGTTTGTCATTGTATTGCTTGTTTTTACACTGGCGAGTTTTTGGTAACCACTATTAACTAAGAAACGGGTATATGTGTAAACCCTAAACCCTGGAACCTAAACCCTAAGTTACAATAACAAAAAAAATAACAAAACCCTAACCCCTAAAACCTTAACCCTACTTTCTTAACATCCTACAAAAATTACCTACAAATCATACTTCATTTAGCAACCATATGGACATTCATACGTGGTCAACAACCAAAATTTTTAATACGGACAGTGTTTGGCAAAGAATTCATTGGAGACGTGTAAACAAAGGACAAGAATTAATAAGTGCACACATTCTTTCCAAGTTTATTTTGGTCGATCATATTGTTAAAGGCATTTGTTCGGATTCATTTTTATTTTCTCCTACTTCTAATGTAACATACAAGTTAAATCAAAACTCTGGTTCGACCATATGTCACCAAAGATCCACTTCACTAATAGCAATATCCACTTCAACAACCAGATAAAATGAAACAGCTAACAGAATTAGCCCAACAAAAAGTCTAACAAAATGGTCTTCAAATACAGTAAGCGTATTTTTTTGAATTTTGTTTCCAACACAGTCTCGCGCGAAAACGTTGTCAGCTTTGCATAACCAACAAATTTGGCAGTCATAAGCGTAAGCTTGAGGGACGAATTAGGCAGTTTAGTCAACAACTTCGGTATCAAACGGAATGCAACGAGCTGCAATGTCAGAGGAAACCCATTCACTGACACAGACCCATGCTTCAACCGTTGCTGAAATGCTACTACCGGGTCAGAGTATTGTTTTGTGATCTTAGTACCAGGTCTCATTGAAGTAACCGTCTTGAGAAAGGACTCCCTACCCCAAGGAAACTTGAGAAACGATTCAATGTTTTCCAGCATATTAACATACTTCAATGTCGGTTTATGGACCTGGTGTGTTGCAATCAGTACACCATCAACAATACGAAGGAGAGCAAGCCTCAGCCGTCTCCACGCGGGCATGTCAGGAGTTGCTTTCATCATTTCCGATATATCGGCTATAGTAGCTGTTCTAGGCAGTCCTACAAGCTTATCCCAGTAAGCATAACTCACACTACCAACTTTTACATTCTTCTCAGGGTCATAGCCTTCAGGGTACTCATCACAACATAGACCAGTAACAGCAGCAAACTCATTCAAAGAAAACCTCAAAGGCTGACCACCAAAAACTGACCACATCTCATACCTTTTCCGGCTTAGTAGTTGTCTGCACATGAGCCCATGAATCAACTTACATGACGGTGGGAGTTGACTTATCGGGATATCAAATAGCCCTCCAAACGGTGATTCTCTTATACTATTAAACTCATTAGTTCCTTCCATATGTTCTCGGACAAATAAAAGAACATCCGGTCTCGAGTAAATGTTGAGTTTAGAGTCCGGATATCTATCAGTGGCAAACAACCTGGGAGGAAGTCCATGGTCAATCTCAGAAAAATCGGAATCACCTAACAAGCAACAACAAAAACAAATTGCATGTCAACATAGCGGAAAACAAGGAACAATAAACAAAGAAGACACATTTTTATATAGGTTTGAGAACTTACCTTCCATTTAGAACTGCAATTGGACACGGTCTGGACTGATTGACGGAGGAACTTCTTCTACGAACGGAGAAACTTTATTCCCGAAAAGGGTGTGGACTGAAGGACGGGTGTGGACTGAAGGACGGAGAAACTTTCTCTCCCGAAGCTTTCTTGACCAAATCAGACGATTTCCGGCGATTAGAAGAAATTTCACGGCGGTAGAATGAATTAGGTCATACCGCAGTTCAGGAGAAACAGCTATTCGAAGAGATGATGGTTTGAGAAGACGCCGACTATGAAGAGGAGATATAGGGTTTTGTAGAGATGGTGGTTTTGACGGGTCCAATAAAGGTAAAGTGAAAAGTGATAATAGTTGTTGAACAAAAAAAATAAAAGAATCAAAGTTAAATCTATCTTGGGTAATTTAGTAACCATAGTTAAATCAGAGTTCTATATGAGTTACTTTTGATCCAACTGATAGTAGTTTTAGGGGTAATTTAGTAACTGGATATAGAGAAAGTGTGCCAACTTTAGGAAGTGTCTATATTGATAATAACTTTAGAAAAAGTGTATGTTTTGAATATTAACCCTTTTAAAAATGCTATGATATGTTAGGTCAATTCACCAAACCATCTTTCATAGCACTTACGAAAACCGAGCTATCTTCTTGTGCTATCAATAAGTCATTTTCTTGTAGTGTGACAAGATTCAAACAATAAGTAATATGTGAGAAAACTTGATGGAGTGTAAAGTTTTACCCTAATAAAATGACAAAGAAGGCTGCATTATTCATGACAAACTATGTGAAGCTATTCTTTTAAACATGAACACGATGGTGAATATGCAGACTATCGCAACAATTCCTATGAAGTAAGTATTAGGTCAACTATCGTAGACTAGATTCAAGCAACAAGCATTTGGATATCAAGTTCAATTTTTTATTCTATGTATTAGCGAACACAAAACTCGCTAATATCTAAGATCAGTTTCAAAGTGATCAATCCTAAAACATGCAGTAGATTTAGATCTAAGCTAAAGAACTCCAATGACAAGTCAAGGAATCACCATGGAATGCCTTTGAATTAATTCCCTTGGAACCCAACAATCAAACTACTCAAGCATAATAAAGATGAAACAAATCATTCTTATAAAAATAATAAGAATAGGGTTTAGTGAAGCTTCTCTCGTGAATAACAAGAGGTGAGATCTTCTTCTCCCTTACAAACTGAAATTGAAAAAACAAGTGTATAGAAAAGTAAAAGTGTTTCTGCCTTTGGATAACTTCGTAACTAGCTTCATAACCAGGTGTATGTAATAAAGGATGATGGTGGTATTTGTGGTGGATGCTTCTCTCTTCTCTATTCTTCTCCTTTTATAGATGTAGAAACGAACTAGGGTAATCCTTTGAAGATTTGGAGAAGATACGATGAAAACAAAATATTTTGTTTTCTCGAGGCGGTGATCGATCGGTCACTGTATAATTGCGTTTGTCTTTCATTTCCCGAGAGTTGGTGATCAACCGTTCACCTCCTGTGATCGATCGGTCACCAGTGGATATCGACGAACCGACTTCATCTTGGAATATTCTCGAACAATTTGTAGTATTTTGTGATTATCGTGAGATCTGACCGTTGTAATTTAGCAAATGAATATTTGTTGTGAAGCTGAGATCCTTTCTATCTTGTATTAAAATTTTGAGTTTATCCATCGGTGGGATCATCTCCATCGGGGACGCAACATTTGGTAGAGAAAATTTGACTTTCTGAAAAAAAATGCTTGAATTGCTCCAATTTTCTAATTAGGGTTAAAACCAACAAAAAACACTAAAAGAACACTTTTATATCTAACACTTGAATTATTATTAATTAAAACGAATAAAATAGATATTAAAAAGTTGTAAAATCTGACGTATATTAAATGTAAATAAGCAAAGATGTAATATGATAGAGATATCAAGCTATAGACTAGCAAATGATTAGGGGTAATAAGTTGTGATTAATGAGACTAGAGGCTTATACTTTAAAACCCAATTCTTAAGCATTGACCACTAATGCAAATTAGCCCACTTTCATGGCAGTAATTACTTCGTCAAACACTTATTTAAAATCACCTTTCGTGGCTAAGCTTAAGCATTTTCCAATCATAATTGATGTGCTCTAAGTATTTAGGGATCGAATCCACAAAAATCAATAATCACACTACGAGTTTGCTTAATTCGCGTTAAGCTAGGATGGAAAATAAGAGTGTTTGTTTTGTGGCTGTGAATAGTGATGAAAATAGAAAGTAAACAATGAGAGAAAATCAGTAGGCGAAGGTGTTGGGCGTTAGAGAATTCGCAGGGTATAATGGATCTATTAAATAATTAAACTAGACTAATTTGATAGACATATTCTAGAACACAAACAATAAGTATGATAATTGATCTACTTTCGCGGAAACAATTAATATGTCTAAACAACCTAAATCACACAGGTAATCAAGTAGTTAAACATGCATAAAGATCCAAGTTCGAAATCCACAAAGTTTCATAGTTCTACTCCTGTAGACTATGATTCTTCGCTCATCTAAAGTAGTTAAGGTAAGTCAACAACACTTTCGGTGAGTTTATTATCCTACTATTCAGTAGCTAGATTGTCAATCAAGCAACAAGCAATAACCATGAACATAGATGAAGAACTCTATCGATAAAAACCTAATCTACCAACCTAGCAATCAATCCATGAATCCACTTTAAAAACCCTTTAACCCAACAAGGAAATTGCTCAACCATGATTAAGGACAGCAAAACCATGGTGAATAAGAGATTCATCATTTAAAACGGATTGAACCAAGAAGGGTTTAAAAAATTTCTCTATATTGAAGATACAAAGATGAGATCTTCTCTCTTGAAACTCTTGATTCCAAAACTCTACGAATCCTCTATAAGAAACGTGGCTGCTGTATTATTTAGTGTATTGTGACGGTTTACACCTTATAAGAGGCTAAAAAGAAGTATATATAGGTCTAAGGTCTTCTAAAGTTAAGTTTAGGGCAAAAGGGTTAGAGTAGTCGAAAATGCTCAAATATTGGTCACCAATAACGGACCACAAACACGACCGGTATGGGGCACAAAGTGAATCATATTGTGTCTTCTTGCGTGTTGATAATGGTCTGGTGTACCGGTCCATGGCCTGGACCGGTATGGGGTAATTCCAGGTACTTTCATCTTCGAGGCAGTTTGACATGTCTTCAGTAAATCGGGTGTATCTTTGATATATCATGGTTTTTACCATCTTTTGACCATGATTTAACCCGATTTTATCGAGTCTTTTTGGTATTTTTCTAGTGTTTTAGAGTCTTGGCAGGTTCGTGTATGAATGGAGCTTAATTGTTGATTATGGAGCATTTTGGAGCATCAAGGAAAGAGCAGCTGAAGTCGCGAGCACGGATTTTCAATTGCCGTCAGATTATCGCATCGATCGACGGAAGCACATGTGCGTCGATCGACGGAAGATATTAAGTCGCGAAGGAAAAGGATTTTTCCAATTCTGAAGATTTCCTTTTTACCCCAGAAGTTCCAGAAGTTAACAAATAAAGCCCAGCCCGAATTCTAGCATATAAATACCTAGTTTTCTTTTAGTTTTCTTTTATCAAATAACTAGGGTTTTTAGAGAGATTTTGAGAGTTAGGGAGACGAGTTTTCAGACCATTCAGATTTCTTCGAACCCTTCTGTAATTCTTTCTTACTCTATTTTAAAGCAGTATTATTCAGCTATTGTGATTTGCTTTGCATCCATGTCTGAGTAATCTACTTGTTAGGTTTAGGGTTTTTCAAAGGAATTAAGATGAATTGTTAGAATTGAATTCATGTTAGGATTATCTATTGGTTCTTCATCTAGATTGTTATAACCCTGATTTAGGATTGATCACTCTTAATTAGCTATATTAGGTTGATTAATTAGAAGCGGAAGCATCAATTGATAACCTGACCATAGTCTTAGATGAGCAAAATCACCTATTCTCAAAGGAATTTGGTTTAGGGATTTTGTGAACAATTGAAACCTGAACTTTAATGCTTGCATAAATTGATTGATTTTACAAAGGAATTTGGATTTCTAGGGTTTATGCATAGATAATTAATTCAATGGAAGTCGTTTAATTTTACATTAGAGTTTCAAGTTCGAGAACGGTTCTTCATTAAAATCCTGACAGTTTATTAATTTTACAATTTATCTTTGCCTGCGAATTTCCCGAAAACCTAGCTTTTGTTTAATTGAATTCTTAAAACTAACAATCTTTCTTTGTTTTGAACTATTTCTTGCTTTTATTTTACTTTATTTGCTTAGCTCAATTCGAAGTCATATATCCTATCGTTTGATTTGACTCGCAGTGATTCGACCCCTACTACGACGACCACTTAATTTGAGAGAGTAGCTCAGGGTAAATTTGAGCATATCAATCTTCTTAAGCACAACTCCATGTGATCCAATGCAATTGAAAAGTTGACGCTTCAAGATTTCCAGAGACACCAAGAAAGTATATTTATGGTGTCCATAAGATCTTCAAAGTGGCCCATAATCTGGATATATGAAACTGTTCTAAAATTTGTTTTTTCTTCCTTTTGCTCCTTTTTCTCTTTTTTTGATCTTTTTTTATTGATTTTCCTGTTTAAGACTCTAGAACTACAAATACAAGAAATCTACCTCTAAAGGTATTAAACACTTATTAAAACGCTTAGAAAACATACTAAAACTGATAATAAAATAGGTAAAATATAGAGTATATCAATAATCCAATAAGCTCAGTTGGTGCCTCAACATCAACTTTCGTGGTCAAGAATTACCAAGCCAAACAAAAGGTCATTCAAGCACTTCCACGAACACCTTTAAGGCGGGAAAGTGCCTAAGATCGAGATTCAAGAGATCAACCTTGAATCAAGCTTTGCACAAAACCTAAAGTTTGAAAACACTAGATAACTAATCATAAAATCCATTAATCAAACCTTACAAGCCCCTAAATCTACTAGCCCATAGCTCGACGAGTAGACTACTCACTCATGACTATGAAACGAGTCATGATCGAGCTCGTGTGATGTGTTAAGCGTAAATGCATAAGTAAAGATGAAAAACAACAAAGAAGAATGCTTGAAATGAAATATTAACACTAGAAATATGAAGTACATAGAACATTAATGTTGTAAATGCTTTAAGGAAACAAAAACTTGGGAAAATACACAAAATAAGCTAATGTTCAACAAGGTATAAGGTTATATTTATACCCTTGTGTAACCAGTATCCAGGTCAAGAAAATAAAGGGGAAAAAGCCAACATAATGATAGAAGAATCGGTCACACCCGGTATGGGAAGTGGCCGATAAATGTGTTTGGCGTTGTCTCAATGTTGGAAGATGAATCAAATATGTTTGGCTTGGTATGAGAAGGGTCAAGACAATATAAAAAGGAGGTTGACGGTTTATTTTTTGGTGGCTAACTCTCAAAATACAATGCAACATTGTGTATTAGCAAGAAAGAAAAGGGACAACTGATGCATACAAGGCTCGGAGTCCATTGTTCTACCCAAACCCTTTGATGTACACTCAGTCTTCTCTCTTCCTCATTTCCCGAGTACCCACTAGCCTTTTGTGCTAGATATAAACCTTAAACCAATCTCTTTTCCTCTGTTTTTAGCTCAAGTCCTAGGGAGGTTTCCTTTTTTGTTTCTTTAGCTCTTATTCAATACTTTGATTCTAGCTTACCACCTCTGCTTACAAAAAAAATATGCATTTGCTTTTGTTTTCTAGAGACTGCTAAGCTAACTTCACTTTTAAACACTTCAAACTATTCTATTCTATTTTGTTTTTTCTCCCTAGGCTTGTCTTTCCTTTTCAACCTTTCTTCATAGAAGAAACTAGCTTTAGGTGGGGAATGCTACTGAAATGGTTATGTGTAGTGAAAGACCATCTTAGGGTCTGTGGTTGTGGATTGAAACAGAAAAGGAAACTAACTTAAAATGGATACTTTGCCTTGTCGTCCCCAATGCTTGCAAGATTTTACACATGCTACACTAGAAAAAGGCCTTACACTTAAGAACATATGCATGGTTTGAAAGAAATGGTTAGGGTTCACAGGGTTTGGTACCTTTCTCATCCAAAAAGATGAATTCGAATCATAATGGCCATTCAAATCAAGATAGAGTGGTAGAAAAGGAAGAACATTATTTGAATGTGAGGTGTTTGATCCACAGTCATGATTCACAGTCCAACAATGAGAGAATTAAGTCAAATAAAAGTTTAAGTTAACAAAGATAAGACTATATCAAACAAGTTTTCACTGAGTATGCACTTTCAAGGGTATTTATTTCAAATGTGGTTGGTTCTCAACAGCTCATGTTAATGCATCGGTGAAGTTCTAATGAGGGCACCAATTTGAAACATATAATGCATATTTACAAGGATGCATCGTCACTGTCCCCTAATGCAAGTGCAAACGCAAACTATACATGCTTCTAGACTCGATCGTCAATGAAAAGAAACAAAAGAAATGCACCTAGCTGTTATATTGATGTATGGGATTCAGTTATCAATCGGTTGCGGCTAGGATCGATCGATCGTTTGTTGTTATATTGATGTCTAGTGAAGTGAGCTGGGTGAACGATCGGTCAAATATGGTGACCAATCGATCATGGGCTCTCTGTAACTCTCTGGGTGTTGGTTTTGTTCAGTGATCGATCGTTCACCTAGGTGTTCGATCAGTCAATGTTGATTTTGGATTGTTTTTGTTTTCTTCCTGAAACACTAAGTAAAAAAAAGCATAAAAAATATAAAGCTAAAGATGAAAAACTTAGTAGTGGGTTGCCTCCTACTCAGCGCTTTTGTTATAGTCGTTTAGCTCGACGTAGCTCCTTCTTTGGATTATGGAGAGAGTGATTCTGAGGCGCTTGATGGCTCCTCATCTTATTCTTCTTCTTCTTCTGCATTGTTCTCAATTGCAGGAAATATCTTGCATCTCAATCCATGTATGGCTTTGTAGCATATTCTTTCATCTACATTTGTGAGTACCATCTTCCCATTTAGAATATCGAGCACGGCTCCGGCAGTTACAAGAAAAAGGTCTTTCTAGCAAGTTTTCACCCTTGGAGTAATCTTCCATGACAAGAAAGTCTATACGAATGAAGGTGTTCCCTATTTGCACGTTTAGGTCGTAAACGATCCCTCAGATGTTTCGTGAGGATGAATCCGTGAACCTTACTATGAGACTTGTTGGATAGATCTCCCAAAATCCTAAGTTATCCGTCTTCTCTCGCGTCATAGCATTCATGCATACTCCGGTATCACACAAGACATTGTGACCATCCTTGAATTGAAAAAGAAACAAGGAACTTCTCTCAATATGCCTTTTTTAGCATCTTTTGAGGAGGGTTTGCTGTAGATCTTGTGTTGTTGAATAACTCTTCCATATCGTCTTTAGTCTCTCTAGTGTTGTAGTTGAAGTTTGTGAATGGATATGTCTCCCAAGCTTCGTCAAAATCGATGTTCGGAGGGATTCTCATTATCAGCGCCTTGAGTTTTTCCATAGTTTCTTCTGACATGCTGCCTCTCTTCATCCGTCTTCTTTTGTATAGTAGCACTCTCGTAGGATCGTCGTGGTAGATTCCCTTGTTATTTTCTCAATCGATCATGCTTACATGGACAACGGGGTCTTGCTCCTTGAATTTCCAAACAACTTCCACAATCCACAATCCACACTATATTTCTGTGTAATATATTTTTTTATATGTGTAGAGATACTAAAAATTATGTGATTTATCGTACTCGTTTAAATATTAAAAAGTTATATATATATATATATATCAAAATTTAATCCCTTCTTATTTCGGTTGTGCACGTAACAATATCAAATAGCCACAACATACTCCACCATGTTCCGATCCCGAAACGTTATGTATGTTAGGCTTAACGTTATTAATCTGACCTAAGAATAAATGTAGAAATAATTTATAACATAACATATTTTTCAAAAATACGGTATATGACTCAAAGATATAAAACGAAAGATTGTGTAAACAACCAAAAACTTGTCACCAATTTTCGATCTTATAAATTAATTATTATTTTAGTGTTTATTAAGTAGATAATTCGTGTTTCGAAATTGTTTGGTAATATGCATTATAACAGGGGGGAATTGCAATACTGCCACTTTTGAATTACCCGTTTGCAAGCTTGCCACGTCCAAAAGTGGTTTCACTAGAATGCCACAACTTTTGGCATAAAGGACAAAAATACCCTTACAAAAACAAAAGGTCTTTCCAAACAAATAATTTTCTGATTTTTTTTCTCTTCGTCTTTCTTCTCTTTCTTTCTCTCTCTCTTTTTCCTCTTTCTTTCCAACAATGAAGATCTCTCTCCTCTTTTTCTCCATGAATGAAGATCTCTCTTTTTCTCTTCTTCTATGAAACTAAAAAGGCAAAACAAATTCGAAACCTCTCTCTCTCTCTCTCTCTCAAATAGATCAAAGATCTATATCCAATTTTGTTAGTTTTGTTGTAAATTTGGGTTTCTTTGATTTTATTTGATTTGTGCCTCTTTCTCTATGAGGTTGAAAAAGACAAAATAATCCAGATCTAGATCCGATTTTGTAACTTTTTGTTGTAAATTTGGGTTTATTTGATTTGTATCTCTTTCTCTATAAGGTTGAAGAAGATAAAACATATATGAATATATCTCTCTCTCATATAGATCTAGATCTAGATCCCGATTTTGTCACTTTTTGTTGTAAATTTGGTTTTCTTTGATTTGTGTTAAAAATATGGGTTTTGATTTGATTTTGGTAGAAATTAGGGTTCTAGATCTGCTTTTTTTTATTATTTCTGGGTTTTGACGTTTTTTTGTCACTGGTCCTTATAATTTTTTTGTAAGGATTATAAGCATTTTGTACGGTTTATAAGCTTTTCGTATGGTTTATAAGCCTTTTGTAAGGTTTATAAACGTTTTGTACAGTTTATAAGGTTTATAAACCTATATGTATGGTCTATAAGCATTTTGTATGGTTTATAAGCATTTTGTAAGGTTTATAAACGCTTTGTATAATTTATAAACGTTTTAAAAGAAACTTGTAATACAGTTTTAAAAGTTTTATAATGTAAATAAAAACTATAAACCCTAACCCTACCCCAAAAACTATACTATAAGTGTAAAATAGTTAACCCAAGCCCTAATATTTAAAAAAGTTTTTGTGTTTGCGTTTGAGTTTGCATATGTATTTTTTTTAGAGTATTCATTTTTTTCTTTTCAAATCCAAGAGATAAAAAAGTCTACAAGATCCAATTTCATATTCATGTTTTTCTCACCATCAATTTATTCCGGAATTCGTTAGAGAGAAAGATGAAATTTGATTAAATTTGGTCTATTGTGCAAGAGAAAATAAATATGATAGAGAGATAGGCTCGGACCTGGACAGATTCTTATGAAACAATGGTATTGGGCCTCAAATTTCTGCCACATTTTAGGGCCCATTATTTTTGTTTTTTTGTGTATATAAATGTATCACACGTTATTTTGACATGAGAAAAAAGAAATGTGTGGAGAAAATTTTGGCTATATGAGCCCATTTTGAAAAGAAAATATTAGATAATAAATATTCTTGAGTCTCGTAGGCAAAACAAAATGGAAAAAGTAATTAGTTCCTAGTTCATTAAATAACAAACAATTCCTTTAATTTTTAGGTTAAATACTTTAATTTTTAAACTATTTTTCTAAAAAATCAGCCGTGATAGTTTTAAAATTTGTTTCAATCTTCTTCTTCTTTGTTAGTTGACCTTCGACGGAGAATAACTTAATTGACTTTCGATCAAAGGACAATTGTTTTTAATAATTTGGTTGCAAAAGTATTAAAGTTTTTGATGAAGTTAAAAAATTGTTATCCAAATATATAGATTGTTTATAGAATAATGCTATATAATTCCGATTTCAGTTGCTTCGCTCGGAAAAAAAAACTTTTCAAAGTTGAAATTGATAAATAATCTATTATGATCAAATATGTCACATGAAAAGCTGAACGGTTTAACCATGTTATTGAATAATACCATGAAAGTTTGGTGGATGATTTTACAGTGAAAAATGCAAAAAAAGTTATTTTTCAAAAACGATAGACTTTTTATTAGTTTGTAGAATTTTGTTTTTTTTGGCTTTTGTGCATACTATAATTTTCTTAGAAAAATAAGGGCCCTAATTTTATTTTCGTATTAGGCCTCAAATATTTCAGGATCGGTCTTGTAGAGAGAGAGGAGAGAAAGGGAGAGAGAGGAGAGAAAGGGAGAGAGAAGAGATAAATAGAAAGAAAAAAAAAATCAGATGGAGAGAGAAAGAAAGAGAAACAAAAATATTTTAAAAGAAATATGACACAAAGAGAGGAAAAAAAGAGGAAAGAAAAAAAGAAAATAAAAAAAGCTGACACATGGAGAGATAAATAGAGAAAGCAAAAAAAATCTGACAGAATAATCATTAAGGGTAATCTGAGAATATTTTTAAAAGGTTATGGCATTCTTGTGAAAGTGGTTTTCCCCGTGGCATTTTTGCTAAGTGACATGTTGAAAGTATTAATTTTCAAAATTTCTCTTATAACAATCAAGTTAGTATTGTGTGTTGAAATAATATTTAAATAGTGAGATTTTATAAATATAAATTTAATAATATTAATTACGTTAATTAGATGTGTAAACTTTTTTAATTTTTGTTTGAATATAGGGATTAAAGTATTTGGGATGTTTGAATATGAATATAGTAGTAATAGTTATAATTTAGATTAGAGATTAAATTAT
The DNA here is from genome assembly GCA_900128785.1 of Arabis alpina. Classification (NCBI taxonomy): domain Eukaryota; kingdom Viridiplantae; phylum Streptophyta; class Magnoliopsida; order Brassicales; family Brassicaceae; genus Arabis; species Arabis alpina. Next base: position 29,610,479 of record LT669791.1, read on the forward strand.
TTTGGAAGGTTTAGATATGAATATAGTAGGAATTAGTAATTGTAATTTTATTTAACTAAATTAAAAAGGTGAGAAAAAATGAGAACATGATACCAAAGAAAAAAATCCTTTAATATATAGAAGATGATCCATTGTACAATGCAAAATCATGTCGTTTAGGCTTCTGGTATGAGTTTGAAAAAACTACAAGGGAATGTAAAAGCAAACCCTAAACTCAGATGAGAGAGATTTGATCAGCCACACCCAAACCAGACTGTTTCTGCTGTTCGCTGAAACGGGTAAAGCGGTTAAGTAACTGTGCCGCTTTGCGTTTCCCTCTGTCAGTACCATTCTCAGCCATTTGTATTAAAAGACCCATAATCCCTAATTTCTCAGCTTCAATCAAATGCTGTTCATTCCATGAACACAAGTGCACTAATACCGCAGCTGCGTTTTCTTTGTTCCGTGGTGACCCGCTTCTAATAAACTCTACCATAACCGGGACCGCATCAGCTGATCCAATGACCATTTTCCCTTCCGGGTGACTCGATAGGATAGCCAGAATGGCGAGCCCTTCATCAACCATTCTGCTTTCTGGTTCTGTTAGTGACTGCATTAGCACAGGAACTAAACCGGCTGCCACAGCTTTTCCTTTGTTCCCTTGAAATATGCAGAGATTGAACAGAGCAGTTGCCGCGTCCTTTTTGCCTCTTTGAGATCCTTCACTCAGCAATATCACAAGAGGAAAGATCGCTCCTGCGTTGCCTATAGTCACCTTGTTCTCGTCTATAACCGAGAGGCTGAAAAGTGTGGCTGCTGCGTTTTCTCTAGCTTCCATGTTACCTTTCTTGAGAACATGAACAATGCCCGGAACTGCTCCACATGAAGAAACAATCCTACATTTGTTATCTCGGCATATTGAGAGGTTAAGAATCGATGTAACGGCGTGTTCTTGAGTCTGGGAATCATCGGATACGGTAAGAAGATTAACCAGAAGAGGGATCGCACCTGATGTGGCAATAGCGACTCGGTTATGGTTGTTCTGCTTTGCTAGAAGACGGATTTCTCCTGCAGCGGATCTTTGGTCTTCAGGGCGTTGCGAAGTGAGCTTACATAGGAGTTCTTCGATCTTGTTATGTTCATCAGCAGGAGGTGAGGAGGATGAAGGTTTACTACTTGGTTGAGAATTGCTAGGACGTTTTGGAGGCTCGATGCCATTGGAGTCACACCATTGAGCTATAAGACTTCTTAGAGCATAGTTTGGCGTGACGGTATCACTTGTAAGCGTCTCTTGGGTCTTTGGGCACGTCGAGTTCCCTCCTTCAAGCCACGTTTTAATGCAGTCACGTTCATATGTCTATAGAAGATTCAGACGAGGCCAGTCAACAAAACCAGAAATAAGTTAAAAAGACGCAGAAACGGAATAATGATTGGACCATACCTGCCCTGACGAAACAATAACTGGATCCTTCATCAATTCAAGTGAAATAGGACATTGGAAATCTTCAGGCGGAATTGGGATATCCTGATTTTCATCTTGTGACTTAGAAAGTGGATATTTTTGTCTCATGGGAGCATCATCCAAGTTAGGATTATGAGTTTGCACAAAGTCCTTGATTTTCTTGAGGACCATTGACATCTTCTCAAAACTTTCACCGGGATCACCGCCACTAGAACTGACCATATCAAGTAGAGCCAATGACTCTTGCGTAAGATCTGCTATGGTCAACAGTTGAAGCTTCTCAGCCACTCTCCTGAGGATCTCGGATTCTGTTGAAGTGCCAGTGTCACAATTGCTGTAAAGCGATAAAACATCTCTATATAACTCATCATCATACATATCGCCGCCTTTGCCTATTGCTCTTCGTAACTGAATTAGAACAAGCTCAACCTAACCAAAAAACTTGGTCAAGAAGAAGCGAATGTGACCACGAAATCATAGCCAGAGAGAATGTCTAAAGTACCTGTTCTTGAAGCTCATCTGACATTTCAAGATTTTCATAAGGGATTCCACTCAAAGATTGTTCCAAAAGAGCGGTCACTTTCTGAAATTTAAGCATGACTTGGTCTCTCTCCAAAACCTTAAGACAATAAAGAATCAGTAAACATTCCCAGAGAATCAGACTAACTAATAATAGCAAAATCTCCAAATACTCACACACCAGGTAGATTCTGCTAACTTGGGTTACGAAGATAAGCAAATCCTTAGCAGGAAGAAGCGAATCCTTAAGAGAGAACAAAGCTTCGACAACCTCGTCAGGGACCGACGACACTTGACTGTCCCTGATCTCTTCCAACATAGGAAGAAGAAGCTTCAAACGCCGAGAGAGGTTTCCGCAGTGCTTCTTCATCGGAGTGCGGTGATTGGAAATCGAGGCCATCTCGTTAACTGAATCGATTAAGGTCTGTGCTAACTCTGATTTGTTTGCCATTTTGACCAAGGGAACAGAGAATCCAACGAGTTTTGAGCATGAAAACTAAATGTGAAGACGAACAAGGTCTCTCGGGGAAGACGGAGTCGTCTCCATCGACTTGTAGTGAGAGAAAGATGATGTGGGAGTCTAGAGAGAGAGAGAGACAAGTCACACTTTAGTGCTGACTCGTGACAAACACCACTACTTTGGGTTTGGGTTTGGGCTTGTGCTAGTGAGAATTAATATCGGAATATTTGCCAAATTACCATGTTTTGAAAATCATTTTGTCCCAATGGCTATTCTACCATATTTTAAGTCCCATTAACCTCCTTTTTAGTTGAAACTCTAATTTACCCTTTGACTTTAATTAAAAATTATTTTCGAAATTATTTTTCAAATTCATTAAATAATAGAAAATAACTTATTTACAAAAAATAAAAATAGATATGGCTTATATAATATATTGAATATTTTTTTGTAGAATATAGTAAATAAGGAAATATAATATATTTTCTTTGTTGAAAAAAACGTAATATAAATATTTTAATTAATATATATATATATATATATCCATTTACCCTTTAAATTTAATTAAAAATAATTTTTCAATTTGTCTTCCAAATTCATTAAATAATAGAAAATAATTTATTTACAAAAAATAAAATTAGATATGGGTTATAGAATATATTGAATATTTATTTGTAAAATATAGTAAATAAAGAAATGTAATATATATATTTTTTGGTTGATTAAAAACGTAATAGATATATTTTTATTTTTAATTAATAATAAAAAATTGTTAAAATATTCTTTTTTTAAATAAGGAAACGTTATAATTATATTTTGTCTAAATAAGAAAAGAAAATATTACGATCCTAGATTTAGGGAATTTAATAAAAGTATAGTAAGCACTCCAATATGTATTTTTATTTTTCTTTGGCATATTATATATAATAATTAGAAACCAAATTAGTCATATAATTCTATAATTAAATAAAGTAACATATATTTTAAAAAATTGATTGGACAATTGTTTTAAAAAAAATATTAAATAAGAAAACGTAATTATTGTATTTTTTCTAAATAAGGAAATAAAATATTTAGATCCTAGATTTATGGAATTTAATAAGGATTTAATAACTAATCCGTAGAAAACACATTCTACAATCCTCGGTAGATGTTTGATGATGTGGTAGAATTTATATTCTAACGCTGGTAGATTATAATAAAAACGGCAGAATGCGTAATCTACCGTCGTAGAAAATAGTGCACATCGTGGAACACACATTCTACAAACCGAAGAACATATAACACCTCGCAGAACACAGAATCTACGCTTGGTGGATAACAGTGTAGTTAGCAGAACCAAAAGTCAACAGTTTCGTAGACGTAGAACGTGGATTCTGGAGCCGTAGAAACAGATTATAACATTACTTTTGAACATAATTTTTAACCTATAAAAATATTTAAAAATATAGAAATGACTATTATTTAGATGTTTATAATTTTAAGATTTTTTAAAAAAATTAAAACATTTTATTTCTATTTATTTATTTTTGGGTTAAGGGCACTTTAGACCAAAATTGGTTAAAAAGTGAAATGGGCATTGGGACAAACACATTTTCAATGTGGGGCAATTTGCCAAATCCCCCATTAATATTTTGATTACATATCTTAGAGCTCCTTATATATCGAACCTATAGGATGAGACACTTTTCTCCTGGTACCGGACCAATAAACCCGACCACTGTTGACGATCTATATGTACTTGTTATAGCCCTTGTTAGATGTGTGCCGAAATATTAGAGTAGTATTATTATACAAAGTCAGCCACCACGTTTTCCCTTGGTCTTCGTTATAGATTTATGTTCTAAAAGCATCCCGGTGAAAATTTCGCTTTGTACTTCAATATACAGAAGAATCTTCTAACTTTTACTCTTTTAACTAAATTTATTCATCATGATTTCATTATCTATCTATTGTTTTTCATGCACCATGTTTGGGTAATTCGATTGTTAGGTCTTTGATGTTCAATGGGATACTTCGATAATTGATTGATAATTGTTTAGGGATATTACTAGAGTATTCATCTTTACTATTCTATATGTATGATTTATTTACTGCGCATCTAGCCGTATGATCCTAGGTTGATATTTTCTCCAAAATCTTGTTATATTGCCTGAAATTGAATTTGATGAGGTAAGCGTCTTAACAATTCGAAATGTTAGCTAAGGAGTTTATTGAAAAGTATCAGAACGTGTACTTAATTGCGTGGTTTCACCTTATAATAACATGCGATAGTTGAGTTTATCATGGTGTTAAAACATACAAGTCGGAGCCACTACAATGGAAAGACTTTAAATTTGTGTTTTGTGGTCTTGACGCTTCAGATTGAAAATCCCTAAAATACATCAAACTTTATTGTTGTATGATTCTATGCGAATTACCTAAATCCTAACGTTTTCTCCTATTGATTTGTGTTGCTATTTACATTTTACTATTGTCTTTTATTTACTTTAGTTTACAATCACAAAAACGACAAACATATTTTGTTATAGTTTAGTTTTATTCATTACAATTGGAAATGTGGTTAAGAAGTCTATGTGGATTCGATCCCTTATCTACTATATAAAAGTAGAAAGGGATCTCTCCATGTGATGCCAAATCAGCATTCCATGAGATGCCACATGTACAAGAAAAACCCTTCAACCTTCCTCCTCAAACGTTACGATGTCTGTTCTCTCTTCCAGCTTCCCATCGACTTTAAATGCATATTCGTTTAGAGATAAATACTGTATAGATATTAAACGTAAACGTATAAAATTCCATCTCTTCTCTTCTTCATCTTCTTTCGCTTCGTAATCTTAGTAATTTCATCAAATTCGTTTTCGAAACCATTATTTTTAATTTGTTCATAGACTTGCTGCGAGGAGGAAGAAGAAAAGAAGCTCATGTTGTATATCTTTGAGGTTGCTAACGATCTACATTATATATGTATTCACAATCTTCTCTAAACATATTTGATTTCAATATTGAATTTCTAGGGTTTACATACCATTGCCGGCTTCAGTATCTAAAACGGTATACCACGTTCAATCGCTCGGTGAGAAAACAATGTCCACAGAAACAACCAAAGAACGGTGGAGAAAGTGCGACGACGAACAGAGCAAGAAGAGACGAATTGGTGAGTGTGGCAGCGCTAGGGTTTACAAGCAGCAAAGTAATTTTTTGCATGATTTCGTTTCCAATCATGGTTGCTGATAAAAATCTAGAATGAAGTGGCATTCCTATGATCGCTACAAATCATCAACTCAACATTTAATTAGAAGTATTGTTTCGCTGTAAACGTTATAGCATTCGTTCACTTATTCACTCTGCATTGAAGCTTGTCACACTGCTTGATACATTGCTAAAGAGACTTATATGATAATCTGCAGATTTCACGACATATTTATTTCCTCAATGGATCAAGTGAGTGCTTCAAAATTAATATATCATCAAGATCATGATCCTCATTGATTCTGATGAGCTTTTTCCCTCTTATGCTTTAGCTTATTGCATATCTTCTTAATCTGCTGTTAAATGTCAGCTTAGTTGAGGACCTAAACTGTGATCCAACACGATAGGGTTTTGGCGTATTTCCGCTGTGACTAAGTAATTAAATTCTCGGGGTTTGAGAAGCTCAATGATTGTGCTTTAGTCGGATCTACATATGAGGAAGCTGCTAATCCAATGAAAATGCAGATAATCCCTGTAAACAAATCGTGTATGTGACACCCGTGAACCAATTTTGAGGAAATTGGAGGGTGTGTCGATCAACACTAGTGTGGTGTGTCGATCGACAGGCTGGGTTTTGGGGCTTAAGGCCGGTTTGTTGAGTGGTTGTCGATCGACACGAGTGGTGTGTGTCGATCGACAGGTTTCTGAGGGGCTGTCGATCGACACAGGTGGTGTATGTCGATCGACAGGGGCTTAATTGGTCGGTTTTTCTGGTTCGATTGTTAATCGTTCGGTTGGACCGGGTCGGTTTGGGAAACCCTAGGGCTTCGTATATAATTTGTTTTGGCCGTGTTTTGTGAGGAAGACAGTAGAAAAACAGAGTTATATCGTTCCCAAAGTGTTGTGGTTAGGGTTTGAGAGTTTTTTGTGAAAGGATTCAATTGTCTCGAGAAAGGAGGTCGATTCTTGTGATTGGGAAGTGGATTTTCGTGGTTCCTAGTGGTGATCAAGTCTGATCTCGTAGTTGTCTCGTTTTCCATCATTTTCCATCCGAAAATCAAAGGTGAGTGCGTGACCATGGCTTCTGGGTTGATGGAACGTTAGGGATTCTTGGTGATAGGTTTGTATGTGTTGATTGATCTTGTGGTGATCGAATTGTGTTTGTTCATGCTTGTTGTTGTGTGGTGATTGTTTTTTTGTGCAGGTTTTCGTACTGACCAAGAGGATGAATCGATCCGAGAGGATTATGATCGGTTCCCACGAATCTGCTAGGGGCCTGTCGAACGACACACATGAGGTGTGTCGAACGACAGACTAGTACGAGGGCTGTCAAACGACATAGTTCAGAGGGTGTCGATCGACACCTAGTGGTAGTGTCGATCGACACCTAGTGGTAGTGTCGATCGACACCTAGTGGTAGTGTCGATCGACACCTAGTGGTAGTGTCGATCGACAGCTGTCTGATTGGCTGTGTTGAGCCATTTGTTGTTTATGTACTGTGTGATCTGTATATTTGCCTGAGCGGTCCATCGTGCCTGACTGCGCAGTCATAGATGGGATGACCGTCTCACTGGGTATTTATGATAATACTCACGCATCTTTTTTTCCCATGTAATGCAGGTAAAGGCAAAGTGTGATCGTGGAATCACGGGTATGAAGAGGGAGATGATCTAGGGTCTTGTGTTGGTGTTGTTTCAGTTATTGTTGTTAGAACTGGCTAGGTTGTTGGTTAGTTCTGGAATGTTTGGATTTATTGTTGAATTGGTTTGATTGATTTAATAAAAATGGTATTGTTTGGTTTACTGTTATCCGCTGGTGGTCTGTGTATGTTGCTTGGTCGTTGAGGATAGCATTTATGGGAATGCTAGTCCGAGACCAAGGGTTTAATGTATTGTTTTAAAAAAAGAAACGGGTCGGGTCGTTTCAGAGTAATTCATTTTTTTTTCTCGCAACCTTTCGGTTAGTTTTGTGCTTGATTTTTGCTTTACCGAATTGGTCGTCAATTTTTGCTTCCTCTTCTCTTTAGGCATGTTGGAACCCGTTATAATTTTTTTTAATTTTTGATACTATAGTAACATTGATGCTGAGTTTATCTATTTTGTTTTGTATTAATAGGTCTATGTATATATATAAATCTTACAATTTTCCAACTCCAAGTTGGAGGCTGGAAAGAAGAAAATTGAAGAGGAGTTTTTTGTAGTGGAAGTCATCATGAAAAAATATATTTACACAACGCCAGGTCAAACGCAAAGAAGCAGTGCAATTATATTGCAAATATTGATTCTTGTAATGATATCATGGAGTCCACGTATAAGAGTTGCTTGGAGAAGACTGAAAAAGGAAGAAGCATATTGGGTGCTGTGATTGTATCCTACGGTATGAAAACATTTTTATGTATTCATAAAAGTAAATGTCAAAACTCTTTCAGCTATAGTAGATTGAACACATAATAATTGCGATTAGCATTATTCAATATTTAACTGTTCACAAGTCCCAAATCTCTTTCTAGTGGGTTTTCTTATCTCTGCAGGTACTAAGGGAGAAAGAGTTTGCACCAGTGTAGAAAGCAAACGGGGAAAATTTCAACACATTAGAAAGTGTAACACTCCTGGTTCTACAGCTGCACACACATTGGTCATAGCAGCTGTTGGCTTTATATGGTACTGGTAAAGAATCCTTACAATTCTTCTTTTCATTTGCGCATCTTATCTAAATCCTATGGAGGTTGTACAATAACCGAGGCCATGAACCAAGCAAACAAAACTAAATTGATATCCAATTAAAACCGAAGCATAAGTTTCTTTCTTACGGTGTTTGTTTGTAGTCTTAATATCATATTTCATCTTTATAGGAGATGCATGTGGGAAGTAGTTACAAAGAGGCAAAGATGAAGTGGCAGAAGGGTGAAGAGAGAGGAGATGACAACCAATAATCGTGTAGTCAAGAAGTTTCCAATTAAATTTCATACGGAAAAGCTTATTCGATTTTGAAACTTGTTGATAGTATTTCAAAACTAAAATATCCTATTTCTGACTTTGATTTTTGGTTTGATTATTACAGATACGCTTCAAAATGATGAGATGGTTGTTTATCTAGCCAATGCATTGCACATATCGAACTTTTTTCTTAGTTAATATTTCAGGTAAACTTCATAAACGCAACATGTTTGTATATGATCACATTTCTTTCTTACTAATATGTTAATATCTTATAGTTTTCCTTTTCCACTTTGGGTGAATGTGAATGTGACTCTTTTCGTCTATAATTACAGTCAACATTTTACAAGTCTTAGTTGGAAAAATTAGAAAATAAACAACCTTGTCCAATCCTGGTAAGAAAATAATATCATAAGAGCTCACAAAAACATAATTTTCCCATACAATAAATTACCTTATATTCATGTTACAGTAATTCAATTAAAAATTGTTAAATAAAAAAAATCCCTTTTGTTGAAGTTTTCTAATATTCTCGTATGTATTTACTAGATACACAAGATCCACACCGCCACACATGCATATTTGCATATTTACGTAATTCAATTTAGAAGGCAAATTAATTTGAGAAGCGTTATCATATGATAAAGGAAAATTAGGTGGAATAATATCTTTTGGCATGTAAATTAATAAAGTAACATGTGTAATCGGAAAATTTGGTAACTAACAAAGAGAAAATTAAATTTGACTAATTTACCAAAAATAAATTCAATTAATGTTGTCAAATTTCATCACACTTAATGTTAATGTTGTGAAATTTCATCACACTTAATGCCAAATTATTTATAGAGAAATTTTGAGAATTGTCACTTTCCAACATGCCACTTTGCAAAAATGCCACGGATGAAATCACTTTAAAAATAATGCCACAACCTTTTAAAAATATTCTCACATTACCCTTAATGATTATTTTGTTAGATTTTTTATTCTTTCGCTATTTTTCTCTACATATGTCAGATTCTTTTTTTTTCTCTCTCTCTTCTTTCCTTCTTCCCTATGCGTCATATTTTTTTTTCTTTTCTTTCTCTTCCCTCTACGTCAGGTTTTTTTTTCTCTCTCTTTTGCATCATATTACTTTTAAAATATTTCATTTTTTCTCTTTTTCTCTTTCCATCTCTGATTTTTTTCCTTTCTCCTCTCTCTCTATCAGATTTTTTTTTTTCTCTCATTATGAACCAAATTTCATCTTCCTCTCTATGAAAATTTCAGAATAAATGGATGGTGAGAAAAACATGAATGTGAAATTGGATATGGTAGATTTTTTTTATCTCGTGGAAAGAAAAAAAGAGAACATTTTAAAAAAAAAAGTACATATAGAAACGTAGACACAAAACACAAAAAAGTTTTTAAATTTTTTGGTTTGGGTTTATTTTACACTTTTTGGTTTGGGTTAAATTTTTTGGTTTGGGTATGGGTTTTAGGGTAGGGGTAGGGTTTATGGTTTTTATTTAAAAATTTCTTTTAAAACGCTTATAAACTTTACAAAATGCTTATAAACCATACAAATTGTTTAAGATTTATAAACTGTACAAAACGTTTTTATAAACCTTACAAAATTCTTATAACTCAGACAAATTAGTTATAAACCACACAAATAGGTTTAAGGTTTATAAACCTTATAACTGTACAAAACGTTTATAAACCTTACAAAATGATTATAAACTATACAAAATGGTTATAAATCTTACAAAATGCTTATAAACTATAAAAAATGCTTATAAACCTTATAAAAATTATAAGGACCAGGGACGGAAAAAAATGCAGAAATAATCAAAAAACAGATCTGGAACCCTGATTTGTAGCAAAATTGAATCAAAACCCCAGATTTTCAATACAAATCAAATAAAACCAAATTTACAACAAAAAGTGACAAAATCCGGATCTAAATCTAGATCTATATGAGAGATATATTCATATTTGTTTTATCTTCTCCAACCTCATATAGAAAGAGATACAAATCAAATAACCCAGATTTACAACAAAAAGTTACAAAATCGGATCTAGATCTAGATTGTTTGGCCTTTTTCAACCCCATACAGAAATGTGCACAAATCAAATAAAACCAAATTTACAACAAAACTTACAAAATTTGAGAGAGAGAGAGAGAGAGAGAGAGAGGAGAGTAGGAAGAAAAAAAGAGATTTTCATTCTTAGAGAGAAGGAAGAGAGAGAGATCTTTATTGTTGGAGAGAAAGAGGAGAGCGAGAGAGAGAAAGAAAGAGGAGAGTAGGCATGGGCATATGTCCCGAACCCAACCAGAAAAACCGGGTTTGGAACGGGTATGGGTAGTCTTAATAACCCGAATGGGTTTTATAATTTAAAATTTCGGGTTCGGGTTAGGGTTACCTGAAAATAAAACGGTTATCCAAACTACCTAAAGAACACATATGTATACAAATATACAATTACCGGTATTGGCATGTTCAGTTTCTAGTTTCAAAAACCTAAATCCCCATTTACCAATATATGCTATAATTCCACATAATTCCTTTTCGATTTTCAAGATGGAAAATCCAAATCTTCTAAGGAATTCGTCTCCTCCATCAAAGGAGTCTATAAATCATTCGAAGGTATGTGACTGATACATTATTGTTTTTGATTCAATATACTTTTTGAATTCAATGTGTATAGGATCGATTTGTCTTTGGTGATTGTTTGATATCTTTGATTTGATTATATATAAACCCTATATTCTATATAAATCGATTTGGTCAATATTTCCAGTTCTAGTGAATTGTTTTATAACGAGAAGATAGCATTATAGAGGTCCTACTTTGATGTTTGGAACAACAATTGTTTTACTTAAATAATCATTTGTTTTATCCTTTATAGGATAGTGATGGTGATGATGAACCGTAAACTTTTCACAAAATATTTGTTTAGTAATTTTAGCAAAAGGATCAATACTTTAAAAAAAAAGAATGCATGTTATCCAAATTGGTTGATTATTAATATTACCGCTTGCTAATACAACAATCGTTTAATATGCTTTGGATTTATAAACTATTTCTCGCATGAACTTGTATAATCATTCTATAATCTCTATTTGTTATTTGATTTGTACTTATCATTGGAGGAATCAAGAATGGACAAGGGAGGATAGCGAATCACAAGAAGAAACTATCTTTTAAATTTCCAGTTTGCATTTTAGTTTCATTATGTATTTAAAGTCTTGATTTGGTTTTAGACATTACGTTGCTTTTGTTTATGTGGTTGTTAGACATTATGTATAGATTTGAACTCTTGGTTTAATTTAAACGTTGTTTTAGACATTATCTTGTTTGTCAATTGGTAACTTAGAGTAAATTGCCACATTGCTTTTGAATTTACAAGTTTGATCGGGTTAATTTCGGTTTTTGACGACAAACCCAAAACCCGCCCGAACTCTAAAATACCCAACCCGTATTTCTATGTAACCCGTATGGGTTTTATATGCAAAAATCCAAAAACCCGATACCCGAAATACCCAACCCGAAACTCGATTGGATACCCGGATGCCCATGCCTAGAGGAGAGCGAGAGAGAGAGAGAAAGAACGAGAATAGAGGGAAGAGAAAAAAAAATCAGAAAATAACTTGTTTAGAAAGATCCTTGTTTTTGTAAGGGTATTTTTGTCCTTTACGCAAAAATCTGTGGCATTCTTGTGAAACCAGCTTTCAGCGTCGCATGGCTAAAAAATGGTAATTCAAAAGTGGCATTTTTGCAATTTCTCCTTATTTATAATAAATAAATAAATAATAATTTCACCTATAAATAAATTTAAAATTGACATAAAAAAATATTTCGTTAAAAAGAAACATTTCTTTTTCTTTTTTTCTACATTATACGTTTACTCAAAATAATCATATTTTTTACCTTTCATAATAATTAATTATTGTTTGAATAAATAAATTATATAGTGAAATATATCACAAATTAGAAACTATTGAAATAAATAGTGAACTATTTCATTATTTGGATTTAAATAAATATAGAGAAATTTATTTTAACATATTAATTACTTACTTGATATAATGAATTTCATACTAAAATTGCGTAATAGTGAACTATTTATTAATATATTTAACGATATATAATAATGAACTATTGTTGAATATAACAAGTATAGTTGATTGTTTGTGAATAAAATTAACTCTATAAATAATTAGTGTTTATTTGTAGCTAGCTACACATGAATATATAACTAACAACACTTAAATATAGTTATATATATAATATAGTGAACTATCATATGCGTGAATATAAGTAGTATAGTTAATAATTTGTGAAAAAATTAACTATATACATAATATATTCATAGTTTCTAATTTGTTATATAGTTCACTATATAATCTGTCTATTCAAACAATAATTAGTTATTCCAAAAATTAAAACACTATGGCTATTGTGATATAGTTTACTATATAATTTATCTATCTAAACAATAATCAATTAGTTTGAATAGTAAAAAATTATTGTTTTGATAAAATGTAAAAAATATAATTTGTTTTTATTTATGAAAAATTCAAATTTATTTACAAAAAAAAAAAATTGTGATAATTAATAAAAGACAAATCTACATTAAATTTGCATTAAATATGATGATTTTGATTGAATGTATAAAAGGATAAAATCATTTAATTTTATTTCTCTTTGTTATTTACTAAATTTTCACATTATACATGTTACTTTATTAATTTAGGTGCTCAAACCTATTATTTCACTAATTCACCCATATCCTCTATATATGAAAGGAGAAGCATTTTTTACTTATGTGTCATGCTCTCTTTTTTTAACAATTTTAATTAATTAAATCTAACTATTATTACTCCTACTATCTCCATTCCCAAACAAATATAATCTCTATTCCCAAACACAATTAACTCTAAAAATTAACATTATTCTTTCTTAAATTACTTAACTTAATCACCAAAATTTAGCATTATTATATTTTCTTAAATTTACAATCACGAAGTTTAATGTTGATAATATTATTTTTCTCCTAATATTAGGTAATGCTATATTAATTATAAATAAAATATAGATTACTTACCTATTTTGATTTATTACAACCCCCGTAATGATGAGGGGGATTATTATACCTAAATATCATTACGGGGATTGTAATATCAGCTGCAATATTTTGTTTCATATTATTATTGCAGAGCATATAACAGCTGTAATATCAAGTTTTATCAAATACTCTGTCCATAATTAATTTTTATTTATATCATCAAATTTTGTGAAAACATGTTACAAATGTATTGTACTTGATTGGTAGGAAACAATTTGGAAGAGTGGTGATGTATTGCGTTTTTGACGCATTCTAACCAATGTTTTCAATGGATTTTCGAGTCTTTTCTATGTGTTTAGAGTCTTTTCAGGATAGAACACCGAAAAGAGTAAGGAATTGAAGCAAATGTGCAGAAAGGTCAGAAGTTTGGCATTCGTTGAGGCACTTTTCACCGATGGATTGACCTGAATTTTGAAAAAAGATAGAGTATTGAGTTATCTTTCATTTGGAGGTGATTTGAGGACATTCCAAAGGTGAGATCAGAAGTTATGCAAGTTTTAGTAAAGACATACGAATCTGCCTAAACCGATCGGTTCACTAAAAAGAAGGAAAATTACAGTTTTTCCTATTTTTACTTGGTTTAGCTTAATATTTCGACCAGAACGTGTTTCAACATAAAAGAGATACTTTTTAGAGAGTTTTTTAGGTTACGCTTCTTTTCCAGAGAGATTCATTCACTTTCATACTTTGTAAGCTTTAGGGAGACGATTTCTGACTCTACGATTACTGAGAATAATTCGGAACCCTCTTGGATTTCTTTTATATTTATCATGAGTTTCTTTTCATCTCTTTGCTGTTTCATTGTTTCTATGTCTGAGTAATCTCTCAGTTGAGTTTTAGGGTTTCAAGGGATTTCATGAATCGCAAGAACTAGATACAAATAGGGATTTGTATTTATCTTCATCTACCGTTGTTCTTATTGTTTGAATTAGATTGATCACCTAGTTCATGATGTTAGGTTGTTTAATGCATTAAAAGTGTTCGATTAAATGCATGAACTAACCCTAATGCTTTTTAATTCATAGTTTACATCGTTTACATTGCCATTCTCATTTACATTATTGCAAACAATCACTTTTCATATCATCTTAGCTTAAGTTCGGTTCATATAGTTTGAAGTGTCGACTTGGTTCTCGTGGATTCGATCCCATAATTACTACAACAATTGTTGTGCACTTGCAGTGTTAATTTGGGTTAAAACATGTGTTATCAAGTTTTTGGCGCCGTTGTCGGGGACCAATTGCTTTACCTTTGAATTTTGGGTTGAAGTTTAGTCTAAGATTACTAACTTACTCTATTTTTGCTTGTTTTTGTGAGTTTCAGGTGTATGCAGAGAAGAAGTGACGGCTCTGATAATCTCCTTTACTTAAAAAATCAAGAACTAGGAAGAGTAGAACGAGAAAACAGAAAAGCGAACAGGTCGAAACAAGTCACAATGGATGATCAAGTCGACAATCAAGCGGGTCAGGTTGTTACAATGGCCGATTTTCAGCAGCTTCAACAATAGCTACAACAGTTGCAGCAAGTTCAGCCTGGTATGGGCGATGCTGACACACCTCATACCTTCTATCAGAATCGCTCTACGATATGTGTGCCTGCTTTGAACAGAGCCGATTATCAGTTGCACCCTCAGATGATCGGATTGGTGAAGAACTACACTTTCCATGGGTTACCTGCTGAAAACCCAATGGACCACATAGAGAACTTTTAGGAGATATGCAGTACTACTAGATCAAATGGAGTTCCTGAAGACTGGATTAAGTGTAAGCTTTTTCCTTTCTCTTTGGCAAATAAAGCTTCTAGATGGCTTAAATCCCTTCCTCTTGGATCTTTGACCTCCTGGGATCAATGCAGAGCTGCATTCTTGGATAGTTTCTACACCAAGTCCAAGACAACGTCTCTAAGGAACAAGATTGTCTCTTTCAACCAGTTCTCAGGAGAGTCATTTGGTGATGCTTGGGAGAGGTTCAAGGAATATCGTAGAGAGTGTCCACACCATGGGTACTCAGATGGACAGATTATTAACATCTTCTTTGATGGAGTTGACAATGATTCCAGGAAACAAATCAATGCTGCCAGTAATGGGGATTTCATGACTCGGAGTGAGAAATCAGCATTTGAATTGTTCGAGAACATGGCTGCAAGTTCCAACAATTACCATCCAGAGTATGACAGGTCCAAACGTGTAAGCAGCATTGAGTCTCAGAAGTATGATGATCTTAAAGAGAAGTACAATAAGTTGTTGAAGCAGAAAAGTGTGCAGTTTTGCGAAGATGGGGTAGATGAAGTTTTCTACCAGGAATTCACTGAAGAAAGGACTGATGAGCAGCAAGAAGTTAATTATGTGAATGGACAGGGTTTCGTGCAAAACAAGGGTTTTAATCAGAATTACAGAAACCATCCGAATTTGTCCTACAAGAGCTCAAATGTTGAAAACCCCCAAGATCAGGTCTATCCACAACAAGTTGTTCAGGGAAAAACGTACGTGCAAAACTCGGGCGTTTCTGGTTCTCAGGGATTTTCAGGGCAGACTGGCGTGCAAAATCAGGGCTATCACAAGAATTTTTCACAGGGTTTTCAGAAGCAGTTCGTGCAAAATTCGGGTCAGAATGGATTTCAGCAGAAACAGCCTTTCAACAACTTCCAATCATCAGCTCCAGCGAGCCCAATCCCAGCTTCTCAGGAAAACAAGCTCGAATCGCTTATGCAACAGTTGCTACTGAGTCATCAGAAGTCTGCTACTGAGATTAATGTCAAGATGGATAACATGTACAACGATCTCAATGGCAAGTTTGAGGCCCTCTCATCTCATGTGAAGAAGCTGGATACACAAGTAGCTCAGACTGCTGAGGCAATCAAAAGGCCACAAGGAGTGCTTCCATGAAAACCTGAACAAAATCCCAAAAATGAGTATTTGGGATGCAATGCCATCACACTTAGGAGTGGAAAAGTATTGGAACCAGTTGCTAGAGAAGGAAAAAGTCCTGAGGTAGTCATCGATTTGACTGAAAGAGACGAGTTAGAGGTTGAGAAAGAAGGCAAATCTACAATTGATGATGTTGCAAGAGAACCACAACTTGCTCGTGTCTATGTTCCAAGGGTTCCATACCCTACTCGTCCTAAGAAGTCACGAAAAGACTTGGAAGATGCAAAATGTAAGGAGATGTTGGATGGGATTACAGTGAATATTACTCTTACTGGTGCACTACAGATGATGCCTCCAATGAGGAGAATTGTTAAGGGTTTGGTGACAAGCAAAGTTTCTGGAGATAAAGAAATTGTGAGGGTTACAAAGGATTGTAGCGCTGTTCTTCAGAACAAAGTGCTCAAGAAACTTGGAGATCCAGAAAGATTTGTTCTATCTGTGCAGATTGGAGAGACTACTTTTGCTTGTTCTTTGTGTGATTTAGGCTCAAGTGTCAACTTGATGCCATACTCTGTAGCTAAGCGACTTGGATTCACAAAGTTCAAACCAACCAGGATCTCTCTGGTTTTTGCTGATCGTTCTGTTAAGTTGCCTGTTGGAATCTTGGAAGATCTTCATGTGCAGATTAGTAATGTGTTAATCCCTGCAGATTTTGTGGTCTTAGAACTAGAAGAAGAACCCAAAGATCCTCTTATCTTGGGTAGACCTTTCTTGTGTACTGCTGGAGCCATGATAGATGTGAGAAATGGGCGTATAGATCTCCACCTGGGAGACATAATCATGAAGTTTGAGATAAGCAAGTTAGTGAGAAAACCAATGTTGGATGGACAAACTTTCTCCATTGACGATTCATTAGAGATCTCCAACAAAGTAGGTGAAGAGATTCTAGTTGATGATCCTTTGGAGATTGCTTTGACACAAACTGAGAGTGAGCATGGGTTTTTGGATAGAGACGCGACTGGGTATGCTAAGATGTTGAACTCAAGCCAGACAATGGGGAAGATGGTTGCTTACACGAGTTTGGATGAAGTTGTGGAGAAATCTCCAGCTACAACCATTCCTACACCTTTAGCTAATCCATGGAACAAGCTGAAAGCTCCTAAGATTGAGCTAAAACCACTTCCAGTCGGGCTAAGGTACGCGTTTCTTGGTCCTAAATCCACTTATCATGTGATCATCAATGTTGAATTGAACAATGCTGAAACTGCTTTTGCTTTTGTGTGAACTTAGAAAGTATCGCAGGGCCTTAGGCTATTCATTGGATGATATCACTGCCATTTCACCTGATCTTTGCATGCACATGATCCATCTAGAAGACGAGTCTCTAACTTCTATAGAACATCAAAGACGGTTAAACCCGAATCTAAAAGATGTTGTAAAGAAAGAGATTATGAAGCTTCTAGAGGCAGGGATTATTTATGCTATCTCTGATAGTAAATGGGTTAGCCCGGTCCATGTGGTGCCAAAGAAAGGTGGAGTGACAGTGGTTAAGAATGCTAAGAATGAGTTAATTCCAACTAGAACTGTCACTAGTCATCGCATGTGCATAGATTACAGGAAATTGAACTATGCCACTTGTAAAGATCATTTTCCTTTGCCTTTTATTGATCAGATGCTTGAGAGATTAGCTAACCATGCTTACTACTGTTTTCTAGATGGTTATTCTGGTTTATTTCAGATTCCCATTCATCCAGATGATCAGGAGAAGACCACATTTACATGTCCTTATGGCACTTATGCTTTATCGCAGAATGCCATTTGGACTGTGTAATGCACCAGCCACGTTTTAGCGATGCATGATGTCAATTTTTACTGACATGATTGAAGACACAATGGAAGTCTTCATGGATGACTTTTCTGTTTATGGATCTTCCTTTTTTTTGTGTCTTTCTAATTTGTGCAGGGTTCTACAGCGCTGCAAGGAGAAACATCTGGTGTTGAACTAGGAGAAATGTCATTTCATGGTTAGAGATGGGATCGTTTTAGGACACAAAATTTCAGAGAAAGGCATTGAGGTAGACAAAGCAAAAATCGAGGTAATGACAAGTCTGCAACCACCTGATTCTGTCAAAGGGGTTAGAAGTTTTCTAGGACATGCTGGGTTCTACAGGAGGTTCATCAAGGATTTCTCCAAGATTGTTAGACCTTTAACTCAGCTTTTGTGCAAAGATGTGAAGTTTAACTTCGATAGCGATTGTCTAGAGGCTTTTCACACCATCAAGGGAGCACTTGTTAGCGCTCTAATTGTCCAACCACCAGACTGGGAGTTACCATTTGAGGTAATGACTGATGCTAGTGACAATGCAGTAGGTGTTGTGTTGGGTCAAAGGAAGGAGAAGAAGCTCCATGTCATTTACTATGCAAGCAGGACTCTTGATGACGCGCAGTGTAAGTATGCTACTACTGAGAAAGAGCTTTTTGCCATCGTGTTTGCTTTTGAGAAGTTCAGGTCTTACCTTGTGGGGTCTAAGGTTATTGTTCACACGGATCATGCTGCTTTGAGGTTTCTTCTGACTAAGAAAGATGCCAAACCTAAACTTCTACGATGGATACTTTTGCTGCAGGAGTTTGACTTGGAGATTAAGGACAAGAAAGACATTGAGAATGGTGTAGCAGATCATCTTTATAGACTGCGTGTTGAAGAAGATGTCCCTTTGGATGATAACCTACACGAGGAGCAATTGTATGCCATTAGCATTGGGAACATTGAGCATTACACACCGCCTCGAGAAACCAAGCTTCCTGAGATTCCTTGGTTTGGTGAATTCGCGAACTACTTGGCTGCAGATAGAGAACCTGAGAATTTTGTTGGATATAGGAAGAAGAAGTTCCTAAGAGACATCATACACTACTTTTGGGATGAGCCATACTTGTACAAGCACTGCTCATATGGGGTTTTCAGACGTTGTGTTTCAGAGGAAGAAGTTCCTAGTATTCTCTTTCATTGCCATGGTTCTACTTATGCAGGACACTTTGCTACTTTCAAGACAGTGTCTAAGGCTTTACAGTCTGGTTTTTGGTGGCCTACTATGTTTAGAGATGCTCATGCTTTCGTCTCTAGGTGTGATTCATGTCAGAGGCAAGGGAACATTAACAGGAGAAATGAGATGCCTGAGAATTTCATCTTGGAAGTTGAGGTGTTTGATGTATGGGGTATTGATTTCATGGAACCTTTTCTGTCTTCCTATGGGAACCAATACATTCTTGTCGCTGTGGATTATGTTTCCAAGTGGGTTGAAGCGCTGGCTAGCCCAACTAATGATGTTAAGGTGGTTCTAAAGATGTTTAAAACTGTGATCTTCCCAAGGTTTGGTGTGCCTATAGTTGTAATCAGTGATGGTGGTTCTCACTTCATTAACAAAGTCTTTGATGGTCTTTTGAAGAAGCATGGAGTCAAGCATAAGGTTGCTACTCCTTACCATCCTCAAACGAGTAGACAGGTTGAGATTTCAAACAGGGAGATCAAGAGCATTTTGCAAAAAACGGTGAACACTACAAGGAAGGATTGGACTATGAAACTTGATGACGCTCTTTGGGCGTATAGGACTGCTTATAAGACACCTTTGGGCACGACACCATTCCATCTTGTCTATGGGAAATCTTGTCATCTTCCTGTAGAACTCGAGTACAAAGCAGCTTGGGCTGTTAAGTTGCTTAACTTTGACATTAAGCCTGCTTCTGAGAGACGGTTGGTACAACTGAATGAGCTGGATGAGATTCGTCATATGGCCTATGAGAATTCAAGAATTTACAAAGAGAGGACAAAGGCCTACCATGACAAGAAGATCATTCCCAAGAACTTTGCTGCAAATGATCAGGTGTTGCTCTTCAACTCTCGCTTGAAACTTTTTCCTGGGAAGCTGAGATCACGATGGTCTGGCCCTTTCACCATTAAGTAGGTGAGACCATATGGAGCTGTAGTGTTGCTGGATGCTACAAGGAAAGAGTTTGTGGTTAATGGTCATTGTCTAAAACCATATCTCGCTGAAGCTGAAATCGCTGGAGGAGATTCAATTCCTCTTAGTGATCCACCTCGAGCTAGCCTAGACATAATCCAAAGTCAAGCTAATGACTTTAACCAAGCGCTTAGTGGGAGGCAACCCACTGGTAAATATACATAAATTTGGTTTCAATTTTATTTTATTACTAACTCTAGTTTTAGTTTGGTGTTTTTTTCAAAAAAAAAAAAAAAAACAGAGACCAACGCACGTTTTCACTCGGGCAAGACACCCAGTCAACGGTGAAGCTGTCCCTGACCCGGTACAAGACTCGGAAGTTTTCACTCGTGTGCGACGACCGGTCTATGAATGCTCATTCCTACACCCGGTACAAGACTCGGAGGTTTTCACTCGGGTGAAAATACCGGTCCGCATCACCACAGCCCGTGACTGTTTATTCCAGATTTTTTGTGTTCTTTCTCTTGAACACAAAATTTGTGACTGAAATTTCAAAGAGATTCAAGTTTCGTTGTTCTTCTCTTTCTCCAACAAAGGATTTTCATGGCAAAGACACGTGAACAAGCTAAGAAAGTGGATCCACCAAACGGATTCAAAGAAGGACCACCAAACACGTTGTGTGGCAGCAAAGATGCTGACCACAGTATTGCCAAAACCAAGGGTACACGAGCAAAAGCGCAACCAGAATCAAAGCCACCACCGAAACACATAGATGCCGGGTCTAGTGGAAATCAGTTAACTCAAGCACGGAAATGGAAGTACGTTGCACAAGATGAGAGTGATGAGGATAATGTGTCCGGAAAAGAGTTAACGTTGCGTAAACGACAAACGGCTGTAAAACGAAGTGTTGTGCCAAAAGAGAAAGGTCTCTCGAGTCTGTTGAACAAGACTAATGACACTTAAGGAAAAAAGCTACCAAAGAAGCAACAAAAGGCAGTTGAGATGTCTCTAGTGGATGAGGATGATGAAAATTATGATGCAGGAAAAGTGCAAGCTCCTAGAGGAATTGGACCACAACGGACAGGGATATCTACAGAAGCACTACAAATGCGGGAATTAGCACGTCGACCCAAGCCACCAGAAGAAGAGCCACTAGCACCAAAGATGAAAATGTGGGGGACAGCGATGAGTGTGGATATTGACTACAAGGCTGTGTTGGAAAAACTTTCTATAGAGCCTACACTTCGAATGGATTTTCCTACACTTGACTTGCTTGGTATACGTGAAGATGTGGAGTGGTATTTGGCTAAGTTGGGATTACTTGAGTTCATGAAGCAAATACACGTCACTTACAAAACCCTCACTCGAGAATTTCTTAGCTCAGTCACACTTGCTTATCCAGATTGTTGGAACCCTTTGGCTGTGCGTGGTGTTCTTACTTTCACCATAGGTGATAAGAACTATTCCTTAACGATCGATAAACTATGTAGAGTTATGGGTTTCCCTAGAACAGGTGCTTTATTGTTTCCCCCAGCGAAGTAGTATAAGAAACAGTGGGACGAATTTGCTGGAGAAGAGTTCGAAGGGGGAAGATCGAAATCAGCATGGATCATGCATCCAGCTATTCGTTATGTGCACAAGCTGCTTACGGGCACCATGTTCTCCCGGACAAAAACAAGTGTTGTACTTAAGCCTGAATTTCTCATCTTGCGTGGACCTTTTGCTAAAGAGATGAATGAGGCTAATTTGGGATCTATTCTTGTCCAAGAACTTGTTGATGTTAAGCATTCTACTGCATGTGTGGGTTGTGGAGGCATAGTTACAACAATCTTGGAAGCATGTGGAGTTGGTCTCACAGGAGAGAAACCGATGGAAGGAGCAAATTTGATGGACTTATCTTGCCTTCAACGCATACACTTTCTTGGTGGATGGGTGCAAGATACCAATCAGTTTGGGTATTTGTTTACTCCTCCCTTTAAAGGCATTCACACGTTCTTGTTGCCTAGTGCTGACCTACCCACGTTGAGTTCTGGTAGTCCTACTTTCATACCTTCTGAAGAGCGATACTTCGTCGAAACACCTGAGCGTCGTCTCTTAACATTGAAGCATTATTTTTCACAACAGAACAAGAGGCCAACAGTTAACAAATGGAGAGCTCCTAATCAGACTAATGCGGTTTTTGGGACGAACGAGATTTCTTCTAACATTATTGCTACAGAGCGAGAACATATTACCAAGTTGGAAAAGATTGTGTCTTCTCAAAGTAAGACTATTGCCAAGTTGGTCATGGTAGTACAGAGGCTTGCACCTCCTAATTTCTTTCGGCGTTCAGGAACAAAAGCAACCTCACATGCACCGGATGATGAACACAATGAGTTTTCTCTTGACATGGTAGATAGCCAAACTTACCAAGCCGACGAAGAAGTTGATGATGCAACCAGCCAATCACACAACACCATTCTTGATGCACGTCTACAGCTCATTCTCGCTCCGAACATTGTCGCATCATCATCTTCACCACTTGGACGTACGCGTTGGACCATGTTCACTGATCGATCAGGTGTCCCAAATTTTTCTTATTCATACAATTTTTCTTTTTATTTTATTAACTTATTGAGTCTGTTCCACTTTCTTTCCGTTGATTTCTTTTACACCGGAGACGGTGTAAATTAAGTCTGGGGGAGAGTGTGTATCTTGTGACTAACACATTTTTTTTTCTTTGTTTTGTTTCTCTTGAGTCATTTTGATGTTTTTCTTGAGTCAGTCCAAAGTGTTTTATTGAGCCAAGAATATTATAGTCAGGAAACTATGATGTAATATATCTCTTTGTTTATTGACTATCTATTTTTAGTGGCCATTGCTACAGAACAAATTCGCTTTCCGACTAATGGAAAATCCAAAGGCTGACCAGTTAACTAGAGACGTTCCTCATTTCTAGTAGAATCCACTAAATTGAGCTAATTGCACTCTCATCGGAAGGATTGGTGTCCACAGAACTTGATTCCTCGTTCGTACTTGACAAATGCACTTTTGCTGAAAAGTGATGGTACTCCTCTCCCCCTTTTGATCTCCCTTCAGAGCAGTGCAAAAGTCCGCATGACCCTGTCTCCTCACAAGGAACAACACTAGTGATGCGCTGTTCTAAAATATATATTTATATATATACGACGGAAAACGAGCCTGTCTCCTCACAAGGAACAACAGTAGTGAGCTTACAACCCTGTCTCCTCACAAGGAACAACAGTAGTGAGCGCCGTTATGAGGACTTACAAAAAAGGGTATTGAACAGATTAAGTCTAGGGGAGAAAAATAGTACCAATGGTTGATTAGGTGATTTGTCAAGGTATTGTACGGGAATGAATCTAGAAGGTTCTTGGCACTAAAACTTCTGATGAGGCTAGCAATGATGAATTGTGGAAAATGCTGCGAAATGAACGAATGAATTTGGAGAGTTGGAAAAGTCTAAGGAGAATTACATGGTGGTTTGTTAGGGATTGTTTTGCAGTATGTGGATTACGAATTTAGAGGTCATTAAACGCTTCAAAAGAGAAGCTGAGTTTTCGCGTTTTCAAACCTCTTTCACAGGTTTAGACTTATGTTTTGCTTGAGGGCAAGCAAAAGGCTAAGTCTGGGGGAGTTGATGTATTGCGTTTTTGACGCATTCTAACCAATGTTTTCAATGGATTTTCGAGTCTTTTCTATGTGTTTAGAGTCTTTTCAGGATAGAACACGTTTGGATGGAGTGTAAGGCAAAACAGTAAGGAATTGGAGCAAATGTGCAGAAAAGTCAGAAGTTTGGCACTTGTTGAGGCACTTTTCACCGATGGATCGACCTGACATTTTGACACAAAATAGAGTATTGAGTTATCTTTCATTTGGAGGTGATTTGAGGACATTCCAACGGTGCGATCAGAAGTTATTCAAGTTTTAGTAAAGACATGCGAATCTGCCTAAACCGATCGGTTCGCTAAAAAAAGGAAATTGCAGTTTTTCCTATTTTTACTTGGTTTAGCCTAATATTTTGACCGGAACGTGTTTCAACATAAAAGAGATACTTTTTAGAGAGTTTTTTAGGTTACGCTTCTTTTCCAGAGAGATTCATTCACTTTCATACTTTGTAAACTTTAGGGAGACGATTTCTGACTCTACGATTACTGAGAAGAATTCTGAACCCTCTTGGATTTCTTTATATTTATCATGAGTTTCTTTTCATCTCTTTGCTGTTTCATTATTTCTATGTCTGAGTAATCTCTCAGTTGGGTTTTAGGGTTTCAAGAGATATCATGAATCGCAAGAACTATATACAAATAGGGATTTGTATTTGTCTTCATCTATCGTTGTTCTTATTGCTTGAATTAGATTGATCACCTAGTTCATGATGTTAGGTTGTTTAATGCATCAAAAGTGTTCGATTAAATGTCTGAACTAACATATATGAGCAAATTGTCCTTAACCAACGAAAGTTGATGTTAAGGCGATTTGTGAACATATCAAACCAATTCGTTAATGTTTGTTTAGAATTCTAAGTTCAAACGATAGTTTAGAACCTTAGGTTGTTAGATAAAGTCTCTAGTGCCACGACAGTGGATTAGTTATACAATTATGTTTGAGTTCAAGATTGAGCTGATTAGTTCCCTGAATAGTTATCTGGTTCGCGATCTCTGATTTCCTGCGAAAATCCCTAAAGCCTAACGCTTTTTAATTCATAGTTTACATCGTTTACATTGCCATTCTCATTTACATTATTGCAAACAATCACTTTTCATATCATCTTAGCTTAAGTTTGGTTCATATAGTTTGAAGTGTAGACTTGGTTCTCGTGGATTCGATCCCATAGTTACTACAACAATTGTTGTGCACTTGCAGTGTTAATTTGGGTTAAAACCTGTGTTATCAAGTGGATGATGCCAAAATCTACAATTAACAGAAGGAGAAAGAGTCGATGGACACAACAAGAGGAAAGAGACGAGAAGGAGAGGGTTTGTTTGGTTTGGTACAATTTGGTTTCCACTTGGTACAATTTATTAGTTTTTGTGGAATATAATTTTCTGGTATTCGATAATAAAAAAAGGTGTATGGTTTGGACACGTTAAGACGCTTTGTTCAAAGAGAAGTGGAGATTATCAGTGTATTATTTAAAGGGTTAATTAGGTGTATATTAGTATTGGGGTCTGAAATTAGGTGTGTAACATGCATTGACAACTATTTAGGTGTATAGCATTATATTGTTACATTCTGACGAAAATACCCTTAATTAGGTGTTTAATGAGTGTTGGTACAAAAAATTCCTAAAAATCTATTACTACAAGTTGAAAATCAGCTACCGCCGTAAAAATCCCTAAAAATATCTATAAAAACTATAAATAGTTTCATCATAAAAAAGATCTACATTAATCCTTCTTGGTGGCAAATCTGGAAAATAAGATCCGGTATGTATAGTTAACTATATTCAGAGTTTTTTTTATGTTGTTATAGTTAGCTAATTTCTCCGAGAATAGTGAACTATTTTTTTTCCCAAATAATAATATAGTCTACTATATAGTGATTCAAATAATAATAGTTCGCTATATATTTATTATAATAATCAATTCAATTGAAAATATGTTGGTCTATGTGTTATCAATATTGCTAATCAATATAGTTAGATATTATCTCATCAAGTGTGACCAAAATAGTTAACTATTCAAACATTAACTAGATAGCTATTCAAATAATAATATAGTTAACTATTCACTTATATATTTGTTTATATGTTTATCAATATAGTTAGCTATTATCTCACCATTCACCTTTGTATTGACTAACTCGCGAACAAAACATAGGTAGATATAATCTTTCATCTTTAGAGAAAAAAAAGTGTGAAAGGTAAGATATTGTTGCTATTTTTGGTCGGAATTTTTAGAAAAAGAAGATTAAAAATAAAGGAGGAAAAGAATAAAAAGAGGAGAAGAAAAAGAGATGTGTAAGGCTAGGAGATGTGAATTCAGAGAAGAAGAAGAAGAATGGCAGTGAGGGAGGCGTGAGATGTGAGAGAGAAGAGGGTAATTTTTTTGATTTTTTGTCTAGGGTTTTGATTTTTAGTTTAAGGTAAATAAAAAAGAGAGTAAGTTAATTGGAGTGAGGGTAAAATTGTCATTTTCTGTTACATACTTAATTATTATTTTAAGTGTGTTAAATACTTAATTATTAGTACATAAGGTAATATACATGCTAATTACTCTGATTTAAATCAGATTTTTAGCAAGAAACTGATTGAAATTTTAGTTAATTGCTCGATATTAGGTTACATTTAAACCCGTGCACAGCACGGGTACTAATCTAGTGATAAAATAAGCTAAAAATATTAAAATGAACTCAAGGTATGAAACGTTATGAAACAGTAACAATTATATATCAATCATGCATTATAGTATTTACTCAACATAAAAAGTTTATTCATTTATATAGAAATGTAAAATTATAAAAAATGCTATCCTAAAGTGTGGTGGATATATTTATCATATAGCTATCATCATAAATCAAACACATAAAGGAATAAAGAGTTGTCATCACAAAGTTAAGGAAAAGTCACGCGTAGCATGGGTACTCACCTAGTCTACAATAATAGTGATTGATGTGCACTTGTAGGAAGTTGGTTGAGAGATTAAAACTCGATAATACTCCATCATAATACTCAAATAAAAAGAACAACAACATAAATAATCATTAACAAGAACACAAATTTAATCTTTATATATCTTAAACAACATAAATTTAATATTTAATATCCAATATTCAATAAAGAAAAATATCAGACTGAAGCGAGTTTACGATTAAAAATCAAATCATCAAAAGAGTCATTATAAAACATAAATTACTTAAACTAATGACTTGAATACCGGTTAATGGACTCATGAACATATGGTCTTAGTGTCTTTAGATCTTCGAGCATATTCTCAAACTCCCTTATATTGTAGCCTTATCAAGTTTCATAAAGATTTACGAAGTATAGGTGATTGACCGTGTTTCCTTCTTTAGTTTTCCCAAACGTGACTTGCGTACATTCTGCGGTTCAACATCTGAAACACCAAAATTGATGGCACTTATGAGGCCTTTTTGTTTATCTGAAACCAACGTCATACCATTACTGCTGCCAAACCCCTCGTAGTAATTTAAGAAACCACTCCCAAGTGGGGTTATTCTTAATTAACTTGTACAATTGCCTTAGCAAGCGGATGTATTCCATCATTAGCATCTTGACCAGTAATACTCAATAATTTCCCTTTCATACGGCCCTTTAATTGAGATGTTTCATCAAGATATATTATGCGTCTATACACTGTTTTTCATCCATATTTATGAGCATGGAAACAACAAGCATAGAGTTTGTCAAATACTTGTGCTTTTTTCCAAGTATGATTGTTGAAAGAGTTTAGCACTATAAAAAGAAATTATAGAGTATAAGAACCTGAATTATAATAAGAATAAAAGAGAATGGATGGATTTGGAAGTATAGAAAATATCATAGAAGAATAAGCTCTCTTAGACAGGTTTTTCTAAATAAAACCTTTGAGAGGCTATATCACGTGTCATCTATTCTTTTGAAATGTATTTTTCATTTAAATAAAATTACAAAACATACCAGCAAATATTATACTGAAGCGAGTTTGTGATTCAAAGTCTACAAGGTCTAACTCGTGATGTGGAGCTACACATGTGTGATTATTGTTCAGATAGGGAAACGTACCTTAGCTAACCACATAAGATACCTTTTCTGGTATGCCCTCTTCCGGTCTGTCATAGGGTCATCCTCTTGAGCCACATTGGTTTTGCTATTTGGATCAGCCACATCGGTTTGTCATAGGGTCTGAATTCCAACATCCCATTGGCCGCATAATGTAAAGAAGCCAATCTTGCCATGGAAACCATTTGCAAAAATCCCCTCTCAACTCCACCTGCACTTTATTAATGATGGTTTTGAGCAGTATATATGGTGATGCCATCAACAAAATGATCAACACCTTGAAAGACTTCTATTGGAGGGATTTAATGCTTCAATGTACTCTCAACATGAACATGAATGACTTGGTTCTAATACAAGCACTTTGTATTTTATAGACAAAACCATGATTTGATGAGCACTTCTTCAGCTTCCTTGTCTCTCATAATTTTTTTATTTCTTTGTGACATCAACTTGAAATTCATCAACATAAACGCATAGGAAATGGCTTTTGAGAGTAATATGTGTGGTCCTAAATAACATGAACCATTTATCTCCTCTAAGAAAAAACAGGGAAAACAATCTGTTTGAGTTTTCTATTGGAACTTCTTCAAAATTAGAGAAAAGAAAATTTGCAAACATATAATATGAAAAGATAACTGAAGACAGAGAATAGAGAATAAAAATATTTGGAGAATAAAGAATGCAAGACAGGTTTGCAAGATCTTATCGCAATGATACCATGTAACAAATGTGTTTACAAAGCCTATAGTTATATATAAATATGGGAAATCATCAATATGGTGTAAACACTTCATAACAAATTTCATGTTCTTAAAGAAAGAGTTTAACAGCAGAATAAGAGATTATGAAGTATAAGAACATGACAGAGAGTAAGAATATAAGAGAATAAGATAATAGACGAACCAATAAGTATAGAAAATAACATAGAAGAACTAGCTCTATTAGAGATGTTCACTCTTTCATCTTATTCATTTCAGAACATGAATTACATAGTTATAAATAAGATACTCATTATAGGAAATATATCAAAATATATTATAGATAGGACCAAAGTCTATTCAAATTTCGTCCATCATGCATGTTAAAAGAGAGAAGGAAGTGTAGAATCATCCTATTGGACAATCACTTCGATATGCCATTAGTCAACCACATAAGCTGACTTCTCGGGTTTGCCATCTTTCGGGCTGCCATCTTTAGGTCTGTCATGGAGTTAGACATCTTCCGGTCAGCTTCTTGAGCCACTTTGGTTTTGCCATTTGGTCAGCCACATCAGGGGTCATCCACATCGGTTTGTCACAAGGTCTGAATTCCAACAATCTCCAATAAAATCCCAAAAACCCCAAATAATAAACCCAAAACCCCAAATAATAAACCTTAAACCACATATACTAAACCATAAGCCGCAAAACTAAGCTCTAAACCCCAAATACTAAACCCTTGGGGTTTAGGGTTTAGTATTTGTGGTTTAGGGTTTATTATTTGGGGGTTTTGAGTTTATTATTTTAGGTTTTGGGTTTACTGTTTGGGTTTAGTATTTGGGGTTTTGAGTTTATTATTTGGGGTTTAGTATTTAGGGTTTAGGGTTTAGTATTTTTGGTTTTGAGTTTATTATTTGGGGTTTAGGATTTAGTATTTGGGGTTTAAGGTTTAGGAATTTTGTTATGTTTTTTTGTAAACCTATTTTCATTAGAAAAAAAGAAAGACAATATTAAAAAAAAATATTAGTCACGTGGAAAGAGAGAGAAGAGAGAAATATAGTGGTCCCTACCATTAACGTTATTTTTGTGATTTATTTAATAAGTTTTTTTATCTAAAATTTGATTGGTTAAAGAGGAGGGGGTGGATGAAGTGGTCAACGGCCCGTAGGGGTAGACCTAAGAATTGTTCATGCAAAAAAATATTTTTGCTTTAGAGTTCGTATCATAAATGACTCAAATATTTAATTTTTTAATTAAATTGACTAATGAATATAATTACCTCAACAGAAAATAATACAAATACTGAATAACCAAAGTAAGTAAAAGAGAGTGAGTTTAGTTACGCTTTTTCCATGTATATGAATGTCATTAATTAGAAATTAACAAGATTCACGGCTCATTGAGTAATAAAGTGTGTTTGCTATCATTGAAGAAAATAACTTAGTTTGCATAAACAAATATTGGTGAATTGAAAACGATTAAAGAAGGAGCTCTATCTTAATCATGTGAATTGTTGTCGTGGTATCGTCAAAATAGATGTTTGTATGCTATTGTGGTACGGGAACATCTTTTATTGACCTTCTAAAGACTCGAGAAAAGACTTTCAGTTTGGGTTCAAGCTCTCATCGAAGCAGAGTACACTACTTGACATGAGAGCATTGAAGAACCAATTTTTCACTCTTCGTAAGCCATATTGCACTACAAGAAATAGATCAGATTCTGACGACCGATTTCGTCAAAAGATGGTCGAAAACACCTCTTTCCAACCACTTTCTGACCATTTAATATGGTCAGGAAAGCTTCGTCATAAAACTAATTTGGTCGGAATATGGTCGGAATTTCCTAACCATTTTAGTGGTCAGAAATATAGTCGGAAATACTCGTCATAAAATGGTCGGAAATTTTCCAACCACTTCCCGAAGAATTTCCGACGACTCAACATTTAATTATTTATAAAATTATGAATTAATTAAAAGAGCTCTTATAATAATAATACGAAAATACCGAAAATTATATTGAAATCAAATAACTTAAATTAAAAATGAATTGAAAAATAAAACTTGAATTGGAAACAGAAGGATAAGCATCTCTTAAAATATAATTAACCATGTCATTGTCATCTCTTAAACTTGAATTACGGAGCTAATCTTAAATTTCTTATGTCTTTGTATAGAAGTAACAAGTCTGGAAATTTGTCAAGCATCAACTTCGTCATGTCTATCAATACTTGATTTTCTTGTTCTTCTCTAGCATCAATTGGTTTTCAGAACATGAATCTTTGAATTTCCTTTGTACACTTATTGGAGATGTTTTACTTGAATCTTTGTAATACATGTTCATACTATTCTCATAGTAATAAAATATCAATTTCGTGTTAAAAAAAAACAAATAGTGGAAAAGAAATGAATTCGAACAGAACATACGGAAACAAATAATTAATCAATAAAATCTATCCTTCTTTACCTTCGTATTTGATATTTAATAATATAATACTGAATAAATATGACTACAAAACTAAAACTATAAAATTATATAGTGTAGAATAAAGAAAATAATTACTAAAAACATTTTTTTGTTGAAATAATTGAAATAAATATAATGTGGAATTCTAAAAAAACAAAACGTGGAATTTAAAAAAAAAATTCCCCATGTAAATGTCTTGTCAAAACCATATTCAAATTTGATCACATAGCCCTGATTTTAATTTTAACGTTCTCTTCTTAAGAATTAAGAAAAAAATATGTTAAAAATAGTTTTCGGCCGTTGGATAGCCCACGCAATATTGTGCGGTTTTACAAAGTTTTGGCTTGGTATGTAAAACGAAATCGAACAATTTGGGCTAAAGGCCATTTTGATTTATTCGCCAATAGTCGCACAATACAAGTAGATTAAGGTTCAGATTAATAGTAGATTATATGACTAATCAGAATCTAATCGGGAACTCAACTTTTATATTCTTCTCATTTCCACCTAAGACCATTTTGAGCCACCTAATTACGTTACCAAACCAATGAAAGCTACTTTCCAATGAAAAAGCTAATTAACGATCTTTATCACATCTGAATCTTGCTTCTCATTGGACAAACAAGGCTCTTATTTCTTTCTGACCACCATTTTATTCATGTTAGGTGGAGACTGCTTCTATATTTTCGAATATAATTTTCGAGAAGTCTTATTTGAAAATTCACCCTAAGTATAAAATATTGTAGATATTGTTGTAGTAAAGAAGAGAAAGAGAGAATTGTGTTGTGTATTATTCCATGAGAAGTACAGAGTATATATAGGGATACAATACTAAAAGAGGAACTAGGGTTTAGGAATACTCTAGAACATGGGCCTCTAATGGGCATCCACTAAATGGGTTTATAACACTCCCCCTTGGATGCCATTAGAGTAAAAATAATCCTAATACGCATAAAATGTTGCCTCATTAAAACCTTACCAGGAAAACCCAATTGGGACAAAACCATGGTTAAGGAAAAAGAGTGCAACGCGTTTTTACTCCCCCTGATGAGTGCATAACTTGAAATCTTCGTGATGCTGCAAACTTGTTTCTTGAAGGTAATAGTTTGAAGCGTCTTGAAAATAAGTCCACCAAAGTTTCGGTTGAACAACCTCTTGAACATGTACATCGTCATTCTTCTGCAACTCATCAGTCTTCTAGATGATTCATCTGGATCATTCTCTTTATTTCTCTCATTATCATTAATGTATGATATTCTTATGAGAGATTGATAGGCTTTCATATATCATTATAATGATAACATTCCTCTATAAGTGTCTATCATTTGCGTGTTCTTTGATGTCTCGTTAAAAACCTTTCATAGAAAAACCCAATGGGATAAAAACTATGATAAGGGAAAAAGAGTACATCCACGCACATCATTATATTTCTCCCCCTCGGAAACATCTTCTTCAAGAGATGAATTCCGATCATATATGCTATCTCTTTTGAATTATTATAAGAATAGCATTAATGAACAAACTCATATGATATCTCATATCATTGGACTTCTGGTCCATAACATCCTTTCCTTATAGAAGATCATATTTTGATCTATTTGGACTTAAGGCCTAAATTTCATATATGTACAATTTTCTAAACATTTCTCTTGTACATAATATTCATGCTCTTCTTGTAAAAGCTATTATATTTGACTTTCCTTTATGTCAAATACATATTTCAATCATGAAATAAATCATTGAATTGCTCTAATCTCATTTTATGTATAGTACTTCAAGACCAAATATATATGAGCATTTTTCTGTAATATCCTTCAAGGATCTTTGAACATAACATCTTTTCGCTAGATGATTAATTTGGGATATCTGAAGATAATTTTATCTTTCCAAATCCTTTCTTCAGATTTTTCATTGTATATAGATCTCTTCAGGAGTTCTAATGATGTTCAAATCATCAACATACATTATACAAATCATTTAGCAAATCTCTTTAACAATGTATAAATTGTTAACATCCAAAAATGAATTTGCTTCTAGCAATTAAATCCTTCTGGGACTTTCATGTAAATATCACTATCTAGTGATATTTTATCATATATTATCATCATCGTACTACTTATGATAAACTCTGCCGGAGTTTCGATGATCTTCAAATTAAGGATCCATTCGATCCATAACATTTTGATATATACATGGGTACATTGATTAACCTTATGAAATTCACTTTCAGGTTATACCCCATGTAACATATTTGATTCGATCGAATAACTAAAGTTTTTGATAATAAAATTTTGAAATCATTAATCCTCCATGGATATATCCTTCTAGGATTTTCATATAAATTTCATTATCTAGTGGGACATATCAATAAGATATAAACTATAAATCAAGCCTTTCCTTTTCTTGCCAAACTGATAATGAACTTGAAAGTAGTTGCATCCACCACACGAGAATAAACCTCTT
Organism: Arabis alpina; assembly: GCA_900128785.1. NCBI lineage: Eukaryota > Viridiplantae > Streptophyta > Magnoliopsida > Brassicales > Brassicaceae > Arabis > Arabis alpina. The sequence goes on from LT669791.1 coordinate 29,644,305, forward strand.
AATAATCTAAAGTTCAAGATCTTGTGAAATTTTCACTATTTTCACATAAAGACTTGTTTATCTTCCACTAGTTTTACACTTCAGGTGTATGGACTACTGGTCCAAAATTCTCTACAAGAGATTATAATTATAAGTCTATTTCTTCCTTTCTATGATTGGCCAATCATTACTTTGTGTACACTTTTCAATAGACTTTCTTGATCCTCTTTTTCATAATATCAACTGCTTTCTCAATGCATGCAAAAATATTACGACGTCGATTTTGCTTTTCGATTCCATTTTATTTATGACATGACATAACTATTTGAGATCTCTTTATTCTCAGGTACCTGAATTTATGTCTATGTCATGTTTCTCTTCAGGAGATCATTCGTATATATAAGTGTTTCCTCAATCTAACCATTGTGAATTAAGCTCCTTTTCTTTTTGAGGATTCTTATATTTGGAACCAAATAGGTCTATCACGCTTCATGCGATCTTTAGACTCATTAGCAGTTTGATATTGTCCTTTTGGGACATCAATTATAGTTGGAGCATTACAGCTGGTAAGTGACTTTATCACTTTATATGGGTCATAAAAGCATTTGGCAATCAATGCTATAAGCTTTGAAATGAATTATCCTTTGGACTTCTAATTTACATTTTTTTTTTTCGTCCGAGGATCAATGATAATTCATTGCAGCTTATTTTACTTTCCAGCTGTTTATTTTCTCCCCCTAATGTTGGAAAGACTGACTTATTACAGTCTACAAATCAGGCCTTATTTAAATCCTTCAAGGATGGCTCTAGATTATTAATATCAATGGAGATTTATATCCAACATATATTCCCATCTTTATTTAAGGATCCATCTTCAAAATTATGTGGTGGAGCAACTGGAATGTATATCGTACATCCAAGATCCTAGATGGAAAATAACTGGTTATGACCCAAAAACCAATTACAATAGGGGACAAATATTGATTATTTATTGGCATGATGCGAATTATGTATGAACATGTGCTACCATATGTTCAACATTTATCCTAATTGATGTTGTAATCATCAAAGGCTCATGAATTCATTAGAGTTATTAAGATGCACGATGGGTGATCAGCCCTGCAACATCTCAACATTCTAGAAAATTCATAGATTCCAATTCTGTTAGCCTCATGAAAACAATATATTAATTTATCTTATCAGCAAACATCACATGACAAATCATTACGAAGAATCTTCTAGTTCTTCAATGATTGTCTACATATATTACTTTTCGCATCACTATTGAATCGTAATGGTCTAACCGATTCATGCCAAAGAAAAATATATTTCATAAACTTCTGATTTATTATATCTTTTCATCTCCATTCTACAAATCGTTGTGTAGTACAAAATACAAGTAGTTTCACAAAAATACTTTTACTCTTGGGAAATACTAAGGTATTTACATTTCCTTTACTTGTTGTCTCAAGATGATTTTTTCTAAAAATCTCATAAATTTATGTTATGAAAGATTCGTATGAACATAGTCTTATGAATCTTCTGGATTCATGTGAACATAATCTTCTGGATGTTTCACTTATTATGGTATGTGGGATTTTTTAACTCTCCTCCTCGAGATGATAACACTGATTTTATCAATCTTAAATTGAATCCCTTTTTAGACTCAATAACATATCCTGCTCGGGACATGTATTATACCTTAAATCCTTCTAACTTTTGAGACTTATGAGAATCAATGCATAAATATACCAACTACATTCCCATATGCAATATTATCAATGTGCTCTTCTGGAGCATTTATATATATGCTCTGGTTGAGCATTCAATAAGCCATGTACTACCTTGTATTGTACTCTCAATAGATTCGTTCATTTTCAAAATGATTCACATATCTTTGACTTATAACCATCTCAATTATCTCAATTCTGGTGAAAATATGAGTTCCCGATAGAGACTTTTCGATTTTGGATCTCGATCTTGACCATGACCACATTCATATCCACTTTCACATTATGACTCGTTCCATAGCAATTTCTTCAACAAATACTATTGGTATTGCCATTTTCTTCTTTAGTATATGATATCACATTCGCTTCATGGAATGGTGCTTAACAACAAATACAACATATGTTCAGTCTCAATGAGATAAGATATAAGTTCTGAAAAACTCTTTAAATCTCTCTTCAGAAATTGTTGTCCACACGACAACATTACTTACATGAAATTAAATTTAAGTATGTCTCGATAAGAGATATCAAATTGCAAGTAATTCTGAACATATGCGAATTAAATTCACTTAAAGACTTCAAGTCTTGTAGGTAATATCAACCAATCATTTTAGGCTTTAGGAAATATTACATTCTGGTGATCATACCTTTCCTTTAAGAATTGCTCTGACTAAATCTTTGGTCAAGCAGTGAACACTATCTTATGGATATGTCACATTAGTGAACTTTCGTAATCAAACAATGATCATAATCTTCTGGATATGTCATTTATGGTCTGTGAGATTATATTATTCTCTCCATCGATGATGAAACTTTAGGTTCATCCATTAAGACTAAGTAATAGTCTTATTAACAACATTAGTTGTACATGACGAGAATATCAAATCAATATCTCCGAATAATCATGAGACCAATCAATGATTCTCTTATCAATTTCTATAGTTGATAATTCTCAAGCTAGTAAATAAAACAAGTAACATCAAAGCATGTGTCGACCATTGTAAATAACTAAATATGCTTTGGTTTTTAATGCAATTTCTTAAAACGAAGTACTTAATACCAATTTGATAGTTTGTTTCTCAAGTTTGATAGTTATAAAGCACTAGGTTAATTATTAAGTACCAGAGCGAATCAATCAAGCACTAGTGTTTTTTTTTATTTTTTATATATATATAGTAAAAGCACTAGTTTTATGCAAGTTATTCATGTCACGTTAAGATTAAAGCATATGGTCGTAAGTATAAAGCATGAATACTTATCTGAAAAATCGGATATAAGAAATTGGACAGATTAGACGGTCTCCCGAGTTCAGAGATTTGCATGTTGCCAAAGGTTTTTTGTTTGCTCCGCTCAATCGTCGACTAGGGTTCTTACTCAGCTAGTTCCGTGGGCTTAGCTCCTTTATCAAAGGAATAAAGCATGAAAATATTAAGAGACGATCAAAGTAATAATCGCAATCAATAAAAAGAATAAGAAACGTAATACTACGATGGCCAAGTGCAATTACGACAACGCAATAATAAGTACACAAGGTTTTGATCATTATAGAATACACAGTTACTTATCTCGGTAACGATGATTTCGGAGACGGCCTTGAAAATTGAGACGGTGGCTCAATATGAAAAACAGAAAACATAAATAACATCGACTAAGGATTTTGATAGATCTCGTTTGTTTAGGTAGTTAGGGTTTTAGGTTTTTTCTCAGTAGCTAGGGTTTTAAACTCACACGGCTAGGGCTCGTGCTGATAACGTGTTGTAGTAACGAAGAGAAAGAGAGAATTGTGTTGTGTATTATTCCATGAGAAGTACAGAGTATATATAGGGATACAATACTAAAAGAGGAACTAGGGTTTAAGAATACTCTAGAACATGGGCCTCTAATGGGCATCCACTAAATGGGTTTATAACAGATATTTGCATTCTGATAGATATTTCCAGAATTTAAATCAAATTTAATTTCTTTCATTTAGATCCCTGCCGTACATAGATTATATTTCTGAAATTCTGATGTAACATTCATCCACACTGAATGTATCAAATGAATTCTTAATATATAGTATATTTGTTGGGAAAAAAAATATATAGTATATTTGTAAGAATCTTGTAGAGTCTTATGTCACTTGATTTAACCTTATGATATGTCACATGTAATTAAGCCGTGCAAGTTACAGAATATGAGTCATAGGATTCTCTTATACTCTCTTGCTTGTATTAACAAGACAGGAAGTTATAATTGGATGAGTTTTTTTTTTTTTTTTTCAACCAAACATTACATTAAAACAAGGGTTAATTAGGTATTTGTGAGCAAAATTAGGTGTGTAGCAGCACGTAAGGCTAAATTAGTTTTGTAATTTTGTGGATGAAGATTTTGACGATTTTGCCCATATTCAATGGGTTTATTAATGAGTGTAAAAAGAAATCCATGATTATATGTTTACCGGCAAATCAATTTTGGAGAATAAATTATATACTCAATCTCGGTGAAACTTTTGTCGATGGTATGCTCTGTTAAGATCTCGCTGCTGATTCGATTTGAAAAAAAAATCAGAATTAATGGGGATTGATTCTGTGTCAATCATAGAAGAGATGTTGATTGATGATTTGAAATATGTTGAGTATCTCCGATTGATTTTGTGTTTCAAATCGTCGGGATGCTATAAAACGGAGACTGTTATATTGCATCGTTACAGCAAATCGTTTTTGATAAAAGCTCAGAAGAACTCTATCTACTGTTGCAATGGTGAAGAAGATGGTGAACGGATCTGAGAAAGTTGGAGAGGTAGTTGTAGTTCACTATAGTTGGGATTTGTTCTTGTTATAGTTAACTATGATTGTAATGGCCAATAGTTAACTATTTTTATAGGTGGCGAAAGGGACAAAGATTGTTGCGATGTTGGGTGAGTGGATTCTGATGGCGAACGGTGCTTGGCAATTCAAAGCCGATCCCACGGAGATGTGTAAGGATATCATGTTAACATCCAGAGATCGTCTTGAGACGCTAGTGGCAATGGTGAAGGGGAAGTTTCAGATTTCTCCGACGAAGAATGTGTTTCTGTCCTACTCATGCCCTGAGGTGATGGTGATGGTGATGGATGAATATGGGAGTACATTTCCTGTGTCAATTACGAATGACGAGCAGGTTAACTTTTTTGAGTCGATATGCAGCAATATTGAGATGATATGTTTGTGTGTGACGGTGCGTGATGCGGACCTTGTTGGATCCATTCCTGACAAGGTTGATGGAATATGTCCGAAGCTCGGTAAGTTTCTTGATAGTAAATAATGTAGTTAGCTATGGTGAACAAAATTATGTACTGTAATTGTTGAGTTTTAGTAGTTAGCTATTGTATTGAGTTTTTGTGTGTAATACAATTCTTGAATTTTGACTAATTTGGGTGTAGCTGTATAGTTACATATAGTTACATATATTTGAATAGTGGATTTTAATATGGTTCTAAGTGTGCTATAATCTTTTATATGTGAACAGGGGGAGAAGCAGATGGGGTCAAAGGAAAGGGGAAAGCGGATGTGGCAGTTGATGGGGAGATAGATGAATGGTCTTCCTACGATAGTGATTCCGATGACAGTGATTGGCACAGTTTCGCGTTAACGGATGCCGATCCTTCTGACAAAGGTGAGCGGACAGGGACTGAAACGGAGGATCCAATCGTGGTTGTGAATGAGGACGGCGAATGCTCCCACAAATGGCCGTGCCAGTTGGATCTAATTGATTCTGGTGAGGATGTAGACATGAATGATGTCAACATACAAGGGAAATCTAAGCCTTGTGTACTTCAAAACTTTGCAGCGGAAGCACTAACTTCTGTTTTATCGAAAAAGACAGGCACTCCAAGGGATGCACCGCCTGTGCTGGATGAGAATATAACAGGGGGTGAGTGTTTTATGCTACGTTGCCATTTAGTAATAGTTAACTATTTTGTTGACTATTTGTAATAATAGTCCGCCATATAACGGAATGTAGTTGACTATCCATTTGTTAGGTTTGTTGTGTATGGTCTTTTACTAATTAGTGAATTTTGTTTGACTTTGGAGGTATCGACGGGGCACTGTACGATCTGGACTATGAAGGCGATGAAGTGTTCATTGGTAGAGTTTATAGAAGTAAGGAAGCGTTCAAAATGAAGATGGTGATACATGCTATCAATCAGAAATTCAACTTCAAGACGAAACGCTCAACCCCTACTTTTGTTGAGTTGTTGTGTGTGTCAGAGTCATGTCCGTGGCGTGTGTATGCGGCAATGATTGATGCCTCTGGTAATTTCCAAATAAAGAGGGCCACCTTTGCTCATACTTGTTCAATCGATGACCGGAGATACTATCACCGACAAGCAACCATTGATGTGGTAGGTGAAATGATGCGTGAGCGTTTTGTTGGAGTGCGAAAAGGCCCACGTGCTTGTGATATTAGGACGATTAAGTCGATATGCAGCAATATTGAGATGATATGTTTGTGTGTGACGGTGCGTGATGCGGACCTTGTTGGCTCCATTCCTGACAAGGTTGATGGAATATGTCCGAAGCTCGGTAAGTTTCTTGATAGTAAATAATGTAGTTAGCTATGGTGAACAAAATTATGTACTGTAATTGTTGAGTTTTAGTAGTTAGCTATTGTATTGAGTTTTTGTGTGTAATACAATTCTTGAATTTTGACTAATTTGGGTGTAGCTGTATAGTTACATATAGTTACATATATTTGAATAGTGGATTTTAATATGGTTCTAAGTGTGCTATAATCTTTTATATGTGAACAGGGGGAGAAGCAGATGGGGTCAAAGGAAAGGGGAAAGCGGATGTGGCAGTTGATGGGGAGATAGATGAATGGTCTTCCTACGATAGTGATTCCGATGACAGTGATTGGCACAGTTTCGCGTTAACGGATGCCGATCCTTCTGACAAAGGTGAGCGGACAGGGACTGAAACGGAGGATCCAATCGTGGTTGTGAATGAGGACGGCGAATGCTCCCACAAATGGCCGTGCCAGTTGGATCTAATTGATTCTGGTGAGGATGTAGACATGAATGATGTCAACATACAAGGGAAATCTAAGCCTTGTGTACTTCAAAACTTTGCAGCGGAAGCACTAACTTCTGTTTTATCGAAAAAGACAGGCACTCCAAGGGATGCACCGCCTGTGCTGGATGAGAATATAACAGGGGGTGAGTGTTTTATGCTACGTTGCCATTTAGTAATAGTTAACTATTTTGTTGACTATTTGTAATAATAGTCCGCCATATAACGGAATGTAGTTGACTATCCATTTGTTAGGTTTGTTGTGTATGGTCTTTTACTAATTAGTGAATTTTGTTTGACTTTGGAGGTATCGACGGGGCACTGTACGATCTGGACTATGAAGGCGATGAAGTGTTCATTGGTAGAGTTTATAGAAGTAAGGAAGCGTTCAAAATGAAGATGGTGATACATGCTATCAATCAGAAATTCAACTTCAAGACGAAACGCTCAACCCCTACTTTTGTTGAGTTGTTGTGTGTGTCAGAGTCATGTCCGTGGCGTGTGTATGCGGCAATGATTGATGCCTCTGGTAATTTCCAAATAAAGAGGGCCACCTTTGCTCATACTTGTTCAATCGATGACCGGAGATACTATCACCGACAAGCAACCATTGATGTGGTAGGTGAAATGATGCGTGAGCGTTTTGTTGGAGTGCGAAAAGGCCCACGTGCTTGTGATATTAGGACGATTAAGTCGATATGCAGCAATATTGAGATGATATGTTTGTGTGTGACGGTGCGTGATGCGGACCTTGTTGGCTCCATTCCTGACAAGGTTGATGGAATATGTCCGAAGCTCGGTAAGTTTCTTGATAGTAAATAATGTAGTTAGCTATGGTGAACAAAATTATGTACTGTAATTGTTGAGTTTTAGTAGTTAGCTATTGTATTGAGTTTTTGTGTGTAATACAATTCTTGAATTTTGACTAATTTGGGTGTAGCTGTATAGTTACATATAGTTACATATATTTGAATAGTGGATTTTAATATGGTTCTAAGTGTGCTATAATCTTTTATATGTGAACAGGGGGAGAAGCAGATGGGGTCAAAGGAAAGGGGAAAGCGGATGTGGCAGTTGATGGGGAGATAGATGAATGGTCTTCCTACGATAGTGATTCCGATGACAGTGATTGGCACAGTTTCGCGTTAACGGATGCCGATCCTTCTGACAAAGGTGAGCGGACAGGGACTGAAACGGAGGATCCAATCGTGGTTGTGAATGAGGACGGCGAATGCTCCCACAAATGGCCGTGCCAGTTGGATCTAATTGATTCTGGTGAGGATGTAGACATGAATGATGTCAACATACAAGGGAAATCTAAGCCTTGTGTACTTCAAAACTTTGCAGCGGAAGCACTAACTTCTGTTTTATCGAAAAAGACAGGCACTCCAAGGGATGCACCGCCTGTGCTGGATGAGAATATAACAGGGGGTGAGTGTTTTATGCTACGTTGCCATTTAGTAATAGTTAACTATTTTGTTGACTATTTGTAATAATAGTCCGCCATATAACGGAATGTAGTTGACTATCCATTTGTTAGGTTTGTTGTGTATGGTCTTTTACTAATTAGTGAATTTTGTTTGACTTTGGAGGTATCGACGGGGCACTGTACGATCTGGACTATGAAGGCGATGAAGTGTTCATTGGTAGAGTTTATAGAAGTAAGGAAGCGTTCAAAATGAAGATGGTGATACATGCTATCAATCAGAAATTCAACTTCAAGACGAAACGCTCAACCCCTACTTTTGTTGAGTTGTTGTGTGTGTCAGAGTCATGTCCGTGGCGTGTGTATGCGGCAATGATTGATGCCTCTGGTAATTTCCAAATAAAGAGGGCCACCTTTGCTCATACTTGTTCAATCGATGACCGGAGATACAATCACCGACAAGCAACCATTGATGTGGTAGGTGAAATGATGCGTGAGCGTTTTGTTGGAGTGCGAAAAGGCCCACGTGCTTGTGATATTAGGACGATTATGCGCCAAGAATTTGAAGTGAATATTAGTTATTGGAAGGCTTGGCGCTGCAGAGAAGTGGCCATGGAGAAGGCGGTTGGATCTGCTAAAGGAAGCTACGCTCTCCTACCAGCTTACTTGTCTAAGCTAGGAAGAGCCAACCCTGGTTTAGAAATTCACATCGCGACGGGGAACATTAATGGCGCAACGACGTTTAAATTCATTTTTCTGTCATTTGCTGCTTCAATTAGGGGCTGGGATTACATGCGACGGGTTATACTTCTTGATGGTACACATCTCCATGGGCGATATGGAGGTTGTATGTTGACTGCCAGTGCGCAAGATGGCAACTACCAGATTTTTCCTCTTGCTTATGCAATAGTTGATAGCGAGAATGACAGGTCATGGGAGTGGTTCTTTAGCTGCCTGTCTAAGGTGATATCTGATTCCCGAGACTTGGTCTTTGTCACAGATCGCCATATGAGCATCTACAGTGGACTACAGAAGGTACGTATAGTAGCTTGTGTATATAGGTGTTTGTAGTTAACTATATTGATAGTTTAGTGTAGTTGTTTATAACTGACTATCTAGTTATGTATATTTTACCTTTGAAAGTTTGAAAAGTTTGTCATCGTCCATAGTAATAGTGGTTATTACTAGTAATAGTAAAAAAATTTCCTCGTCCCTAATAATAACTGAATCTACATAGTAGTCAAATTTGTTGAATTTTGATGAATCTACATATTAGGTGTGTCATTCTTATAGTGTACTTATAATTCGAGGAGGCTGTGGTAATACTAAAAGTTGTATTAACAATTGTGATCCTTTTTTTAGGTTTATCCACTAGCTGGACACGGCGCTTGCGTGGTTCATCTTGCAAGGAATATTGCGGCGAGGTTCAAAGGGAAGAGGCTGCCATCTTTAATGGTTCTAGCTGCACGTAAATTTGGAATTGATGAATTCTAAAAAGTCTTTGCAGAGCTTGAGGTTGTCGATGCTAAATGTGCTGAATATCTCAAACGTTTGGGATTTGCGCATTGGACGCGCTCTCATTTCTTTGGAATGAGATACAACGTAATGACCACTAACATTGCGGAATCTCTGATCAACGTTCTTAAAGAAGGGCGTGAGTTCCCTATAATATCAATGGTGGAGTCTTTGAGAACAAGTCTTATGGGTTGGTTTGCTAGGCTCAAATGTGCAGCTGCATCTGAGAAGTGCGCCGTTACTCCTAAAGTTCGAGAGAAATTGGAAACCACTTTTTTCTTATCAACTTCAATGGCCGTTAAGCCTGCCAATGCCGAGGAGTTTGAAGTACAAACCAAGAAGGGGGAAATATTTATTGTGGACCTAAAGAGGAGGATGTGTAGTTGCCGCGAATTTCAGTTGCTGTTGATACCTTGCAGTCACGCACTGGCGGCAGCCGCTGAAGTAGATTTGTCTTCTGAGAAGCTTGTTGGGGATGTGTATTACACTAAGGCATGGCGTGCTGCGTACACGGGGACTATTCATCCCGTACCAACAGCGGATGAGACGGTTAACGTGGAGAATATGTTTGAGCTGCAACCTCCAATAACGCATCGTCCACCAGGACGTCCCAAGAAACTAAGGATTGCATCAACCGGAGAATTCAATGTAATTTCTAAGCATGACTGTAGTAGCTGCTGTAGTCAATTATATATAGTAGATAAGTTGATTTATAGTTAGCTACCTTATTCACTTTATAAAGGACAGTTGACAGTAAATAGTGTGCTATAGAAATTTAGTAGTAGTAAATACGAATTGTTAACTAATATGTTTTGTGTTTTGCAATGTTTAAATAATTCAGCGTCGTTCGAGAAAAGGAAACCGGTTGTGCACTAGATGCCTTCGCAGAGGACACAACAAGGCGTCATGCAAGATGCCTATCAGGGAACCGGCGTTGGGTCTTTAAGTGAGCGTGCCGAGGAGTTTGTGAAAGTGATGAGGATGAATTTAGTTTTTTTTTTCCCGATAGGTTAATAAATTTCAAATGATATACTTGAAAGAATTTTTCAAATTTCTTTTATGTTTGTTAAGCGCTTTGAAAGCGTGACGGTGAACTACCACCTCAGCCTAATAATGCTCTATTTTTTGTGATACACGTTTTGGTCTTTGGGAAAAGGATATGAATTTGATTGAGTTATTTGTTTCTGAAATTTCGTAATTTTTTGACGAAGTTGGTGGTTATTTTATAGTGTAGAAAAAATGGTAGTGTTGGTAAGGAAATTTAGGTTCTTATAAATACTATGGTTCATTTAGTCGAATTTGCGAATATATATAGTTCACTATATATTTAGTTATTGCTAATTATAGTAATGAATAGTAATTACCTCATCAATGTATTGTTTAGTTTTCTGATAAAGTGAATGATTTCGTTGTTTGGCCTCTTTTTGGTACAATTTTATTTTATTGGTACCTTACAGAATTATGTCAACTAACTCATCCATTAATAAGCGGTTATTGTTTGGCGAATTTGAATGTGCACATATCGAACATTGATCTTTTTTTGTTGATACGCGGTTATTGTTTGGAGAACTTGATTAATTTGTCTTCATGAAACTTTTACTTGGTTGTATTACCGTTAAAAGAAAATATATCAAGTGACAATGGGATTTAATTGAGTAAATCGGGTTATATTTTGTATTAGAATTAGTAATATAGTTCAGTATATAGACTCTTTATGTTGTTCATTCTATAGTTGACAAATGGATAGACTATTATAGCTCATTATATTTAATAGAGATAGTTAACTATAGAATAATCGTTGTACTTATATTTTGATTAAAACCACAAATTTTGGTGCTGAATAAACGTATTGGCCAAAAACATAGGAGCCTAATTGTCGAGAAACATAGGTATTGAGAAACGATTAATACAAAAACGTTGTAAGGAATCCGAACTAGGAAAACCTATACAACATGTATGGTATAGTAGTCAGCTATCACCTACGATATGTTGCTTAGCAAGTAAAGTATAATAGTCAGCTACCAGCTTAGGCCAAAAAACCATCATCCATTAAAAACCATGGTTGTCTATAAAACAACTCACTTGAAACCAAACGCAAATAAAGTGTTGTTTCAGGTACTAAAAAACATTGTAAAACAACCATAGTATCCCAATATACAGTACAAACAGGAGACGAGAAAAGGCAAAGGATAAATGTATTTAGACGTCTCAAACAACTAAAAGGGTCCGGAGTAGGCCTCAAACTACACAACATAATGGGAGAGGAGAAATGTATTTCTCGTAAAGCTTGATTCCATAGTTCTTACCAGCTTCCATAACACATGCCTCATCTATCTTGGAGGTGAAATCAAGTTTTCTAGATGCATGCAACTCAAGTAGCAGCATTGTAGCGATCCCATGTGAACCTACAATTGTATGGAAAAGTTAGTGTCAATATGAGGGTGTAAATTCATCAAAAAACCGTTACAAATATCATGTGTTATGTACGACGGATATATAGTTAACTACATAAACCTAATACTTAACTATCATTCGTTAATGGTAAGGGGCTCATTATAAAAATACCTTTGCGTTTGATCATCCAATTGCCCGTGTAGCGGTTGATAGTGAACGGTGTAGCTAGGTCATTCTTCATTTCTATGTTAGTAGCACATCTCGTAATGATATGTAGTAAAGACTCGGCAAGAGGCAGTAACTTATCATGAAGTTCTTGTAGCCCGAAAAGTGTATTGTCTGGTAGCAATACGGTGATCTCATGTGTGGATAATTCAATGCAAAGACCAATCCAGTAGTCATCTACTTCGTATGGGCAGTAGAGAATATCAACCTCTGTGCACCATTGGCGGTCCGTCCCCACATATTTAGAAACCTTCTTTGTAATCTTGTAGCTCTTCTTCTTCACTTGTGGGTATATTTTAGAGATGGAGACATCAAAGTCGCTCTCGATGAAATCAATAGGACTCTCCTTGGATGCTTGAAACTCCTCGAGAAAGCGATCCCCGACCAAAAAGATTAGACTGTCCATTAACTGCGATAAAAATGTACTACAGTCAAATTTTTATAAAGTGTATAGTTGCAGTTTAATTTTTTTTTTAAAGTTAGTTAGAAGACTTTAAACCAGGTTTGCCAAACAACTTTTTTGCTCCCATACGTCCATGAAAGCACACCTTGAGATAATAACACCCTTTGCAATTTTGTAAGCCCTGTGTGGAAAATGATAATGTATATTAGGCTGAACTTTAAGTGTAAGCGCGTATGGTGAGTGGAAAACAATGTTTAGAAAGTGACTTAGCAATTTTGACCGACTTGAGGAGCATTGCAAAAGCTGAATCATCTACTTTTGGGACAGGATCATGGCGCACACCTAAGGTCAAGTCAGTCTTCAATTATTTGGCAGGAGGCATCTCAAACTTCTGCGGATCAGATGGCAGCTTCGGTTTTGATCTTTGGTTTGTTGTGAAGTTCTTAATTGGCTGATCGCCTGCATCATTGTTTCCTATGTCTTGTGCATTTTGTTTTGCGGAAATACCATCTTGTGTAAGTCCCAACGAGAATGTAGGCGCTGCAAATGAAACTCTTGATTTCTCCTACAAGTAACAAAACAATGGTTAGGCAGATGGTCTAGTATTTGATGAATACTACCTATGACAAATATAAACTTTGAATAGGTAACCTAATAAATATGTAACTAAATACGATTACTTTCGGTTGTGGATCATCTTTCTCGGATACAAGGGGATCTGTAGGTACTCCCTCTTCAGCAAGTATTTGATTTACAATACCCGTTACCTCCTTGGTAATAGGATCCTGCAAAATACAGATTGAAACATGAGTTTATGCAGTGTCAAGTTAGGTCATTAAAATATGTAATTTGTGATAGTCAACTATCGTAGTATACATATGTTAACTACGAGTGGTAATGATCGTATATAGATTTACCTCTGATTGTGTTTTAACTGGCTCGAAAGGCGATGCAACCCCTTGGTCAGACTCAGTGTGATTGGACGTGCCCTTATCCGCAGCAGCATAAACTGGAGCTTTGGTCATGGTTTCCTAAAATAAAGTAAAAGACACATAGTCCATTATCACAACACAACACATCAAGATCTCCGTAAGAGTAGTAGTTAACTATAATCGAATACAAAGATGAATCAATAATTCACTATAGTCAACTATCATATTATATATATGTTAATTACACGTGTCAATGATCGTAGCTATATTTACCTCCATTTGTGTCTTATCTAACTGGACAGGCGATCCAACACCTTTGTCAGCCACAATGTGATTGGATATCAGCTTGTCAAGTGGCTCCTTGGTCATGGTTTCCTAAAAAAAATATAAGACGCATAGTCCATTATTACACCACAACACCTCCATATAACTGTATAGTAAGTAGTTCACTATAGTCGATTATAGAGATGAATCAATAGTTCACTATAGTCAACTATAATGAAACACATATATTAGCTATACGTGGTAAACGATCGTAGTTAGCTTTACCTCTAATTGTGATTTATCTGACTGGAAAGGCGATGCAACACCTTTGTCAGACCCAGGATGATTGGATGTCCCCTTATCAACTGAGTTCTTGGTAATGGTTTCCTAAAGAAAAGTAGGTAACGCATAGTCCTTTTGCACAACAATATATACGTAATAGTTCACTATAATCGATTACACTAAGGCATTGATAGTTCACTATCATCAAATAAAGTAAGGCATCAATAGTCCACTATACCATGACATATATGAAACAGTGTAATTACCTTAACTCTGCTATGATTTGTTGTTGCATCATTGGCTGCCGTTTTGTGGCATGATCAAAGAAATCTGCTCCACGAGAACGTTGATTTGGTCAGACATGACTTTAAACTCATTCCTTCTAGCCACCTCTTTTTTTTCCATTACATCAAAGAATTTGACCTCGAAATCTTTTATGTTCTACAACAATTTTTTATTGGAACGAGCTGCAACATGATAAATTATTGTAAGTAATGTCGTTGTATCTAATATCAGTTTATAATTATGTAACTTAACATGTACGAGAGTTACCCGTTGACTTGTCAATCAGAACGTGCAGCTCGGCCGTAGTAAGGGATATTGGGTCGTCCGATGTTTCACCATTGCCATCCTCATACACTTTTCCCTTTCCTTTATCTTTCTTGTTCAAAGGCGTCGGTGCTGTGGCGGACTTTTTTTCCCACCTCGAGTCTTGGCATCATCCTCCTTTTCCAGTGGCATAGTTGATGCGTCCATTCCGCCAGACCAAGACGATGTTGTGAACGTATGTCCTTTCTCGAGGAGCTCTAGCATATGCACAACGTTGGGATCCTCTTCCTCATTAGTCCATGTTACATTGTCTGCTTCTATGCCCTCAGCAGGTAGAGTGTAGGCAACCTTAACCTGAGACAAAAACACACCACACATGAACGATAAAAGATTTGTAACTACATTTCCATCAAATAGTTACCTAGTTCTGAAAAAATTAGAAATTGTTACCTGACGATTTGTCGCTAACTCTTGAACAGGCTTCATATTGATGACGAGAGACTTCTCAAGTTCGTCAGTTTCAGATTCATCGCCGGATCCCGTAGGAAGGAAATCTTCTTTTTTTGGATTGTTTGTCACACTGGTTGCAAATGAGGATATCTTCGGTATACAACTCAATGCAACTAATTGAAGACCGTGAACGAAACCTTGAATAGCCATTGTTTTTTTACACATAGCAACTTCTTTCTTTGACCTTATGCTATCCATTGTGAACAACACAAAACAAACTCTTCCCCATGGGTGTTCTAGGAACACATCCAAGTCTCTAATCATACAAACATGGTCGCCAATTATCTTACCTGAAACATTAAGCGAGAACAAAAAGTTGTAATTAGTAACTATTATGACGAAATAGTTGAGTTCGTAAGCCAACTATCTAAGCAACATAGTTAACTATTATGCCAATTCTCTTATCTGAAACGATTAGCGGAAAAAAAAATCTTGTAATTAGTAACTATTATCCCGAGATAGTTGAGTACATAGGCCAACTATTTAAGAAACATAGTTCACTCTAATGTTTTTCACGTTTTTACGAATCTGAAGAGTTTGAAAAGGTTAAGTTGCTTACCAGAACTACTAGTATGCATTAGGATAAGGTCTACTAACAATAAACAAGATAACTTTAGCTCTTCATTGCATCAACCTTTTTTTATTTTAGCATCTCCAATATTCGGTTTGGATTCATATCACTCTTGTGTTCAAACAAATGAGACCAATAATGTGTTCCACTCTCGCCATGAACTCCCTCTTGTTCCGCAGATTTCACCGGAAGTTTCGAACAATTCAACCTGGTGGCCACCGCAAATTCTCGGAGGGAGAATCGAAATGGTTTTCCCCCAAATTGAATCCAAATTTCGTAACCGTTTGTAGTATGAACCTGACGAGAGAGTAGGTAATGGAGAAACTGAGCCGACGAGGAAACTTTGAACCCATCCTTCAGTAGTTTTCCAAACTGAGAATCGAATAGTATCTTCTTTTGCGTTGGATTTTTTTCAAGAAATTTCAATATAGCAAGATGGTATTTGATGAAACAGTAGTCATTGACTTTCTTACTGTCCGGTTCCAGGCCATGTCGAAACTGACGCTTGGGTAATTTCGGATCTCTCATCTCCAAGAAGAAGTTGATAGAAATAAGAAATCAAAAGAGATCAAAAGAGAGAGATTGTAATTTCAAAAGAGAGAAATACAAAAACTGATCGATTTGTGTAGATGAAACAAGAAATCAAAAGAGAGATTGTAATTTCAATAACGGAAGAGAGGAAAATCGAAGATGATGATGTGCGGCGATAGTTTAGGTAAAAAATAGGGTTTAGGTAAAAAAAAAAAATTTATTACGAAATTATGGTGCAAAACAGAAAGGGTATTATGGACTTTTCAGGTGGTTTGTATGTTATACACCTAATTTTTTTTAATGAGGTGTTAGATACTTAATTTAAATCCTAAACCCTATTATTAGTGCCAATTTCCCTTAAAACAAGCAGCTATTGTAATTAGTAGATAATTGCCTATAAAATAAAATGAAAATCTCTAGATTGTATAGAACGGATCAAACAATCACCTTTAAATTAACAAAACGAGAGATTAAGGCTAAGGCAAAATGTAAAATTTGGTCATGCAACTCCCAAACTTATCCGGTAGAATGGAAACGCAACTCTTCTGGATTCATGATAATATCCACCATATCTAAGTAGTTATCTCAAAAGCGTAACATTTCAAACGTCTCTCTAACATGCATGACATTGAATGCAACGAAGATAACTGGTGCCGTAAACTTTGCGCAGAGCCGGATTTGAGAGCATTTTTTTGAAACATTTGAATGGGACCCCCAATTTTTTAAAACAAATAAATTTATGTATTAGTTTATGAAAGTTATGATTGTTTGAAAGGAAAAATAAAAATTTAGTGAGATAATAAACCATTTTTTAAATGGAATCTAATATTTTTATGAGATTGTATAATAAAAAGATTAAAAAAAATTAAGTTGGTTGTTTCATAATTTTATTTTACGAGATAATAAATTATGAATGTATTGTTGTTGTAAATATTATATTTTAAAAAAAATATTTAAATTAAATGTTAATTATTATCTTTCCGGATTGGGCTGTGACCTAGCGCATCTAAATGCACAGATTTGTTCTCCTTGAACATACACCAACTTAACTTTGATGTTGAAATTGGTTTTTCCCACGATCCGTCAACCTGATAGCAAAGGTAAGTCAATGGCTGGATCAATATCTAGGAAGCCTTCTCTGCATATATTTAATCTTCCGATAAACTGAATTGTACATCTCTCCATGTCAAAAACTCACAGTCTACCAATTAGAAAATATCGGAAAATGTCAGTTGTTTTAAAAGAAACAAAAATACTTTTTGATCATTAAAAATTACCAACTAACAATCTATAAACCGTATAATTTACCCAATTTTTTTTATGAATGCGAGTTTTAAAATCACCCGAATATTGAACTTATTGGAGTTTTTGAATCATCCAAATATTAAACTTATTTGATGAGTCAAAACTCGTTATTTTATTTACATGTTTATTTAATTTTCCTGCCAAATATGTTATGGTATGTTTTATTAGTGGAACAATTTTGTTTAATCGTCTAAATTTATAAATTATTAGATTAAGGCCCGCGTTCATACGCGGATAATCATACTAAAAATTATTCATACAAATTAGTTAATAACCCGTTGAATTATTAAAATATTTTGAAATAGTATTGATAACTTGGATCTTAAATCATTAGATGTAAAAAAATTATTTTTATTTCATGTTTTAATCCTTATCACGTCGATCCTACTATAGATTAACTGTAACTCTACTCATATTATTATTTTTAATTAGTTTACACTATTAGCAACTTTATTATTTTCTAACGAATTTAACTATTAGGAATTTACCTTTTTACAATTTGGTTAGCTGCTTAATAAAAATTTTCATGTTTTATTTTTTTAGAAATTTTCTTTTTTTTTTGCAATTTGGTTAGTTACTCAACCATTATTTTGTTAGCTTTTCATTATTAATTTTATTTTTAAAATTAACGTATGTCGTAATCTTGATCAGTATTAGATTAGGCCCCACATATTATGCGGGATATTGAATATGGAAATTGATAATTTGTATAATAATAATCTGTATAGTTATATTCTAAATTAAAACCCGTTTTTTAAATCTAAAAACTACTTTTGGTTAATCGAAAATAAAAAATAGACTTTGGTCCAAATCAAACATAATTTTTTAAAAACTCATTTTAATGAATGAAAAAAAATTCAAAAACTTATTTCAAAAACATTTCTTTTTTTCTTAAAATGAAATTTATTGCATAATAGATCATATTAAATAAAGAATTCAATAAAAAATATTTAGACATGTAAATATTTAACAACTTTAGATCATATTATCACGTAGATCCTACTATAGATTAACTGTAACTCAACTCATATTATTATTTTTAATTAGTTTACATTACTAACAACTTTATTATTTTCTAACGAATTTAGCTATTAGGAATTTATCATTTTACAATTTGGTTAGTTGCTTAATAATTTTTTTTCATTTTTTATTTTTTAGAAATTTTCCTTTTTTTTTTTTTTGCAATTTGGTTAGTTACTTAACCATTATTTTGTTAGTTTTTCATTATTAATTTTATTTTTAAAAGTAACCTATGTCGTAATCTCGATCAATATTAGATTAGGCCCCGCATATTATGCAAGATATTGAATATTAAAACTGATAATTTGTATAATAATAATTTGTATAGTTATATTCTAAATTAAAACCCGTTTTTTTAATCTAAAAACTATTTTTTGTTAATCGCAAATAAAAAATAGACTTTGGTCCAAATCAATCATAATTTTTTTAAAAATTATTCTAAATGAATGAAAAAAAATTCAAAAACTTATTTCAAAAACAATTTCTTTTTTTCTTAAAATGAAATTTATTGCATATTAGATCATATTAAATAAAGAACTCAATAACAAAAAATTAGACGTGTAAATTTTTAATCGGAATCTTTATATTGCTGCATAAATTTCATAAAATATAATTACATGCAATAAAAAGATAATTTGAAAATAAGTAAACATCAATACAAACTACTACATTAACTATTTTATGCTAGTTAATATCAATATATTTTGTTACTAAATAATTAGAAAAAGTGTGTATATGTTATTACTTTTTATTATTTAACATCATAAAGTTTATATTATAGTTTCCATTTTTAAAAATTTTAGTTTCTATTTTTTCTTATTTTTTTGTATATTAGTTTCCATTTTTTTCTAAACCAATATTTTTTCCCTTTTTAATATAGGAAAATTACTATTAATTATATTGACATATGTCATAATCTTGATTAGCAATAACACGTGGCACGATCTCATGAGTTACTAACCTATGTCGTAATCTCGATCAATATTAGATTAGGCCCCGCATATTATGCGGGATATTGAATATTAAAACTGATAATTTGTATAATAATAATTTGTATAGTTATATTCTAAATTAAAACCGGTTTTTTTAATCTAAAAACTATTTTTTGTTAATCGCAAATAAAAAATTGACTTTGGTCCAAATCAAACATAATTTTTTTTTAAATTATTCTAAATGAATAAAAAAAATTCAAAAACTTATTTCAAAAACAATTTCTTTTTTTCTTAAAATGAAATTTATTGCATATTAGATCATATTAAATAAAGAACTCAATAACAAAAAATTAGACGTGTAAATTTTTAATCGGAATCTTTATATTGCTGCATAAATTTCATAAAATATAATTACATGCAATAAAAGATAATTTGAAAATAAGTAAACATCAATACAAACTACTACATTAACTATTTTATGCTAGTTAATATCAATATATTTTGTTACTAAATAATTAGGAAAAGTGTGTATATGTTATTACTTTTTATTATTTAACATCATAAAGTTTATATTATAGTTTCCATTTTTAAAAATTTTAGTTTCTATTTTTCTTATTTTTTTGTATATTAGTTTCCATTTTTTTCTAAACCAATATTTTTTCCCTTTTTAATATAGGAAAATTACTATTAATTATATTGACATATGTCATAATCTTGATTAGCAATAACACGTGGCACGATCTCATAAGTTACAATTTTACAAACTCTCTTTTATATAATAAGAATACAAATTATGAGAACAATTACACGGACGGTTATACAACAAACAGTTTTAGTCTTGCTATACGGGACCATTCTAAACGGCTCTCATTGCACCACGCTGAAAATCTCCTGTAATTTTTTTTCATCAATTTGTATTTTCCTGGACTGAAACTCTATATATGTAGATGTAAAAGCATTTATGAACCATTTTGTCAAACCATTAGAATAAAGAGCTTCCAATGGAAATTTTTTTTAATATATATTATCTTATTTAGTTTATATCAAATATGCAGTTGTCACATGAATTCTGCAGTGATCAGATATGTACTTTATGAAATTTTCTTTTAATATCAACCAATAAAGCGAAACAATTGAGACTTACTGATGTTAGTTTTAAATTCTATATATACTTAACTTCAGATCCCAGTAAATTAAAGAAAAATCGTATATAGTATATATCAAGAATATCAATTACTTGATATGCTAATAAATCGTTAATATACCTTATTCAGAATTTATTTAATTTAGTGGAAGTGCCAAAAAGTAGTACTCCTAGTTAAATACTTCGCACCGACGTTATGAATCCGCATGAAAATTGATTACTTTTGTTTTATTGTTGTTACATAATCACATTTAGTTATATAAAAGGCATATGATATAATGTAATACTTTCATTTCAGTCTAGTGCATATTTTTCTTCTTCTTCATCACCTTTCATGTTTCCAATGTAGTAGAATCTAGTATTTGTATGTGTGTTACTAGAACAACGATTCTGATTCCGTTGTCCTTAAATTGTTACAAATTAATATTTTCTTCCGTTTTCATTTTTTGAAAATTGATAGGCTGATAGCATACAATAATACTTTTTAAAAATGTATCATATAAATGAAGTTTCTTAAACAAAAAGAGCAACTCTTTTCAGAGAAAAATAAATGATCGACTTGTTTAGCCAAGAACTCTACAAATGTGAACGTAAGCAAAAGGGGTGAAAATGAGACCATCAAAGTAGAGTATATAATAAAATATAAAGAAAAGAAAAAATCGTACAAAAACGAGACATGGAAGTAAGAAAATGTCGGTGAAAATAAAAAGAAGAGAAAAATGTCGAGTCTGACAAAGCTCGCGTGGCGTGCCGATCAATTATTATTCTAATTGTTTTAGATAATTATTTATTTTATTATTCGGATTTTGTCTCGTTTTACAATTTCATAAAGTTGAGTCCAAAAACTTCTGCGCCTTTGGGGTTGAGTCAACAACTCCATCTACCGTTTTATTTTAACGGCTTCTTCTCTTTTATATGATTTTTTTGGGTTATTTATTGGTTTACCTAATTAAATAACAGTTGATACCTCGAAAAAAAAATCCAATCATGTAAAAAATGTTGGAGATTAAGTGAATGGGTATAATTATTCCGTTAGATTTGTGGTTTGTTTAATTAATCATTGCAATTGTTCCAAGTCGAACATTTTTTACATGATTGGATTTTTTTTTCAACCATTGTAATTGTTCTGAAATATTGCAATTTTTGGCTTATTTATAACATTTAATTAAAACATTGTAATTGGCTTCTTTTTTTTCAAACATTTGGGGCACTCAAACAAAGGGAAGAAGAGAAGAAAAACATCACAATACAAAATCAAAGCACAAAACTATATTTCTGTCTCTTATTTTTTAGCGTAGAACAAGAGAAAACTTTGGTTATCTTATCCTACAAGAAATGTCGTGTCGCCTAAGGCATTGATAAGGATCAAAATACTTGTTAAGAAAGTGTTTTCGAGTACGATTCAATCATTATTCAAGTTCGCCGTTCGTCACGATCTCAAAGATACAGCGTTTGTACAACTTCTTAAAGAGTATTTCTTCGTGAAAGATGACTAATGTTTCGGTTCGTGAGATGACATCAAAGTTTTGAAAGTTGGATAAGTTTGAAGGAATCGATTTTTGAAAATGGCAAAAGAAGATGCACTTTCTCCTCACAACACTCAATGTGGTATACGTTTTAAATATGCCAATGCCCACCATGTCGGAGAATGTCGAGAACGAGTATGTGGAGGAGACAAAAAAAAAAAAACTTAAATGGAAGAACGATGACTACATCTTTCATGACCACATTCTCAACGCTATGCGCAATTCTCTCTTTGATGTTTACCAAAATGTCGAATTCGCAAAAGAATTATGAGATGTGTTGGAATCAAAGTACATGGCCGAGGATGTTTCGACTAAGAAGTTTTTTGTGAGTAATTTTAATAATTACAAGATGATTGATTCAATGCCGGTTATGGAGCAATACAATGGATTACTTCGCGTCCTAAGTCAATTCGCTCAACACAACATGAAGTTGGGTGAATCCATCTCTGTGTCTAGCATCATCGACAAGCTACCGCCTTCATGGATGATTTTAGGAAAAGTTGTCTGTTGTACAATTTGGTAGCAATTTTCGCATAGAGGAATCTCTAAGTGTGCAAGAGAGAGTAAAACCCAAAGATAAAGAGGCTTAATCTATCAATATATTAGAAAAAGTAGGAGTTCGAAGATGAAGAATAAGGGGAGGAAACGTCCTTTTAATAGCAACCTTAACGATGGATCAAACAAAAGGTTTAAGAGCGTTCGTTGAATGTATAACAAACCAGGTCACTTCAAACGTAATTGTCGGGCAACAAATGATAAGAATAAAACAAAACATAACCGTTTTGGACAAAAGTCTCAGGATTGAGGCTTATCCTATCATCAAGATCAGAATTTTGTATTTGGTTCATATTTGAAAATGAATTATGCTATGCGGCCTACCATTAAATATAGTAGTGTCTTTCATAAATTGTTTATAACATAATACTTGTTCATGTTATGTGTTTATATTGTATGATGTACGTTAGTGAATATAGTTGCATACACAATCTGAAATAGTTTGCGTAGTATATGTCAATTTCTAAAATTTCAAATTGCAACATATGCGTAAAAAACTTGTTTTTTAAATAGGGGCTTATAGGAAACTAACGCATTTTAATAAATTTATTAGGGTAATAGCTATGTAATAAAAAAAACAAAGAGAATAGCAAATGAGTGATGTGATTTTAGGGTGTTTTGTCTCTTTTATCCTTTATATATTTGTGTTCTATACTACATAAACAAAATTATTTCTATGTAGTAATTTTGGAATAGTTAACCCAAACCCAAAAATTTAACATTAAAAACTAAACCCTAAACCCCAAAAACAGACCCTACCCCCTAAAACTATACCCTAATTTTGGAATAGTTAACCCAAACCTAAAAATTTAACATTCAAAACTAAACACTAAACCTCAAACCCAAACCCTACCCCCTAAAACTATACCCTAATTTTGGAATAGTTAACCCAAACCCAAAAATTTAACATTCAAAACTAAACCCTTAATCCCAAACCCAAACCCTACCCCCTAAAACTATACCCTAATTTTGGAATAGTTAACCCAAACCAAAAAATTTAACATTCAAAACTAAACCCTAAACCCCAAACCCAGACCCTACCCCCTAAAACTATACCCTAATTTTGGAATAGTTAACTCAAACCCAAAAATTTAACATTCAAAACTAAACCTTAAACCCCAAATCCAACCCTACCCCCTAATACTATACCCTAATTTTGGAATAGTTAACCCAAACCCAAAAATTTAACATTCAAAACTAAACCCTAAACCCCAAACCCAGACCCTACCCCCTAAAACTATATCCTAATTTTGGAATAGTTAACCCAAACCCAAAAATTTAACATTCAAAACTAAACCCTAAACCCCAAACCCAAACCCTACCCCCTAAAACTATACCCTAATTACACATAAAAGTTCGGATGAACTCAAGCAAATCAGTGTTTTGATAGAGCTTTGATTATGTAACTATGTAAAATAATACAGAAACATGTATGAGCTTCACCTTTGTGGACCCAATTTCATAGCTATGTAGTAAATTCTTCTCTCTGAGATGTTGATGAACCGACGACGTGTTCCGTATTGGCTGAGTCAACGGTGAAAGTTGTGTTTGTCGTTGAGGGTAAAATCGTCCAAATTACACAAGATATACAGACTTTCGATGTGCACAGTAAAATGCGTTAGTATGTGAATTATTAAAATTTTTTGCGTCATTGGCCATAATTTCCCTTTTAAATATGTATATAATAAAATAATTACTTTAAAAAAAATTATTCAATCAAACAAGTATTAAATGAAGAACAAAGTGATAAACAAGAAAATAATTTAATAAAGAAAAATAGTCTTTCGTTTCGTATGGTAGGTTATAATTTTACAACGTGATATATACTGATGCAGTCAACCACAATTTTTGAGTTTTTTTCAATGGTCAGAAAGGTATTAAGGTCTTCTTTTTTTAGCCCATTAGCTTAATTAAATACTCTAGTATGGGGAACTATTTTATGCTATTTTTCTTAAATAATATTTGTAAATTTTATTAATTTTTTTTTTTTTGTCGTTGTAAATTTTATTAAATAAACATGGAAAACAAAACAATATTAGTAAAATAAATTGAGTTGTGGAAAATTTTAATAAAAGACTATTATTTTGTAAAATTAATATATTGACACATAAATATTTAATTTTTACAAACACAATTTTAGTTAATATTTTCATAAATTTAATTATTTTTTATTTCAAAAATTTCGTTACACTGTTATTTTTTTAAATTTAAAGTTATTCCTACAAATGAGAAAGTTATAATATATTTAGCCAAATTCCTTTATTACTATTTACATTCTAAGATTTGAGCTTTTCCAATTTTATATCATAATTGTCAACATATGGGAACTAATAAAAAAATCATACGAGAGACGAGTGTATCAAACATGAAATCTTTTTATTTTTGTGCCCATATTCTAATTACTTACGTTCGTAAAAAAATGGTGGACCCAAAAACGACATAAGATCCTCATGAGTCATGAGTCATGACAAATGCCTATCCTGACACAAAAAGTTATGTCACCATGGTATTATTCATGACACAAAAAGTAATACACACAAAAATAAAATGAAATTGTGATACAAAAATGAGACATGTTTAAGGACCCCTTACCGTACCAGATCACGCTTTAAATCCTCTTTTCAGTTGACGAGAAAAACTTCATTGATCATAAAGGCAGGGAAAAATGCTAATTTGGAACTGGACTATTAAAAATGTACTTTTTTGACTTTGGGCTTTTGCATATGGCTAATATCAACTCAAACACAACTAAAATTCAAATTTAAAACATGAACTAGTCACATTGGTGTCGATTTGAATCTGAAATTGTTGACCGTGAAGCAACGACGACGGAATAGTGACATGACCGATACGTAGACAAACGGTGATTGTTGCGTGTACTCATTAACCAAAAACGACGTCGTTTTTGAATCGGAGAAAAACAAAAATAATTAAAATCCCTAATTTTAAAAAATTCTCACTTCTTGTTCTTCTTCTCTTCTCTATCGAGACCAAACATAACCTAATTCAAAAATCTCAAAAATCTGCAAAATAAAGAAGAGAATTTGATGAACTAAATGAGTAATTAGAGACAGTAACTTTGGAATTCTTTTTCTTCTTTTTCGTTTCTATTCTTCTTCTTTCATCTTCTTCTTCAGTTCGTAAAGGAAACACAAACCGAAATTCAAAAGTTTGCAAAATCAATAGGATAATTCGATTGACTAGAGGAAAAGAAGTTACTGGAAACGACAACCTTCGAAACCAATTCGATTTTGAGTTACATATTTGGATTCTTCAAAAACAAAAAATGAGGTAATTTGCGTTTTGGGCTAACTATTTGAATCGATGTTTTTCTTTGTTTTCTTATAGTTCTTACACATGTGTATACATGCACGTATATAGGTTCATATTTGTTCATTTTTTCTTGAATAGAGAACATGTTATTTAGAACACTAAGTGTTCGATGAAATTTTTGTGAGTGATAATTTCATCTTTCTACTGATTTTTTCTTATTTTGACAGTTTTCAAGGAGATATAACCTTCAATTTGTACTATGGTGGGAATTTGGTGACGAATCATGCCATAGAGGCGGCATATATGAATGGTGAGGTGTTAACAATGGAGTGTAAACCGGAAGCATTGTTTATCTCTATGTCTACTAAGTTGAGTGAGGGTTTGTATGATAAGAAGGTTTGGTACAAGCTGCCATTTGAAGAGGATAAAGATAGGAAGATTTTGTGTAATAGTAGTGTGGACTTTGTGAAGATGTGTGAAGCTGGTCGGTGGACAGGGGGTATAGATGTGTGAAGCTGGTAGACACGAAAGAGCATTCAGGTGATGATGTGCAGTTTAAAGAGTCATGCGAAGAAGAATTGAGAATAGAAAAAAATGCGGCTGCTTTTGGTGATGAAGAGGAGAGTTTTGACTACCATAACACACCTCTGAATTCTGATGGTGAAGAAGAAGGAGAAGTTGTTTCCTATGTTAGATACAAAAAAGGAAGTGGTGAGCTGAAGCTTGCGCAAGTATTTCAGACTTTAAGTGAGTTTAAAGAGGCAGTGATAGATTATGCTTTAAAAGAAGGTTGGAATATTAAGATGTGGAAGACGGAAAAAGAAAAGAATTCAGTTGTATGCGTTATAAATGGTTGTCCATGGAGAATATATTACTCCTATGAAAAGCCGGCTAGAAAGTGGATGGTCAAGACCTTTGATGATGAACACAATTGCACAGCAGATAGATATAGCAAGATTATCAAAGGTGCTATGATTACGAAGATGTTTATCGATGATATTAGGACTGATCCAGATTTTAGACCCAAAACTATACAAAATCAAATCCACCAGAGATACAATTTGATTGTGACATATGACCAGTGTAAGAAGGCAAAGGATAAGGCCTTGAAGTTCATCAAAGCTGAGCATGATCATCAATTTTCAAGGTTTGGAAACTATCAAACAGAGCTGCTTAGGTAAGTGCTTGATTTTTTAGTATTTGAAACTATCTTGATGCGCCTGTAAACTGTTTTGATGCTTGTAAACTGATATTTTACATTTGTTTTTAAGGTCGAATTTGGGTTCAACTGTGGAGCTAAACACTTTCTTCGATGACAAATGATCAGAAATATTTCAAAGATTTTATGTGTGCTTTGAAGTGTTGAAGAAAACTTGGAGGCATTGGTGTCGTCTGATCTTTGGTATAGATGGATGTTTCATGAAGAGTACTATTAAAGGTCAGATATTGGCAGCTGTCGACAGAGACGCAAACAATGAAATGTATCCCATTTCTTGGGCTGTTGTTGATGTGGAGAATGAAGATAACTAGGTTTGGTTCCTAAGTAAGCTAAATGTGGATTTGAATCTACGAGACGGTACTAATTTCACCATAATATCAGACAGACAAAAGGTTATAACTTGTTTCATTTCATTTACTCTATGTACTCGATGTAACTTGTTCTCATATATAACTTGTTCTCATTTCATTTATAACTTGTTTTCATATCTTTTGCATGGATTGTTGAATGCGGTGCAAATTCAGTTACCTAAGGTGGAACACAGGATGTGTGCCCGACACATATATGGAAATTTGAAAAAGCAATTTCCTAACCAAAGTGATTTGAAGCCCATGTTTTGGAGAGTAGCTGAGAGTTGCACCAAACAAGAGTATGCTGCTAATTTGGATGTGGTATGAGGCTATGATATGCGTGTGTATGAGGCTATGATGCTGAAGAATCCAGAGAATTGTAGTCTCGCCTTCTTTGAACAAACATCTTCCTGCATAGATGTTCACAACAACATTTCAGAGTCTCAACAATGCAATTGATCCTTCAAGATGCATGCCAATGGTAGAGATCTTGGAGACCATATGGAGGGGTATTATGTACCGTATTTCTCACAGATACGAGGCCGTAGTGAAGCATAATGCGAGGTTCAGTATAAGAGCATGTAAGATTGTAGCTGATGAACAAAAGAAGGTGAAGTTTTACAAGATGGTTCCAGGATTTAATGGTAGGCTTGAAGTGCTTGAGTGTAATAAACCTTACAATGTTAATATGTCACAAAGGACATGCATTTGTTGTAGATGGGACATGAGTGGAATCCCTTGCCGTCATGCATTAAAAGTCATTGCAGAGAAGAAGCTTAATGTAGATGACTACATCTCAAGCTGGTACCTGACTTCAAGATGGGAAAAAATTTACAGAGCTACTATTGAACCAGTGAACACATATTTCTTTTGGGAAAAGGACGGTTCTGTTATAAAGCCACCACCAAGCTTAGTTGAAGAAACAAAAAACAAAAAGGAGAGAAATCCAAAGCCAAAGAGGAAGAAATGGAAGCATGAGTCTCTAACAAAGACGAAGAAGGTTCCAAGGATAGGAAGAATTGGACATTGTATCAACTGTGGAGAAACTGGACATAATATACTTAAGTGCCCAAAGGATCCGCAAGTTAATAGGCCAAATAAGAGAAAGAGAACTAAGAAGAGTCAAGAGGGATATGATGGTGAACCAAGTCAACCAATGAGTCAAAGCCAATAGTCAGGTCTGTATTTTTTTACCTTGTGTTTATGATTGTAAGTTTACTTAACTGAATTTGAGTGTAAGACTTTTGTGTTTACAGAGGGATGAAGGTGGTTGTGTTACTTTGAAGGCATGGTGATCAAGCAAGCTGGGCGATCGTTTAGGAATGGTCTTCTAGTCAGTTTTAGTAGAAGCTTTGTTCCCTTTGTGGTTTAGAACAAGTTTCTAGTCGGTTTTAATACAAGGTTTGTTCCCTTTGTGGTTTAGAACAAGCTTTTTTATTCGGTTTTAGTGTTCCATTTGTGGTTTAGAACAAGCTTTTACTCTTGTTCCCTTTGTGGTTTTAGGACAAGTTTGACTATGTGTTTCTCTTCAAGCTTTTATGGATTGTGTTTTTAAAACAATGTTATGTCTTTTATATTATGTGTTTGTCTTCAAGCTTTTTCCGATTAACAAACACAAGAACTCATCAAATATCATTACATCAAACTCATGTCACCGAGAAACATCAAACAGTTGTCTCTAATCTAAGTTACATCAACTAACTCAAAACAAAAACAAGTAAACGAAAAACATCACAACCACACACACAATCATGTTTTTCAAACTACGAAGCTCTATTTTGAAATCCTAAATCTCCTTTCCAACAATAACCTCACAAGTTCTTGTCTCCATTTCCAGAGTTTGGATCTCTGATTCACAAGCTCCTAATGCGTTATGTAGCTTTATCGAAGCTCCTTGAATGTTATCTACTTTGTCTATCAAGTCCTCAATCTCTTCAACCATAAATTCATCAGTCCACTTAAACGTATGAAACCATTTACTCTGCATAAAACAAAACAAATCACAAAGACAAGAACTTGTGAGCTTAAACACAACAAGGTTCATCTACTAGTAAAGACATTCCTCCTCTGACCCATTTGGACAAGCATAGAACAGTCGTCCAGGATTTTTAGCAGTCTTAGACTTCTTCATCATTACGGTAGCTCCACATTTACATTTCTTTGGAAAGCCTCTTCGAAATTCAGCCATTGTAGCAGAGCAAGCTTCTGTTAAGCGTTGAATACGAATTAAAGAAGAAGGAAAAAGAATAACATATACGAAGAAGTAGAATAAGGTTTTGAAGATGAATTGCCTCCAATTAGTCCTCTAATTCATCGAATCTCCTCTAAAGGATTTTTGCAGAAATTAAAGTTTGAGTATCGAAGAAAGAAGAAGAAGATCGATGATTAGGGATTTGATATATGTTTGTTTTGCCCCTTTATCAAAACAATGTCGTTTTGGTAAATGAAAAACGTCGTCGTTTTGGTCGATTAAACCAAACTATTTGCCAACGTGTCGTCCTAGTCACTGTTTCGTTAGCGTTGACTAACATAAAGTTGGTCAAGCTTTGTTTTGGCTCAAAAAAGAAGAGTTTGGGTTTTAAATTCGAATTTTAGTTGTGTTTAGGTTGATATTGGCGATATGCAAAAGCTCAGAGTCAAAAAGGCACATTCTCAATAGTCCAGGTCCAAATTGGCCTTTTTCCCCCATAAACGCTTCTACGACTATTCCTTGATAAAAGTAATAATTTGGTTGGTGTTATGGAAAGTCAATAAAATAATGGTTACAAAGTTAGAAACATATACGAATAAATTGAAAGTTAAATTTATCGTAGTATATCATCATTATGTATGCATAGTAAATTATCTTTTTATGCCTATAAATGGAATATAGTCTCGATCCTTATTAACGTGTTTTCATTCTGAATTTTCATTAGTTGTAATAGTATTGCGGAAGAAATAGCAGAGAAGGTTTGCCTCTCTCCAATCCCATTGGAAGCATCACAGTTTTGTTTCGTTGAAGCCGTGACTTATCTTTGCGTAGCATGGGTTTTTTCCTCTTGCATTCTAGCCCTTTTTGTCGCCTTGTTTATGTGTTTTAATGGCATGATAACAAAACATGTGAGCTGATTTTCGTCGGTGTTTCACTCTTTGGAGGATGACACCAATTTGCATGAGAGATCTTGGGTTCGGTCGAGAGTAGTCTGCTAGTTGGTTAGGATGGTTCTCCTCTTTCTAGCGACAAATTGTTTCAAAGAATTTTAGCCATGACGAAACAACTACTGGGGGATCCCCTCTTGAACACTCAACAAACATGTGAATGCCGCGAAAAACACGATGCATGGAGGTGTTTTCTGATGACGCTCCAACGCTCAAGTTAAAATGGTAGTCAAAGAGGGAGAAAAGAGAAAAAGATAACAATGGTTCGCAGAGAGTATAAAAAGAAGAGTTGGAAAACAAGAGTGTAAATGGTGACTCTTGGTAGACTATAAGCTTATTTACAAAGAAATATATATATATATTTAGAGAGAGAGAGAGAGAGGTTTCGGTCAAAAACTGATCGGAACAGGAGAAAAAAAAGAGGAGAAATAATAAGGAAGTAAGAAGATTTTAGTGGTTGAAAGGCTATGAATGGCTGGTAGTTCAGAGCAAGAGACACCTTGTCTTGAACAAAAGAGAGAGGAAAAATAGATTTGGGCGAGTAAAGAAGAGATTCCTTACCTTCTCGGTCTCCTGATAAGAAATCTAGGGTTTAAAACTTACCTTCGAGATGCCTTACATCACGTTGATGAACTTCTTACCTTCCTCGAATTTGTTTATCCCTAGTAGCTAACTACCTAGAGGTTGTCAGGCCCGAGTTATTGTTGGGCCTTTACGGGTCCAAGTATATGTGTGGGTCATTCCAGTAATAAATTTTACCCAAAGTTGGAGAACCCCATCATGCCATGCGATTCGTCCAGCCCAAAAGATATTATTTTACCCTCCACTTATTTATTATATTTAAAAACTAAATTATAAACAGAAAAAATTATAAAATTTAATTTAGTAATTGTAATTTGATAAACTCTCATACCGTGTAAAAAAAGAAGAGAAACTCTAAGGTAGTGTTATTCAATGATAGATTTTAACAGAGTTTAAATATAATCAAAATCTATTGTTATTCAATCAATGATTCAAAATTTTATTTTAAAATTCGGTGTTACTGGATATGAAATTTGTAAAATCATGTCTCAAGAATTTTAAAATCTTGTGTTATTCAATTGAAAATTTTAAATCTGTAATTAAAATTCATTGTTATTCAACTTTAAAACATTTTGAAAGTCTTTGTTTTTAATAAATTTGAAATCATTTTGGGATGAAGTTTAATGAACAAACTAGAATAGTACCCGTGTTTTACGCGGGATAAAATATTTATCAACTAAAATTAATATAATTTTTAGTCAAATAATCAATTGTAGTTACTCATAGATTTATTGTACGAAATTTAATATCAATTTTAAAAATTTAAATTTGCGATTGTTTTTTTTAATTAAAATGCAATCCACCTGTGAAATAACTGAAACCAATAGAACATATTTTTTAAAGATACAATATATGACGCAAAGATACAAAAAATGAAAGATTGCGTACATAACCAAAAACTTGTATCCAATTTTTGATCTTATAAAATAATTATTATTTTAGTGTTTATTTAGTAGATTATTCGTGTTTTGAAATTGTTTGGTATATGCATTGTAATAGCCAAGTTAGTATTATGTGTTGAAATAGTGATTAGGTAGTAAGATTTTATATGTATAAATTTAATAATATTAATAGCCAAGTTTGGTAAATTCAATTTCTCATCCCTAGCCCAACAAGTCTAATTTGTGTTTATACTTGCATTATGTTGAATATGGAAAGTCTTATTCATCCGGCAGTAAGTGGAGAGATATTATCAACTACCTCTCTTCTTAGGGAGAGATATTTTTCAACTTCCTCCCTTCTATGAGAGAGATCACTACCATTTTCCTTCTCTTACGAGGAGTCAATCGTTTTACCATGGCTCCTTTCTCTGAAAGCTGGTTTGTCCCCGGATTCAATACCAGGAAATCTCAATTTCCTCACCGGTTTGTAATCTTGTGCAGCTTTCTATATGCGGCTTGAAGATGCAACCAAATTCGTTCGAGCAACGAACTTTGGAGGTGGGAGTTGTCTTTCAACATCACTTGTGACTAAGTTTCAAAGATCCGGCTTAGCCATGATAATTGTATCGACGCATTTGAATTGTGGATCCAATCCGTGGTCAAACTCTTTTTAGAGATCTATCTGCTTTAACTTCTATTGCATTTATGTTTTATTGTACTCATCAAAGAGGATGGATAATTCTCTGGGCCTATTGTATTCTCAAAAATTAAGTTAATGAAAGTTATGGTTTGAATAAAAAAAAATTAAGGTATTTGGAGTGTTTGGATAGGAATATAATTAATTAGATGAGTATATTTATTTAATTTTTGTTTGAATATATGTATTAAGGTATAAGAAGTGTTTGGATAGGAATATAATAGTAGTTAATTGTGATACCCGTGAACCAATTTTGAGGAAATTAGAGGGTGTGTCGATCGGCACTAGTGTGGTGTACCGATCGATAGGCTGGGTTTTGGGGCTTAAGGCCGGTTTGTTGAGTGGTTGTCGATTGACACGAGTGGTGTGTGTCAATCGACATGGTTCTGAGGCTGTCGATCGACATAGGTGGTGTATGTCGATCGACATGGCCTTAATTGGTCAGTTTTCTGTTTTGATTTAAATCGAACGGTTCGTGTTGGTTCGGTTTGGGAAACTTAGAGTTTCATATTTAAGCGTTTTGGCCGCATTCTGATCAAGGGAAAGGTCCAAAAAGAGGAATGTTAGTCTGAGACCAAGGGTTTATTATTTAAAAAAAACGGGTCGGGTCGTTTTAGTTTGGTATCAGAGCGATACGGTTTTAGGACGGGCTAGAACTGCTAGAATTGTTAATCTGGTTAAATCGGCAATTTGTTGGGGTCAGATCTCACTCCGGTAGAGATCATCAAGAAAATGACTAAGTACCAGAGGTAGGCGCGCAGTTATCTGGACCAGCTTTGTCTCAGGGACCAGCTCTGTCTCAGGGACCAGCTCTGTCTCAGGGACCAGCTTCGTCTCTAGGACCGGCTCTCCAGAGTGTTTGGGACTAGGATCGGCACCTTTCTAGGACGACGTCTATAGTGGTCATTTAGACTCCGAGAGACCGTTGTGACCATTTCACTCCAAGACAGGGAATGGGCCGAGCTCAGAAGGCCCACATTGGAAGGAACGAGTCGGGAGCCCACGAGTAACTAGTCACGCCGACCTCTACTACGAGACTAGGCCTAGAAGACAAGCTCTGGGGTTTGGGCCCATGACGAGGACAAGGATAAAACCTAAAGGCGGCCGCCGACTACGTTAGAAAATAATCCCGAAGATTGAGGGATTCGAGCTTATCTCTTTAGGCGTAGACTTAGGCCGACTTAGACTTGTATAAATAGACCGAGGATACCTCCAAAAAGGGGATCCGCAATTTTACACAGAAACTATTGCAAAAGCTTAATAACAAAATCTCTTAAGATCTTCGCTAAGTGTTTCTCATCCCAGAGCTTTCAGACCTAGACCATTGACTATTTCAACTGTGCAGGTTTCCACCACCACAGTTTGGCGCTAGAAGGAGGGGCGTTGAAAGCTTCTTACTCCAAAGAACCACCGCGAAGAGATCCAGAACACGATGACTGACGAACGACGTATCGCTGATCCGAAAGATGCTGCCTCCGAGAGATCTGGAAGAGGGCGAGATCCAGGCTAAAGGAGGTACCAACGAGGACCAGGCCGCTCGTGACGATCCGCCACCAGCAGGCACAGCTCGAGCCGATCTGCAGGGCGAGCAGTCGAGGGAAGCCCTGAGAGCGAACGAAGCCCCGAGAGCGAGCTCGCTACTTCCTGAGTTGTTGCAGAAGATGAGCACGACACTGAAGGCGTTACTGGAAAGCGCCGAGCGACAAAACTGAGCTAACGAGACTATAACCGACGAGCTCAGATCAATAGGAGCAGACGTCCGCGCACGACCCCTCGAGCCAGGTCTGTTCAGAAAACCAGCAGCCCGAATCGATCCAGTAGCACTCAACTTCACGATACCAGGAGGGTCGTCGAATCGACCTTGGCACCAGAATCCATCGACCGCCGCGAACGATGGACGATCCGCTCTTTTAGCCCAGGCACGACGTGAGAAAGCGAAAGTCGGTGACGAGCCGATAGACCTTAACAACGACGACGAGGACCTGGCTAGAAGAGTCGTTCCTGAAACGATCTTCACTGAGACAACGAGAGATCGGCAAGGAATAGCCAAAGCAAGGAACAGTGATCCTCGACACATAGCTTCACAGCAATTCTCCACCATCGGAGACGATGGCCCCGTGAGGAGAGTCGCACGCAACACTGATATCCCAATAGAAGAAGTGGCACGGCGAACCACTACAAGGCAAAAGCATGCCGACCCACAAAGAATGACCCAACAACGTTTCACTGCTTTCAACGAAGAGATCAATAATGGATATGCCATACATGTTTCATAAGAAGAGGAAAACGTTGAGTGGGTGAAATAGGTGGAGGACGCTGAAGCGAAACAAGCTGCGTTTCAAGCCCAGCACGACCAGATGACCGAATTTCAAGCTTCGTTAAGTAGGACTACTACCGAATTGAAGACTATTCATTCGCAGATGCATCGTGCCACTAGCAAGGCACATCTGATCTTGGAACAAGCTCAGCACACTCCTTTCTCGGCACGCATCACTAAAGCTCGAGTATCAGACCCATACAAAATTAGGGTGCCGACCTACGACTTAACTGAAGACCCAGCTGACCACCTCAACGAGTTCAGCGTGGCTATGACAAGATCGAATTTCAAAGAGGAAGAGATGGACATCGGGCAGTGCTTGCTTTTCGTGGAAAACCTCAAAGGACCAGCTCTCAAATGGTTTAAAGGGCTCGAAAGTAATTCCATCGATATTTTCAAACAGCTGACAGAGGCCTTCATCAACCACTACTCCATCTTCATTGAGACTCAAACGTCTGGCGCTGATTTATGGTCCATGAACCAAGGACCAACCGAGTCTCTCAAAACGTTCATCGAACGATTCAAGCTAGTACTATCACAAGTGAAAGGGATAGAGGCCTCGGACGCACTCCAAGCGCTGAAAAGAGCCATATGGCACGAATCAGACTTCTGGAAGGAGATGTCTCTCAACGAGACTTCAACTATCCAGGATGCTTTACATCGAGCGACGGACTTCGCCAAAAGCGAAGAAGAAGCAAAGAAACTTGCAAATAAGTATGGGAAGTCACAACAGAGAAATGACAGCGACCACCAGCCGAGTCAGTCGCAAAAAACCCACGGAAGAGGTTATATCCAGCACGAGGGTGGCTCAAAAGGAGCCCACAATTATCAAGTGGACTCACCCGGCTTTGGCCGAGGAAGGGGCCGCGGTCGCGGCCGAGGAAGAGGTTTTCCCAATGTGTGGACCGGAAACTCAACCTACGACAGATCACTGTACTGTGACATTCACCGCACCCACGGGCACTCAATAGTAAACTGCTGATCCCTCGGCTCGGCCCTAGCCCAGAGACTGCTGGACGGCAAGCTTAAGGAGATCCTCAAGCTCGAAGATTTTGAAGTCAAATAGGCACCTGCGCCTGAGCGTGCACCTACCGACAAGGAACAACCTAAACGCGGCAGACAAAATGAGAACACTACTCAAGGCGGTCCAAGAAGGAGATTACTCTTGATAATGGAGGCTCCCACTACTGCTCAGATACGGTTTCCTCAATTAAAGCGTTTCAACGCCGAGCTGAAGATAGCGTCAACTGGTCTACTCCGTCCAGTTTCCCTAATGACACAATCACTTTTGAAGAAAGAGAAACGATCGGAATCGACAAACCACATGACGATCCACTTGTCGTCGAAATCGCTATCAGCAACATTGACGTGTCCCGGCTCTTGATCAACACGGGAAGCACCGTCGATATAATTTTTAAAGACACGCTGAAGCGGATGGATATTAGCTTTGACGAAATCAAGGAACAACCAAAGCCCTTAACCGGTTTCTCAGGAGAGACCACGATGACGCTTGGAGTAATCAGGTTGCCCGTCGAAGCTGGAGGAATTGTCAAAGTAGTCAAATTTTTAGTAGCAGATCACCCAGCGATATACAACGTCATCTTGGGAACCCCATGGCTCAACGCGATGCGTACCGTGGCATCCACTTACCACCTCTGCGTGAAGTTTCCAATGAAACAAGGCATCAAGACGATCTACGGAAGTCAAAAGGAGTCTCGCGTATGTACTCTTACTGAACACAAAATTCAGAATCCCGTTACTGACCCGGTCTCGAAAGCTGAACGAAAGAAGATGAGTGGATGAGGACCGCGAGTTGTAGCAATTACAGATCAAGGAGGACCACGAGTTGAGGGCGGTGCCTACCTGCGAACCAGATGTGTCGGTTTGTATCGAAGACGAGAATCCAGAACGGTGCGTCAAGATCGGCGCTAATTTAAACAATACAATCAAGAAGAGACTAGTCACGTTTCTGAAGCAGAACATAGGCACCTTCGCTTGGGCAGCCGACGACATGCCCGGTATCGAGATCAACGTGGCTTGCCACGAGTTGAATGTCGATCCGTCATTCAAACCGATTAAGCA
This sequence comes from Arabis alpina, assembly GCA_900128785.1. Classification (NCBI taxonomy): domain Eukaryota; kingdom Viridiplantae; phylum Streptophyta; class Magnoliopsida; order Brassicales; family Brassicaceae; genus Arabis; species Arabis alpina. The sequence goes on from LT669791.1 coordinate 29,681,670, forward strand.
GAAGCGAAGGAAACTGGGACCTGAAAGAGCAAAGGCAGTTAACGACGAAGTCGAGAGACTCTTGAAAGTGGGATCGATAATGCAAGTCAAGTACCCCGATTGGCTGGCAAATCCAGTCGTGGTCAAGAAGAAAAATGGCAAGTGGCGGACTTGCGTAGATTTCACAGATCTAAACAAGGCCTGCCCCAAAGATAGCTTCCCCCTCCCACACATCGACCGACTCGTCGAGACAACGGCCGACAATAAACTCTTATCGTTCATGGATGCTTTTTCTGGCTACAACCAGATTTTCATGAACCCAGCTGACCGCGAGAAGACGGCGTTCATAACGGATCGCAGCATATACAGTTACAAAGTCATGCCTTTTGGCTTGAAGAATGCTGGAGCTAGTTATCAACGCCTAGTCAACAAAATGTTTGCGGACCAGCTAGGCAAAACCATGGAGGTTTATATAGACGATATGCTGGTCAAGTCATTAGACGAAGAAGACCACGTAGTCCACCTGGAAGACTCTTTCAAATGCCTGAACAAACACAATATGAAGTTGAATCCAACCAAGTTCAGGTTCGGAGTAACCTCCGGCGAGTTCCAATGATACCTGGTCACCCATCGCGGCATCGAGGCAAATCCGAAACAGATCGACGCACTCATCCAGATGTCCTCGCCAAAGTCAAAGCGAGAGGTCCAACTACTCACTGGGCGAGTAGCCGCACTTAACAGATTCATCTCACGGTCTACTGATAAATGCCTCCCGTTCTACGACACACTACAGAAGAATAAGAATTTTGAGTGGACTGAAAAGTGTGAAGATGCCTTTCGACAGCTAAAACAGTACCTGGCCAGCCCTCCAGTCCTAGCAAAGCCAGTCCACGGCGAGCCCTTGGTCTTATACATAGCAGTCTCCGAAACGGCTGTCAGCGGAGTCCTGGTGCAAGAGGAAAGAGGCGAGCAGAAGCCCATCTTCTATATCAGCAAATCACTGACAGACGCTAAGACCAGATACCCAGTCATGGAGAAGCTGACACTGTTTGTCCTCACAGCCGCAAGAAAGCTGAGACCCTACTTTCAATCACATCCAATAGTATTCCTTAGCATTTTCCCGCTGCGGTCGGTTTTGCACAGTCCCAGTCAATCAGGACGACTCGCAAAGTGGGCGATAGAGCTGAGCAAATACGACATTGACTATCGAGGCCGCACTAACGCAAAGTCACAAGTCCTGGCAGACTTCCTTATAGAGCTGCCAGACGAAATCAAAGAAGTCGATGTTCCTAGCCTCCCTTGGCTGCTTCACGTAGATGGCGCATCATCAAAAAGTGGTTCAGGCGTAGGGATACGATTAACTTCACCAACAAAAGAAGTACTCGAACAATCTTTCCGCCTGGGATTCGACGCCTCGAACAATGAGGGAGAGTATGAAGCGCTCCTAGCAGGACTAAGACTCGCCAAAGGATTGGAAATCAAGAAAGTTTTAGTGTTTTGCGATTCTCAACTAGTCGTGAATCAGTTTAACGGGGAGTACGCCACTAAGGATGAGCGAATGGAGGCCTACCTTCAAGTCGCCAAGGACTTAGCAGCACAGTTCGAGGAATGCACGGTAACACGTATTCCTAGAGAAGAGAATACAGACGACGACGATCTAGCAGTCGTCGCTTCTAAAACAGACGAAAATGTTCGCAGAGTCATCCCCGTCGAGTTTATCAAGAAGCCAAGCATTCGCTTACGCAACTCGGTAAACGTGGTAACCCGCTCCCAGTCAGCTAAGCATAAAGCACAAGGAGACCTGACAGACCCTGTTCACCTCGAACACTCTACGGCAGCCCGTCCAAGAAAGAAAGCTCGCGGCACTCAAGCGGAGGCAAGTGATCCCGAACCAGCCGAGCCAGCTTGCTCTCCTCCAATCGTGACGACTCCAGATGAGGCAGCTCACCCCGAAAAACTCTCGCCAGAGTTAGCTCGGCCTGAACTCAAGGAGACAACTACCACTGGAACTGATATGCCACCTCTTCCCGAAGCTCCGGAGTTAACCGACCAAGACCAAAACACAGCGTCTACTCCTGAATCGACATCATCGGCAGACGTAACTCTACATAGGCAGATCGAACAAACCCACCCTGAAAGGGCTGCAACAGCCCCTTCCGAGCCAGATGACCCACTACCTATGGAGACAAGTACATCAGGTCCTGCCCTATCAGAGGTGGCCCATCCTGAGATTGGAGAAGCAATAAAAGAGGTCGGTCAGCCCGCTCACAACGAACAAAATGTTACAACCGAAGGAGAGGCTGATGATAAAGAATACGGTTGCGACACACCATGGATGGACCAAATCCGAGGATACATAGCCGACGGCGAGTTACCAAAGGATAAGTGGGCAGCTCGTAAACTGCGAGCACAAGCAGCTCTTTACGTACTACTCGATGGCAATGTTTACAAATGGCAATTTTCTGGGCCTTTGCTCGCTTGCGTTGAAGAGAAAAAAGTTAGGTTAGTAATTGAGGAAATTCACGGCGGATCTTGCGGCAACCATTCTGGAGGCTGGGCACTAGCAATCTGAATCAAACGCCATGGTTACTTTTGGCCCACTATGATCCAGGATTGCGAGAAGTTCTCCTCACACTGCGAAAAGTGCCAACGACACGCCCCAATGATTCATCAGCCCACAGAGTTACTCTCGTCCATTACATCGCCTTACGCCTTCATGCGCTGGGCCATGGACATCGTCGGACCTCTCCACCCGTCGCGATAGAAGCGTTATCTCCTGGTGCTGACAGACTACTTCTCCAAGTGGGTCGAGGCAGAGTCATACTCTAGCATCAAAGATAGACAAGTGGAGAAGTTCATCTGGAAGAACATCATTTGCCGGCACGACGTGCCATATGAAATCATCACTGACAACGGCTCGCAGTTCATCTCCGCCAAATTCTACCTTTTCTGCGATAAGTGGAAGATCCGCCTGAGCAAATCTACGCCATGATGTCCTCAGGGAAACGGACAAGCCGAATCCACTAATAAGACTCTTATTGCAGGACTCAAAAAGCGTTTGGACGAAAAGAAAGGACGTTGGACAGACGAACTCGAAGGCGTTCTCTGGTCCTATCGAACGACTCCAAGGCGAGCTACAGGCGAAACCCCGTTCGCACTCGTCTACGGAACAGAATGCGTCATCCCACCAGAGGTACACATTCCGGGAGTCCGCCGCAGGCTTCTTTCCGAACAAGAAGGACTCAACCACCTGCTGCTCGTGGATGAACTGGACCTAGTTAACGAACGGCGTGACCGAGCACTACTTAACATCACTCGCTACCAGTTGGCTGCGTCCAGGTATTACAATTCCAAGGTCCGCACCTGGAGATTCTACGAAGGAGACTTGGTCTTACGAGAAGTTTTCCAAAACACAGCAGAGCGGAACGCCGGCAAACTTGGAGCACATTGGGAAGGACCATACGTCGTCACTAAGGTTGTCCGCCCGGGCGTATACGAACTCACAAACATGGCAGGACAAGCTATCCCACGATCGTGGAATGCACGACACCTCAAGAAGTACTACCACTAAGCTCCGTCCCGCTACCTACAAAATCATCATCACACTCAATCATACATACATCAATAACTTATCATGAACTACGGGTGACTTGATCCCTGCAAAGGGTACGTAGGCAGCTCATTTTCGGATGGTTCAGTTGCCCCCCTCCCAAAAAAGGAGGGGGAGTGGGGTACGTATACTCGTATACTCCCACCTCTCTTTGTAGCAAATCTTTATGAGAATAAACATCCGCTACAAAGACTTATCAAAACAAATATCTCTATCACATCCATTACGGATAAATCAAGGTATAACTTAAAAGACCATCTCAAACAGCCGCTGTTGGCCAAAGCGACGACTTCTAACAAAAATTCTGCAGAATAAATACAACAACATCCATCATTGGATTAAGCGCGCTATAGAAATAAAAGTGGTTCATTATAGGAGCAGGTGCATTTAGAGAGAAGCGCACATGTAACCGAAGTGACCAGTCCAAAACCCAACAACATCGTTGGTCAAAAGCGACGATCGTCACAGGAGCGATCATAATCGAAAAAGCGAACATGATCGTAAACCAAGTCGTTTCGTTCAGGAAACCCAGTTATACTAACACTGGTAACAACCACGTTAAAGGGAATCCATGTTCGGGTGGTCAAACATCTACAACAAAGTACGGTTCGTCGTTACAAAGATTCTCTTTCAAAGACTAAGCGAAAAATGTTGGAAAGAAAATCATCGATAAACTAAAACCGCAATCATTATCATCTTGCAAAAATACAAGGTAAAATCATCCATGGATAAAACCTGTCCAGACGGTAAAACATCAAATCCGAAAAAACTAAAGCCGAAAAACATAAGGCAGCCTCCTAGGCGCATAATCAATGTCTAAAACATAAGCAATAAAAGCGCTAACAAATGCGCAAAACCCAACTAAGGAACGGTTTCCTCATCAACTCCTGGAGGAGCAACCTGAGTGACCGGCACCCCCTCGGCTCCGTCTCTCCAAAGACGTCGTTGAGCCTTAGATCCTCGGTAAGCGCGTCGATCCTCGGCCCCTGGGAATCCTCGTCCGTCCTCATCTCCTCAGGAGCCCCAACAGGCCCAGCGCCCTCAGCAACGTCGTCGATCGTGCTCTTGGTCACCTCGGCCCCAACTCCGCCGATTAGGGAGAACTTCCCGTCTACACCCACTACCGCGGCCTTGCAAGAGTTGACGCCGCCAAGTAGCGACCCCGAAGGATCGACCACACCAACACTCGCCGCGGACGTCTCGAGGGTTCGGTCATGGGCGACCACGGTGGGCGCCTTAACCTATAAACAAAAAGAAAGAAGAGAATCCGACCGTGAAAAAGAGATATAATTACCAAATCCGTGGAATTGAAGAGAGAACACCACTAACCTTCGGGTCGAGGACATGCAAAAGTCCGTGGAGACTCGTCATCAGCCGCTCCAAGCGCTCCTCATCCTCGCCATGCTCTGCGACGTCAGCAGTGAGGAAGGTGAGCTCGTCCTCGAGCTTTGGGGGCTCCTGACCGTCAACTAGGCCCAGCAACAATCTGACGAGGTCAAGGTTGGCTACCCTCTGCAGTTGGTAGACCATGTTACTCTGCGGATCGCCCTGGAGTTCATCAAACTTATTCTTGGCACGAGTTAACTTTCTCTCGAGACTCTAGATATGCCCGTCTGCTTCTCCACAACCGTACCCCACTCCCCCTCCTCAGCTTCTCCACAACCGTAGCAAGCTCGCCATCACGATGGCGGCTGAGCACTGCTCTCTCTCTTCCGCGGCCGCAAGAGCGATCGCAGAATTCTCCGCCTCAGTAAGAAGGGCCTCCACAGACTTCCGTGCCTCGGCCTTGAGCAAGATTATCGCTCTGGCCTGATCTGTGAGCTCGTCGTTCTTCTTATTTATCGACGCCCAGGCCGCGTTGCGCTCGACTCGAAGACCCTCAGCCACGGTGCACGCGTTCTCAGTACGATGCGTCTCATCCTCAAGTTTCTCCTTCAAGATCTCGACCTTGGCCTCAAGCTCGTGTCCCACCTTGTTCACGAGGCCGAGAAACTGCCAAAACAAAAGGAGACGGGAATAATATTAAAAATAAGGAAAAAACGCTAAGTATTAAAGAGAAATGAATAAAAAGAAAGGGAAATGTACCCTCAGTCCCTGGCGCATCATGTCTCCAGAAGACTCTGTGTTGATCAGAGCCATGTCATCGTCGTGGAAAACCAGAGTAGAGAAGAGGCTGCTAGCGGAAGCCTTGTCCTGAAAGACGCTCCTGGACACACGGCGAGGAGGTGAAGTGGATCTCGCCCGAGCCTTCTTCGACACTCGGTCCACGTCGATCACATCATCTCTGTTAGACGATCTCTTACGATCGTCGCCCTCATGACCCTTTCCTTTGGCCGCTCTCTTTGCATCGTAGTCGGAGGGAAGAGGAGCGGGCAGAGTAGGCAAAGCGGTCACAACCTCAGTCCTAGCCACTGAAGGAAGACGCGACCCCTTAGCAGTAGTGGTGGTCTTCTTGGTAAAAGTGTCACATGGCTCAAAAGGAGGCACAGTAGTCGGCCTGCTAGAAGTGGGCACGGTAGTCAGCTTGGCAGAAGCTGGCACAGTAGTCGGCCTCACAGAAGCTGGCGCAGTAGTCGACGTAGCAAAAGCTGGAGCAGTAGTGGGCTCGGCCGGAGCAGGTACGACAGTCGGCGCCGCAGAAGTGGTTGCAGTAGTCGGCGTCAGCGGCTTACCGCTCCCCGTAGTCCTACGTGCTAAACTCCTGAAAGATCGTGGACGCTCCATCTCTGACTGAATGTCTCCTGAACAATCTGAGAAGCGAAAACTCGAGACCGAAGAACCCCCAAGGAAAGCTCTCGCTTTCTCGACACGTCGCAGTGAGAACTCCTTCCAATTGCACCCTCGAACTCTGAGCAAGTCCCAAACTGTCTTCCAATTGCTTAGAACCTTCGGTGCTGGGCCTGTCACTGCGAAAATGACATAAACAGAACAAGAGGTTAGAATCGATACAAAAAAGACAAACACATCACGAATGATACAAGTAAAGCTAGCCGACTCCCAAAGATAGATAACGGGGCCGGCTACCCTTTGTAAGCCACTTCGATTGGATTAGGCCTAGTCCATCTCCTAAAGTCTCTTCGCAGATCGGCACGAAAAAGAAGAAATCCATCTATTGTCGGTCTTTACTGCCGAACCCATGGATAAGTCTAAGGTTCTTCCAGTTTACCGCGAAGTATACAAGCTTAGAGAAGGGAGAGGACCGCCGAATATCCATAAAGCGCATCAAATGATGAACACTTAAAGTTTCCCCGCACTCATAACTCCGAACGAGGGTTCCCACTAAGTGACAAATCCCTCGAGGGGTGATTTACAAAATTGAAAGCCTATACTTTGCTAGAAGCTCGAGAATCGCGTACGGAACGGGAAACCACAATAAACACGCCTCGAGGAAGCTCTCGTACAAGGTAAAATACCCCTCTGGAGGATCGTCAGCTCGTTTGTGAGGTTCCGGAACCACCAGCTCTATTTCATCAGGGATGTTAAGTTTCTTTCTCAAAAGAGAAAGTGTGACCTTTCCATTGATAGAGTGGATCCCGGCGGATCCGGAGGTCTGAACTTTCTAGCACGACGCTTTCCGTGAGTCGAAGATTTTTGCTTTCAAAGAAACAAAGCTAAGTCAAATCTTTCGTTTATCTCGTCCTCGTCCTGTTCCACCTTTACATCTGGGGAATTGCGAGTGTGGACGACTTGCTCATCAATGAAAGGTGGACTCTGCATTCGCTGCATCACTTACATCTGAGACCAGGACTTGAGTAACTTCTCTATCTTTACAAGGACGAAGCCAGGCGCTAGATTCCGCATCAGAACAGTTTATTTCGAAGCTCGGTCCTAGGTTCTCCAGACTGGTCATCCTCAGCTTTGAAATGGAGTCAAGAAACTTCTCGAAAGATGATGTCGGGCTAAGCATGACAACGATTCAAAAGTCTCTCCAAGTATCGAAGACGTTGTCCAAACGCTTTAGCTTGCCGAATTCGTCATCGATTATCACAATTGGACCTCGTCGTACAAAGAGTATCACAACAATCAAACTTAACAATTTCCCCAACCACCAAATATTGAACTGCCCTCCTCGTCAACTTCAACAAGTCACAAAGTCTTTGAACACCGTCGGCATCTTCTTGCCACGAAATTGTCTACACACACACTAGTGCCCAATCTCATCGTGATCCAAACCGTCGGAGAAAGAGAACTCGGCTTTACCAATTCTGTTTCCGGCGAGACCGACCCACACACAACAACAGTAGTTTATTGAGTGGCTGTCGATCGACACGAGTGGTGTGTGTCGATCGACATATTTCTGAGGGGCTGTCGATCGACATAGGTGGTGTATGTCGATCGACAGGGCCTTAATTGGTCGGTTTTCTGTTTCGATTTAAATCAGACGGTTCGTGTTGGTTCGGTTTACGAAACTTAGGGTATCATATTTAAGCGTTTTGGTCGCATTCTGATCGAGGGAAAGGTCCAAAAATCAGAGGAAAAAAGTTTCTGAGAGTCTCTCTTGTTTCCTGAGAGTTTTGTGAGATTAGGTTCCGTTCTTGGTTGTTTTGGAGTAGAATTTCGTGGTGGTTGTAGCTGATTTCGATTCTAGTCTCAATTCCATCAGTTTCTATCCGAAAATCCAAGGTGAGTGTGTGACCATGGCTTCTGGGTCGATGGATCGTTAGGGATTCTTGGTGATAGGTTTGTATGCGTTGATTGAGCTTGTGGTGATTGAATTGTATTCGTGCATGCTTGTTGTTGTGTTGGAATTGTTGTTTTGTGCAGGTTTTCGTACTGACGCAGAGGAGGAATCGATTCGAGAGGATTATAATCAGTTCCCAGGATTCTGCCAGGGGCCTGTCGAACGATACACGTGAGGTGTGTCGAACGACAGACCAGTACGAGGGCTGTCGAACGACACACATGAGGTGTGTCGAACGACAGCCAGTTCAGAGGGTGTCGATCGACACCTAGTGGTAGTGTCGATCGACAGCTATCTGATTGGATGAGTTGAGCCGTTTGTTGTTTTGTGTGCTGTGTGTATGTTTGTTTGCCTGAGCGGTCCATCGTGCCTGAATGCGCAGTCGTAGATGGGATGACCGTCTCACTGGGTATTTATGATAATACTGACACATCTCTTTTTTCCATGTGATGCGAAGAGGGAAATGATCTAGGCTCTCGTGTTTGGTGTTGTTTCAGTTACTGTTGTTAGAACTGGCTAGGTTGTTGGTTAGTTCTGGAATGTTTGGATTTGTTGTTGAACCGGTTTATCTTGAGTTTTATTGGAATTGAATTGTTTGGTTTTATTTGTTATATGCTGTCGTTTGTGTTGTGGTTTGCTTGGTTGTTGAGGATATCATTTATATCATTTATGAGAATGCTACTCCGAGACCAAGGGTTTATTGTTTTAAAAAAAAAAAACGGGTCAGGTCGTTTCATTAATAACATTTATAGTTTGTTTGAATATAGAGATTAAGTTATTTTGGAGATTTTGGATATGAGTATAGTAGAAGTTAATAATTTTAATTAGTTAAATAATAAAGTTGAGAAAAACTGAGAGCTTTACACATAAGTTTAAAATACATTCTCATTTAATATATAGAAGATGACTAGAAATAAAATCCAAAAGATACTGCATAAATTTTTATAATTCATCCAAATAAATTTCATCATAATTTAAAATTTCCAGAATTTTAAAACTTTTGAAATTGACTTTAAATCATTGATCCACCTCAAATACAAATTCTTTTATTTACTGCCACATTTTTCTTACTAATTGATTTAACATTATTTAACGTAATGTCATTTTCTTACTGCATTAATTACAACACAACTTTTTCATTAATTACTGCAGTATTTCTTAACGTAAGAAAATATATATACCATCTAATGTAAATGAAAGAAAAATTAGAATCTAGAATTGGTCAAAATATTTTAGCTTATAAAACAAAATAGGTGAAAGACGCATTCCATGTTGAAGTAGTCTACAACGGGAAGCGAAAGCCATCAAACAGCCACTTGACTCCGACGAGAAAAGTTTCAAGTGGGTGCTTTTAGTATATATGTAATGTAAGCTTCTCTTCCCAAATAACATGAGTGGAATAAACTAGTTTTTTTTAAGAAATTTTATTTTTAAATTTTCATTTTAAAAATATTATTAAATTAAATTATCTCTTCAAAATATTATTTAAATTTAGATTAATTATTATATATTATGATTTAGAGGGTCAAACCTTTTTTTAGGGTTTAGGATTAAACATTCTTAATTATTAATCTTTTGAAAAATATATATAACTTATGGTGGTATTTTAAAAAATTGATACACTCAAAATACCATCTTTGAAATTGTTCCAATAAACTATATACATGTGCACTAAAATAAGATTTTTTTTTTCTGGATTAAAATATCTAATGGAAGGTATGTTTTTTTTTTCACAACGCAACTGAGACAACTAAAAATCATTTTACATTTTAATTGTCTTCGATAAACAAGTAAGGTAAGGAACTATTTATTTTTAGTGATAAATTTATATGATATTAATCAGTAGTTTATTTAGTTTTTAAACGAGTCCACATAGCATAACTAGGGGATAAAACAAGATTCCTCTTCCTCCTTCCTAACAGGTTGGTCCTTTATTGGGTTATACTTTTGCTTATCATGGTCTTCGATTATCTTCTACCCTATATTGTAAAGAAATGTTTTTAGATGCCCTTGTCGGATCAAGTTGTGCACCTTTATTCGTAAAGCCACGTAGTCTTCAGTTTGATGTCGATCTACTTGGTGACAATCACACTAATATGATCTTCATCTTTTGAGGCCACCACATGTGATCCCTCATGCTTAAGAGATTATAAATCAGTTGAGTGGCGGGTAGGTAAGCCCCATTTCTTCTAAAGAGGGTGGTTCCAGTACATCTTTTTCAAAATGATCATCTTACTTCATCTGGTGGATAGTGGCGTAATGACGATCACCAGAATAATTGCATGACCTTTCTTCTCCCATGTTGTCGTACCCACTTCGTCCCCCTCTCATTTGTCATTCCTCTAGTAGGATTTTTTTGATTGGTTTCGTCCTTGCGATTGGGTTTCCCAGTTGTCGACGCTCCTTGACTTCTTCTCACTTGTGTTCCGAGTTTGATCTCAGCATAACGTCTTCCATTGTTAGTGACGGATACTTGGTTAACCGCATATCTAAGGGGACGCCTATGAGGAGTCCTCGCTTGAATGTCGATAGTACGATTGACACGTCGCAATTCAGGATGGCCACTATCTCATTGTTGAATCTTATGGCGTAACTTATGAGTGCCTCGTTTTGCTCCTGCACAACTTCACATAGATCGCCCAATACCCTTGCCGACTTCCGACTACTAGAGAATTGTTGCGAAATCATATCGTGTAACTGAGCAAAGGAGTTGATCTTCCCCCTGGGCAGGTTGATGAACTACTACAACGCGGGTCCAACCATGCTCGACCCAAAGCTTTTGCACATGCATGCTTCTCGTAGTTGGAGAGTGATGCGTACTAAACGATCAATGCAAATGCAAATTTTGATAATACTATTGGTTTTAATTACTCAATTACTTAACCACAAGTGCATGGCAATGTCGATGTAGTAATGATATGCTCAAATTTACCTTGAGCTACTCTCTCAAATTAAGAGATCGATTGTAGTACTTAGGGGTCGAATCACTGGGAATCTTAATCACACGATGGAATTTCAACTTCGAATAAAGCTAAGTAAGAATATATGTATGAATGTAAAAGGCAAAGTAAATAAACTCAGAATGATGTGATTTAAATTCGATTAAACAAAACAGTTAGGTTTTCGGGAATTCTTAGGTAAAGCTAAATTGCAGATTCAATTACGATAGAATTTTATTAAGAACAGTTCTTGAGCTAGAACACGAATGTAAAGATAACCAACTCTCGTTGCGAAAGCTATTTATGCCTAAATCCTAGAAAACCAAATCTCTTTGCGAATTCTAACAACTTAAATAAGCATTAAAGTTCAGGTTCAAATACTCACAAAATCCTTAAACCAAATCTTTTTGCGAATATGAATTTTGCTCATCTAAGATAGTTCAGGAAATCAATTATGCTCTCGCATCAATTCATTAACCTAAGATCATAATTATAGGTGATCAATCTAGAACAAGCATTAAGAGTAATCTAGATGAAGAACAAGATGATTATCCTATCAATTATGTGAATCTAACAATCCATCTTTAACCCTTGAAAAACCCTAAACCTAACAAGCAAACTACTCAGACATGGATGCACAAAACATGATGACTGAATAATACTGCATTAAATAAAGATAGAGAAAGAGATACAGAAGGGTTCGAAAAAATCTGAAACGTCTGAAAACTTGTCTTCCTAACTCTCAAAATCTCTCTGAATCTCTAAGTCTTGAATAAAAGATAGTGAAATGAAAACTAAAAGAAAACAGAGTATTTATAGGTTAAGATTCGTGCTAGGCTTGATTTGTAAACTCCTGGAACTTTTGGGGCGAAAAGGAAGTCTTCAGAATTGGAAAATCCTTCTTTCTTCACGACACAACATCTTCCGTCGATCGTTGCACAAGGCCTTGCAACGATCGACACGCCAATCTGATGGCAATTGAAAATCCGTCCTCGCGACTTCAGCTCCTCTTTCCACAATGCTCCAAAATGCTACATAAGCACAAATTAAGCTCAATACGTACACAAACCTGGAAAGACTTTAAAACACTCAAAAAACACCGAAAAGACTCGATAAAACCGGATTAAATCATGGTCAAAAACAGGTAAAAACCATGATATATCAAGTAATCAAAGATCATTCTTCCACAAGGAATTGGTGAAGACAAATAAAATGCAAGAAACTAAAGAAGCTAGGTGAATTCAAGTGATTATTCAATTTTCGGAATCTTACTAAAGCTAAATGACATAAACGAGATTGTGCAACAAGTAAATGCAATAATGTAAATAAAACAAAACACTAAATTGAAACAAAGCAATGCATATGTAAATGGAAAACAAGATTAAAATGCAATAAATGAAAAGTCAACAAAAGTCAACTAAAGCCAATGCAAAAGTCAACAAAATTAAGCTAGATGATCAATATGATAAAAGTATGGACTTTCCGTAGTGAAGATAGATCAAGGGTGAAACATATGATATAAGTGATGCATAACAACTCAATTAAGCTAATTCCAAAGCATGAATCCGTGATATCTAGACTAACCCACTTCCATGGTGCTAATCTCTTTCTTAATTAACCATTAACACAAATTTCCATTTTGTTAATTACTAATCAATAAGCATTCAATATCATGTTCATCATAGTTTACAAATGCCCTTAAACATCAACTTCCATTGGCTAAGATGAGAAAAAACATGATTAAAGTTCTCATAGACATTTTCACAAATACCTTCCAGGCATGAAATACCATGATGTAGATTTAGGGTAATTACTTCTAAATCTAGCATTCAACAAACTTTAATCAATAGAAATGAAAAGAGTAACAACTTAGTATCACTAAATCCACAAGAATCAACCATATTTTTCTCTACCCAAGATCCATAGAGAAGACTACTCACAAATCAATACTAAATCAACAAATGCATAAGTATTAAGATGCATAATTAAAAGACTTAAAGTAAATAAACAAGAAATATTTGCTAAAACATAAAAAGTGAACTCTTTTCACTTCAAATCATTCAAAAACACATTAGGTTTAGTGTTTACACAATGGATAAAGAGATGAGACAAAGTTTATGGGTCAACCCGCAACAAACATGGTTAAACTGGGTCAAACAGAAAACTGAGAGCATGAGGCAACACTGCGTCCGACTGCAAGCCTGACCATTTGTTCGAGCTCAGAGCTTACTGTATGGCTTGGTGCTCCGTTCGTCTTATCGCCCGACCACACGCCCGAAGTGGTTAGGCACAACCTCTCCAACTGGTTCGGTGCATCGTTCTTCATCTTTTTGCTTGATTTTTCCATCTTTTGGTTCCACCTTTTTTCCAAGATTCATTTGGTACCTAAAATAAATGAAATATGCATGTAAATGCAACAAAAGAAGAACTTGAACTCTAGACTCAACTTAGGCTAAAGGGAACAAAATATGGAAGAAACCAAGTAAAACCTAAGTTTAATGACTCATAAAATGCATGCTAAAAAAGATAAATTATGGACTTATCAAAGAGGCATATAGGTGGCTATCATTTGTTGCTTGTAGTGTGTTCAAACAAAGATATGAAATTAAGTTTACTTATTATTGATGTATGCGAAAGTACATATGATATATCATGGTTTTTACTGGTTTTCGACCATGATATAAGTCCTTTTATCGAGTCTTTTCATTGTATTTCGAGTCTTTTTAGTGTCTTAACAGGTTATTGCACGTGAGGAGCTTATATGGTAAATACGGTGCATTTTGGAACGTAAACAAGGTTGGAGCCGGATTTTGTAAGAAAAGAAGCTGATATGAAGCAGCCTGTCGATCGACAGCACCAAGAAGGACGATCGATCGACAGCTACATTGAAGCCTGTCGATCGACATACACATAGACGATCGATCGACAGGCCAGCGCAGAAACTGACCTAAATACGTTTAAAGAAGGAAATTCGCCAGTTAATGGGCCGAAAGCTGCAATAGACCGTCATAAAAGCCCACCACGAGTTTTACCTCTATAAATAGTTTATTTTAGGTTTTGAGAAAAAAACTTCAGATTTTACTTAACAAAGTTTAGAGAGAGATTTTTAGGGTTTTTAGGGAGACAAGTTTACTTTGTTCTTTGAGATTCTTCGAACCCTATTGTAATTCTTCTTATTCTCTTTCTTTATGCATTATTATTCAGTTATGATTTGCTTTGCTGCCATGTCTGAGTAGTTTGCTTGTTAGGTTTAGGGTAGTTCGAAAGGAATGATGATGAATTGTTAGGGTAAACTCACTTGTTAGGATTATCTGTTAGGTTCTTCACCTAGATTGCTTTAACTCTGATTTAGAATTGATCACTCTAAATTAGCTATCTTAGGTTGATAGATTGACACGAAAGTGTAATTGATTAGCCAGAACTAGATCTTAGGTGAGCAAAATTACTTATTCGCAAAGAAATTTGGTTTAGGGATTTTGTGAACAAATTTGACTTGAATTTAACGCTTGTTTAAATTGATTGAATTCGCAAAGAAATTTGGTTTTCTAGGGTTTAGACATAGTTAGTTTTCGCAACGACAGTTGGTTAATTATATTTTAGTGTTCCAAGTTCTAGAACGGTTCTTAATTAAATCCTGATTCTGTTTAACCTGCAATTCTGATTCATCCTGAGAATTACCCAAAAGCCTAACTCTTTGTTTAATTGAATTTGAAATCAACCAACTTTCCTGTTACCAATTGAATTTGCTATTTATTTCATATTATTTTACTTAGCCGAATTTGAAGTCAATATTCCTATCGTTTGATTTGACTCCCAGTGATTCGACCCCTACTACGACGACCTCTTAATTTGAGAGAGTAGCTCAGGGTAAATTTGAGCATATCAACATAGTATCTGTGTAAAATTGCGGATCCTCTTTTCAAAGGTATACAAGTTCTATTTATACAAGGCATATTGATAAAAGTCACGATATAATTTTTTTCAGTTGTAAGGTAGATCGGTAACCGCTTACATCAGTTGTAAGATTTTTTTTTACAAATAAAGCTGAGTGTAACGATTTAGATAAAAAATTTGTATCACTTTTATTATTGGTACAATGAAAAAAACATTATATATTGTAAAGTAGTTGTAATCTGTACAAATTGTGTTACCAATCAACTTTTTTTTTTTGGATTGTTACCAATAAAATACTTTGTATTTTTAAATAGTAACTCTTTGAAACCCTTTCAAGTAATTTAAAGTCAAAATTTTAATATATTTTCAACAACATGAAATTTGAAAATGTATAAAAAAGTATTAGGCATTAAATTTAAAACCTAAGTTTAATGACTCATAAAATGCATGCTAAAAGAGGTAAATTATGAATTTATCAAAGAGGCATATAGGTGGCTATCATCTGTTGCTTGTAGTGTGTTCAAACAAAGATATGAGATTAAGTTTACTTTTTATTGATGTATGCGAAAGTACATAGTATCTGTGTAAAATTGCGGATCCTCTTTTCAAAGGTACACAAGTCCTATTTATACAAGTCTTATTGATAAAAGTCTTAAGTCGGCTAGGTCTATGTCTAAAGAGATATGAAAGATTTCCTAACTTTTTGAGATTCCCTTTTAGTTGAGGCGGCTACAGCCTAGGGTTTTGATATCCTCGCCGTCATGGGCTTGGACTTGAGAGGTCACCTAGTATTTGCAATCCTTGTCTAAACTATGAGATATGATTCTTTGGGTCTGATTGGTAACCTAAAACGATATAATTTTTTCCAGTTGTAAGGTAGATCGGTAACCGGTTACATCAGTTATAAGATTTTTTTTTATAAATAAAGCTGAGTGTAACGATTTAGATAAAACTTTTTTGTATCACTTTTATGATTGGTACAATGAAAAAAACATTATATATTGTAAAGTAGTTGTAATCTCTACAAATCGTGTTACCAATCAACTTTTTTTTTTTTGAATTGTTACCAATCAAATACTTTGTATTTTAAGTAGTAACTCTTTGAAACCCTTTCAAGTAATTTAAAGTCAAATTTTTAATATATTTTCAACAACATGAAATTTGAAAATGTATAAAAAAAGTATTAGGCACTAAACGGGTGACGACCCAACATTTAGTGCTTGGAACGCCCAATCACAATCTACGCGATCTAAAAAAATCACAATATATTTTATATACATAACAACATATATAAAATATCATGATTTATAAATAAGAAACTTTATATTATATTTATTATCAGAATTTTATAGCATCCCCTTTCCTATTAAAAGCAAAGTCACTTTAATTGTTCTCATTAATTGTTATAATTTCATTGGCTAAAAACTATGACATGGATTGAAAGAATGATGACATGGATTGGCAAAAATTGTGACATGGCTTAATACTCTTAATTCATTGGATAACAATATTAGGTTTATATTAATAACAAATCAGAATATACATTGGAATATCTGTTTCCAACATTTACGTTAATATGCTTTAATTTAGGAGATTTTTGTTAAATTGTTTCAATGATCTCAAAATCAAACATAAATATATCTATGTACGAGTAACATTTCTAATCATAAACCCCACTTTTACGATCATTCCCTAAATCAATAAATCCTACGATTTAACAAACTAAACAGAAGATAATTTCTAAAGTAACAATCCACCTATTTGTTCTAACCTAACATAGAAGATATGTGATTTTTTAATTTATTTTATTTTAATGAGTTCATTACATTTTTTTTGTATATAATAACCATTCAAGAAACCAATGAAACTCACATTACTTCATAGAATTTTATTTGAACTAACATTTCAAATATAAATGTGATTTTATATTTGCATATTCTTATAATAGTGACATCAACGATAAATCTAAGTAATCATTAGTGATCAAATTCAAATATTTTTAATTGAGGAAATTTTGGTGCACAAATATATATTGAAATTATCTTTTGATTTTGAACGTAAAGATTTTCTGTTTTAGATTCAAACATTAATAATATTTCTTTTATTGAATTTGAATATTATGTCAATATATTAACGTGATTTTCGCCTTGATTCTGATTAGATTTTCTTAATTGTTATTTGTTTGTTTCTTTGAATTTGGTGTGAAACTGATCTTTTGATATCATTTTTTTATATTTTAGGTTATGTGGAGTAAGCGTGGTAACAAGAGGAAATAACTAGCTACTGATCATGAGCCTCACCAAACAATATGAAAAGTTCTGCAAGTATCTTTTAGGTTTTTATGTGTGTTGCTTGTGTATGTTTACACTAATTAGTTTGATAAGCCTCATCTTTTGATCATGTTTTTAACATGGCTTGGTTTTGGTTCTTAAATTTTATATTTAGGAGGATTAAATATATTTTCTATAATGAGTATTCCAATAACATACAGTAAAACCTCTATAAATTAATAATGTTGGGACCAGGACAATTTATTAATTTAGACAGAATATTATTTTATCGATAAATTAATAATTATTAATTTAGAAAGAGATTTTGTTAAATCCCCAATCTAAGATTTTTTAATTTAAAATAAGAAAATTTCTTCAAAATTCATATTCTACCAATATATATATTCACTAGAATTTCCATAATGATTTGTTTTTTACATATTTTATTCAATTTGTTTCCATAATAATTCATTTCCTTACATTTTTTTTATGTACGAGACTTTGTTTTAATGTTCATCTTAGGTTTTTGATTAAACATTCTTTTTTATCGCTTGTTTCAAAATCAAATTTAGCAATGGCTTCCCATCTAAAAGGTGTTGGGAAATCGACAATGACGGATCAAATACGCAAAGAGTTATGTGAGCATAAAAGAGATCATGCGTCATGCACCCAAAAAGATTTGCAAACGTGGGTTGAAAAAAAGTTTCATCTAAAGGTTAGTCAAGCTACAATCTCAAACACACTCAAACGATCAAGTGATTATCTTTCTATCAATCTGGAAACAAGAAGAGATATCAAGAGGCACAAACTAGCAAAATTTCGAGATATGGAGAAAGTTGTTTTTGAGTGGTTTCTACAATACCAAGATCGTGTAAACATGACTGGAGAACTAATTTTGACGAAGGCAAAAGAAACAATGAAACTTGTGTACCCTGAGCAAGATACAGAGCACCAATTTTCTCAAGGATGGCTTGAAAGATTCAAGTTACGACATGGCATCAAGTCATACCGTCGTTTTGGAGAGAGTGGTTCAGTTGATGTACAAGACATGGAGAAGAAACGAGAAGCTATAAGGGAAAAAATAAATCAATTCCCTATGAAAGATGTTTTCAATATGGATGAAACTGGTTTGTTTTACAGGTTACAAGCTGATCATTCTCTTGCTACGAAACAACTTGAAGGAAAAAAGCAAGACAAAGAACGACTAACTGTTGTTATTTGTTGTAATGAAGATGGATCTGAAAAAATTCCTCTATGGATTATTGGAAAATATGCAAAGCCTCGTTGTTTCAAGAATATCAACATAAGTAGCTTGAATTGTCACTATCGTGCCAACAAAAGAGCTTGGATGACAAGTGTGCTTTTTGAAGAATATATCCATTGGTTTGATACGAGAATGCATGGAAGAAGAGTTTTGTTTGTGGTAGATAATTGTCCAGCACATCCAAGAAATATTGAAGGACTACAGAATGTTGAGCTGTACTTCTTGCCACCCAACATGACATCAAAAATTCAACCTTGTGATGCTGGAATAATAATAGCTTTTAAGATGCATTATCGTAGGAGATTTTACCGTGAGATTTTAGAAGGCTATGAGTTGGGACAATCTGATCCAGGTAAGATCAACGTTTTGAATGCTATCAATTTTGCAGTCTCGGCTTGGACAACTAATGTTCGTCAAGAGACAATAGCAAATTGTTTTCGACACTGCAAAATTCGCTCAACAGAGGATGTATCAAGGAATTTAGAAGATGAATCAAACGACATTCATGAACTTGAAGTTGTGATTAATAATCTCTGTTATCGGAACAAAATGGATGTCAAGACCTTACTAGACTATCCGGGTGAAAACGATGCTTCCTCAGAAGTTCAGAGTTTAGAAGAAATTGCGGCTACTATCCTTAATGTTGAAGATGAAGTTGAAGAAGATCTTGCATCACCCTTGGAACCAGTTACGCGTAAGGAAGCAATTCTCGCTTCTAGAACTCTTCATAACTTTTGGATGCAGGTTGAGAAGACAACACCAGGAGTTGCTGATGCAATAAGGAAAATTAGAGACGAGCTCCAACGTGATTCCAACTTTAAGAAAAGACAAACAACATTGGAGTCATATTTTACTAAATTACCTTAGATGTATATACATATATGTCTAAGATTTGCAATTATTAATTTATGCTATTATTGGGACTATATTTTACATAGGAGTTTCAAAAAAATTATTATCTTATCATTTTATCAAATTGAGTTGATTTTTACATTGGCCCGACTCGGGACCGGGATAATTTATTAATTTATGGTGTTTATTAATTTATCGAGTATTAATTTATCGAGGTTCTACTGTACTAATTTAGTTTCTCCTCTGTGTAGATGTTTTTTTTTTAACTGTCTCTAAAAATGGATAACCGAGTGATATATGATAAAAACTTGGTGGGTACTAAAAAATATCGTAAACATGTTAGAAAACAATGGAGACAAAAAAATATTTCTCCTAAAAACTATTTGAGGTGAGAATATTTGGAAGAAAACCCCTATTTTTCTAAAGTATTTATATTGTGTAAAGACGTAAAGTATATGTTTCTAGATTTTATGTTCATTTTGTTTTTATGTTATTTCATGTGTTTTCAATATATTGACACAAATTATTGATATTGGTGAAAATAATTTGACTATCATTGATCATATCAAATCTTTTCTTCTTCAGGTCGAGGAAGAAGAGGAAATAATAGAAAAACAAGAAGTTTTGTAGGAACTATAGAGTGAGTTGAACAAAATACTCATGAACATGCATTTTTGTATTGGGTGAATTAATCTAGGCAATGTTTTTGTAGATTTCATTTTTTTTTAACATGCATTTGAATATTTATGAGATTTTTTGGGTTTTGTAATTAATCATGTTACTGTTTGATGGGTTTCCTTAAAAATGAAAAAAAGTTTGATATTTTAGCATTGTGTGAAATGAAAGGTTGGTGATCCTATTATGTGTCTTCGTAACTTTTCTGTGAGATTTTTGGAATTTGTAATCAATAAAAATAAAAGAAGTTTGATAAGCATTGTTTAAGATTAAAGGTTGGTAATTCTTCCATGTGTCTTCGTAACATTGATCCTAAATGAAGATTATGTAATGGGACTAGGCTTATTGTTCATCAATTAGCGCGTCATGTGATTGCAATTAGAATCCTAACTTATGATGATAAACCATGCGACAAAAATTTAATCCATAGGATATTTGTAAACCCACAAGAACAAAGTTTCCTTTCAAGATGCGGTTGCATGCAGTTTCAAGTATTTTAACTTTCGTAATCACCATAAATAAAATTCAGTGGCAAATACTAAACTAAATTGGTTTGTTTCTACCAAACCCATATTCTCTCATGGACAACTATGTGTTGTTCTATCAAGAGTAAAATCTAGGATTGGATTGAAAATCCTAATCATCTTTAAAGAACGTAAAGTGTATAAGAAAACAATGAATGTCTTCTACAAGGAAGTGTTTCAAACCTTTATTAGTTTTTTAGATTTGATTTTGTTTTGTTTAAATTTCTTAAACCATACTTCACACTATATACAATATTTTCAATATAATTTTTCCATGCTATGATATTTTACTTTTTCATAGTCCATAATTTACAATACCTAAAATTATTCATGTTACGAAATAATGTTTATACCCGCACACGGTGCGGGAAAATCACCTAGTAATCTATAAATAGTAAAAAAATATTTTCTTATTATTGTGATGGAATTTTCATGAAATACTACAATATTGTAAGTGATATAAGTGGTAATTTATATGTCTATATAAAACGCTTCAAAGTATACTAAATTTTAATAATTTTTAAACCATATAATTTACTAAAACAAAATTCAAAATTTAAAATAAATTACTATAAATGATAGATTGAGAATTCGTTTATGTGTTAACTAAAACGCTACGATTTTTAATTGTATGGTTAAAAAAAAGAGTTATCAGCTAAAATAACCAAAACATAAAACATATATAAAAAACCTAACCAAAACATCTAAGTAGCAAAAAAATTGCCCATTAAATTTAAAATTTTTAGTTAGTTCCTTAGATATGTTTTATTTTTTTTGAGTTATAGAGCAAATTATCCCTTAACCCAAAGCAAAACTGCAACGAAAAAATAAACATTTTTTCTTTACAAAAAAAAAAGAAAGAGAAAATATCTGACAAAGCTGCCCGAAATGGAAGAGTAAGTGTAACCAAACTGACAACGGGCAAATAAAAATAGCTGCCCGTTGGGCATACCAATAGAGTCGTCTCGTTTTTTTAATTCACTTGGATTTAAAATTAATATCTGAAAGGCCGTATCAATCAATGTGTACATAAATGTGGAACATCCCTCTTCTTCTCCATTGCAAGCTTTAGACCCCCCAACCAACCACCGTTCTGCGTCACGGTGGCGCTTTATTCTCAAGGCGGAGCGCCTCACCGGTGGCAGACGGTGTCGTGCTGAGATGGGGCAGAGCATGAGCTGTGGAGCTAGACCTGAGCACGGGATCTTTGCTTCCGTGCAGTGCGGTGACATCGTTACTATACGGCGGCTGATGGTAACGGATCCTAGTCTTTTGCTTCAGACTACTGCTTATGATCGTCACTCCGTTCTTCACGTCGCTGCTGCTAGTGGTCAGATCGAGGTTTGTTTCTCCGGGATCTCGCCGGAATCTGGTGGATTTTAGATTCGATGATCCTGATGCATTTCTTTTTGCAGATTTTGTCTTTGCTTCTGGAACGATTTACGAATCCAGATATGTTGAATCGTCATAAGCAGGTTAATTAACTTGTGATCTGTCTTTATAGTTGCTGATTTCTAAAACCATTTGAGGTGATTGTAGACTCCGTTGATGTTGGCTGCCATGTATGGGAGGATCTCTTGCGTGAAGAAGCTTGCTGAAGTTGGAGCTAATGTACGCCTCTTTAGTGTTGTACCTTTTTACAATCAGTCCAGATTCCAGGGTTTTGTTTTTTTGAAGATTTCCAATCTGCAGATTTTGATGTTTGATTCTGTTAATCGAAGAACATGCTTGCATTACGCTGCTTATTATGGACATGCTGATTGTGTTCAAGCCATTCTCTCTGCTGCTCAGTCAAGTCCAGTTGCTGTTCATTGGTGTCTCTCTTTTCCTATCTTGATTACTTTCTTTCTTATTCCTTCTACTCATGGATATTGCGCTTTTTTTAAGGGGATATGCGCGATTTGTGAACATTAGAGATGACAAGGGAGCAACACCGTTGCATTTAGCTGCCAGGCAAAGACGGCCTGAATGTGTCAATGTCTTGCTAGACAGTGGTTCTCTCGTTTGTGCATCTACTAGCGTATATGGGTAATGGATTTCTCTTGTCCTTAAATCTACATTTGTTACAAGTTTCATTGAGTTGGGAAACTAACCCTCCAAGCTTTGCTGAACAGTTCTCCAGGGAGCACACCTCTTCATTTGGCAGCTCGAAGCGGATCTATCGATTGTGTCAGAAAATTGCTTGCTTGGGGTGCTGATCGTCTTCAAAGAGATGCTTCTGGGTATGTAAACATTTGCTCTTATCATTTTCCTAAGAGTAAATCAAGTGGCAAGTGATAGAAAGAGCATCTGCAACAATTGGTCATCTTGTAGACGATTAACTTGAATGTTGAAATCTTTTTGCAGGAGGATACCTTATGTGGTTGCCATAAAACACAAGCACGGAGCATGTGGTGCATTGCTTAACCCGTCCTCTGCCGAGCCACTGGTCTGGCCGTCGCCATTAAAGTTCATCAGCGAGCTTAATGACGAGGCAAAATTGCTCCTAGAACAGGCTCTTATGGATGCTAACAGGGAGAGAGAGAAAACTATCCTCAAGGGAACTGCTTACTCCCTACCATCTTTCTCCGACACTGCCTCAGATGATAACATGTCCGAGGTACCATTACACACCAGTTTACTTGATCTGAAGAGTCAATTGTTTGTTTGTTTTTGCGCTTGTTCAAATTTGTAGTTTGGTAAACAATTGAAACACATTTTAACGCTCTATAGAATCGTATCTATAGGTGAGTGATACGGAACTGTGCTGCATTTGTTTTGAGCAAGTATGCACGATTGAAGTGAAAGACTGTGGTCACCAAATGTGTGCACAATGCACACTTGCATTGTGTTGTCACAACAAACCAAACCCAACGACATCAACCGTGACTCCACCAGTCTGCCCGTTCTGTAGAAGTACCATAGCACGGTTAGTCGTCGCCCAGAACAACAACAACAACGACAAGAGCAAGAGTCAGGATGATGTTGTTGATCGTGAGGCAGGTGATGTTAGCTCCTCCAAATTCAGAAAGCATAGAAGATCGATAAACCTTGGCGAAGAAAGCAGCAGTTTTATGGGACTATCAAGCATTGGATCGTTCGGAAGGATAACCGGCCGTGGCTCGGGAAGGATCGCAGCCGACAACCAGCTGATGGACAAACCGATTCTGTGAGGACCGACATTTTGAGGCGGAAAATTGGAAAAGAAGGGGGTGAGATTGTGAGAATGTATAAATATAGTGAATTTATGTAGAACTTTTGTGAGGTGGGGAGGGAGATTGAAAATAAAGGAAAAGAAGTGAGTTGTGTAATGGAAGGATTCGTTGTTTCTTTGATAAGTTTGGCAAAAAATGGTTTGTTGTTATTATTTGGTTACTTGATATGAAACTGAAGCCCATGACCTTGTCTTTGTTTCACATTTTGTTGTTGTCTTCTAGCTAAATTCGTATTTCTTTTTTAATCAAGAAAATGTGAGTTACACTTTTCGCCTATTATTCATTATTACAAACGGACAATTTTGATGGGAATCAAAAGAGTCTCTACTCTCTGGGTGGTGTTTGGGGATCGTTGACCCCACATGATCCCATCACTTTCTTTATCCTTCCACTTGTAGTCTCCATCAAAGTTTACAATATTTTTAAATTTGGCTTTTTGATTAACTAAAATATCTAGTTCTAATACTAGTCAAATTATTACAACTAGCACATACACACTTTTTGTTTATTCGTTCGTGGACAATTGTTTTATAAGTCAAGACTCTCGCTATAGACTCATACGACAATTGTTTTGTTGCAATCAAACCGACGATTTGTTTCAACTAGTCCACATTGATTTATGGGGGCCTTATAAGAACTACAGCCCCATGTGGATATTTTCCTACCATCTTGGATGATTATTCTCGTGGGTTACAGTTCTACATGCTTCCATCAAGAAGTTGCGAAAATCATTCGAAACTTTGGTTGAAAAACAATTTACAAAACTGTCAAAACAATCCAAAGCGATATTGGATCAGAGTTTCTTTGCCTTTCTGAGTATTTTCATGAACACGGTACAATTCATGAAACTTCTTACACCGACATATCGCAACAGAATAGTCGCATTGAACACAAGCATAGACATATATCCTCAATATTGCTAGAACCTTACATTTTCAATCAAACTTACCAATCATATTTTTGTGAGAGCGTTTCTTAACAGCAACATACATACATGATTAACCACACTGCTACTCCATTGCTACAAGGCAAACAACATTTGAATTGATTCACAAGCGACCTCCTCTACTTAGTCATTTGTTAGTTGTTGGTTGTCTTGCTTACGCTAATAATGAGAAACATCACAATGATAAATTTGCTTCTCGAAGCACTCGCCACTAAAAGAAAAAGAAAAAAAACTCATTCCAACGAATTTATTAATCGATAATTTATTAGAAACTAGATTAGGACCTGCATAATATGCGGATATTAAATATTAAAATTGATCATTTATGTAGTTATACCCGTATAATTATATTCTAAATTAAAATTCGTTAATATAATCATAAATTACGTTTTGTTAACTGTGGGTAAGAAAATCAATAATGAGTTTAAATCTTCAAAAAATTATAAAAATAATTCATCAAAATGAATAATGAGGTTTTAAATCATATTTGAAATCTTATATACTTTGAAACTGAATCTATAATATAAATATAAATAAACATCAATTATCTTTTTAAAGTAATTTTTTTAAATGAATTTATTTACATATTTGATAATTTTTAAATAAAGATCCAGTTACGAAAATTTAAACATGAATCTTTACATTACAACATGAATTTTAGAAAATACAATTACATACACTAATAAAATATTCTGAAAATAGGTAACATAAATACAATTAGTACACTAACTAATGAGAGGTATGTGTTATTATATAGTTTTTGGATTTGCCTTTTCTGAAGTAATAACATTTTTGGAAGGTTGAACGTATGTTTACTTTTTCTTTTAAAATAATGTATGGTTTAACATTTATTTTATTTTTATATATAAAGTTTCATTTTTGTGATGTAACATTTATTTTGTTTAACATAATAGTATTTATATTTTGCTTTTCTTTTTAACGACTTACATAAGATTTGGTTTACCTTTTAGAAATATGTTATCGAAACAATAAGAAAAATGTTAATGTGTCTTTATAGTATTGGTTTAACATAATGATATCTTTATTTTTCTAATTGCTTTATTTTAAATAAAATATTTCTACACGTGTCATCATCTTGATCGATAATAGACACATGTCGCGATCTCGTGAGTTACAATTTTGACAAACTTTCATTTATATAATAAGATATCCATTCTAATAAATGTCCAATAAAACATACATTTGTTGGAATATGAATTTCCCACAAATTAAGTAGTTTCCAACAATTATTTTGTTGGTAATTTACAACAACTTAAAAATTATTGCTAATTTCCAACGATATCATATTAGTTGAAAAATTCCTACGGTTTTCCTACGAATGCGAGGTAATTGCCACAACCAAAATTTGTCGGAAATTTGCAATGAATTTCTAACAAATAGAGCATTAGACAAAATTTTATGAAACATTCATTGGAATTTTCAACAAAATACGATTGTTGGAAACATTCGTTGAAATATCACTTGTTCTCTTGTAGTGCATTGCGTATTTATTGAATACCCTTATGGCAAAAAGGGTTGGAAACTTTATGATATTGATTCATGTACAATATTCTCCTCGAGAGATGTTGTTTTCTGTGAAGATAGTTTCCAATATCATAGTTGATGAGATTCCCAGTACATAACACTCTTACTGATTCTTTGATCACGTCGTCTCCATTAGTATCGAATGAAGATTTTTTTGAGCCATTGGTTGAAATTTCTACTTCTCCACACGACATTCAAACGAATCCTCTGGAAATACATATTAACACAAAAATTTGATAGCCCTACACTTGATTTCTCATTATCTCCGCTGGTGGTATCGACTTCTCCTCCTGAAAATTCATATTCTCTAGAACTTAAGCCAACGATAACATCATCTACCTCACTAGATTCATCATCTACCTCACTAGATTCATCATCATCACCACCTCTTGATCACATCTCTGACGATAGGGAAGTTAATGACGTTATTCCACCTATGGACGTCTCTTCTACTATTGATGATTTGACAGCCTATTGCCGACTTGTAAGTCGTTTCATTTACTTGGGAGTGAACAGACCGGATCTTACCTACTTTGTTCACATTCTTAGCTAATTTATGGAACCATTGAAGCAAACTCATTGGGAAGCATCTCTTTGTGTTGTTTGTTACTTAAAAGATACACCATGCCAATGTATTCTTTTGCGTACTGGCTCTCTGTTATCATTAGTTGCATGGTGTGATTAAGATTGAACAGGTTGTTTGCGTACACGTCATTATATTATTATACTAGAATAAGGCCCGCGTTAATACGCGGGTAGTCATATTATAAGTTTTTTCATACAAATATTTAAATTTTAATTAGGAACCCGTTATTTATTAAAATATTTTTAAATACTATTTAAACATGGATCCTTAATCATATAACCCGTTAATGCTTACATATCAAGTACTCATTGTACGCATCTTCCTTTATATAATAAGATACCATTGATGTCATCATTTTTTACTCATAAAATTAGTACTCGCTAAATATATTTTCTATATTTTTTGTTTTTAATTCTAAATAGCATTGTTTAACCATTTGTCTCTTTCTTGTTTTTAATTGAAATTTCTATTTTTTATATTTTTTGTTCTTTTTTAGTTTATATTATTGTCTCTTTCTTGTTTTTAATTGAAATTTCTATGTTATTCTATTTTTTGTTCTTTTCAATTTACATTATTTCAGTTTTTTTCTTTTGCTTTTTTGATAATTAAATTGCATTATTTTTTTTTATTTTTTTGCTAACTTTAGATTATTAGAAAATTTTCAGTTTACATAATTAGTTTTGGACAATTAGAAAATTTTCTTTTTATTATTTGTTGAATTACTTGATAATAATTTTGTTAGTTTTCCATTTTAAATTTTAGTTTTTTAATTAATTTTAAGTTTTAACACATGTCACGATCTAAATTAGCATTGACACATATCATCGTCTTGTGAGTTACAATTTTGATAAACTTTCCTTTATATAATAAGATTTTGGTTTATCTAGGTAAGTCAGTCTCCGATTTCATGGAGAGAAGGAAGTAAAGGGTATATTCATGATACATATATTGGTTTCTCTCTTGATTGAGTTAAGTCTTAAGAGAAGTATTACGGTTAATAAAACCAATGCAAGTACTTCAGCTAATTCACAAGAAAGCACATTAAAACGACGATCTTCTATTTTAAGCCAGGTGGGTCTAACATCTTTCTACTCGTGGCCTGTGAGAAAATAATACACGGGTTTGGGCTTTGATTTCTTTTTCAGCCCATCTACAAAAGACCCGAAAATTTGAATACATGTATACAAATACACTCCCTCACAGTTGACAAACTAGTACCAGAAAGACAACTACAGTACAATAGTCCTCAACTAGCTAAATTCTTTTTTCTTTCTTCTTAAACTAATTACATAACTCGAATAGGTCGTAGAAAAACCTTTATATGAACCGGACCAGTAGGCAAAATCAGATAGGAAACATATCCGCCTTGATTTCAGTGATGATTAGGCATTTAAATTTCCTTTAGCTAACAATATGCCTTTAAACTTTGAAATATATTTTTTCGACACTAAAATAACCAACGTATTCACCAATTCTGCTTTGTATTCACCAACTCTGCTTTGTATACAAAATATTTCAAAATCAAAGGGGAAAAAACACATGCAGAAAGCGGTTGCTCTAGATTACTTGTCAGTTGTCACTTGCCAACAAAAAAAACATCTTACTAGCAAAAGGAGGAAAAAGTAATAATAGTATCCCATTACATTATATTTGTCGGAGTTTATTACAATGTGGTTATTGATATCTACATTATAAATCCATATGAAACATCAAATGTGTCTAGCTTACTTAATTTTGTTACCTAGAGAGTTTGAATAAAGTAGACAATCAATCTCTCTAGAAAAATTAAGATGGATCATTCTCTTGCTTCTATAAGAATTTCTAACCTTCAAACTTCTCGACGGGGCTCCCCTAGGTTTCCTTGGCGCCGGTGGACAAATATTTGGAACTGCCGGGATAATCTGGTCGGGACGTGTCGGAGTCTTACAGAAAGTTTCTTCTTCCTCTTCTTCACGTGAGTACTTAGTTGTCTCTTGGAATTTAGTTTCAAGATCTTGCTTCGGCTGTAATTCTTGAACGCTCTGGTCTGAAAACCCTAAAGAAGGTACAAGATATATCCCTAGACCCGTTTCACAGAGATTGGTTTGATCGGAGAGACAAATTCCAGCGTTCGAGAAACCCATCTTTCAGAAGAAACGTAGTTCAAACGTAAAAGGCAAGGGAGTTAAATAGTTCTGATGAATGATGAGAGAGAGAAAGATAGAGAGAGTTTGGCTTTTGGTGGCTTAGTTTACTTTATATAATGGCGATACTATGTGCGTGTTAACACTGTGCGTTTGTAAAATAATTTCATTTGAGAACATTTGGGTTTTTAATTAATGTTGAGGGATCCGATGCAACAAATATACTTTATGTAAGCTTTGCGTTTTTTATATAGTAAGATGTTCTTCAATTTGGTTAATCTCTACACCAATCACATGTTTCTCGCCTTTTAAGGACCCATTTTGCTTTAAGATCCACAAGACTAGTACTTTCAACCACATTCAAAGACTTTGTAGGAAAGGAAATAAAATATGAAGTTTCGTTAAAATAAAGGATTCAAAATCTCGTTTATCTTAAGTTCTCCTATTAAACAACAGACAATTGAAATAGAGATAATCAGCAAAATATCTTTTTGGGAGGTTTATCTGCAAAAATAATGCTATGAAAAAACCGTAAATGAATTGTATTTTTTATCAAATAAATTAAGAAAATAACACAGAATTATGTCGAAAACGTGTTATTAGGTAACATAATATTAAATTGGTCACACTTGAAATTCATGTTATTTAAAAAGAGAAACATACATGAGAAATAAAGTTTTATTTATAAATTTGTCACTCATAGTTTTTTGCAACAAAATAGTAATATTTGGCTATCAAATGCATATACTCATGAAAATATGTTCTGATCATATTATTCCTTTTAAACTTCAAAACTCCTATGTGTATCATCCTCATCTTAGATTAGTAAAGTTTATATTCAATCAAATAAATTAAAAACTAGCAGGCCTATATATAATAATTGTGTAAAGATAAAGAAAGCTTGAAAGCTTTTTGACAAGGAAACGGGGAAAAGGCCAGTTTTGTTGGTTAAAAGGAAAAAGGTCAATTAGTTTCCTTTATTTATAAGCTAAAAGAAATTATTGAATTTAGTGTCCAAAGTAAGATGGCCTGTCTCTTTCATCTGATTCAAATTGGTTCGATCATCATTTTCTAATATTTACTTTCTCTCTGATCCTAACTTTGATGCATGTGAATATCAATCTCACATGCCTTCTATGTTATCACACCCACCTAATATATCTCAAGTTTAACCATTTTACTTGATCTATCATACATCTATTTCCTTTTGTGTGTATATCTAGATCGATTCTACTGACAAATAAATGAATCGTTATCTATACTTACACTCAATTGCGATTAAAAAACGATCCAGTAACATTAAACTACCCACCTAACTAACATATAAAGCTAATAAATAAATATGTAATAAATTATTGAAAAGACATCAATGAATCTAAGGTTCCGGCTGTTGGTGATCATGATGCGACGATAATGGATATCGGGGAGAAAGGGAGCCGCCAGGAGACCAGCCAGGTCTGGTTGGGTCATGGGCAACAAGGGTGAGAAGTATGGGTGGAGTAGGTATGGTGGCTCCGGACTCGGTAGTGGATGATGAGTTTGTATTGGCGCGGATGCGAGTGGAGTTTCCCAACGGAGAGGATGGTGAACCAGTGATAAAAATAGAGAAGGATGTGTTGACAGCGATGAATGGTATGTGGAAGCAATGTATGATTGTTAAGGTTTTAGGGCGTAAGATCGCCATTGCTACTTTGAGTAAGAAGTTAAGGGAGTTATGGAGACCTCAAGGGGCCATGTATGTGATGGATTTGTCTCGGCAATTTTTCATGGTTCGTTTTGAAAAGGAGGAGGAATATTTGGCGGCGTTAACAAGCGGTATGTGGAAGGCTTTTGAGAGTTATCTCATGGTGCAAACTTGGTGTCAGGAATTTGATCCCGTATGTTATGACATTCTCACAACGCCTGTGTGGATTCGTTTGGCATACATTCCGATCAACTTTTATCGTAAATCCATCCTTATGGGGATAGCTCGGGGGTTGGGTAAGCCAATGAGGGTGGACGAAACAACACTGAGTTTTGAAAGGGCTAGATTTGCGAGGGTCTGTGTGGAGATTAATCTTACGAAGCCCCTTAAAGGAACAATTTTGATCAATAGTACAAGGTATTCAGTGGCATATGAAAGTTTGTCAAATATTTGCTCGGGTTGTGGGTTGTATGGACATTTGATACATAATTGTCCGAGTGCATTGCCAGAAAAGACAATGTCGGTAACTAACCCTAATGTGCAAGAGGGTTCAGATGGTTCAAATGGCTCTTAGCCGGCCACTGATGGCTTTATGGTGGTCAGGAAAGGGGGTAAGCGAGGAGCGCCGACACCGAATCAAGTGGTATTTGCGGGGTTCTGGTGGAGAATCAAACCGGAATTTAAGGGAAATCCCGCAAAACAAGGAATCTATGAATATTGCGGTAGCGAACAGATTCGAATATCTGGATGAGGATATGAATTCTGCAGAATTAAGGGAATCAATTATTGTTGGAGAAGGAAACAAAGAGAATGAGGATATTCCAAATATGTTAGAGAAGGAGAGGAGTGGCGGTCAAGTAAAGGGCAATAAATTCGTTGGAATTGTGGAGAAAGGTAGTAAGGGAGTTCGAAATGGGCCTGCTCATAAACGGGCAGGGAAAAATAAAAATTCAGAGCCCATTCGACAGAAAGTTAAACAACAAGTGCCTAAGCACACGTCAGGTTTAATTTTTGGTCCGATAAGAGGAGAGGTGGAGCTCTCTGCATCGTGGAAAAAGATTGCGAGTTGAGAGGGATAATGTCAGACAGCCTGGGGGGTCTTTTGTTTCTGACACTGAGAACAAGAATGAGGAGAGTTCATCGATTATGCAGACTGTACAAGCTGGAGAGAACATGTCTGTATTGGGTCGCTCAGATGGAGGTGTAAAGATGCAATCGACTCCAACGATGGTGAATGTGGAGTCGTGTGTTGCATAACAGGGAGCCCCGGCGTTCCAGTTACTTATTTACTATAACCGAAAGATGAAGAGCTTATTTTGGATTTGCCGGGGGGGGGGGGAATAAACCCAATTTTAGCCCTGTTTGAAACTCATGCCGAAGGTGATAAAGCAATGAGGATTTGTCAGAATTTGGGATTTGATAACTCATTCCGAGTAGATGCGGTGGGCCAAAGTGGTGGGCTTTGGTTGTTATGGAGGTCAGAAGTGGGGAGTATAACGATATGTGAGTCTTTGAACCAGTTTATTCATGCTCAGTTGGATACTAGATCAGAGATAATACACTTGATTGTCGTGTATGCGGCCCCAACTGATAGGCGAATAAACCCAATTTTTGAAGATCCATTGGATACATGTTGAAGAAATTCAAGACGGATGTTCTAGCCCTGTTTGAAACTCATGCCGAAGGTGATAAAGCAATGAGGATTTGTCATAATTTGGGATTTGATAACTCATTCCGAGTAGATGCGGTGGGCCAAAGTGGTGGGCTTTGGTTGTTATGGAGGTCAGAAGTGGGGAGTATAACGATATGTGAGTCTTTCAACCAGTTTATTCATGCTCAGTTGGATACTAGATCAGAGATAATACACTTGATTTTCGTGTATGCGGCCCCAACGGTTAGCCGGAGAAGCGGATTGTCGGAACAATTGCGCCGTGTAATTCAGAGTATTGATGAACCACTTATTGTTGGAGGTGATTTCAATACTATTGTAAGAGTTGATGAGCGAATTGGGGGGGGGGGAATGGACGTATCTCACCGGATTCTTTAGCATTTGGAGAATGGATTAACGAGTTATCTCTTATAGACATGGGGTTTATAGGAAGTTAATACACATGGAGAAGAGGTAGAACGGAGAATACTTATATTGCAAAACGCTTGGATAGAGTATTGTGTTGTAGAGTATTGTGTTGTGCACAAACAAGGTTACAGTGGCAAGAGGTGACGGTTACTCACTTGCCATTTCTATCCTTAGACCATGCTCCTTTGTATGTTCAACTGAGTCTAGAGGCAGCAGGGGATCCGCGTAGGCGACTATTCCGTTTTGAAGCAGCTTAGCTGCAACATGAGGGGTTTAAAGAGTTGTTGAGCTCTTCTTGGATTTGTCTCCTAAGGATTTAATGAACTTGAATAAGCCATTTGTAGCTCAAGATGTGGAATGCTTGATACGTAAGATGGGAAAGTACAAAGCTCCGGGACCGGATGGGTACCAACCTGTTTTTTATCAGAGTTAGGACACAGTAGGCGAATCGGTCATCAGGTTTGTCTTGGATTTCTTTGCATTAGGGAAGTTACTTCCGGAAACAAATGATGCGTTGGTCGTGCTGCTTGCTAAAGGGACTAAGCCGAAGAAAATCACGCAGTTCAGACCCATTAGTCTGTGTAACGTTTTGTTCAAAATGATTACAAAGATAATGGTTATGAGAATGAAGCAAGTAATGCTGAAGTTGATAGGACTTGCCCATGCGAGCTTTATTCCAAGAGGATTAAGTGCGGATAATATCGTAATAATACAAGAAGCAGTTCATTCAGTGAGACGGAAAAAGGGAAGAAGGGTTGGATGTTACTTAATTGGATCTCGAGAAGGCTTATGATCATATCAGATGGGATTTCTTAGAAGATACGCGTATAGCTGCTGAACTTCTAGTACATGGAGACGCTGGGTTATGGAATGTGTTGCAGGGCCTACGATGCAGTTGTTGTGGAATGGAGAGCAAACTGAAATGTTCAAACCTCTTCGTGGACTGAGACAAGGAGATTCGTTATCTCCATACCTCTTTGTTCTCTACCTTGAAAGGTTATGTCATCTGATTGAAAATTCTATTGATGCAAAGGAATGGAAACTAATTAGCTTGTCCCGAGGAGGTCCAAAGTTATCCCATATCTGCTTCGCGGATGATCTCATTCTGTTTGTAGAAGCTTCCGTTGCTCAAATCCGGATTATCAGGAAAGTCTTGGAAACCTTTTGTGCGGCATCGAGACAGAAAGTCAGCCTAGATAAATCTAAAATCTTTTTCTCGAATAATGTGGACCGGGATTTGAGCAAGCTAAACAACAAAGAAAAGGGTACTAAAGCGACACGAGAGTTGGGAAAATATTTGGGTATGCCAATTCTACAGAAACATATCAATAAAGATACTTTTGGGGAAGTGGTTGAGAGGGTTTCGTCAAGATTAGCGGGTTGGAAGGGAAGATTTTTGAGTGTTTCAGGTAGAGTGACACTTACCAAATCGGTTCTTTCGTCTATACCGGTACATTTGATGAGTACCATAATCCTTCCGAAATCCACAGTGAAGAAATTGGACCAAGTCTCAAGACAATTCTTGTGGGGGAGTACTAGTGAGAATAAGAAACAACATCTTGTTGCTTGGAAAAGGGTGTGTAGACCAAAGAGAGAAGACATGTTAGGGATTTATATAGCACAAGATATGAATAAGGCATTGATTGCAAAGCTAAGGTGGAGAGTCGAATGATACAACGAGCCTTTGGGCTAGGGTGTTACGTAGTAAGTATCGTATCGGAGACATGCATGATCCTTCTTGGACTGTGGCTAAAGGTGTTTGGTCGTCAACATGGAGAATTGTGGGGATCAGAATTAGAGATGTGATTATTCCGGGGTTAAGATTCGTCCATGGTGATGGTCAATATACCCGATTCTGGACCGATAAATGGATGTCAAATTCGTCATTGATGGAATTGGGAAATGAGGTTATTCCGGCTGAGATTGTTGATATGAGTTTAAGTGATATGTGGCAGGCTGGAGTGGGATGGAAATTTGACCATATTAATCCGTATGTGCCCATGAATATAAGGTTGCAATTGTTGGCTTTGGTGGTGGATAACGAAACCGGAGGCAGTGATCGATTGTCTTGGGGTGAGGATCCAAATGAAATTTTTTCAGTAAAGTAAGCTTATGATTTGGTCACAAGGGATAGTGGGTTGAAGCAGAACATGACCAAGTTTTATGATCAGGTTTGGAGTGTTGTAGCACCAGAGCGGGTGAAGGTTTTTATCTGGTTGGTGGCTCAACAAGCAATTATGACTAATCTGGAACGCCAAAGACGACATCTTAGCAACACAAGCACTTGTTCTATTTGTAAGTTTGGTGAGGAGTCTATTCTCCATGTTCTTAGAGATTATCCCTTGATAGAGGGAATTTGGCGACGTATTGTTCCGGTGCGGAAATAGGCTCGTTTTTCGCAATGACCATTTTAGAGTGGATATATGCGAACTTGGGAGTGAATGATGATGTGGGAATGAGTCCATGGTCTATCGTGTTCGCAATGACAATATGGTGGGGACGGAAATGGAGGTGTGGCGATGTGTTTGGCGAGAATAGAAAGTGTCAGGACAGAGTAAAGTTTATCAAGGAGTTGAGCGAAGAGGTATCTCTTGTACATTTGGCTCTAGGCTCGACAGCGAGTGGAAAGGTTGATTGCTTGGTCGTTGCCTCTTGATGGTTGGTTGAAATTGAATACGGATGGGGCTTTAAATGGGAACCCAGAGTTGGCAACAACTGGTGGGGTACTGCGTGATCAATATGGGGATTGGTGTAGTGGGTTTGCATTTAATATCGGGATATGCTCTGCACCTCTTGCCGAGCTATGAGGAGTCTATTATGGTCTTCACATTGCTTGGGAGAGATGTGCTAGTCAGGTAGAATTGGAGGTGGATTCAGTGATTATGGTGGGTTTGT
This sequence comes from Arabis alpina, assembly GCA_900128785.1. Taxonomy (NCBI): domain Eukaryota; kingdom Viridiplantae; phylum Streptophyta; class Magnoliopsida; order Brassicales; family Brassicaceae; genus Arabis; species Arabis alpina. Next base: position 29,717,408 of record LT669791.1, read on the forward strand.
TAACGACATGGATAAGTGATGCTCATCCTCTGTCCTTCCTAGTACGTATGTGCTATGGCTTTTTATCGAAGGACTGGAGAGTCCGGATCAAACATGTGTATAGAGATGCTAATCGTCTAGCGGATGGATTAGCAAACTATGCTTTCTCTTTACCTTTGAGATTTCATCTGTTTAGTTATATTCCTGATGAGTTACATTCGATTTATCTGAATGATGTTAATGGGTCTACGCGCCCTCGATATGTTCGTTTGTATTTTATTTTAATTTATGAATAAAATATGAGAGATAATTTTCTCCCGCTCCCTTACCAAAAAAAACCTACCTAAATATGTGACACAAAATTTAGATTCCATCGACATACCTCAACATTTATCATTGGAAAGCAAATAGAAATGACAACCAAAATCAACACTTTTCATAGATTCTTTTTTTCCACAAACTTTTTTCATTGTCTTAAACAATCAAAGTACAAAGAGAAGTAATTAAACATTCTCCAAAATTACTACAATATAATTGAAATGCAAAAAAGGTTTAAACAGATTGATCATCGCGCTAGATGAACAACGGATCCAAGACATGCCTCAGATGCATCAAGAGTGTCTTCTCGGTAAAGTCGGAGAGTCTCAAGTTGGTCACTTTCCAATGTGACTTTGAAATCGAACTTCTACCTCTGATAATCGTCAAAACGAACCCGACTGCTTCTTCTGGTCCAAGCGAACCGCTAACAAGAAAGCACGACGGTGTGAAAATTCTTAAAAATTCCCAGCGTAAAGCTCGGAAATTCGATCACTCTCCAAGAGAGGGAAGCAAATAAGATAATTCTCAAAGAGATGGAAGAAGGTGGAACTGACCTCTCCCACCGGGAATAAATTACAAGATTTGAGAATCTATAAAACTTTGACTTCTCAAAGGAAAGCCAATTAGCTCATAAGCACATGAAATTTGATTTTTGACATGAAAGGAGCTAGAGCCAAGATTAATGAGTATAATACTTAATAGATAAGGTCATAGAAGACCTATAATCTCTACACCATGGCCCATCTTCACACTCACATAACTCCGTGGATGGTTGAGGGAAAATGTGCCAGGCGTCGACAAGGGAACTTTTCCGGCGAGCCAAACAGCTTTTTCGGCGAGGCTGATATTTGAAATATAGTATCAAATTTAAAGTTAAATAAATTTTATGTAAAAAACATATAATTGTTTATATATACATATAATCCCAAAATATAAATATAAAAAAAATCATAAAATATATATAAATTGATAAATATATAATTTCTAAACTTATTTTTATGAATTAAACTAATATGTTTAATATTTATGGACTACAAATAAATATTGCTTATAAAGAAGAATTAGTTTACAATATAATAAAAAAAATTATCATTTTTTCTTTACTTTTCTATATGGCCGCCTAATATCCGCATAGGCTGCGTAAAGACCCGCCTATACAGCGTAAACGTCCGCCTAAACCGTGTAAACATCTGTATTTTTTAAAAACGCATAAATCACTGTATATCATAAAATCGTGGCGCCTGGCAGCCGTGTAACTCCCTGACATCCGTGTAACTAAACTCCTAGGCCTTGTTTTAGAACATTGATTTCAATACATTTAAAATATCTTTAATGTATTACACCGTTTTTTTAAAACTAAATTAGTGTAACACCAAAATAATAATTTATTATACCACTGTTTATAGTAAAAAAGAATATTCTAAATATATTCTCTTTTATAACTTTTTTGTTAATAGTTAATTATACTCCATATTTCTAAATTTTACGAAATTGATCTAAAATGTTCACAAAATATAAAAATATTTACATTTAGTATTTATTATATAAAGAAATCAATTACACTATCTAAAATAACAAAATATAATCATTTTGGTATTTTTTTGTATTTTAAATTGATCATTTATCAATGTTAATATATTTTCTTTTCACTTATGTAACTTGTTGGAGATAAAATAATATTTTTAGCCACGTGGCATGGTGAGATTCACCAATCCAGGGTATGACTTGTCTCCACTAAAGTAACCCATACTCATTTGGAACTTAATAGCCCAAGCACTAATCTAGGCGTTTCAAACTCTAGGTAATTAATATCCCAGGAGGCGAACGAATCTTGTGGCAGGTCGAAGCCCATTTACAGGGTGTCGACTCTGTTTACCATACCTAGAGTAGGGTAACATACAAAAGACACATGCTGTAGGTATTGATTAAAACATGTTAAAGTAGACATAGAAAAGACCCATGCTGTAGGTTTGTATTAAAGCATGTTAAAGTAGATATGTGAAGCACCCTCACACCAAAATAGGCGTAACAGGCGCTATCAGAAGTACGAAGAGTAAGAGGTGCATCATATCAAACTGGACGGTTAGACAAGTGTTCTGAAAAAGTCTGAAGGCGTAGGGATAAAATATTGGAGTAGGTTGTACATATCCGAACAAAGAACCCAAATCCGAGACGTATACGGAGCTGGATACCCGGTAGCCAAACCCGAGGAGGTAAACTTTGTAATACTTTTTTGCTATCTCCTTCATCACGAGGGGATTGCTTTTTTTTTACCTTAACTCTATAGATAAAGAGATATATTATGAGTAAGAGACTTCCGGTAACAAACTCCAACTTTTTAGCTACTTTTAACCAACTTCCACCACCAAAATCTTTTTTCTTTTCCTTTTCTCTTCTCCTTCTTTCGCGGATCAGTCTTTACCAGAATCTCTATTGTTCTCTTTCTCTTTTTTTCTTACTTCGACTTCTCCTCCCGCCAACTTTCTTACTAAATGTGCGGATACCCATGCATGATGAGAGTTGTTTTCTTAAGATTGTAAACTTCACAAATAAAACCATAAAAATTCTAACAACCTATACTCATGATTCTTATTTCAGCAAAGATAAGATCGAACGCAAGGAAAAGAGCTTTAAACTATAATCATGGTTTTAAACTACTAAGCCATATAACTTTCTATTTAAGCTAAAGCAATAGTAAAGGGAGTTGATTTCAAGTCACATATGAAACAAAATGCGATAAAGAAAAGAGCTTTAAACTATATGAGGGAAATGTCGATCAAAACCAATACGTAATAAACGTTACCTAAAAAAATACACTTACAACATATCGATGAGCCAAAATTGAACTTCATTCATACTTCTCCCAAAAAGTTTCTCAAAAGAATCTGTTTTGGTTACATCGCGAGGAATAACTTTGGTAATGACACCAATAATATCTAACAATTAAAAAACGAAAATAATATTCACATCAAAACTCATTTTGACGAACAGGAAATTAAGTATACGTACCATAAGAAAATTTTGCATCTACAGTCCGATCTATCAAATGTTGAAAATGAATAAAATCCATTAAATGATCATCTTTAACAGTGTAACTGTTTGAGACCGTGGTATGATCAAGAAACTTGATATGCCAATTGCTGAAAGAGTTTCTAGGTTCACCATAAGCTTCAACGACACTGAAATCGTTTATACGTTTCCATGTTCCTTCTTCCAAAACATCATTAAACTTTTCAACCAAAGGAGAAGGAATAGTTGCTTGAATTTTATAGCCCTAATCAATAAAACTTGCGATAAGATATGATTGCAAACTACAAATAAATATTAGATTGGAGAAATATAGTTTACTTACATTTCTATCTGCGAAAATCACATGTAAATTTTTGAGTCGAGTAGTAGGCGTAGTTAATATCCACTTACTGATGATCTTAACACGGATTTGCCAATCATCGCTCTGGTTATGCAAATAGTAGAGTAATGTGCTCTTCACCATTCCTGATATTAATCGAAATGATATTGTTGAGATTGAATATTTTGTTACTACTGCGAAATATATTGGATGAATATAAGTAGAAAATATTTTATGCTCACTGGTGATTGTTCACTTAACAACGTTTAAGTAGAAAAACCGTTTTGGTTCAAAATTGTACATTAGAATCTATTCATATTTCCGTCAGATACTTTGAACTTATACAATCACATGAATTTAGATCATTATAATCTATTTATATTTCCGTGAGATATTTTGAATTGATCCAATCACATAAATTTAGATCATTAGCATCTATTCTGTTTAATAATGAAATGAATGCTAAGGCTAATATGTTTGACGAGCAAGGGAATACATATATATACACACCAAAAGTTAGGGTTTATAAAAAAGTAAATAATATAAATTATGTACAAATACGATATGAAAAATAGGAAAAATAATAACAAAATATAAGCAAAATCTGTGAATTAATATATTAGAGGAAATTTAAGTAACTATTAATATCTTTGAATAATTGATTCGGTTTGTATTAACTGATTTATTGATTTGTTAACAAAATATTCGCAAAATCTTTTAATGAATATATTATATTGAAGTTAAATAAGTAATAATATCTATATAATAAGTTACTTTAAACTGATTACGAATTTATGGATACCATACACAAATTCGCATATGTTAAGGGATGAAAATTTTGATTATAATATAAAGTTCTCACATCTATACTATACAATATTTGTGTTTCGTTTTAGGTCATACGATATCCATGTAATTGTATATGTTAAAGAGATTCATGAAGGAGTTTAATATATAACGTTATGTGATATAAATACACTTAAACATATTCGTAATTGTGAAATTGTGATTGCGAAATAATCAACGTGGAAAAATTTGTAACTTTTATTTGACTAATATTATTATTTTATTATGGTTGTAGTATGATGAATAAAAGAATTTCATCATCGGAGATAGATATATTGAGTAGAAGGAACTAAGTATCGTATATATATTTTTTCAATCAATTAAAATATACACATACATTTTCCATCAAGACAACCATAAACAGAGTCTATAGGACAAAGACGAGAATCAGGACAATCATGATAGGTCTTGCATCGCATGATACCGGTTCGCTGAATCTCGGCTTGTAACTTCGGACAATGGCACTCTCCGAGCAAACATTCTGCAGCTTCATCCGAATATCGCAACACACACTCATTTGTTGTCAAGCATGATGCACTGCCTTGAATTGCATAGACGTTCACCAAGAATGTACCTATTAATTACAAACACACTTATATCACATTTTAGCCGTTCTTTTAAATTTATTCAGTCAATATATATACATATATATAAGAGATATAGAGAGAAGCTAACAAGAGATATAGAAAACCAAAACGGTGAAGATTGTTATTGTTGATTTTGACATATCGTTTTGCCTGAATTTTTGATGTATGAAGATTGGTTTATGGTTTAGAGTTTATAAATTACGTTTAGATAACGTTTTTTTTTAACTTTGCATAGTGGTTTGTATGCTTATATATTGTGTCTTCGAAAATCAAAATGGCAATTTAGTTTTGACTTTGACCGTAAAGATTTTGGTTAGTAATTAACAATTCAACTATTTAATTCCAGTAATAATATAATATATAATATTTTCCCATAACTAGCACTTAGTAGCAAGAAGTGAATTTTTTTTCAGAATTATGGTAAGTACACATTTATGTAAATTGTTTTTATTGAAAAATGTTTCATTTTTTCTGGTAAGAAAGTAGGAAAAATAATATTATAGTGAAGAATACAAATTTCAACAAATGGATGTGCAATCAATGTAAATGTTTTATATGTTGGCTTTTAAAGTAAAGAAAATTGATTGTTTGACTAGTTTTTTTTTTTCTAAAGTTGGACTTGTTTCTAATTAGAGCTTTGCAATTAAAGTGGAAAACAAGATTTTTAAGATATATGAACTTTTGTTAAAACTAGAAGTAAGAAAATTATAGTGGTGGAAGTTGGTTGTAAGTAGTCGGAAAGTTAGGATTCAAGACCGGAAGTCTTTTGCTTAGAATATAGCTCTTTATCTATAGAGTAGAGGTATAAAAGCCAAGCCTCTCATAATGAGGTAGATATAAAAGTATTTATAGAGCTTACCTGCATGGATTTGGATGCCGGTATCCAGCTTCGTATCCGTCCCGAGGTTGGATCCCTGGGTTCAAATATGTACAACCCTCTTAATGTTTTTTCACGCGTCTTTAGTTTTTTGCATGTCACTTGAGTTACCATCCAATATGCTATGCATCCCTTTTAACTCTTCGTACTTCTAGCAGTGTCTGATATACATTCTTTGGTGTGGGGGTGTTTCACTAGTCTACTTTAACATGTTTTAATACATACATTATGGGTCTTCTTCGGTAAAAATAGTTTTTACTTGTTGACCACTTTAGTTTAAATATTCAAAGTATGGAGGGAAATAAGGTTAGCCTACATTGAGAAGAGATATTTTACCTTCCTCGGTCTCCTAGTGAGGAAACTATGGCTTATAATTACCTTTTGGAACGCTTGATACCTTGTGAATAGGCTTCCTACTTGCCCCATCGTCCGTTCGCCTCTCGGGTATATATTTATCTTGAGTTCGACGGGTATGGGTTAGTGTTTGGGTTGTTAAGGCCAAAGTGAGTGTAGGCTGCATAACTGGAGACAAATCATACTCCTAGGTCAGTGAACCCTCCATGCCACATGGCCATGGGTTATTCGCTCCGTCCAAGAGGATGATTTTATCCCCACTTTCCTTTAAATAGATTACGTTAAAGAGATGCAGGAAGACGTTTAATATATTAGGTTTTGCGATTGGAATACACTTAAACATATTCGGAATTGTGAAATTGTGATAGCGAACTAATCAACTGGGAATATTTTATAACTTATATTTGACTAATATCAATATTTTATTATGGTCGTAGTATGATGAATATAAGAATTTCATCATGGGAGATGGATATAGGGCATTGACAAGAATCTGGACAATCATTGTCTGTCTTGCCTCTCTTGATACCGGTTGGCTCAATCTCGGCTATTAGTTTCGGACAATCGCACTCTCCGAGCAATTATTCAGCAGCTTCATCCGACCATCGCAACACACACTATTTTGTCATCGAGCATGATGCACCGCCTTGAATTGCATAGATGTTCACCAAAAATGGGCCTATTCATTATAAATACACATATATTACTTTTTAGATGGTCTTTTAAATCTATTCAATCAATCATATATATAAGAGAGGGAAAAGGGCCGATTTGGACTTGGACTATTCGGAATGTGCCGTTTTGAACCTGGTCTTTTGAATAAGACCAATATCAACCCAAACACAAATTAAATTCAAATTTAGTACCCAAACTCTTTTATTTTGTGCCAAAAGGGACCTTGACTAACTTTCCGTTAGTCAACACTAACGGAAACTCGAAATTTGGACACTAACGGAAATTTGGACCTTGACCACTACATCTCGAACACAAAATAAATTCAAATTCCGTACCTAAACTCTTTTTTTGTGTGCCAAAACGGACCTTGACTAACTTTCCGTTAGTCAACACTAACGGAATAATGACATGGCCGACACGTTAGTCACTTGAAAAATCACTTAATGATTTTATCGATCTTCTTCTCTTTCTCTTCTCTCAAAATACGAACTCAAACTTTAAAATCTGCAAAAACCGTTAGTGTTGACTAACGGAAAGTTAGTCAATGTCCGTTTTGACACAAAATAAAAGAATTAGGGTACGGAATTTAAATTTATTTTGTATTCAGGTTGATATTGGCCTTATTTAAAAAATCAGGTTCAAAACGGCACATTCCGAATTGTCCAGGTCCAAATTGGCCGTTTCCCCTATATAAGAGATATTGAGAGAAACTAACAAGAGATATAGAAAACAAAAACGGTGAAGATTGTTGTTGTTAATGTTGACATATCTTTTTGCCTAAAGTTTTTATCAATGAAGATTGGTTTATGGTTAGGAGTTTAAAGTATTTTGAACTTTGCATAGTGGTTTGGATGCTTATATATTGGGTATACGAGAATGAAAATGGCAATTTAGTTATTACTTTGAAACGTAAAGATTTTGGTTAGTAATTAACAATTCAACTATTACCAGTAATAATATAATACATAATCCATAATTAGCTCTTAGTAGTGAGAATTTAAAACGGATTCAGAATTATCGTAACTATACATTTATGTAAAATTGTTTTTATTGAAAAATGTTCCAGTTTTGCTGGTAAAAAAGTAAGACATAATTATTTTAATAAAGAATACAAATTTCAACAAATGGATGTGCCGTCAATGTAAATTTTTTTATATGTTGGCTTTTAAAGTAATTTTTTTTGATTGTTTGACTAGTTTTTTTGTTGTCCAAAGTTGGGTTTGTTTCTCATTAGCGCTTAGCAATTAAAATGGAAAACAAGATTTTTAAGATATATATACTTTTCGTAAAAAGAGAAGTAAGAAGATTTTAGTGGTATACGTTGGTGTAAGTATCTCAAAAGTTAGAGTATGAGACCAGAAATCTTTAGATCAGAATATAGCTCTTTATTTATAGAGTAGAGGTAAAAAACCCAAGCCACTCACAATTAGTGAGATAACAAAGTATTTATAGAGTTTACTTGCCCGGATTTGGATACCGGATATCGTACTCCGTATTTGTCTCGAGTTTAAATTCATGGATACCCACTCAAGTGTTTTTTTCATGCGCCTTCTGACTTTGGTTGGCCACTTGTATGATCGTCTAGTTTATTATGCTGCATTTCTAACTCATCGTACTTCTAATAGCGTCTGCTATGCTTGCTCTAGTGTCGAGGTGCTTTAGGGGTCTACTTTAACCTACTTCAATTAATACAACCAGTATAGGTGATGGGGTGTAAAGTTTTACCCAAAATAAAACAACTAAGACTGTAAGTGAAACAGCCCATCCCTTTTTTTAATAATTCAGTTAATCCTTGGACTCGGATTATCAGTCCAAGCAAACTACACACATAACCAACGGAAAAGAACAACTCAAACCAACAATTAAACCAATTAACAATTCCAATAAACCAAATGATCATGAAATCACAATCTAAATTTCAGAAGTAAACTAGCAACCTAACAACAATGTCTAACAATACCGAAAACATAAATAAACCGAGACCCTAGATCATCCTCCCCTTCATAGCCATGATCCCACAATCACACTTTTCCTTTATCTGCATCACATGAAAAACCGAGATGCATGAGTATTATCACAAATAGCTAGTGAGACGGTTATCCCATCTACTTGGCTATACACAGGTTCGATAAAACAAAAGGCAGCAAACAACCAATCACAAAACACACAACACAACAAAACAGGCTCGGGTGATGATCGGCACCCTCTTGGTGTCGACTGTCATCCCGTAGGTTAGTGTCGGTTAGTGTCGGTCGACACAACCTCTCCTGGTAGCCGATCCAACAACTGCTTTAACAGATTTTCCAGACGATCATTTCGTCCTAAGCCTACATCTGCGGGCGTGATGGGGGTTTATTCCTCTGTCGAGTTTTAACCTCTTAACCAACTTCCTGCAAGTGCACATCAATCATTGTTAGTATAGTAAAAAGATCGAATCCACATGGACTTCTTAACCACACTTTTAATTGTAATGAATAAAACTAAGCTAGAACAAAGTATAATGTCGTTTGTGATTGAGAGAATTGTAAACAAAGTGAATCGTGAATTGTAAGTTGTTAATCAATGGGAGCAAAGTGCTAGGACTCGGAAAATTCACAAAGAATTATGAAGCAATAAAGATCGAATGAAAGCCCAACGATAAGGATAATAATTGGGATGTCTAGCTCTAACCTTTTATGCTTTATACCCTAATAGACTTAGCCATCGCATGGTTATTAAAAGGCCAGAACACGCTGTATAATTAAGTTATGATAAAGTTTACTAAACTTCTTAACTAATTGGTATGATTTTTAAAACGCTTATCTCATCAAATACTAGATCTGAAGGTATTAAGAAAGTTCCGTGGATACACCTACCCAAGATCGGATTGCTAGATACGCGGTAAAGCAATAAGCATTGCGAACAAGTAAAGACGAAGACTAGATTTATCCCTAAACAGTCATCGATTCTATTGAAGTATAAAACTCATTGAAAATCCTAAATCCTAACTAGTGGACTACTCAAGCATGGTGCACGAAAAATAGCAAGGTGATGATGAATAAACTTGATTAAAAGAGAAAGGGTTAGAAGATACTTCTCTATAACGAAGTACAAAGAGATCTCCTCCTTAGAGATCTTGAAGCAGAGATCTATGAAAGAACAATGGTGGCTGTTTTTGTGATGAAACTTAAGTCTAATTTTTGGCACACCCCTAACAAGAGGCTAAAAGCAAGTATATATAGGTCTTGAGTCTTCTAGAGCTTCGAAAAAGGGCGAAAACGTCAAATCAGTGGAAATTGCTCCATATCGGGCCAAGTCGTCGATCGTCATACTAGGTCGGTATGGGGAACGAATTGGCCTTGTCCTGGTGCGTTGTGATGGTCTGGGTACCAACCACGTGACCGAGTCAGTATGGTGGATCGGTTTTTCCCCTGCTTCATCACCTCGGCAGTTTGACATGTCTTCAATCTTCTACACAAATCCAAATGATGCAACTCCACATGCATTAGAAATCTGACTCAAAGAGCTATCTTCACTCCAAGTTTCATCCAATTCCAAATCCATTTGATCCTCTGTCCGTCGCTAAAATTCTGGCGTATGTAGTTTGTCCAACTTGGTGAAATGTGTAAAATTGGAAATTCCTTGGCTCCCATGGGTTCTTTGGCTCGCGTGAGTTGCTATAAATTGGATTATACTCCATTATGCTTCTTTTGGTCCTTTTTGACTGATTTTCCTAATAAAAACTCTTGAACTACAAATACTAGAAAACTACTTATAAATGCGTATAACCATGCATAAATGCAATAAATATGTATAGAAAACCATAGTATTATAGGTAAAATATGGAACTTATCAATTCCCCCAGACTTAACCTTTTGCTTGTGATATACACCATATTTTACTACTTTTTACTATGTATTTTACATAATAATTATATGAAAAGTCTCTATATGAGTACTTTATTATCTTTTCTACCATTTTTCTTGGATTTGAGTCTTCACGAAGAAAAATAGCCAAATGGGCCTAGAATGGAGAAAACAAGCCCTTTTGGAGAAAGACATGATTTGATCATCAAAATGTTGAAGCCTATAAGTCAAGATCGCACCATTGGATCATGCCAAAATTTTAATTCTAGATAGAGATGGGTCTAAGCTTCAAAACGGATATTCATTCGTCCAAATCCAACAGTTGAATCTCAAGATAATTACAAAATACCAGAAACTCTTCGAGTTTATCCAAAAGGCGAAGTCGGTTCCGCATCAACAAGAGGTGTTCGATCGAACACAAGAGGTGAACGATCGAACACAGGAGGTGAACGATCGAACACCAACTCTCTGGAAATCAAAGAAGATTCAACTTACATGGTGTTTGATCGAACAAGGAGGTGAACGATCGAACATCAACTCTATGGAAATCGAAGAATATTCAACTTACATGGTGTTCGATCGAACAAGGAGGTGAACGATCGAACATCAACTCTCTTGAAATCAAAGAAGATTCAACTTACACGGTGTTCGATCTAACACAGGATATGACCGATCAAACACCTCTTTCGAGAAAAAAGGAATATTTCAGATTATTGGCATGTTCTCCAAGCAACCCAAAATTTACCCTAGATCTCATCACCAAATATAAATAGAAGACTGCAGCCACCAGGGAGGGACACAACTGGTTACCGAGCTTGACAACCTCACAAAAGCCATCATCGAAAGGTCAAAGCTAGTTACAAAGCCATCACGAAGAAGAAGATCCAAGGAGTTTTTCATAGAGTTTTTCATAGCGAGTTAGGGAGAGAAACACCATCTTTGTACCATTCATTGAGAAGTTTTCTAAAACCCTTTTCACTTTATATGATTCATCTTTATTCTACTACTATGAGTTTGTTCTTCATGAGTGAGTAGTTTCTTGTTGGGTTTAAGGGTGTCTCTTAAGGGGTTATTAACATGAATCAAAAAATAGGAATTTCATTAGAGTCTAGAAGAGTCTTCATCTTTGCTTAAACATATTGCATGTCATATTTTGATGAAACTTACGATTGATCTTAGATTCAACTTTACAAGCACATCACTTGATTGATTTATCAAAACTAGTATGAAGATGAGCTTAGCACTTAACCCGCGAGAGTCGTGTTAGAAGTCGGGTTAACATATCGAATCTTGCTGCTTTAATACTTGCTTATTGGTTTTGCGATAGTATTGTGATTGAATTAATTTAGCTTATTAGTTTTCACTGCAATAGTAGATTAACTATACATACAGGTGCATTCGAGTTAGGAATCAACTTTTTGAAACCATAGATTTCCTGAATAATTCAGTCCATGAACCCTGAGATATCCTTGAACATCCAACATTTGTTTTATTGATTTAATTTACATAATTTACCAACTTGCAATCACAACCAAAAACCCCATTGTTACTTTAGCTTAGCTCAATTCCTGAAAGTCATTAGTGCCCCATAGATCTCTAGTGGATTCGACCCATAAGTACTACGATTGATTAGCAGTGCACTTGCAACTTAGATTGAATTTAAAAGGGTAAAACTTACACCACATCAGCTTGTCCCCAAGCAAATAAACAAAGTAAGGAAAAGAGGTTTGAAAATACAGAACTTACATGACTTCTCTGAACGTAGCCCTTAGATCATAACTCGTAATCCACACGTTACATGATCGATTCAAAACATTGTATCATCCACACCTTCATGACCATCGCAAATTGGTCCATAAGTCTCGATCCTGCAAAGTTTCAACCCTCCCTTTTCCGTCTATAAGTGTGGTGTTTCTCATCAAAGGAATCATTCAAGGTAAACTAGGCTAGGATTTAAAAAGGCTAATTTAAGTGGTGAGGCTTATTGTGTTTAGGGTTACTATATTCTCCGGGGGATGCGAGACGTTATGCAAAATCGCAAGAGAGAATTGACCTATTTAAGCCCACAATTCCAACCACATTTGACGCCTTTCCCCCAGACTTAGATTCTTCGGGGATCGTTCGCAAATCTCATCAATTCCTTCACTCCTCCACGCCATTGTTTGGGGGATGTCTTCGGCCTTAGACACTCTTATAGACATGTTTCTCCTTTCCCTTTCTTTGCATCATAAACCTTTTTTTTTAGAACGAAAGGGGGAGGAACAATCTCTTAGCACATGAATTCAATAAGGGCACGAAAATTCCATCTTCTATACTCCAATCGTCGAGTCTCTAGTGGTTAGAACTGCATCGATCCTCTTTCTCTCCGACGTTTTTGCACACATCTACATATGAAATTGGGAACAAGAGTGCAAATCGTTTGAGAGAAGGTTAAGGGTATAGGTGGGGTACCAATTAAAGATGAGCTGGCCATTCAAGAAAACAAGAGGGTGGTAAAAAGGGAAAAGATGTCTTGAATGTGGTGTTTCCTTAAGCTAACTTCTTCAATGAGAAACGGTGGATGAATTAGTGTAAATGGAGCCTAAATCGGGCTGGTTGGAGACACTGCTCTTTCGAAACCTTTTGGGGAAATTCAAGTCATGAAGGTTTCCATATCGTTTATCCTGAACAAACCCTGTAACAATGGTCAATGAATCGCAATATCGTGGCATACATTCATAAGATGTCAGTTATTCAATATAAGTTTTTGACATGATGAAATCCGAATGAAAACATAAGAAAACAGAAAAAGTCATCAATACAACAAAATCCCCCCAGACTTACTTCACACCGTCTAAGATTGAAAGCAGTCCACAATTGGGAGATTGACTCAATAAAAGTGAAAAATAAAAGATAAGAAGAGATAGAATCGATGGCGTAACACCTGGCTCAAAAGATCTCTGAAACCGTCTTAGGTGTGTCCGGAACTTCTGCTGGAATGTGCTCATAGTCGGCGTTGAGATCAAGGATCTATATATCGTCAGAATAATCATCATGGACGACCAGTCGCTGTCCCTATGCATCCTGTGTGTGCTCTCCAAGGTCACGTGTGTAGTGGTGAATAGTAGCATTGTCATCCTCATCTCCAACATAACCAAAACCGGACAAGAGTGAAAGACTCATCGAATCATGGCCAGTCTTAGGTCTTCTCGCGGTTGATCTCTTGAAGAAGTGTGGAACGGTCTTCTTCATGGCTCTCACTAGTGTAGAGATCAACTTCCCTTGCTTAAAAACCTTAGCTTTAAGAGCTAAACGTTTCTTCTTCTCCTCCACGAAACTAGCTTAAAAATGGTCCATATGGCCGTCGGTTGGAGGCTTCTCAAGTGTTGTCTCAAAGGGTGGCATGTGGGAGGTAGAGGGCTGTGATATGGTGCCTCTTTGTGTTTCCCTAACTCTCTCCTTTTGTGCCAACATAACCTTCTTCTTATAGTAAAGTGCAACGCCAACAATCGGATCACCGGAACAACGAATAAACCAAGTGGATCGTGGTGGATCAAAGGTGACCACACCACTACTCAAGGCTGGAATTTCCTTGTGAGGAAGGAAAACACACTTCTTCTCATCCATGTATGGTGGCGTGAATAGCTAGCCAAAGCTCGTGGTGTTCTCATACCAACCGCATAAAATGCTTCCTTTGAAGTACTAGAAGGTCTTGCTTATCCTCAAGTGATGGGAGTGTCTCTTGGCTAAAATCAAATCTACAAGCCAACAATATTTTCGTGATGGTCCCTCCAAAATTACACCAAGCCTTCTTTTCTACATTCTCCTTAGCAGCATCATGCTTAAGTCGAACCATTCGATGAGTTAGAAGTGATCCATAGTTAACTAACTCGGGCTTCTCCACAAAAGGTGCTATAAGCATGTAAAAATCATCTTGATTGACGACTCTACGGTCACTCATATTGAAAATCCATTGCGAAACAAGGTAATACACATAACGAATCTCTAGGTGTGTAATCCGTGGGGCTCTAAATTCTATGGGTTTGATTTTCTCGTTTGCAATCCTCAACCATATGTCATAGTGCTCCTCACTACTGCTTTACTTAGTCATCTCATGGTACTCAAAACCCAAAATATCACAAAGCTCCTCAATACTCAAAGCAAACGACATTCCGTTAACCGTGAAAGCTAGTATTCCCTCCTTAACTTCAACGATCTTCCTCCTTGGGTAGGCTAGGGTCATGGTTGTTAGGAACTCTCTTGTGATGTCCACATAGGTTGGGTGAGTAGTGGCCACGAATTTCTTCAATCCCAATGCATCAATATACCATTCAACATCTTGTCGAATACCAAGGGAATCAAGCGTCTCAAAGTCGATTGTTGGAGTAGGAAGCATAGCAAATTTCTTAAGACCAGCCATGTAGTCAAAATTGGATCTCATATTACTCCCAACAAACTTTATTGCCACTTGTGGAGCTTGAGTGAACTCCATGCTCAAAGTGGTGCGCGATTTCTTTGATTTCTTCCTCCTAACTGTCGGTTTTGGAAGGATGGTTTAGGTGATCTCCCCAAATCTCATAGTGTTTAAGCTAATACAGAGTATTGTGATTGAATTGATTTAGCTTATTAGTTTTCACTGCGATAGTAGGTTAACTATACATACAAGTGCATTCGATTAGGAATTAACTCTTTGAAACCATAGATTTCCTGAACAATTCAGTCCATGAACCCTGAGATATTCCTGAACACCCAAGAAAAGAGATCTAGGACTCTAAGACTCAATATATGCTATATGAAGCTAAAAGTGCAAGAAACATGTAAAACCCAAGCTAATTTCCTCAAAATACTAACTAAAATGCATGTTAAAAAGGGGTAAATTATGGACTTATCAACTCCCCGGACTTGCCTATTGCTCGCCCTCGAGCAAACAAAGAGAACAAAATTGATGGAGAGGTTTGAAAACAAGAAAATAAAATCGATAGATTCAAACAAAGCATTCTACACCATCACCTAAGATAATACAAAGCTATCGCTAAGCGTTTAAACGCTTATCAATCTTCCCGCAATCTATCGCTACTCCAATCTTTTGCCTCTAGACTCAATGATGAAGCATACACATACCATTCTGTCCACCAATTCTTTAACATTCATTAAGGATTTAATGCATGATCTTGCTTATCAACTATCAAAAAATGTTCAAGGCTAGGTAAAAGAAGGTTAAAATACGAAAGATAAGGCGGTTATAAAACGATTTTAGGTGACTCACACTCAAGAAAGAGTAATGCAAAACATCATGTAAAAGCAAGGAAGAAATGAAACAATTAATGCATACAAATAAGTGCTTCCATTCTACCCAACCCACAATGATCTCAAACTCCTAAGTTCCACCCATGAGCTTGCAAACTCTTCGTTCTTTTGGTGATCTATTGCCCTTGAATCTTCCATTATAAATCTTGACTTACTCTAGGGGGTTTCTTTACTTGCTAGACTCTTTTCTTTACTTCTATCCTTTCCTCTATGATTTCTTTTTATACTTTTCTACTAGCCCTTTTGGGTTTTAGCTTATAGAGGGGATTTAAAACTTTCACAATCAAACACTAGAGTCTTTCTTTAACTTTAACATAATACAACCTTTCCCGAGAGTAGCTCAACTTCTTTTCTTTCTTTGGCTTCTTTTCATTAGGTGCAACATTCTTTCTTTTGCTCTCTCCAAGACACTCACCAAACCCTTTCCTTATGATCAACGAATCCCAATCCTAGTATTAGTCTTAAAACGAGACTAGCTTTAAATGAAAGCACTTCTTTGTCGTTCACATCTTTCAAGATTTTACTAATGTATGCATTTTCAAGAAAATGCCTCACTCAAAGAAATAATGGTGGTTTCAAAGAAGGCTAGGGTCAAGCAAGGTAGGGATAACCATCCTCATTCACATTAGATTTCGTGAATCGGGAAGGCCATTTGGACTAGCACAGAGTGGTAAAAATGGTGAAAGAAAGTCCAAATGTGTATATGGTTACTTTGAACAAGCATATCAAGTCTCTAAGCAAGAATTTAAAGTCAATATTAGGTTCAGATTGATAGAATTGATTTCAAGACTAGCATGCTTCAACCTAACCACGAGTTTCGAGCGAACAGATCAAGATGCAAAGAAGAGATTTCTATAATTCACTTTGCAATATCTAGCATTATCCTAAGGATAATATTGAATGGTTAGCTATAAACCTCAAAAAAAAATGAAAACATGCACAATGCAACCTAAATGATCATATAAGTGTGTGAAATGCAACTATATGAAAGAGGAAAATCTTTTTGGTTTTTCAAAAATTTTAAAAATTTTAGTGCTTTTGAAGGTTTTCTCATAAGTATAAATAATGCATGCTATGAGACTCAAATGATGCAAAATTAAAATAAAACAACTAAAATGATCATTAGCAACCACCTCTCCTGAACTTAAGAAAGCAAAACCGAAGGAAAGTTCAAAAAGTCAAATGTCTGAAAAAAGTGAAGGCACAGAAGAAAAGTCAAAACTTGCACCTGGAGAGCTCTAATGGATCGACTTGTGGATCGACCTGAGGATCGACCTGTGGATCGACCTGAGGATCGACCTGTGGATCAACCTGAGGATCGACCTGCTAGCCGGTCAAAATGGCGATTTTGTGGTAGAGGTTTTTTCACTTTCTAGGCCTCCTATGGAATGGCTTGCTAGCTGATCTGTTCCGTCGTCCTTGAGTTTTCGGCTTTTTTCACCTTCCTAAATTAATCCAAGACCTCTCCAATCTTCTCCCTTAGTTCCTACATCAAAAAAAATCTCCAAAAACATACTAAACATAGATAAAAAGCTTAAGAAATATATACAAAGGATAGCATGGGAATTCCTCCTAAATGCGCTTGTTTAACGTTTCTAAGCTTGACGGTTGGTGAAGGCGCTAGTTGGAGACAAAGTGAGAACCATCTATCTTTCTTGGTCCCCAATCCTCGAAATCAACATCAAAAGCTTTTTTCATAGCCATCTTGGACTTATCCATATCATCTTGGTTCATACATGACATGATCCGACCCGTTTTTTATTTATTTTTAAAAACATTTAAACTTTGGTCTCGGACTACCATTCCCATAAATGCTATCCTCAACAACCAAGCAAACCACAAACACAACCAACAACAACAGATAACAATAAACCAAACAATTCCAAATCATTAAACTAATCAAACCAGTTCAAACAATATCCAATCCAAAAGCGTTACAGAACTAAACCAACAACCTAGGCAGTCCTACGCAAAACAGAAACAAAAGCCAAGCAACCGGGACCCTAGATCATCCTCCTCTTCATAACGGTGATTCCACGATCACACTTTGCCTTTACCTGCATCACATGGAAAAACGAGATGCGTGAATATCATAAATACCCAGTGAGACTGTCATCCCAACTACGACTGCGCACACAGGCACGATGGGCCGCTCAGGCAAACACACAAATCACATAGCACAACAAATGGCTCAACACAACCCATTCACACATGTGTCGATCGCCACTACCACTAGGTGTCGATCGACACACTGGTATAGTATCGATCGACACACCTCACTGGTGTCGATCGACACTCTACAGACCGGCGCCTGTGTCGCTCGACACAACCACTAGGTGTCGGGCGACACACACAACCTCGTACTGGTGTGTCGATCGACACACCTCATGAGTGTCGATCGACACATCCGGCAGAATCATGGGAACCGATCGTAATCCTCTCTGATCGATTCCTCACCTGCCCGAATACGCAAAACTTGCACAAACAGCAATAATCACACAACATCAAGCATTCACAGCCACAATTCGATCACCACAAGATCAATCAATACACACAAACCTATCACCACAAATCCCTAACGATCCATCGACCTAGTAGCCATGGTCACACACTCACCTTAGGCTTTCAGATAGAAACGATGGAAAATTTGAGACTAGGCACGAGATCAACTTGATCGCCACTAGAATCCACAAAATTCCACACCACCAACACAAGAATCGACCCCCTTTATCGAGACAATCTAATCCTCTCACAAAGAATACTTTGGGGAAACTCACAAACTCGCTGGGAACGATTTAACACTGATTTCTGCCTCTAACACATTTTTCTCACCTAAAAACGGAGGCTAATCAGTTTATATCCGCAACCCTAGGGTTTCCTCCAAACCACGCGTAAACCGACTGGCTTTAATCGAGTCAGAAAACCGTTCATCAAAACTGTGTCGATCGACACTCACTCAAAACAAACCGACCTCAAGCCGAAACATGTGTGTCGATCGACACACCTCACCAGTGTCGATCGACACACCTTCCAATTTATCAAAATTGGTTTATAGGTGTTCCATTTCCCCCCCCCCACTAAACCTAGATTCGTTCTCAAATCCCCAAACATAGCGATCATGACTAACCACCTAGCCAACCTGCCAGTAACACCGGAGACTACATCTCCTAGACTCTCTTGAGGCTCACATCCGTCCTATGCATATAGACCCGTATCACACATTGATCGCTCATAACTCATAACCAACCAGACCATCCAACTCTCGGGATCGTCACCCCTCAAGCTCTCGGTGCCTCGTACCAACCCACCTCTATCTGCGCAGTCCTGACGGTGTTGGGTACCCACCATCTCCATACCCCTCAAACCATCAAGACACACAGTCTATCAAGCTCTCGGTATGCAGAGAACTCACTATCCCCTAGAGAGACGCATCTCTCAAAGATCTGCCAGAGATCATAATCTCCCAAAACAACCTATCTCCATACCCTCACGCTCTCAGTCCTTGCAGTCCTGACGAACGATCGGTATGCAAGGAACCCACTATCCCCTGGAGAGACGCATCTCTCAAAGATCTGCCGGAGACGCATCTCCAAGAAAGGACCAATGTCTCTATTTCTGAGTTATGCGAGGAAATCGACATCCTTGAACGAAATCAATTCTTAACATCTATAATGCACCTCTGACTGGAACTACCACCCAAGGTCTCAACACCATACTCCCAACCCAGAATACCATCACAAACATGATCATCTGGACCACCCATCACACCGGGTGGTGTCCCTGCAGAGTCTCTCTGGAACTAGACAATTCTAACCACTGTAAAACTTTTATTCCGAGATTCTCTAAACACATACACATGACTACAAAGTCAAAAACATAAGAAATACTCATCTTATTAATCTGGAAAATGTCATAATCATTACAACTCAAATGAAAATACATAATCCACAACCACAATCCTCACCACACACGGTGACTACAACACAAAACCGAAACTGGAAACCATCAAACAAGTTCACTCCTCGGCTTGCTTTTCAAACCACTTCTTGAACTTCGTTTTCATCTTAGCCTCTGGTTCCCAAGTCACCTCCTGAACACCATCACAGTCCCACAAGACTCTCAACAACGACTCTCTCTTCCGACGCAGAAACTTGATACTCCTCTCAAGGATCCTTACTGGCGTCATTCCAACAGTCAGATTAGGCTAGAGATCTGCAGGAATCGTCACTCCTACCTCCTCGGATGTATGCAAACATCTCCTGAGCTTCGAAACATGAAACACATCATGGAACTTCTCCATGATCGGAGGCAGCTCCAACCGATAAGCAACTAGTCCCACACGTTCCACAACCCGGAACGGACCCATGTACCTCATACTCAGCTTATCTTCTGGTATGGACCTGTTCAGACCCCGCATCATCGCCATCTTGAGATACACACGATCTTCGACTGCAAACTCCAACTCTTTTCTCCTCTTATCGGCGTAACTATTTTGCTGATCCTGAGCCTCTTTCATGTTCAGCTTCACGACAAGGATCCGTCGTCTCCTAAACAAAATCAGCACCATAAATGCTCCTCTCCCCCACTTGGGTAAAACATAGAGGTGTAGGACATGGCCTCCCGTACAACGCCTCAAAAGGAGCTATACCAATACTCGCCTGATAACTGTTATTATAGGCAAACTCCACCAAACTCAAGTGATCTACCCAATGACCACCCCAATCCAGCACACAAATCCTCAACAGATCCTTAAGTCTCTGAATCGTCCTTTCGGACTGCCTATCCGTCTGAGGATGATTAGCTATACTCATATGCACCTTAGTGCCCATCTCAGCCTGAAAAGCTCTCCAGAATACTGAAGCAAACCTCGGGTCTCTATCAGACACAATACTAGCTGGCACTCCATGGAGCCTCACAATCTCCTTCACATACTTCTTAGCCAAGACCTCGGCTCCAACTGTCTTCCTAATGGCCAGAAAAAGTACTGACTTAGTCAGTCGATCCACAATCACTGAAATGGCATCGAAAGTCCGAGAAACCGGTAATCCTACCACAAAATCCACGGTAATCATGTCCTACTTTCACTCTGGAATGGGTAAACTCTATAACAACCCACTCGGAACCTGATGCTCAGCCTTCACTAGCTGACAAACGTTACAAGCTGCAACCCAATTCGCCACATCTCTCTTCATCCCGACCCAGTGATGATACCGTTTCAGATCACGATACATCTTAGTCGCTCCTAGATGAATAGAAAACTTGCTCGCATGAGCCTCTCTCAGAATCTCCTGCCTCAAGTCCTCATCCTTATGTACACAGACTCGTCCATGCACTAAGATAGTCCCATTAGCAGAAACCTGATAATTAGAACCAACAGCCTTAGAGAGATCAACCAACACTTGATCCTTCTCCTGAGCTACAAAATCCTGCTTAACAGATCTGCCTGGTCAACTGCCTCCAACCCCAAAGGCTCCTCTGAGATAACACATAGCCTCAAGGTACAAATCATATCCACAAGAGTCTCCACATTCCGCTCCTGAGCTAAATCGTACCGCCTCCGACTAAGAGCATCTGCCACAATGTTAGCCTTACCAGGATGGTAAACAATGTCCAGGTCATAATCTGCCAACAACTCCGACCATCGCCTCTGTCGTACATTCAAATTATGCTGAGTAAAAATGTACTTCAAATTATGATGATCGGTGAACACCTGAACTCTGCCACCATACAGATAATACCTCCAAATCTTCAAGGCAAAGATCACTGCAGCCAACTCTAAATCATGGACAAGATAATTGCCCTCCTGCTTCCTCAACTGCTTTGAAACATAAGCAATCACCTTACCCTGCTGCATCAACACACAACCCAACCAAACTCCTGAAGCGTCTGTATACACCACATAAGGCTCGCCCGGCTCATGCAACGCCAACACTGGTGTACTAGTCAACATCGTCTTCAGCTTCGCGAAACTCAGCTCACAGTCAGCAGACAACACGAAAGGAACATCCTTCCCTGTCAGCTTCGTCATAGACTGCGCCATGTTCACAAAACCTTTGATGAATCTCCGATAATAAACTGCCAACCCAAGAAAACTCATGATCTCAGTGGCATTCCTCAGTCTAGGACAATCTCGGATAGACTGAATCTTCACCGGATCCACAGAAACTCCTGCTGCAGAAACGATGTGACCCAGAAAACCCATCTCCCGCTGCCAGAAACTACACTTGCTCAACTTAGCAAACAACTTCTGCTCCCTCAACTTCTCCAAAACTCTCCTAAAATGAATCTCATGATCCTTAGGACTCTTCGAATACACCAAGATATCATCAATGAAGATAATCACGAACTCATCCAAATACTCCTGAAAGACTTCGTTCATCGACCTCATAAAAGCCACTGGTGCATTCGTCAACCCGAAAGGCATAACTACAAACTAAAAAATGCCATACCGAGTCCCAAAAGCCGTCTTCCTGACATCTGCCTCATCAATAGGAATCTGGTGGTAACCGCATGCCAAGTCAATCTTGGAGAACTAAGTAGCCCCTCTCAACTGATCCAACAACTCATCAAGTCTCGGAAGAGGATACTTGTTCTTCACAGTGACTCGGTTAACCCCTCCATAATCTATGCACAACCGGAAACTACCATCTTTATTCTTCACAAACAACACCGGTGCTCCCCACGGTGAAGTACTCGGTCAAATAAAACCTTTATCCAACAAATCCTCCAATTGCTTCTTCAGTACTACAAACTTTGTTGGAGCCATTCGGTAAGGTGCCTTAGATAACGTCGTCGTCCCAGGCTCTAACTTAATCGTGAAAGGATCAGACCGAGACGGCGGTAATCCCTGCAACGACTGAAAAACATCCTCAAAGTCCCGAACAACCCAAATATCCCTCACAGCAACCCCACCAACAGCCTCCGGCATCAAAATCGTGGCCAAGTAAGCCTCGCAACCCCTTTCAATCATCGCCTCAGCCTGTACAAGTGAGATCACGAGACTACCTGAAGTCGGTCTCACTCCCTGATAAACCAACCTACCACCATCACGCTCAAACACAACTCGACCCCGGTGACAATCCTAATGAACTTTGTACCGATCAAGCCAATCCATACCCATGATAACACCATACATCTCCACTGAACTGATCACCAAGTCCGCTGGCATCAACTCACCAGCCACCAGAATATCCACATCTCTCGCCCGGCCATGAGTAGCTAGAAACTTTCCTCCAACAACCATAACCGGTCTAGCCCGCTCACCAGCGTCACTCCGGATGCCACTTCTCCTGCATGCTCCGGAGTAATGAAGCAATTCGATGCTCCAGAATCAAACAATACGTGGGACTCACAACCGCCCACAAATAAGGTCCCTACCCAAATCTCATGTGCTAAGAAACCTAACTTTTCCATCACAGAATAAACAATCCAAAACAAACAGACAAAAATTCAACACCACAGAATTTAACAAATCTGAATTAGAAAGTTTATCAGTAATAGCCGGCAGACGCTGCATCGCCGCAATCTGATCCACAGGCTGCACTGCCCCATACTGAGCCACTGGCTGCACCACTGTGATATGCTCAAATTTACCCTGAGCTACTCTCTCAAATTAAGAGGTCGTCGTAGTAGGGGTCGAATCACTGGGAGTCAAATCAAACGATAGGAATATTGACTTCAAATTCGGCTAAGTAAAATAATGTAAAATAAATAACAAAAGCAATTGGTAACAGGAAAGATTGTTGATTTAAAATTCAATTAAACAAAGTGCTAGGCTTTTGGGTAATTCTCAGCATGAATAAGAATTGCAGGTTAAACAGAATCAGGATTTAATTAAGAACCGTTCTAGAACTTGGAACACTAAAATATAATTAACCAACTGTCGTTGCGAAAACTAACTATGTCTAAACCCTAGAAAACCAAATTTCTTTGCGAATTCAATCAATTTAAACAGGCTTTAAATTCAAGTCCAATTCGTTCACAAAATCCCTAAACCAAATTTCTTTGCGAATAAGTAATTTTGCTCACTTAAGATCTAGTTCTGGCTAATCTATTACACTTTCGTGTCAATCTATCAACCTAAGATATCCAAATTCAGGGTCGCGAATCCTAAACCAGAGTTAAAGCAATCTAGGTGAAGAACCTAACAGATAATCCTAACAAGTGAGTTTACCCTAACAATTCATCACCATTCCATTCGAACTACCCTAAACCTAACAAGCAAACTACTCAGACATGGCAGCAAAGCAAATCATAACTGAATAATAATGCATAAAGAAAGAGAATAAGAATAAGAACAATAGGGTTCGAAGAATCTCAAAGTATAAAGTAAACTTGTCTCCCTAAAAACCCTAAAAATCTCTCTCTAAACTTTGTTAAGTAAAATCTCAAGTTCTGAACTAAAACCTAAAATAAACTATTTATAGAGGTAAAACTCGTGGTGGGCTTCTATGACGGTCTATTGGTAACTTCTGGCCCGAAAAGGAACAATTTTCCTTCTTTAAAACGTATTAGGTTGGCTTCTGCGAGTACCTGTCGATCGATCAACAATGTGTCTGTCGATCGACAGGTTGTAACGTAGCTGTCGATCGATCGGTGCCTTTGTGTCGATCGATCGACACGCCAATCTGACGGCAATTGAATTTCCTTTCTAGCGACTTCAGCTCCTATTTACACAATGCTCCAAAACGTTCCATAATCATCAATGAAGCTCCACACGTACACAAACCTGCAAAGACTCTAAAACACTCGAAAAACACCGAAAAGACTCGATAAAACCGGGTTAAATCATGGTCAAAAACGGGTAAAAACCATGATGAAACGACCCGACCCGTTTTTTTTTTTTTTTTTTTTCTAAAACATTTAAACCCTTGGTCTCGGATTAGCATTCCCATAAATGCTATCCTCAACAACCAAGCAACTCAAGAAACAATCAACAGCGGATAACACAATAATAAACCAAGTATTCCATTTCATTAAAAATACTAAACCAGTTCGACACACTTCCAATTCACTAAAACCAACAACCTAGCGGAGTTCTAAACCAGAAAGGAAACAATAACAAAATCACACAGCAACACCCAACACGAGACCCTAGATCATCTCCCTCTTCGTTGCCATGATTCCACGATCACAATTTGCCTTTACCTGCATCACATGGAAAAAAAAGATGCGTGAGTATTATCACAAATACCCAGTGAGACGGTCCTCCCATCTACGACTGCGCACTCAGACGCGATGGATCCGCTCAGGCAAACATACACCAAACATTCACGCAAACACAAACAAACGGCTCAACCACAGCCCATCAGACAGCCTGTCGATCGACACTACCACTAGGTGTCGATCGACAGCCCTGCTCACACCTGTCGATCGACACACCCACGGTGCCTGTCGATCGACAGCTCAACTGGACCCTGTCGATCGACACAACCTCTAGGTGTCGATCGACAGCTCCTCGATCACCTGTCGATCGACACAACCTCTAGGTGTCGATCGACAGCTCTCGTGTGACCCTGTCGATCGACAGACCCTAGGGCTGTCGATCGACAGGTCGTCGCAGATTCATGGGAAATCGATCATAATCCTCTCGGATCGATTCCTCCTCTGCGTTAACACGAAACCTGCACGCATAAACACAATCCAAACAATCCACACGCAATCCACAGACAGTTTCAACACAAACAACATCAAATCAACAATTTTAACCTACCACCAAACAACCCTAACGAATCCACCGGCCCAGAAGCCATGGTCACGCACTCACCTTAGAGTTAATTGGAAAGAAAACGGTAGAGCTGAAGCTAGACACGAATCCACGACAAACTCCACAAGAAATCTCCTCCAAATCTCTCAAGAACGAAACCCTAATTCTCAAAAACTCACAGGAAACAGAGAACTCCTCTCAAACTCTGTCTGCTGCGTTTTTGGGACTTGGTTCGCTCAAATGCGGCCAAAAACCCTTAAATACGAAGCCCTAGGGTTTGCCCAAACCGGCCCGGTCCAATTGAACGACTTAAATCGAACCAGAAAACCAGCCAATTCGAGCACCTGTCGATCGACAACCACTAGGTATGTCGATCGACAGCCCTTAAGAGCCCTATCGATCGACAGACCACAAGTGTGTCGATCGACAGCCCCTCCATTTTACCAAAAATGGTTTACGGGCGTCACAATTCTCCCCCACTAAAACTGGATTCGTCCTCGAATCCTCTAACACTACCCACCAATCTACCCTGGCCTAACCCGCCAGCAACACCGGAGACTACATCTCCCAGACCTTCCCGGGGTTCACAACCGTCCTATGCACATAGACCCGTCTCAGACATTGATTGCCCATAGCTCATAACCACCATCTAGCTTTGGGATCGTCACCCCTCAGCTCTAGGTGTCTAGTACCAACCCACCTCAGTCCGCGCAGTCCTGACGGTGTTCGATACTCAATCATCTCCACACACCTCAATCCATCAAGACACACAGTCTATCAAGCTCTCGGTACGCAGAGATCTGCCAGAGGTCGCAACCTCCCAAACTATCCCCATACCCTCACGATCTCAGTCCGCGCAGTCCTGACGAACGATCGGTATGCGGGGAACCCACTGTCCCCCAGAGAGACGCATCTCTCAAGATCTGCCGGAGACTAATCTCCAAGAAAGACCGAGGTCTAACTCTGAGCTATGCAATCAATCCCTAACGTCTATAATGCACCACTGACCGGAACTGCCTCCTAAGGTCTCACATGATATTCCCCTCCCGGAATACCATCACAATCGTGATCATCACAGATCACCCGGACCATCCCTCACCTCGGATGTCCCTGCAGAGTCTCTCCCGGAACTAGACAGTTCTAACCACCGTAAAACTTCTATTCCGAGACTCTCTCTCACACACACACACACAAACCGCTAGAGTCCCCACCGAAACTGGCAAGTTCTATCCACAATAAAACTTCCATTTCGGGGTTCTCTAACCACAAACACATGACTCTCAAAGTCAAACACATAAGAAAACACTTTCTTATTCACTGGAAAAATGTCATAATCATTACAACTTAATGAAAATACAAAAATCCACAACCAAAAACCTCACCACACACGGTGATCACAACACAAAAACTGAAACTGGAAACCACAAAGAAAAACGAATTCACTCTTCTGCTTGCTTCTCGAACCACTTCTTGAACTTCGTTTTCATCTTTGCCTCTGGTTCCCAAGTCTCCTCCTGAATACCGTCACAGTCCCACAAGACTCTCAACAACGGCACTCTCTTCCGGCGCAGAACC